>OV277715.1:12500-1237935 GCA_922987775.1 Agonopterix subpropinquella
GACGGCCAGCCGTTCCTCCTCCGAGGCCTTTCTAGCCACTGCCACCGGGCAGCGCACCCACATGGTGCCACTGCCCGTGTGGCCGCGGCGGATATCTCCCGCCTTGATGGATGCCGTTGGGCATCCATCAACCCGGGAGATCGCCGCGACCACTTCTTCGGAGGTCACCGAGTCGTCCAGCCCCGAAATGCGCATCTCTGCGCATTTCGTGGGCCGGCCAACCCGGATGACCTCTTCACTGAATAACTCCTTCAGCTTGCCTGCCAAGCGATCGGCATTCGCTCCGGACTCCGTTCCCGGCAACTCCAGGATTCGCTGCCCCGACACTCCCACCCTGAACTGCACGGCGGGAATGCCGAGGTCAGCGAGCGCAATCTTTTGCGCCGCCTCACGCAGAACTTTGGCGTAGGTTACGCCCCGGTTCCCAGCCTCCGGCTGCAACGTTATTGTTACAGCCGAGGACTGGGGGAGACGCAACCTCACCGGCCTCCTTGTTTTTTGGGCCGCAGGCGGTGGCTTAGGCCCCGCCTTTGGCTTCTTGGCCTTCTTAGCCACCTTGACCCATTCTGCCTCTCCCGAGGACTGGGGTGTCGGTGGATCAGGGTCAGTTCCCACGTGAGGCGACGCAGAAGGTTGCGGCCCTTCCTTGGTCCGCTTTCCTCTCGTCAGCCCCTGGTTTTTACCACCTCGCTTCCCCTTAGGCTGGGGGTTTGGGCCTGGTTTGGGACCTGGGGTTACCGAGGGCTCAGAACGGGGCCCATCGTGCGCTAGAGGAGGGCGAAGATTCTCCTTGGGGAGAAGCCTTCCCTCCAGTGCATCCAGTCTCGCGTTCATCATGGTCCCAACCTGGACCATGATGGACTGCGTTATTTCTTCTACAGGCACTGGAGGCGGCTGCCTAAACTGTGCCCGCATTTCCTGTACGTCCTTCCGGAGCTTAGCCACCTCGGCCTGCAGGCGGTTATTATCCGCCTGCAGTCTTGTCGTCTCTTCTGTGGCGGTGCGCTTCTGAAACTGCTCCCCCACCAGAACTATTTGGTTCGCGGCATTCTTAAGGGCACGAATGTTCGTCCCCTTAATGTGGCCCGACGTGACCGCAACATGTTTGATCACAGCCACATTGGCCATGATTCGCTGCAGAAGATTTGCCTCATCTAGACACCCTGCATCTCCCAGCATTCTAGAGGTGTCATCAATGAGCCAAGAGGCCTCCTCTTCTTCACCTCGCCATCCTTCGAGTTCCATTTCAGCCAACACCGCCTCGGCCTGGGCACGTATCTCCTCGCCCCTGGCCAACCGGGCATTAGCCAAGTTAGCCGGACCAGCAGCTGAAGACCGGCCTCTCCCCCTTCTCGCTGTTGGGATCTTTGCCTTCGGTTGAGACGAAGAGCATCCCCCCTGATCCTCCTCAAGTGGCCGCTTTAGCGTACCCTCTGAGCAAGACGACACCGACTCAAGACCTACGGAGTCATCCGAATCCACCTCCGAATCATAAACCAGCTCCCGGCTCCTTTTGGATCCACCTGCCGAAGCAGGGAAGACCGGGGATGTTACACCACTGTTTGAAACATCTACTGTCATCTCAGGGTCTGATAAGACCCCATCGATATCACTACGCCTAACCGCCGAAGCGTTAGGTATGGTAAGTTTTACACCACCACTGGCGCCTGCCGAAGCAGAAGTCTTATTATTTGAAAAGTTCTCCATACTTAATCCCACGAGTGTAGGGGAAATAAAACGTCCACCCGAGCAGAGCCCCCGATGCCCGGGCAACCCTAGATACACCTGGGATATCAGGCAGTATCCCAGGGTTGGCCGCTAATGACTGATGAACTCCCCAGCCGCTCTTGCGAGCACCCCGACGCCACGTAGCCCCAACGCCGAAGATTGAGGATTTTTTATAGAGGTTTACTCCTCGCGGTCCGGCCGATTAAGGCAAGACCCTCGGTCCTATCAAGGATTACGATTTGAATTGAACGACGGTGGCAAGCAGAGGAAATCCTCCGCCTGCCTGCTCTGCGGTAGGGTGAGTACACACAGAGCCCGACCTTGCTCCTCCACTATGCCCTCTGAAAACCAGAGGAACACGTGGAGGAACGAACGTGTCGGGTCATTAGCCGATGAGCAGCAAGATCCCACTTTGGGGAAGTCACTGCACATCTCCCAGGATGCACCGGCTCCACCGTCTTCCCTTCCCTCCGGACTTATCCAAAGGGACGAGAAGCGGCAAGCTCTCGTGGAGGTTACCCGACCGTAGCACCCCAACCTAACCTAACCTAACCTAACCTAACCTAACCTAACCTAACCTAACCTAACCTAACCTAACCTAACCTAACCTAACCTAACCTAACCTAACCTAACCTAACCTAACCTAACCTAACCTAACCTAACCTAACCTAACCTAACCTAACCTAACCTAACCTAACCTAACCTAACCTAACCTAACCTAACCTAACCTAACCTAACCTAACCTAACCTAACCTAACCTAACCTAACCTAACCTAACCTAACCTAACCTAACCTAACCTAACCTAACCTAACCTAACCTAACCTAACCTAACCTAACCTAACCTAACCTAACCTAACCTAACCTAACCTAACCTAACCTAACCTAACCTAACCTAACCTAACCTAACCTAACCTAACCTAACCTAACCTAACCTAACCTAACCTAACCTAACCTAACCTAACCTAACCTAACCTAACCTAACCTAACCTAACCTAACCTAACCTAACCTAACCTAACCTAACCTAACCTAACCTAACCTAACCTAACCTAACCTAACCTAACCTAACCTAACCTAACCTAACCTAACCTAACCTAACCTAACCTAACCTAACCTAACCTAACCTAACCTAACCTAACCTAACCTAACCTAACCTAACCTAACCTAACCTAACCTAACCTAACCTAACCTAACCTAACCTAACCTAACCTAACCTAACCTAACCTAACCTAACCTAACCTAACCTAACCTAACCTAACCTAACCTAACCTAACCTAACCTAACCTAACCTAACCTAACCTAACCTAACCTAACCTAACCTAACCCGAGTCGCGAGCCATCCGCAGCCGTGAACGGATCGTTTTTACAGTGTCTCCGCGCTTAAAAATCCCAAAAATAGGTAAAAGTGCGAGTTTTACCAAGTGACATACCTCAAAAGTTGCGCGTTAACGAAACCCACTGAGTGGTGAAAAATTTTATTCGAAAAAGCAACTTTTGAGTGATTTTTGGACAAAAACGTGTTTTTTGACAAATTAAAAAACACAAAAGTGCGTGCGGCAGTGATTTTTCAGTGACGACCCCTGGATTTTATAGTGCCAGTTTGGACCCCTTGGTAAGCCGCGCATTTGACTATATTTTGAGGAAATTTCCTCCAAAACTGCACAAGTTAGCAACTTTTTTACATTTTTCTGGTGCGGCTCAACTTCTTCCCTGGTGGAGTGCGGCAAAGTCCGAACCCGTCCTTCGGAGGAGGAACCATATCCCTTCGACAGGACATATCGGGAAAAAACCGCAGACATCGGGAACAGCCGACAAACTGTGCAGTTCAGTAAAAATTTTTTCAAAAAATTCCCCTCGATTTTTGGCGCTGCAGGAAGATCTGTGACATATACTTTTTTACACGTGTTCCCCTCCCTTGTCTACCTCTCCACCTCAGGATTTTTCTAAATTAATTTTCTGCCTCCCGGTTTTCGAGATATAAATTTTTCCCTGGAAAAGGGAAAAATCGCCATTCGCGGTTAACTTGGTAACCGCTATATCTCGAGAACCAAAGGCGACAGGTCATTTCTGCCAAGACATTCGTTCTCCTAAGAGAAGCGATTGTTAGGGTACTCCACCTTTTGGAATACCCCCCACCCCCTCCCTTTTGGTTTTCAATTTCAAACCTAATTTGCCTAGCCCCTGGAATACGTGGAGAGGAGGGGTAAATTGTGCTATATTAAGACCCTTCTGGCCTATGACATAAAATACAAAATTATTTCTGATTTTGTATTTTAGTGTAAATTTTTTGTATTTTTGTATTTTCCGTAGCACTTTTACCCAATTAATTTTCACGTGTTAGTTTAAGTATCCGTTCCAGTTTAAGACGGCCGGAATAAAAAAGGAGATTTCAAACACCTTCTTTTTTCTCTTCTAGAACATTCTAAATTCCAAAAAATTTTATGTTTCCCTTAAAATATTTTCGAAAATTTTATGTTTGTTTATAATTTTAAAATTTTTTTTTTTATGTTTCTTTTTTAGAAATTTTAATACTTTTTTTTTTTTTATGTTTCCTTTTAGAAATTTTAATAGTTTTTTTTTACGTTTCTCTTTAAGAAACCGCAAGTTTGAAATCTCCTTCCGAGACTATAGAATAAGAATTTTTTTTTTTTTAACTGTTGACGGGCGTATTGCCAACATATTTTATTGATATATTTGTTTAATAAATCTGACATTTTTTGAATCGATCCAGTGTTTTTGCTGCGATCGAAAACCTTGCTGGAATCAAATATATATTGACTAGGCCTTTTTGGCAATATTTATACTCTATTTGATTCGATCCAGTGTTTTCACTGAGATCGAAGACTACCGCTTTTGCGAATAAGTTAGTTTAAGACAAATTGAGCAAAACTTTTACATTTGCTCAACTTGACTCTCGGCTGTCGTTCCAAAGGCTAGCCTTTCTGAAAGATGCAAAGAACACCAGCTAAACCCGTGGCTGGAGCATCGGTCCCCCCGGCCCCCCCGGCCGCCCCGGCAGTGGTCAAGCCAATCAAGCCGATTGTGACCACGCCGAGTGTTAAAGAGAAAGTGGAGCAATTCGGTGGATCTAAGCCGGATTCCCCGGAGGCACTCCACGCTAAGGCCAAAAAGCTGCACCAGGAGGCCCTGGCACAGCTGGACCGGTCGGGTAATCTCAGACGAGATGTGAAGTTGGCAGTGACCAACTGCCTGACTGGTCTACTAAATTTAATAATAGATGCTCCAAAGCGCACGGTGTGCATCAAGCCCGACGAAGGAAAGATGGACGGAACCATGGCCGCCGAAATTTTAAAGGAGGTCATCGCTTGTAAACAGATCCTGGTCTCTGGGGCCTCCGAGCAGAGTCGTTCCAACGACACGCTACTGAGAGTAGAGAATCTGCTCGGGGACGCCAGAGATCAGTATAAAAAGGTTCCAGAGTTGATGGAAAGGGTGACCTCAATTACAGAGGAGATGGCATCCCTCCCGAGCAAGGTTCAGGCGGTAATGTCTTACGCCCAGGCGACACAAAAATCTGTCACCAAACCAAGTTCGGGAGAGAAGGCACACGCCCCGACCCACTCGATAATCGTGTCCTCCCAGGACACGAAAGACTCCTCGGAGCATATCATGGACAAAGTCCGAGAGGCGGTGGATGCCAAATCCACCGGCGTAAGGGTTGACGGGTTCAGGAGGGCCCGAGACCAAAAGGTCGTTATCGGCTGCCAGGACAAAAAGAACCTGGCAGTGATCGCTAAGCGAATTAAAGCCGCCCAGCCCGGATATAAGGTGGAGGAGGCCCAAAATAAGGACCCCCAGATCATCGTCATGCACGTGATGTCCTACCTCACCGATGAGGACATCGTGATGGCCATCAAGAACCAAAACGGCCATCTTATTGGCGATGTACCAAAGGAGGAGGCTCGTCTCTCTGTCAAGTACAGAAGACGAGCGAGGAACCCCCTCCAATGCCACGTGGTCATGCAGGTCTCTCCGACCATCTGGAGGAGGCTAACGGAGGCAGAACTTATCCACGTGGACATGCTGCATGTGCGAGTGTTCGACCAATCGCCGCTGGTCCAATGTGGGCGATGCCTCCGTTATGGACACGGGCGGAAACTTTGCACCGAAAAGACCGACTCGTGCTCCCACTGCGGTGGCCCGCATCATAAGGCGGAGTGTCCGGGCTGGACGACGACCGGCGATAAGCCCTCCTGTCGCAACTGTGCACTGGCCAAAATGGCAAATGTCGACCACAATGCGTTCGACAGACAGTGCCCAGAGCGGAAAAGGTGGGAGAATATAGCCCGATCAACCGTAGCGTATTGCTAAGGGCGCCACACGGAATAATACGTCACCAGAAGCCACGAAAAGATCGTACGAAGTCATCCAGGTAAATCTGCAGAGGAAGAAACTGGCCACACAGGAGCTACTGATAGAAGCGGAGAGACGCAAGACATCCTTTGCTCTCGTTTCGGAACCTTACATAGGGAACCAAGGAACGCTAAGGTCTCAGACCGGAATCAGAGTGGTTCAACGCTCCCACAACAGAAAGAAACCAATCAAGGCGGCAATCATCGTATTCGACCCCGACATAGAAGTACTGGAACACCCTCTCCTAACAACTGAGAACATGGCAGCTGCTACGTTAAGAACCAATAGATGGACAATCGGAGTCATCTCGGTCTATCTTGAGGAAGACCAACCAATTGATCCGGACATTGAGAAGATTAAAGCGATCAGCCGAAAATTAGCTGCCAGCTGGGTTCTAGTCGGGGGAGATATGAATGCATGGAGCCCCTGGTGGGGAAGCAGATCTGAGAACCCTAGAGGTGAGGCCTTAGCGGGTGCCCTACCCGAAATGGATATGGAGGTCCTGAATGAGGGATCGACGCCAACCTTCGATACAGTAAGGGGCGACAGGATATGTCAGAGCCATGTAGATGTGACGGCTTGCACGACGGGAATGCTGGGTGCCATCAGTAATTGGAGAGTAGATAAGGGCATAGTAAGTTCCGACCATAATGCAATAACATTCAGCATACAGTTGAGCAAGCCAACCGAGCCCTTACAGAAAAACACCACAAGGAAGTATAATACTAAAAAAGCAGATTGGGAAAAATTTAGACGGGAATTGGGCCAAAATTTTGTAGATAATAATTTAAATCAGGAAGCGATCCAAAGTATAAACGACATTCAAAATTTAGAGACAACCGTCAATTCATATATTAGGAACATTGAGAAGGCATGTAAGGAAGCAATTCCGCAGCCTTCAAATAAGAAAAAATTTAAGTCCCCTTGGTGGTCAAATGAGCTCTCCAATCTTAAGAAACAGATGGTCACAAAAAAGAGAAGAATTTCATACGCCGCAGCCCGTCGTCGTCCGGCTGTGTTAGCAGAGTACCTGGAGGCGAAGGACAAGTATGAGCAGGCAGCTGCGGAAGCCCAAACCGCGAGTTGGAAGACGTTCTGTGGAACTCAGGACAGGGAAAGCATGTGGGATGGGGTTTATAGGGTCTTACGCAAAACTGCGAGAAGACACGAGGACCAGCCTCTGATGCGGGACGGGGTGGTGCTTAGTACAGAGGAATCTGCTCGACATCTGGCCGCTACGTTCTTTCCGGAGGACGTGGAAGCGGAGGATAGTGAAGACCACAAGATAGTGCGTCGAACAGCAGAACTCGTAGGAAAAGAGGCACCCAACGACAAATGGGACCCGCCGTTTACGGAGGCGGAACTCGAGAATGTCATTAGGTCATTCAACCCCAAAAAGGCACCCGGTCCTGATGGATTCACCGCAGACATCTGCGGAGCGGCGATACAGTGCGACCTGAAGCTGTACTTAGCTCTGATCAACAAGTGCCTGGAGTTGTCTTACTTCCCTGACCCGTGGAAGGAGGCCGCAGTCGTGGTACTCCGGAAGCCGGGAAAGGATGATTACTCACAGGCAAAGTCGTACAGACCAATAGGGTTGCTGTCGGTCTTGGGGAAGATATTTGAGAAGCTGGTGGTCAAAAGGTTGAGATGGCACCTACTGCCGAAAATGAACACGAGGCAGTATGGCTTCGTGCCCCAGCGCTGCACGGAAGACTCCCTATACGACCTCATACAACACCTCAGAGACAACTTGAGGAAGAAGTTGATAAGCGTGGTTGTATCTCTTGACATCGAGGGAGCTTTCGACAGTGCCTGGTGGCCAGCCATCAAGAACCGGCTGAAGGACAAAAGGTGCCCTCTCAACCTCAGGAGGCTGTTGACCAGCTACTTCTCGGGCCGCACAGTAACAGTCATGTACGCAGGTCAGCGCTGTAGCAAGTCCACCACAAAAGGGTGCGTGCAGGGCTCAATAGGTGGACCAAGCTTTTGGAACCTATTGTTGGACCCCCTCTTGGACGAGATGGATCAGCGTGGGATTTACTGCCAGGCTTTCGCAGACGATGTCGTCCTGGTCTTCTCCGGAAAGACGGTGCCTGAAATTGAGCGGATGGGAGATCAGATTCTCGGGCATGTGGAGGCTTGGGGAAAGGGTAACAAGCTAAAGTTCGCTGCGCACAAGACGCAAGCCATGGTTGTTACCAACAAGTTGAAGTTCAACACTCCTTGCATCCACATGGGCGTGACTGAAATCCCGATGAAGGAAGAGGTAAAGATACTGGGGCTAACTATTGACAGGAAACTCACTTTCCAAAAACACGTAAGTGAAGTGTGCAATAAAGCCACCGGTATCTTCAGACAGCTCAGTCGGGCTGCGAAAATTTCATGGGGTTTGAATCCGGAGGTGATCAGGACGATATACGTGGCAGTAATTGAGCCGATTGTACTGTACGCGGCAAGCGCCTGGGCTCCTGCATCGAACAAATGGTCGGTGCAGAAACAACTTAATACAGTCCAGAGAGGTTTCGTCCAGAAGATCATAAAGTCCTACCGCACAGTTTCCCTGGATGCCGCGCTGGTACTCTCTGGTCTCCTCCCCTTGGACATGAGAGTGCGAGAAGCCTCTAAGCTTTACGAGGCAAAGAGGGGACGACCACAATCTTACCTGGGGGATAGGACCATAGAGGCCAGAGTGTCATTCATGAAGGCACCACACCCTGCCTCGGAAGTGAAAATCGACTTCCAGTGCCTAGAGGACATGCAGCCTCAAACCCTTGCAGACCATCAAGTTTCTGGCTCTCACATTTTTACGGATGGGAGCAAGATTGAAGGGAAGGTCGGGGCTGCTATGTCTTACTGGAGGGATGGGTCGGAGAAACGAAGTGCCAAGTACCGCCTGGAGCCATTCTGTACCGTATTTCAAGCGGAGATGTTCGCGTTGCAGAAAGCAACCGAACTAGCCCTAAGAAATGCGGACAGCGAAATCAACATCTTCAGTGACTCCAGGTCGTCTTTGGAGTTGCTTCGTGACCCCAACACGTCCCACCCTATGGCATGTGAGGTTAGGCGCAACATTAAGCTGCTTAGGGAAAAGGGAAAGACATTACGGCTCTTCTGGATAAGGGCGCATGTTGGAGTAGAGGGTAACGAACGCGCTGATGTGTTAGCCAAGGAGGCAGCACTCTTTAAAAAGACCGCGGCCGATTACGACCGATGCCCTCTATCCAACATTAGGAGAAACATTAGGCAGGAAACGAAGAAAGAATGGGAGAAGAGGTACGCTGAGAGCGAAACCGCCTCCACTACCAAGTTTTTCCTGCCCAACACAGAAGCAGCGTACAGTATTGTCAAAAAACTAAAATTGACCCCCACGTTGGTACAGATATTGACAGGGCATGGGGGATACGGCTTCTATCTACACAAGTTCAAACTTAAGGATAGTCCCCTATGCATCTGCGACACAGGTTCCGAGGAGTCCATTATTCATCTTATCCTCGATTGTCCTATATACGGTGCTAAAAGACTAGACCTGCAAATACAACTGGAGCAGCAGTTAACAGCCGAGAACTTACCTGGCATTGTAGCCGAAAGACACGGTAGAGAATTATTGTTTAGGTTTGCGGAGGAAGTCACAAGATCGACAAAGATGAGAAATGGTAGCAAAGTTATTGGCAGATAGCAAATGCCGTCCACATCTTGAGGATGTCAAGGTATAGGTATAGTGTAGGTATCACCAATAATTTTGTTACACAAGAGAAAGAGTACAAATTGCCATATTATGATAATATGGCAAGTTTGTACTTAGGAACGAAAATAGTAAGAACCGCAAACCTTGAAGATTCCATAATAAAAAATGAACTACCTTAGCGTGTCTAAATTGTATTTAAGATTTGTGTTTGCTTTAAAATAAGATCCTCTAGATATTAAAATTGTTAAGTTAATTAAGAAAAAGACTGACTAGAATATCCTTTTTATTATATTATAACAACTTTACAACGTTATAAAACTAGTCACACGATGCAAAATACTCTCCGAACAATTTTATCGGAGACTAGAGGAAAGACGAACTGAGGTTTTTGGCCGGTACGAGTCCGGCACTATCTGGGTCTTCCTTCCCAGATGTCCATGATGGATTTTCCTCTTTTTGTCAAAATGTAAAAAAAAAAAAAAAAAAAAAAAAAAAAAAACCTAACCTAACCTAACCTAACCTAACCTAACCTAACCTAACCTAACCTAACCTAACCTAACCTAACCTAACCTAACCTAACCTAACCTAACCTAACCTAACCTAACCTAACCTAACCTAACCTAACCTAACCTAACCTAACCTATCACACAGAGCCCGCCCCTGCTCCTCCACTGTGCCCTCTGAAAACCAGAGGGACACGTGGAGGAACGAACGTGTCGGGTCATTTGCCGATGAGCAGCAAGATCCCACTTTGGGGAAGTCACTGCACATCGCCCAGGATGCACCGGCTCCACCGTCTTCCCTTCCCTCCGGACGTATCCAAAAGGGACGGGAAGCGGCAAGCTCTCGTGGAGGTTACCCGACCTTAGCACCCCAACCTAACCTAACCTTTTTTTTTTTTTTTTTTTTAGGTGGGGAAATCCTCATGGATACCCGCCGCCTTGGGGACGGCGACGGGTTATGCCGGACTCCTACCGGCTAAAACCCCACCGTGTTCCACCTCTACGCCTGTACGCCGGGTACACGGGAAACCCGAAGGATTCTTCCGCATACCCGGCAGCGTCGGCCTGTACAGGCCAAGCCTCTGGAAGGGGAGGACTGGAGCGGTTTCCTCCCCTGTACTACGTGTGTGTGGCGCGTGGGAACACGCGCGCGCCATCTCGAGCCCTAGAAATTGGACGCCGGACTTCCCCAAGCCCGGCGCCCAGAGACTCATAATTATGGGGGAGGCAAGCCACGAGCAAACGCAGCTCGCCTGCGCCCTATACGTCGTTGGCGGATCGGGAGTTCAGAAGATGCCTCCCTCTCCCTCTCCGCCGTCTCCTTCTGGAGCATTACTGCCTCACAGAAGGAGAGAACCGCGTGCCAACACGCCTCGCTGTCAACCATAGAACGAACCACGGCTGGCAGCGAGAGGTCAAAAACTACATTGGAGAGCGCACTGCGCTCTCCCGCCCACGCTGGGCACTCCTGCAGCACATGCTGCGCAGACTCATCGAGGCAGCCGTCACAGTGATGGCACCTGGCTGTTTGCTCCCTTCCCGCAATTCGACACAAATACCCCCCGAAGCATCCGTGGCCCGAGAGGATTTGCGTCACGCGGAAGGTTAGGACACCATGCTTCCTATCCAACCACCTCTCAAGTATTGGACGAACTGCCTCGATGGTCCTTAGGCCTGCGATCGGCTGTTCCAACCGGGACGCCCACCCATCTAGCTCGCGATTACGCAGCCTGGTCCTCCGGTATTGCACCTCCCGTGGTGCTGGCAAGTAACCCCGACTCAGCGCTCCAGAGCGCCAACGATATACCGACGCGAGTGTTTTTGCGTCTAGGTCCCAAGGCAGGGATCCCGCCAGCACGCACGCCGCCTCACATGAGATCGTGCGATAGCCCCGGATCACCCTGATTGCCATCACGCGCTGCGGTTTACGCAGCAGCGTGATATTCCGGCTATTCAGGGTGTCTGCCCACACTGGGGCTCCAACCTAACCTAACCTAACCTATTTTTTTTTTTTTTATTTTTTTTTTTTTTTTTAGGTGGGGAAATCCTCATGGATACCCGCCGTCTTGGGGACGACGACGGGTTATGCCGGACTCCTACCGGCTAAAACCCCACCGTGTTCCATCGCATCGCCTGGGTGCCAGTTCGCTGGACCGCCAAAGGCATTCTGCAGCTTACCGGCAGCGACGGCCTTAGGCCAAGCCTCTGGAAGGGGAGGACTGGAGCGTTTTCCTCCCCTGAACTACGTGTGAGTGGCGCGCGGGAACACGCGCACGCCATCTCGAGCCCTTGGATTGGGCGCCGGACTTCCCCAAGTCCGACACCCATGGCTCTAAGGGGGAGTCTGCGGCGGAGGCTTTGCCCCGGCCGCAGGCTTCCCCTTCTTCGGTCGGTGCGCTGCTGCACATGCAGCGCTGCCCGAGCAGTGCGCGGCAGGTTTCCCCGCCGCTGTGCATACAACGCAGAGCGGCGAGGATGTGCATTGCCCGGCCAGGTGGCCGGCCTGCCCGCAGCGGTAGCAGAGACCGCTGCGGTCCACCTCTGACTTGCAGTCGCCTACAACATGCCCCGGAGTGAGGCAACGATAGCATCTTAATGGCCTCGGCGGCAGGATTTTAACCTGCGCCGAGGACCATCCGACGGCCAGCCGTCCCTCCTCCGAGGCCTTTTTAGCCACTGCCACCGGGCAGCGCACCCACATGGTGCCACTGCCCGTGTGGCCGCGGCGGATATCTCCCGCCTTGATGGATGCCGTTGGGCATCCATCAACCCGGGAGATCGCCGCGACCACTTCTTCGGAGGTCACCGAGTCGTCCAGCCCCGAAATGCGCATCTCTGTGCATTTCGTGGGCCGGCCAACCCGGATGACCTCTTCACTGAACAATTCCTTCAGCTTGCCCGCCAAGCGATCGGCACTCGCTCCGGACTCCGTTCCCGGCAACTCCAGGATTCGCTGCCCCGACACTCCCACCCTAAACTGCACGGCAGGAATGCCGAGGTCAGCGAGCGCAATCTTTTGCGCCGCCTCACGCAGAACTTTGGCGTAGGTTACGCCCCGGTTCCCAGCCTCCGGCTGCAACGTTAATGTTACAGCCGAGGACCGGGGGAGACGCAACCTCACCGGCCTCCTTGTTTTTTGGGCCGCAGGCGGTGGCTTAGGCCCCGCCTTTGGCTTCTTGGCCTTCTTAACCACCTTGACCCATTCTGCCTCTTTCGAGGACTGGGGTGTCGGTGGATCAGGGTCAGTTCCCACGTGAGGCGACGCAGAAGGCTGCGGCCCTTCCCTGGTCCGCTTTCCTCTCGTCAGCCCCTGGTTTCCACCACCTCGCCTCCCCTTAGGGAGCCCAGGGGCAGAGCCCGGCTGAGAACCGGGATCTGCCAGGACCTCCATTTCCGATTCGTCGTGCGCCAAAGGGGGGCGCATTCGCTGCTCGGGGAGCAACCTCCCCTCCAACGCGTCGAACCGCGCGCTCACCATGGTTCCGACCTGGACCATGATGGAGCGCGTCAGTTCGTCGATCGGCACTGGGGTAGGCTGAGCCACCCGAGAGCGCAATTCCGCCACCTCCCTGCGAAGCTGATCCAGCTCAGACTGCAGACGGGTATTGTCCGCCTGCAGCCTAGCTGTCTCATCGTTGGTGGAGCGCCTAGCGAGTAGCTCCACCGTCTCACCTATCGTGTCCGCTGCCTTTTTCAGGTCACGGACGAATGTGCCCTTCAGGTTCCCCGACTTCGTGGCAACCGTTTTAATTATGGCCACATTAGCCATAATTTTAGGCACCAGGCCTTCCTCCGCTGAAGGCCTCTCGCTCATCGACACATAAGAAGTATCGGTGGAGCGAGAGGCCTCCAGTTCAGCCAATCTCATTTTTTCACTGAACTCCGCCTCCGCTTGGAGCTTAAGCTCCTCACGCTTAGCGGCGTTCAGCTCCTCCTTGGCCTTGGCCAGACCTACGTACTGGCCAGTAGTAGGGGGACGGCCCCTCCCCTTCTTCGCAGGAGCACTGCTCGGTTCAGACTGAGCCGACCGAGCGCGGGCCAAGGCCTTCCTTCTTTCGTTCGCAGCTAGGAACTCTTCAACTTGAGCTACCAACCGTAGATGCTCCTCTTCGTCAAAATCGCTCTCCTCCTCGTCCACTTTTGGGGAAGCCCGACCAGCAGCTGATCGGCCTCTCCCCCTCTTGGCCTTTCCGATTTTCGGAGCAGGCTGACTGCCAGAATGGTCACCAAACTCGTCTAGACGCCGCTTCAGAGTTACCTCTGACTGCGACGACACCGATTCGAGGCCTGACTCGTCATCAGAGTCAGCCTCAGACTCAACGACCCACTCCGTGGTTTTCTTTCGAGAACCACCGGCCGAAGCCGGGAAGACTGGCGAATCGCCACTACGCAAACTACGCCTATCCGCCGAAGCGGAAGGTACGGGTGATTTAGTGCCACCCCTGGCACCTGCCGAAGCAGGGGCTACAGGTGATTTCTCACCAGTAGCCACTTCACTACTCGCCGAAGCGAAAACTACGGGTTTAATGCCCCCACTGGCACCTGCCGAAGCAGAAGGTTTTTTGTTTTTACTTTTCTCCATTCTGTTCCCACGATTATGAGACGAAACAACGGGGTCCACCGCTGGGTGACGCTCATTCCAGCGGCAAGGGACCTCCCCGCAGGGATGGTCCCGACCTGGACCATGATGGAGTTTTTTGGGCCGCAGGCGGTGGCTTAGGCCCCGCCTTTGGCTTCTTGGCCTTCTTAGCCACCTTGACCCATTCTGCCTCTCCCGAGGACTGGGGTGTCGGTGGATCAGGGTCAGTTCCCACGTGAGGCGACGCAGAAGGTTGCGGCCCTTCCTTTGTCCGCTTTCCTCTCGTCAGCCCCTGGTTTTTACCACCTCGCTTCCCCTTAGGGAGCTTAGAGGCAGAGCCCGGCTGAGAACCGGGATCCGCCAGGACCTCCATTTCATATTCGTCGTGCGCCAAAGGAGGGCGCATGCGCTCCTCGGGGAGCAACCTCCCCTCCAACGCGTCGAACCGCGCGCTCATCATGGTCCCGACCTGGACCATGATGGAGCGCGTCAGTTCGTCGATCGGCACTTGGGGAGGCTGAGCCACCCGAGAGCGCAATTCTGCCACCTCCTTGCGGAGCTGATCCAGCTCAGACTGCAGACGGGTGTTATCCGCTTGCAGTCTGGCTGTCTCCTCATTAGTGGAGCGCCTAGCAAGAAGCTCCACCGTACTCGCAATCGCGTCCGCCGCGTTTTTAAGAGCCTTCACATCTGTGCCCTTTAGGTTCTTGCACCTGCCGGCCACGGTCCTAATTACGCCCACATTGGCCACAATGTGAGGCACTAAGCCTACCTCAGTTGAAGGGTTCTCGCCCCCCGTCTCAACTGACTTGGAGAGGCGAGAAACCTCCAACTCCGCCAAGCGAAGCTCCTCAGCATATTCCGCCTCTGCTTGAAGCCTAAGCTCCTCACGCTTGGCGGCGTTCAGCTCCTCTTTGGCCTTGGCCAGACCTATGTACTGGCCAGTGGTCGGGGGACGGCCCCTCGCCCTCTTTATAGACTCTTCATAGACCATGCACTCCCTCTCAAACTCCTCCATATGTTTAGCCCTCCTCACAGGATCGGTTAACCCCGCAGCATCAGTAATTGCCAAACTTGCCTCCAATTGAGCCATCGACGCTTTCATCTCTGAGTCGTCGGAGGACTCTTCACACTGGGAATCCTCTCCGACCACGTTCGGGGCAGCCCGACCAGCAGTTGATCGGCCTCCTCTGCCCCTTCTAGCCGTTCCGATTTTCGGAGCAGGCTGACTACCAGACTTTCCAAACTCATCTAGTCGCCGCTTCAGAGTTCCCTCTGAGTGCGACGACACCGATTCGAGACCTGACTCGTCATCAGAGTCAGCCTCGGACCCAAGAACCCACTCCTTGGTTCTCTTTCCAGAACCACCGGCCGAAGCCGGGAAGACTGGCGAATCGCCACTCCGCAAACTACGCCTACCCACCGAAGCAGAAGGTACGGGTGATTTAGTGCCTCCCCTGGCACCTGCCGAAGCAGAAGACTTTTTTTTAATAGTTTTCTCCATTCTGTTCCCACGATTATGGGACGATCTAAGTGGGTCCACCGCTGGGTGACGCCCATTCCAGCGGCAAGGGACCTCCCCGCAGGGAGATACACAGGGTTGCCCAGGTGCCCCGGGGTTATTAACGACTTTTCCTTGTCGGGGTTTTATTGACTCGCCTTATCTTGGCCCGGCCAATTAAGGCAAGGCCGCGGTCGCCTGGAGCCCCCCCTCCAGACGATAACGCACCCCCCCCCGGCGGTGGCAAGAAGAGGAAAATCCTCCGCCTGCCTGCTCTGCGGTAGTGTAAGTACACACAGAGCCCGCCCCTGCTCCTCCACTGTGCCCTCTGAAAACCAGAGGGACACGTGGAGGAACGAACGTGTCGGGTCATTTGCCGATGAGCAGCAAGATCCCACTTTGGGGAAGTCACTGCACATCGCCCAGGATGCACCGGCTCCACCGTCTTCCCTTCCCTCCGGACGTATCCAAAGGGACGGGAAGCGGCAAGCTCTCGTGGAGGTTACCCGACCTTAGCACCCCACCCCAACCTAACCTAACCTTTTTTTTTTTTTTTTTTTTTTTTTTTTTTTTTGACGCGGGGAAATGCGTTACGCACACCCCCTCCCGGGGCGTTCGGGAGGGTGGTAGTGTGGGACTCTTCCACCCCAAAAGGGTGGACCTACCCACTAAAACCCCGCGGAGGCCATCCTCAGGCAGTTTATGGGGAGACCTGGTACCGATTACGCTCCAGGCCTCCCTTTCCCCTGCCTCGCCCCCCTCTTACTGAGGAGGGCTCTTCCCTGGGGAGATTACTCTCCCCTGCGGAGGGCACTGTCGCGAGCCATGCCGTGTAAATGGTGGCATGGATCGGGGCAGTGCCCCCCTTTCGACGACACCCCCCCGGCCTCACCGGGGGGTGCTCATCCCGGGCCACGTTTCAACGGGCACCTCAACGGCCCGAGGCGCTCTCGTCCGTGACCCTTGGACGGCGTCGGGGCTAGCGGGCATTACCACCGCCCCGACGCGGTCTTCTTCGAGCGGGATCGGCCCTTTCCCGATCCCGCTCGGCGGATTCCTTCTGGAGCATGACTTGCTCGCAGAAGGAGACCGCCTCCCTCCAGCCCTCCTCACTCGCCAGCATTGCCTCTACCAATGCTGGCGGGGAGAGGTCCCGCCCGATCTGGTCGACCAGGACTCGACGCTCGTCTGCCCACGCAGGGCAGACCTCCAGCGTATGCTGAGCGGAGTCCAGGTCGCAGGCGCAGTGGTGGCACTGTGCTGTCTCTTCTCGTCCGATTCGGCTCAGATACTCACCGAAGCAACCGTGCCCGGTGAGTATCTGAGTCAATCTGTAGGTGACTTGCCCTTCCCTGCCGATCCAGGCTTCGAGGTGAGGCAGAATTGCACCGACAGCGCGTTGACGCGCACAGCCACCAAGTTCTAGCTGTGCACGCCAGTCCCTCAAGGCGCGTCGGTGTGCGTTCCGCCTCAGCATTTCGCGCTCTTGTTCCGGCGGGTTCCCCGCCCCTTCGCCCTGGCCGCCATACCGCAGCTGGTCGTAGACAGCCGCGTCCATGGCCGCGAGGATTTCAAAGGGGGGGGAACGCGCCAGAACCGTCGCCGCCTCATACGAGATTGTACGGTAGCCTCGCACGATTCTTATGGCCATGATCCGCTGCAGGCTCCTGAGTAGAGCTCTGCAGCGGGAGGAACCCGATAGATCGTTAGACCACACGGGTGCCCCATACAAGGCCATAGATCGCACGACGCCACCGTAGAGGCGGCGAACATCCTCTCGTGGCCCCCCAAGATTTGGCAGCAGGCGAAGTAAAGCGCCTGCTACCGTCCGCACACGGGGGACCAGGCGCACGAAGTGCTCCTCAAAGCCCCATCGGCTGTCCAAGGTAAGGCCTAAGTACTTGATGTACCGGCCCACCTGGACGTCGGCGTCACCTACTCGGATTCGCAGGCTGGGCGGTTCTCGGCCTCTCCTGAGGCCATGGAACCATAGCGCCTCTGTCTTATGAGGCGCTATTTCCAAGCCCAGCCGGCGAATCTCTCCAACAACACATGCCACCCCTAACTCGGCAAGCCGTACCGTTCGCTCGAAGCTTGACCCCTCGGCCGTAATGAGAGTGTCGTCCGCATAGCAGACGACACTAAGGCCGGGGGGGAGTCCGGTGCGAAGGACCGCATCGTATGCGAGGTTCCACAATAGGGGGCCCAAAACTGACCCCTGTGGAACCCCGCAGCAGACTTCTCTCCTCATCTCCGTCCCATTCCGACCGGTATACCGTACCGTTCTGCCACAGAGGTAGGCCCCTATTATTGCCTTCAGATAGGGAGGCACCTCGTGATAGTCGAGTGCCTCCCTAATGGCCTGCCAGGGGAGGGTACCAAATGCGTTGACGATATCTAGTGATACCGCCAACACAACCCTCCCCGATCGGACTGCCGACTCCGACAGGGAACGAACGCAGCGGATCGCATCCACTGTCGATCGTCCCTGCCGGAATCCAAACTGACAGTCCGATAGATCGGGGCCAACCCGCGACAGATGCCCGCTGATACGGGCGGAGATAACCCTTTCGAAGAGTTTCCCCGCCTCGTTCAGCAGGCATATCGGTCGGAACGCGGACGGAGAGTCTGCGGTCCTTCCAGCCTTCTGGATGAGCACCAGACTAGCTTCTTTCCAGTCGAGGGGGAACACACCGAGGCGCAGACAGTCACTGAACAGCAGCCTCAGTCTACTCCCCAAGACAGACAAAGCCAACACGAGCGCTTTGCCCGGGACTCCATCAGGTCCCGGGGCAGTGTTGCGGGATGCGAGCCGCCGCACAGCTCGGTCTAGCTCCCCCTCCGCCACCTCAAACTCATCGGACCAGAGTTGCTGGTTCGATTGTGACGGGGGGTCAGGGGGACTATCCTGGACCCTGGGGAAAAGGGTGTTGACCACCCTTCCCACGAACTCGGGGTCCAGGGTTTCCGTCAGCGGAGGGACCCACGGTTTGAGCTTGCCCAGTACCATCTTATACGGGCGCCCCCATGGGTCCCTATCCAGTCCCTCCATGAGCTCTCTCCAAGACTGGGCTTTGGCGTCGGCAATCGCAATGCCGAGCGCCTTTGCGGCGGCTACGTAATCCCGCCTGGCTCTCTCTGTCTCCTCCTCTACTGTGGCTTGCCGAGTTCTTCTCCGGCGGGCTCGTTGGTACCGGCGTCGCGCAGCCAAAACGATTCTTCTTAGCTGCGCGATTTCTTCACTCCACCAGTACGCCGAGCCTCGCCGGGGCGGCCCGATTCGGGGCATCGAGGCGTCGCACACCGACGCCATCGTGTCCCGAAACTGGGCCGCCTGCACCTCCAGATCAGGCGAGATCCCTCCCTCAGTCCAGCCCGCGACGTTGGCGGCGGCCACGAGCATGTCACGGTCGAGCCGCCTAAGGGACCATCGTCGCGGGGGGATACTATCCTGGAGCGGGCGGCTGGGGTGGCGGAGAGACACATCGAAAACGATGTGCCGATGGTCAGATAACGTGACCATCTCCTCCGCAACCCTCCATCCCTGCACCATGTGGAATGCAGAAGGAGTCGCCCATGAAAGATCCACGATCGACTCCCCCTGCCATCCCACGAAGGTGCTGACTGACCCCCGGTTTAAAAGCCGGAGGTCTAGTTCTGCCGCCCACTCGAGGAGCCTCTCTCCTTTTGCATCGTCCCGGGTGTCGCCCCACTCACTTGAGTGGGCGTTAAAGTCACCCAGGACGATGACTGGACGAGGGGCGCAACCGCGAATGCAATTGGCCAGCTCGTACAGGTAGGCCTCGTACACGGGGAGGCCCACATTATTTGGAGAGATGTAGCATCCCACTATGGCAAAGGAGCCCCATTCCACGGCCACGAATCCCAGCCCCTGATCCAGGAGGCAACAATGGAGGTCGTCTCCCCCCGCCCAATAAATTGCAGCCATGCCCCCCCGATCTCCGAACCACCTTGGGTGGGACGGAACCGAGTAAGGCTCGGCTACTACCGCTAGGGCAACCGACCACTCCGCGAGCGTTTGGATCAGCAGATCTTGCGCTGCGCGGCAGTGGTTCAGATTGCTCTGTAATATTCTGCGGCTGGGGAGCATTTTAAGCCTGCATTATTTCCTCCTGTCCCCGAGTTGGGGAGGAGTGCGACTGGACGGCGCCCCCCTTCTTCTTTGGCGGGGAGCATTTCTTGCTCCCCAACCTGTGGTCAGCAGCCCTGCCCATGTCCGAGCACACGGGACATTTGGGAGTGCACGCTGTGCAAAGACGGGCAATATGCTCCGTCTCAGAACATCGATAGCAGCGCGCGCTCCTGTCCACCGTGTTGGGGCAGCGAGCTCGGACATGCCCCATTTCGAGGCACTTGAAGCACTGTAGAGGCCGTGCCCCAAGCGCCTCGACTCTTGCCGCGGCCCAGCCTATCATTAACCGTCCCAGGGTTGCCAGCTTTCTGCCAGCCCCGAGCGGGCACCGCACCCAGGCCGTACCTAGCCGAGACGGGCTTATTTTGATCTCCCCGACCTTGACATCGTTCAGGGAGCATCCGCCCGCTTCAGCGATGGCCGCCGCCACAATTGTGGGGGTCATGGACTCATCTAAGTCCATCACCCTAATCTCCCCCGTTTTAGATGGGCGCGATATCATTGCGCCCGTGCCTTCGAGTACCGCCGCCATTTTCTTCGCTAAGGCGTCGGCTTTGGTGGCGCTCTCCGGTCCGGGGATTTCCAGCAGGAGGCCCCCGGTTACCGCCCTTCGCTGTCGTAGCCCGCCAGTTATGCCGAGCTCCGACAGCTTTATTTGGGCCGTGACAGCCTGCATCGCCGCCGCCAAGCTGGTCTTGGCCTCTGGAGGCACAGTGACCACAATTGCGGCTGTGGTTGGGGGCCTTGGCAACTGTGGCTTTTTCTGTGGCTTAGGGCCGTCCCTGTCCTGCTTCCTCCTTTGGCCACCGCGCTTTTTCCGGCCGACTACTTCGGCCCAGGACGACTGCCCCGGGGCCCCATTAGGCTGCGGGCCTCCAGGGTTAACAGGGGGAGGGGTAGCATTCAGCCCTGGTTTTGAGGCGGCAACCCTTTTCTTCCGGTTGGCCCTCTTCTTCTTCTGGGCCTTAGACAGAGGCTTGGGCTCCGTCTCCGGCACTTGCGTCTGTCTTTGGCCCAAAGGGGGCCTTTGTCCCATCGTAGGGAAAAATCTAGCCATAAGGTCAGACTGGAAGCGAGCGAATTCGCGGTTCATAACCGTTGCCAGCTCGTTCCAGTCCGACTCAACACCGCTGCCCTGGCCGTTCGTGGGCCCTGACCGCGGCTTTTGAGGCTTAGGCGTATCCGCCTTCTTGTTTTCTTTCGCCTTCTTCTTTTCTTCCTCCTTCTTATTTTCTTCCGCCTGCTTCTTTTTTTCCGCCCTCTTCATATCATCCGCCTTCTTCTTTTCTTCCTTCTTTTTCTTCTTTTCATCGGAAAGGGGCTCCGAAGGATTGGTGGGAGGGGGCACCGTGGACATGGAGGGATGGAGAGGTGGGCCCGCCCCCGATCCATTTTCACCCCTCGACTCCATCTGCTCCTCTCCGCTGAGCCTCAAAACCTCTCTAGACAGCGCCACCACTCGCGCGCTGAGATACACGACCTGATTACGGAAGTCCTCGTTCTCCCGGTCGCGGATCTCCGCCCTGGTGCAGAGCTCGGCGGTGCCGGCCCGGATCGCCTCGCATGCCGCGCGGAAGGAGCGGACAAGGTCTGCTTTAGAGCTTTTAGGCCTGTCCGCTACCCTCTCCACTGCCGCTAGGCCTGCCAGCATCTCCGCACCGACACTCGCCAAGGGCTGCTCGTTTTCCCTCTCTAACGACATCTCAGAAGACGAACGGCCAGGGCTTTCAGGACGCCTCTTGGGGTCGCTTTCCTCCAATTCCCGGCGCTGCGGCTTACGCTTTCGCGACCGCCGCTCGCCGGGGTCTGAGGAGAGCGACATGTTAGATGCACTACCGTCGCTGTCAGCCCCGCCCACTGGCCTTCCCATTGATGGACGAGGCGTGTCTGACCTGAAAATCAGTTTCACTCCTCCTCCTCTTCGCTCCTCACTTCGGTTGGACTCCAAGGATTGGGAGCGCGCAGTACTGGGCGTGCACGTGCGAGGGCATCCTCCCACCACTAACTCATTCGGGCGCGCAAAACTGGGCGTGCGCGCCCCTTCGCCGGTCTCCGGCGGATTTACTACATGCCCGGAGGCATGGGAACTCAGATTGCCCTCCCCAGATACGGAAAGGCTGCCTGACTCTCCCACGGCACGAGGTGTCGTGAGATCATCAGGGCGGGGTTCTCCCACTGCGGAGCAGCAGGTACCCGCCTGGGGTAATACGTTCTTCTGAGTTTTCATATTCCATACTCGCTTTCATTGTAGCCCTTGGGACTGAGAACCCCCCAGCCATACATCCCCTCGCCGGACTACTGGAACTTGGGATTTAGGGTAATTTTTTAGAGTGGTTGTCTTCCACGCGACCCGGGCTAATACCCCGACGGTCCCCGTCTCTCTCAGTGAGTCTACGGGTCGGGCCGAGCGGTGGGGTTCATAACCCCATGCCCGCTTTGGGCGGACGCTCTTGCGACCACCCTCGACGGGCCCGTCGCCCCTTATTGATTTTTTATAGTGGTTATCTCCACGCGACCCGGGCAAATACCCCGACAGTCCACGTTCTCCATCTGGAGGTTACGTGCAGCTCAGCGCATGCATCCGCATGCACCGAGCTCCTCCCTGTGCCCTACGGCACCTCTTACCCGCGGATGACTCCGCCCTCACTCGTCCACTACGCCCTCTGCTACTTTATCAGAGGGACGTGCGGAGAGCCCTCACGCACGGGGCGGTTTAACCCAGTGGGGCCCCACCCCGTGCAAGTGGTGTTCTTAGCTTCACTCCAAGCATTACACGCTTGGAGCTACTGAGCCCCCCCGCCACGGCAAGGCGAACACCCTGGGGGGGAACCTAACCTAACCTAACCTAACCTAACCTAACCTAACCTAACCTTTTTTTTTTTTTTAGGTGGGGAAATCCTCATGGATACCCGCCGCCTTGGGGACGACGACGGGTTATGCCGGACTCCTACCGGCTAAAACCCCACCGTGTTCCATCGCATCGCCTGGGTGCCAGTTCGCTGGACCGCCAAAGGCATTCTGCAGCTTACCGGCAGCGACGGCCTTAGGCCAAGCCTCTGGAAGGGGAGGACTGGAGCGTTTTCCTCCCCTGAACTACGTGTGAGTGGCGCGCGGGAACACGCGCACGCCATCTCGAGCCCTTGGATTGGGCGCCGGACTTCCCCAAGTCCGACACCCATGGCTCTAAGGGGGAGTCTGCGGCGGAGGCTTTGCCCCGGCCGCAGGCCTCCCCTTCTTCGGTCGGTGCGCTGCTGCACATGCAGCGCTACCCGAGCAGTGCGCGGCAGGTTTCCCCGCCGCCGTGCATACAACGCAGAGCGGCGAGGACGTGCATTGCCCGGCCAGGTGGCCGGCCTGCCCGCAGCGATAGCAAAGACCGCTGCGGTCCACCTCTGACTTGCAGTCACCTACAACATGCCCCGGAGTGAGGCACCGATAGCATCTTAATGGCCTCGGCGGCAGGATTTTAACCTGCGCCGAGGACCATCCGACGGCCAGCCGTTCCTCCTCCGAGGCCTTTTTAGCCACTGCCACCGGGCAGCGCACCCACATGGTGCCACTGCCCGTGTGGCCGCGGCGGATATCTCCCGCCTTGATGGATGCCGTTGGGCATCCATCAACCCGGGAAATCGCCGCGACCACTTCTTCGGAGGTCACCGAGTCGTCCAGCCCCGAAATGCGCATCTCTGCGCATTTCGTGGGCCGGCCAACCCGGATGACCTCTTCACTGAACAACTCCTTCAGCTTGCCTGCCAAGCGATCGGCATTCGCTCCGGACTCCGTTCCCGGCAACTCCAGGATTCGCTGCCCCGACACTCCCACCCTGAACTGCACGGCGGGAATGCCGAGGTCAGCGAGCGCAATCTTTTGCGCCGCCTCACGCAGAACTTTGGCGTAGGTTACGCCCCGGTTCCCAGCCTCCGGCTGCAACGTTATTGTTACAGCCGAGGACTGGGGGAGACGCAACCTCACCGGCCTCCTTGTTTTTTGGGCCGCAGGCGGTGGCTTAGGCCCCGCCTTTGGCTTCTTGGCCTTCTTAGCCACCTTGACCCAAACCTAACCTAACCTAACCTTTTTTTTTTTTTTTTTTTTTTTTTTTTTTTTTTTTTTTTTTTTGACGCGGGGAAATGCGTTACGCACACCCCCTCCCGGGGCGTTCGGGAGGGTGGTAGTGTGGGACTCTTCCACCCAAAAAGGGTGGACCTACCCACTAAAACCCCGCGGAGGCCATCCTCAGGCAGTTTATGGGGAGACCTGGTACCGATTACGCTCCAGGACTCCCCTTCCCCTGCCTTGCCCCCCTCCCGTGACTGAGGAGGGCTCCTCCCTTGGGAGAGTACTCTCCCTTTCGGAGGGCACTGTCGCGAGCAATGCCGTGTAAATGGCGGCATGGATCGGGGCAGTGCCCCCCTCTCGACGACACCCCCCCGGCCTCACCGAGGGGTGCTCATCTCGGGTCACGTATCAACGGGCACCTCAACGGCCCGAGGCGCTCTCGTCCGTGACCCTTGGGCGGTCTTCTTCGAGCGGGATCGGCTGCTTTCCCGCTCCCGCTCGGCGGACCCCTTCTGAAGCATGACTTGCTCGCAGAAGGAGAACGCGACCGCTACCGCCTCCCTCCAGCCCTCCCCACCCGCCAGCACAGAGGGCAATGCTGGCGAGTGAGGAGGGCCGGAGGAAGGTTACTTGCAGCTCGGCGTATGCATCCGCATACAGCGAGCTCCCTCCCGCGCCCTACGGCACCTCTAACTCGCGGATGATTCCGCCCTTGCTCGTCCGCCACGCCCTCTGCTAGATTATCAGAGGGACGTGCGGAGAGCCCTCACGCACGGGGTGGTTTAACCCAGTGGGGCCCCACCCCGTGCAAGTGGTGTTCTTAGCTTCACTCCAAGCATTACACGCTTGGAGCTACTGAGCCCCCCCGCCACGGCAAGGCGAACAACCTGGGGGGGAACCTAACCTAACCTAACCTAACCTAACCTAACCTAACCTTTTTTTTTTTTTTTTTTTTTTTTTTTGACGCGGGGAAATGCGTTACGCACACCCCCTCCCGGGGCGTTCGGGAGGGTGGTAGTGTGGGACTCTTCCACCCAAAAGGGTGGACCTACCCACTAAAACCCCGCGGAGGCCATCCTCAGGCAGTTTATGGGGAGACCTGGTACCGATTACGCTCCAGGCCTCCCCTTCCCCTGCCTCGCCCCCCTCTTACTGAGGAGGGCTCTTCGCTGGGGAGATTACTCTCCCCTGCGGAGGGCACTGTTGCGAGCCATGCCGTGTAAATGGTGGCATGGATCGGGGCAGTGCCCCCCTTTCGACGACACCCCCCCGGCCTCACCGGGGGTGCTCATCCCGGGCCACGTTTCAACGGGCACCTCAACGGCCCGAGGCGCTCTCGTCCGTGACCCTTGGACGGCGTCGGGGCTAGCGGGCATTACCACCGTCCCGACGCGGTCTTCTTCGAGCGGGATCGGCCCTTTCCCGATCCCGCTCGGCGGACTCCTTCTGGAGCATGACTTGCTCGCAGAAGGAGACCGCCTCCCTCCAGCCCTCCTCACTCGCCAGCATTGCCTCTACCAATGCTGGCGGGGAGCATTTTAAGCCTGCATTATTTCCTCCTGTCCCCGAGTTGGGGAGGAGTGCGACTGGACGGCGCCCCCCTTCTTCTTTGGCGGGGAGCATTTCTTGCTCCCCAACCTGTGGTCAGCAGCCCTGCCCATGTCCGAGCACACGGGACATTTGGGAGTGCACGCTGTGCAAAGACGGGCAATATGCTCCGTCTCAGAACATCGATAGCAGCGCGCGCTCCTGTCCACCGTGTTGGGGCAGCGTGCTCGGACATGCCCCATTTCGAGGCACTTGAAGCACTGTAGAGGCCGTGCCCCAAGCGCCTCGACTCTTGCCGCGGCCCAGCCTATCATTAACCGTCCCAGGGTTGCCAGCTTTCTGCCAGCCCCGAGCGGGCACCGCACCCAGGCCGTACCTAGCCGAGACGGGCTTATTTTGATCTCCCCGACCTTGACATCGTTCAGGGAGCATCCGCCCGCTTCAGCGATGGCCGCCGCCACAATTGTGGGGGTCATGGACTCATCTAAGTCCATCACCCTAATCTCCCCCGTTTTAGATGGGCGCGATATCATTGCGCCCGTGCCTTCGAGTACCGCCGCCATTTTCTTCGCTAAGGCGTCGGCTTTGGTGGCGCTCTCCGGTCCGGGGATTTCCAGCAGGAGGCCCCCGGTTACCGCCCTTCGCTGTCGTAGCCCGCCAGTTATGCCGAGCTCCGACAGCTTTATTTGGGCCGTGACCGCCTGCATCGCCGCCGCCAAGCTGGTCTTGGCCTCTGGAGGCACAGTGACCACAATTGCGGCTGTGGTTGGGGGCCTTGGCAACTGTGGCTTTTTCTGTGGCTTAGGGCCGTCCCTGTCCTGCTTCCTCCTTTGGCCACCGCGCTTTTTCCGGCCGACTACTTCGGCCCAGGACGACTGCCCCTGGGCCCCATTAGGCTGCGGGCCTCCAGGGTTAACAGGGGGAGGGGTAGCATTCAGCCCTGGTTTTGAGGCGGCAACCCTTTTCTTCCGGTTGGCCCTCTTCTTCTTCTGGGCCTTAGACAGAGGCTTGGGCTCCGTCTCCGGCACTTGCGTCTGTCGTTGGCCCAAAGGGGGCCTTTGTCCCATCGTAGGGAAAAATCTAGCCATAAGGTCAGACTGGAAGCGAGCGAATTCGCGGTTCATAACCGTTGCCAGCTCGTTCCAGTCCGACTCGACACCGCTGCCCTGGCCGTTCGTGGGCCCTGACCGCGGCTTTTGAGGCTTAGGCGTATCCGCCTTCTTGTTTTCTTTCGCCTTCTTCTTTTCTTCCTCTTTCTTATTTTCTTCCG
Organism: Agonopterix subpropinquella; assembly: GCA_922987775.1. Lineage (NCBI taxonomy): Eukaryota > Metazoa > Arthropoda > Insecta > Lepidoptera > Depressariidae > Agonopterix > Agonopterix subpropinquella. The sequence goes on from OV277715.1 coordinate 39,399, forward strand.
CCTGCTTCTTTTTTTCCGCCCTCTTCATATCATCCGCCTTCTTCTTTTCTTCCTTCTTTTTCTTCTTTTCATCGGAAAGGGGCTCCGAAGGATTGGTGGGAGGGGGCACCGTGGACATGGAGGGATGGAGAGGAGGGCCCGCCCCCGATCCATTTTCACCCCTCGACTCCATCCGGTCCTCTCCGCTGAGCCTCAAAACCTCTCTAGACAGCGCCACCACTCGCGCGCTGAGATACACGACCTGATTACGGAAGTCCTCGTTCTCCCGGTCGCGGATCTCCGCCCTGGTGCAGAGCTCGGCGGTGCCGGCCCGGATCGCCTCGCATGCCGCGCGGAAGGAGCGGACAAGGTCTGCTTTAGAGCTTTTAGGCCTGTCCGCTACCCTCTCCACTGCCGCTAGGCCTGCCAGCATCTCCGCACCGACACTCGCCGAGGGCTGCTCGTTTTCCCTCTCTAACGACATCTGAGAAGACGAACGGCCAGGGCTTTCAGGACGCCTCTTGGGGTCGCTTTCTTCCAATTCCCGGCGCTGCGGCTTACGCTTTCGCGACCGCCGCTCGCCGGGGTCTGAGGAGAGCGACATGTTGGATGCACTACCGTCGCTGTCAGCCCCGCCGACTGGCCTTCCCATTGATGAACGAGGCGTGTCTGACCTGAAAATCAGTTTCACTCCTCCTCCTCTTCGCTCCTCACTTCGGTTGGACTCCAAGGATTGGGAGCGCGCAGTACTGGGCGTGCACGTGCGAGGGCATCCTCCCACCACTAACTCATTCGGGCGCGCAAAACTGGGCGTGCGCGCCCCTTCGCCGGTCTCCGGCGGATTTACTACATGCCCGGAGGCATGGGAACTCAGATTGCCCTCCCCAGATACGGAAAGGCTGCCTGACTCTCCCACGGCACGAGGTGTCGTGAGATCATCAGGGCGGGGTTCTCCCACTGCGGAGCAGCAGGTACCCGCCTGGGGTAATACGTTCTTCTGAGTTTTCATATTCCATACTCGCTTTCATTGTAGCCCTTGGGACTGAGAACCCCCCAGCCATACATCCCATCGCCGGACTACTGGAACTTGGGATTTAGGGTAATTTTTTAGAGTGGTTGTCTTCCACGCGACCCGGGCTAATACCCCGACGGTCCCCGTCTCTCTCAGTGAGTCTACGGGTCGGGCCGAGCGGTGGGGTTCATAACCCCATGCCCGCTTTGGGCGGACGCTCTTGCGACCACCCTCGACGGGCCCGTCGCCCCTTATTGATTTTTTATAGTGGTTATCTCCACGCGACCCGGGCAAATACCCCGACAGTCCACGTTCTCCATCTGGAGGTTACGTGCAGCTCAGCGCATGCATCCGCATGCACCGAGCTCCTCCCTGAGCCCTACGGCAAAGCTTACCCGCGGATGACTCCGCCCTCGCTCGTCCACTACGCCCTCTGCTACATTATCAGAGGGACGTGCGGAGAGCCCTCACGCACGGGGCGGTTTAACCCAGTGGGGCCCCACCCCGTGCAAGTAGTGTTCTTAGCTTCACTCCAAGCATTACACGCTTGGAGCTACTGAGCCCCCCCGCCACGGCAAGGCGAACACCCTGGGGGGGAACCTAACCTAACCTAACCTAACCTAACCTAACCTAACCTAACCTAACCTAACCTAACCTAACCTTTTTTTTTTTTTTTTTTTTTTGTCGCTGGGAAAAAATGCATTACGCATCCCCTCCCGTTGGGGGACGGGAGGGGTATGTGGGACTCCCCGGTGCGTGTCACCGGTATACCCACTAAAATAACCCAGCGGCACTCCCGCTTCGCCCGGATGGCAGGGGACTGGGAGACCAGCAGAGCCTTTACGTCCTGTCCCCCGCCGGCGATCGCCCGCCTTCCGGCGGGCCCTACCACGCTTTTTTTTTTTTTTAGGTGGGGAAATCCTCATGGATACCCGCCGCCTTGGGGACGACGACGGGTTATGCCGGACTCCTACCGGCTAAAACCCCACCGTGTTCCATCGCATCGCCTGAGTGCCGGGGTCGCGGGAACCCCGAAGGAATCGACACGCTTCCCCGGCAGCGATGGCCTTAGGCCAAGCCTCTTTGGAGGGGAGGACTGGAGCGTTTCCTCCCCTGTACTACGTGTGAGTGGCGCGCGGGAACACGCGCGCGCCCTCTCGAGCCCTTGGATTTGGGCGCCGGACTTCCCCAAGTCCGACACCCATGGCTCTAAGGGGGAGTCTGCGGCGGAGGCTTTGCCCCGGCCGCAGGCTTCCCCTTCTTCGGTCGGTGCGCTGCTGCACATGCAGCGCTGCCCGAGCAGTGCGCGGCAGGTTTCCCCGCCGCCGTGCATACAACGCAGAGCGGCGAGGACGTGCATTGCCCGGCCAGGTGGCCGGCCTGCCCGCAGCGGTAGCAAAGACCGCTGCGGTCCACCTCTGACTTGCAGTCACCTACAACATGCCCCGGAGTGAGGCACCGATAGCATCTTAATGGCCTCGGCGGCAGGATTTTAACCTGCGCCGAGGACCATCCGACGGCCAGCCGTTCCTCCTCCGAGGCCTTTTTAGCCACTGCCACCGGGCAGCGCACCCACATGGTGCCACTGCCCGTGTGGCCGCGGCGGATATCTCCCGCCTTGATGGATGCCGTTGGGCATCCATCAACCCGGGAGATCGCCGCGACCACTTCTTCGGAGGTCACCGAGTCGTCCAGCCCCGAAATGCGCATCTCTGCGCATTTCGTGGGCCGGCCAACCCGGATGACCTCTTCACTGAACAACTCCTTCAGCTTGCCTGCCAAGCGATCGGCATTCGCTCCGGACTCCGTTCCCGGCAACTCCAGGATTCGCTGCCCCGACACTCCCACCCTGAACTGCACGGCGGGAATGCCGAGGTCAGCGAGCGCAATCTTTTGCGCCGCCTCACGCAGAACTTTGGCGTAGGTTACGCCCCGGTTCCCAGCCTCCGGCTGCAACGTTATTGTTACAGCCGAGGACTGGGGGAGACGCAACCTCACCGGCCTCCTTGTTTTTTGGGCCGCAGGCGGTGGCTTAGGCCCCGCCTTTGGCTTCTTGGCCTTCTTAGCCACCTTGACCCATTCTGCCTCTCCCGAGGACTGGGGTGTCGGTGGATCAGGGTCAGTTCCCACGTGAGGCGACGCAGAAGGCTGCGGCCCTTCCTTGGTCCGCTTTCCTCTCGTCAGCCCCTGGTTTTTACTACCTCGCTTCCCCTTAGGGAGCTTAGGGGCAGAGCCCGGCTGAGAACCGGGATCCGCCAAAACCTCCATTTCATATTCGTCGTGCGCCAAAGGGGGGCGCATGCGCTCCTCGGGGAGCAACCTCCCCTCACGAGTTCGTTTATCACCGGCCAGAGGGGGACGGAGACGAGTGCCCGCAGGCTCCTTCGCCGCCTCAATGCGAGCGTCCACCATGATCCCCACTTGGATCATTATGGTACGCATCATTTCCTCAAAGGACGGCATGGCCGTGGCCGTGGGCGAGCACGGTGGGACCGCAGAGGCGACAGAGGGAGACCGCGCGATCCGCGCCCGTAGCTCCGAAATCTCCTTTCTCAGCTCAGCCACCTCCGACTGGAGACGAGCGTTAGCCGCCTCCAGTTGCTCTGTCCTCTCAGTGGAACTGAGCTGGTGGAGATTATTCATCCGCATCTCCACGTTATCAGCTGCATCTTTTAGCTTCTTCACGAATCTGCCCTGTAGGTTTTTAGAATTCGTGGCAACATGCCTGATTGTCCTCAAACTACACATAATGCTTTGGGGCTCACCCCGAACGCCATCAAGACTTTCTTGACTGCCACCTGACATAGTTGAGGAGTCGGAGAGGCGAGAGCACGCTACCTCTCGCAAGCCCTCGTCCATCTCCTGCTCCGCTTGGAGCCGTATCTCTTCTCTCTTAGCCTCATTTAAGGCTGCTTTAGCCGCGGCCAATCCCACGTATTGACCAGTGGTAGGAGGGCGACCACGCCCCCTCTTGGCCACTTTAGTGGTCACAACTACACTGGGTGACATTGGAATGTCATCCAGCTCCTCAAGCCGACGCTTTCTCTCTTTACTCCCTGCCTTTTTGTCGGAGTAGATTGTCACGCTTGAAGCGTCCGAATCATACTCATCACTCTCCGAGAGTACTGGAGTATGAAAATTCTCCAGAAATTCACTACTTACGCTACCTGAAGGCAGCACTGGAGACTTATCTCCCTCACCATCATCATTATTTGAATTGTGTTTTTTATTCATAATAAATCCCACGAGTGTGGGGGAAAAACCGTCGATCCGTGCAGAGCCCCCTGTGCCCGGACAAGTCTACTACTACAGGAGGCCAACCGGTTTCCTGAGGGTTATTAACGACTTTTCCTTGTCGGGTGTTATTGACTCTCCATGTCTTGGCCCGGCCAATTAAGGCAAGGCCGCGGTCACCTGGAGCCCCCCCTCCAGACGATAACGCCCCCCCCCCCCGGCGGTGGCAAGGAAGGAACTCCTTCCCGGCCTGCTCTGCGGTAGTGTAAGTACACACAGAGCCCGCCCCTGCTCCTCCACTGTGCCCTCTGCTAATCAGAGGGACACGCGGAGAAACGAACATGTCGGGTCATTTGCCGATGAGCAGCAAGATCCCACTTTGGGGAAGTCACTGCACATCGCCCAGGATGCACCGGCTCCACCGTCTTCCCTTCCCTCCGGACGTATCCAAAGGGACGGGAAGCGGCAAGCTCTCGTGGAGGTTACCCGACCTTAGCACCCCACCTCTATTGAAACCTTTTTTTTTTTTTTTTTTTTTTTTAGGTAGGGAAATCCTCATGGATACCCGCCGCCTTGGGGACGGCGACGGGTTATGCCGGACTCCTACCGGCTAAAACCCCACCGTGTTCCACCTCTACGCCTGTACGCCGGGTACACGGGAAACCCGAAGGATTATTCCGCATACCCGGCAGCGTCGGCCTGTACAGGCCAAGCCTCTGGAAGGGGAGGACTGGAGCGGTTTCCTCCCCTGTACTACGTGTGTGTGGCGCGTGGGAACACGCGTGCGCCATCTCGAGCCCTAGAAATTGGACGCCGGACTTCCCCAAGCCCGGCGCCCAGAGACTCATAATTATGGGGGAGGCAAGCCACGAGCAAACGCAGCTCGCCTGCGCCCTATACGTCGTTGGCGGATCGGGAGTTCAGAAGATGCCTCCCTCTCCCTCTCCGCCGTCTCCTTCTGGAGCATTACTGCCTCACAGAAGGAGAGAACCGCGTGCCAACACGCCTCGCTGTCAACCATAGAACGAACCACGGCTGGCAGCGAGAGGTCAAAAACTACATTGGAGAGCGCACTGCGCTCTCCCGCCCACGCTGGGCACTCCTGCAGCACATGCTGCGCAGACTCATCGAGACAGCCGTCACAGTGATGGCACCTGGCTGTTTGCTCCCTTCCCGCAATTCGACACAAATACCCCCCGAAGCATCCGTGGCCCGAGAGGATTTGCGTCACGCGGAAGGTTAGGACACCATGTTTCCTATCCAACCACCTCTTAAGTATTGGACGAACTGCCTCGATGGTCCTTAGGCCTGCGATCGGCTGTTCCAACCGGGACGCCCACCCATCTAGCTCGCGATTACGCAGCCTGGTCCTCCGGTATTGCACCTCCCGTGGTGCTGGCAAGTAACCCCGACTCAGCGCTCCAGAGCGCCAACGATATACCGACGCGAGTGTTTTTGCGTCTAGGTCCCAAGGCAGGGATCCCGCCAGCACGCACGCCGCCTCACATGAGATCGTGCGATAGCCCCGGATCACCCTGATTGCCATCACGCGCTGCGGTTTACGCAGCAGCGTGATATTCCGGCTATTCAGGGTGTCTGCCCACACTGGGGCTCCGTACAGCGCCATCGATCGCACAACCCCCATGTACAGCCTCCTGCACGAGACGCTCGGTCCTCCCAAGTTGGGCAGCAGCCGCCCGAGAGCAGCCGCTGATCCGAGCAATCTCGGGACCAGTTTTTGAAAATGGGCGCCAAAGTCCCACCGGCTATCTAACTCCAGCCCAAGGTACCGCATCGACCGCTTGAAGTTGATTTGGACACCACCTACTGTGATATGGGCATCCTGAGGTGGCGTCCTCCGAGGTCCGTGGAAACACAGGGCCTCGGATTTACTTAGTGCCACCTCAAGGCCCAGTCTCCGTATTCGGTCCACCATCATTGCCACTCCAGCAGTTGCTAGAGTTCTGGCTGCCCTGAAACTATCGGCTTTTGCCGTCACAAGGGTGTCGTCGGCGTAACACGTCACGGCGACACCCCTGAGGTTGCTCCCACGCAGCGCCCAGTCATACCCTATGTTCCACAGGAGTGGTCCTAAGACCGACCCCTGTGGAACACCGCAGGACATTCGTCTATGGCCCCATCTCTCCTCCTAGTGACTGACATCATGAATCGTTGTCTCGAGACTGGTTATTTTCCAATCGATTGGAAACATGCAATCATAAAAATTATTCCCAAACCAGGGAAGGATAGCTACTCAGAGCTCTCGGCGTTTCGCCCAATCGGGTTAATAAACGTCATGGGCAAGCTCTTGGAAAAACTCATTATTGGTAGGCTATCGCACCTCATGAGCACAAATAGAACCTTCTCTGAAAACCAGTATGGCTTCCGTGCGCAAACCTCGACTACACACGCTCTGCGCGATGCCTTCGAGCTTATCACTCGCGCTAAGGCTGCTGGCAAGCAGGTCGTCGCCATCTCCCTCGACATCCAGGCCGCATTTGACAATGCCTGGTGGCCGGCTATATTCCACCGGCTAAAGGCGGTCAAATGTCCGAGAAACTTGTATAAGCTCATCGCCAGCTACCTGAGTGAGCGCACGGTGGAGATGGTCTACGCGGACTCTTCGCAAACCAAACAGATTAACAAAGGGTGCATCCAGGGCTCTGTGTGCGGGCCGTTCTTCTGGAATTTAATCATGGATGAGCTTCTCTCTACCAAGCTTCCTCAGGGATGCAGCATCCAGGCATTCGCTGACGATGTGCTTCTGATCGTGGAGGCGGGGACGGTCTCCGAGCTGACTGCGGCCGCTGGAGCCGCGCTCCGCATCATTCACCACTGGGGACAGTCAGTAAAGCTCACATTTGGCCCTGCCAAGACCCATGCTATTGCTTTCACCACGAAGGCCCTCAAAAGCTCAATCTTTTTCCAGGGACACTTAATTAAATTTAGTAGAGAAATCAAGTTGCTGGGGATCATCGTCGATAATAAACTAAAATTCATCCGTCATGCTGAATATATATCAAACAAGGCAATCAAAATCTACACTAAGCTCATCCAGTTCGTCCGTGCTACTTGGGGCATCAACTCAACTAACATCCAAACTATATATGAGCACGTGATCGTGTCTATCATTTGCTATGCCCCCAGTATCTGGGTGGAGGCCATAAAATTTCAATGTGTAAGAAGCAAACTCCTCTCCCTTCAGAGAGGCTTCGCAATCAAAATCATCCGTGGCTTCAGGACCATCAGCACACACGCGTCCATCTCCCTTGCGCAACTGACCCCATTACCCGACAAAGTACTTGAGTGGGCAGATACCGAACGCACCCGGCTCTGTGGGACCACCGAGTTTTTACCTGACGACATCAAGCTTGATATCCCGGCCCACCCATCCGAACTCCTACATCCGGCGCTGCGTAAGTCAATCGCTCACTCTGCTGCCTCCTCAACCGAGGACCTAGAAGGTCTTCTGGCCCCAGAATGTTACCAAATCTATACAGACGGCAGCAAGCACGACGAGTCTGTTGGCGCAGCCATTGTCATCTGCAAGCCGGACGGTAGTAGGATTGTCAAGAAGTTCAAGCTCCACAGATCCTGCTCGGTTTACCAGGCTGAATTGCTCGCCATTCATGAGGCTTGCCTGTGGGCTGAGCATAATCGTATTTCCCCCGTCTACATACTCTCAGACAGTAGGTCTGGCCTGGAGGAGCTTGCTAACTCTAGCAGCCATTACTTGCTCGCCGTCAAGATACAGAGATCGATCCACAGGTGTGAGCAGCTCGGACTCTCCATATCGATGGTCTGGGTGAAAGCCCACATTGGGATACTTGGCAATGAGCTTGCTGACGCTGCAGCTAAGAGTGCGGCCAGCTCGCACCGGTCGCTTGATTTCGCCAGTTTCCCACTCAGTTATGTCAGGCGCATAGTCAAAAGCCGCAGTGATGCAGCGAGGGGTGAATTCTATGACCTACAGGGCAAGTGTGCCTATACCAAAACTATCTGTCCAAATTCTGAATCCTTAAAAAACATATTAAATTTTATCAGACCTGATTTCTTCACTACACAAATGTTCACAAACCACGGCTACCACAAGGAATACCTTCACAGGTTCAAAATCACCAGCGATGATAAGTGCCCCTGCGATCGCTCCACCGTACAATCCTTCAATCATCTCATTACCGATTGCCCGCGTTTTGGTCTTACCAGACAGCAGCACGAATACATATGCATTACAAATTCAGATGATCCATATTCCGTGTCCAGCATCGTCACCAAAGAGGAAAGCACTTTGTCTTATATCAATCATGTGCGTGCCATTGTCGAGGGCCTAAAGGACTTCAACAATTCAGACCAATCTGGAACTGTAAACTAAACTGACCAAAATCTGTATGTAGAATCTATTTATTAGGATAAGCACTTTTACTTACTTTTTCTTTTAACAATGTAAACAGGTATTTAAAAAAAATAAAAAAAAAATAAAAAAAAAAAAATAAAAAAAAAAAAATAAAAAAAAAAAATAGGAAAAAAAAAAAATACAAAAAAAAAAATTATATATATATATATATATTACAACTATGACGTTATGAATAAAAAAAAAAAAAAAAAAATTGTGTCTAATGAAAACCATACCTGTGTTAAATTATGAGACATAAATGCTAACAAATTATAATTATACTGACTTTACAATTTATTTTATATTAATTAGGAAACCACCTGGTGTTCGTAAATATTTTGAATTGTGTAAATAGTATTTTAATTTCCAAGTTAGTCGTAACTGTGTTTCAACAGTTTCAAGTAACAGTATGCAGTATTTGTTGCGCTTTGTTATTATAAATAAGTCTGTAAAAACTTTAATTGTGCTAAAATCGATGTAGTATGTAAATTCCCTGCAAATTTCTGCAACTGCTCCTTCTTTTTAATAATATATAATATATATTTATATTTATTCATTTTTACGTATTTACATACTATATATTCATACTCCCTTCCACAAAACCCTAAGATAATGATAAATTATTATGTGCTTCTGATAATATTCAGTATAAATCAAAAGGGATGGAAGCTTGTATACCGTTAGCAAGCTTTCATCTCTTTCAAATCGATCTATTTGCAAAAAAAAAAAAAAACCTAACCTAACCTAACCTAACCGAAGACTCCCTCTATGATCTAACAAATCATATTAAAGAAAAAATCAGAAACAAAGAAATTGTCACACTAGTTTCTCTAGACATAGAGGGGGCCTTCGATAGCGCCTGGTGGCCAGCTATTAAAATGCAACTTATAAAGAAACAATGTCCAAAAAACCTAAGAATGATGGTCTACAGTTACTTTCGAGATAGATCTGTCAGAGTGAGATACGCTGGAACAGAGTTCGAAAAGAAGACAAATAAGGGCTGCGTTCAGGGATCCATAGGAGGTCCAACATTTTGGAATTTGTTACTGGACCCGTTACTAGACCTGTTAGAAACAACTGGCACATATGCACAAGCCTTCGCAGATGATGTGGTCATCGTATTCTCCGGGAAGTCCACGACATCCATACAAAACGAAGGCAACCAAATGCTAAGAAAAATACATAAATGGGGACAAGAAAATAAACTCAGATTTGCAGCACACAAAACTAACATGATGACGCTTACAAATAAACTAAAATATGACGAACCAAGGCTTAAAATGGATAGGGAATATATTACATCAGTAAAAGAAATAAAAATTTTAGGACTCATAATTGACAAAAAATTAACATTCAATAGTCATGTATCAACAATTTGCAAAAAGGCAGCAAACATCTACAAACAACTGGCTAGAGCCGCAAGAATCTCATGGGGACTGAACCCGGAGATAACAAGGACCATCTATGTGGCAGTTATAGAGCCGATCATCATGTACGCATCAAGTGTTTGGGCACCGGCCACAACTAAGATTGATGTATGCAAACAGCTAAACACCATCCAAAGAGGCTTTGCCCAAAAAATTATTAAATCATACCGAACAGTTTCCTTGAACGCAGCCCTCGTATTGGCTGGACTACTACCACTGGATCTTCGAATTCAAGAAGCCGCTACTCTATACCGGGTAAAACGAGGAGAACCATTACACACGCTACCCTCTGATAGAGAGATTGAGCAAAAAATATGTTTCAAAGAGTCGCCACACCCATCTGAAAGAATAAACATACAATATGGACAAATACAAAACACAGAAGAATTGGTAACAAACGACGAAACGTTATACATATATACGGACGGAAGCAAAATGGATGATAAGGTCGGAGCAGCAATCACGTGTTGGAAGGAGAGCACAGAAATAAAAATAGCTAAAATGAGATTGGAACCATACTGTACGGTTTTTCAGGCGGAGTTGCTGGCGCTGTTAAAAGCTGTAAGAGTAGCAAGGGAAATCAACGCTGAGAAAGTATGCATTTTAAGCGATTCAAGGTCATCACTAGACCTACTACATAACTACGAATCATTCCACCCACTGGCTTTCGCAATAGAAAAAGAATACAGAAACATGATAAAACAAGGTAAGGAAATAAAGTTATATTGGGTAAAAGCACATGTAGGTATTCCAGGGAACGAAAGAGCAGACCATCTGGCAAAGGAAGCAACAATGAACACTAAAAATAAGGCAGAATACCGGAAATACCCAATATCATATGCAAAAAGAGCTATAAGAAAGGAATCACTCGAGAAATGGCAGAAGAGATATGAATCGGAAACGGGAGGGGAAATTACCAAAATGTTTATGCCCAGTATTTACATAGCCTATAAATTAATGAAAAGCATCAAATTAGAACCTAAATTGACGCAAGTCTTAACGGGACATGGGGGTTTATCTTCTTATCTATATCGTTTCAACGATATTCGTCGATCGTTCTAACTAATTTTTCAACTGCGGCTCGAACCCTCTTATGTGGCTCTACCAGCCAGCCAAAACTCAGATTTGTGGCAGTTCAAACGGCCGAGTAATAGCCAGAAAAACAAGTTCCACGTGGTCACTGAGCCATCGATCCCGAGCCGCCCGGCTAGATCTGATCCTGCAGCGGTGTGGAGGACTGCAAGCCAAGCAGGGAGGCACTTCCAGCTGCCAAATCAGCTAAGTTTTGACTGAGTTATTGACATTTTAAGAAAGTGCACTTTTTCAAAATTCTATATCTTTTAAAAGTGAGCGATGACCTACATTTTTTAAATTACCATATTAAAGGAACCAGGAATTACCATATTGGTTGGTTTGCAATGTAATACATTTGTTAAATAAATAAATAAATAAATAAAGGCATCATCGCACCCTATTATGTAAATTAATTTCAAAATTTTTGGAAGTATTTTGAGACTATTATAAACATTTTAAAAATTAGGGGTTGAAAAGTGATCCATATTTTCACCCCTTATATAGCGAAAAGGACTAAGGACTATATTATAGACTAATAGAATCAATTTTCAAAAATTTATTTCCATATTTGCACAAATAACACCATTTTTTGTAAAAAAATTTTAGTTTTTAGATTATTATAATTTAAGGGTGGTTTATAAAAATCCTTATTGGTGTTGTACTTATAGGTCTATAGTAGACCTATCAAACAAGCCGAATCTCGGTCGAATCGGACTGTAAAGTTGGAAGATATACATAATTAGTAATTTTGGCGGCCATTTTGGACGCCATCTTGTTTTTCTTTAAATAAGCCTAACTTTGCTTTCCTTCGGCCTAAGATCGTGGGGTTTTCAACGTTGGCAAGAGGGACGAAACCCGCACGTGCCGAAACGGTTTTTGACCCGATACCGGGGACTAAAATTTTGACATAAACCGGCAGTGGACCTGGGTGGGGCGGGTCTGCCCGAGCCAGAAAAGCCCAAGGACGGGAGCTCTAGGACGCCCGGACGGAAAGATATCCGGGTTCATAGACAGGCTCTGACAGTTGGGACGCCATTTTGGAAAAACTAAAACCTGTATATTTCCTGAACCGGGCGTCGTAGACGACTCAGGTTTTCACTGCGGGCATCAGCAAGCTTATGGCAATCTGCTCGCATAACTGGGGTCCTGAAAATCCAGAGGGAATTTTCAGGAAATCCTGAAAAATATTTTTTCGGAATTTGGACTCAGGAGCGACTGCGGCTACCATATCCGGGGAACATGTCGGACCCTGGGGCGGATAGACCGAAGCCGAAAACGCAGACCGGCAGTGGGTCCGCAGCGGCGCCGAAGAAGAGAGCCACTACGAAGAAAGCTGCTGGCACCCCGAATTCGCCGAAGGGATCTAAGGCGCAGAGCGCTAAACAGGGGTCTAAGCCCACCACTACGGGGATACCCACGCCTCGGAAGGCACCGAAGACCCAAAAGCGGTCGGAGGGAAAACTGGGGGCCCAGCCCCATGCAGATCATTTGGAGGTTGACCCCGACCTTGAACTGGCCGTCGGCCTGGAGGAACCGCTGGATGCGTCCTCTCCGAAGGCACCGGAACTGAGGACGGCCCTTCAGCCCCAGCACCCGAAGTCTGACTCAAGCTTGCTCAGAATCAAGACGACGATACGACAGGCTAAGACTGCTCTAGTCGTCGAGCAAGCAATGAGCGCCCCTGAACCAGATCCATCGGTCGACCCGTCAATAGAAGAACAGTCCGACACGGACGGATCTTTGGACGGGTCCTCCAGGTCGGTCTGTGGCACAAGGATGGCTATCAACGACCTGCCTCGTATGGCGAATCAAGTTCTACAGCGGGCTAAGCTGGGGCTGGAGAGCTCCGGAAATATAAGGAGAGACATAAAGGAGCAGACAATCATAGCCCTCCACACGCTTCACGAAATGATCCTGAGACTCTCCGACTCCAGATCCAACCACATGCTGGAGGCCCAGCGGCTGAGAACGAGAATAGCCAAGGAGTCGGAGCACCAGGAGAGAATGCACACCAAGGCTCTGGCGGACCTGCTGCTCAGATACGATGGCATGAGGAGTACTCTGGAGGGGATGAAGAAGGACGTGGCGGACACTCGTCTCATTCTCTGCCACGATCTGTGTGGGCCCATCGGCGAAACTGCGAAGCTCACCGCCCAAATAAACGCCCAAGTTAGAGGCATTACGGAGATCCCCGCGCAGCTGACCAGGCTCCTTACAGAGGTCCAATCAATGGGAGCATCCACGGACCGACCACTGGGCCCGGGCCTGGGCGACATCACTGGCCTGACCAAGGAGCTCACCGGCATAAGGGAAGGCCTGGCCGCACACCTCAGGGAGGTCACTGTACGGCCCCCCCCGGAGACCGAGACGACGGCTGCCATCGAGTGGGCTATTGAGAACCTCCGAGATGAAGTGAGGGAATACGCTGGTCGCACGGCAGCGGCTCCGGCGCCCACCACTCCTGCCACAGCCGAAGTGTGCCTCCGGCATGAGCAGATGGAGGTCCTGCTCGAGAGGTTCCACCGCCTAGAGGCCATCGTCGCCGGGGTGAGGCCTCTGCCCGACGAGGGGCTGAGGGTTGCGGTTGAGGCTCTGCGCGGAGAGATTGCCGCGGTCGGGGAAACAGCTGTGGAGGCTGCTGCCCCCCTACGCACCGCGGTGGAGGGGCTCAGAGGGGAGGTAAAGGAGGCCCTGGCTGGCCGGCACTTGGCCCAGGAGGGAGCGGGGGCGATCATTGCAACGTCAGGACCACATGACTTCTCGCAGAGGGCACATCCCGCATCGGACCGCGGCGCTCCCACACGCTCTTTTGCAGAGGTGGTGAGGACGCCCCGCTATCCGGTGATGGTCGAATCAGTGGACCCAAGGCACACCAGCGGCGACATAATCAACGACATCACCAGGAGCGTCGATGTGGTCGACCTGGGCCTTGGCATAGAAAGGGTCCGAAAAGCGAAAAACCAGAGAGTCGTATTCGACTGCTCCTCAAAAGAGGACCAAGACTCTCTCCGGAAGACCCTGAAAGACCGCAACTTCACTGTGTCGTCTCCTCCAACAAAGGACCCCCTACTTCGCCTTATAGGGGTCACGATGGACATGACGGACAGCAGAATAGAAGAGGCCCTCATAAAGCAGAACACCAGGAAAATAAGTAGCATTCCACCTAACCAGCGATGGGTCAAAGTTGCGCGCAGGACAAGGGGCAGAACCGGGGCGACAACAAACGTGGTTGTGAGAACCTCAGCGCAGCTATGGGCAGCGCTGAAAGACGAAAAAGTAAGCCTAGGATTCAGGTCTGTTCTGGCTGTGGACCAGTCACCAGTGACCCAGTGGTACAGGTGCCTAGGTTTCGGCCACAGAGCCAGAGAATGCAGAAGTGCAAAAGAGACCTGCGGCTACTGTGCAGCTCACCATGACACGAGAGAGTGCCCACATACAGATGGGCCACCAGCTTGCATGAACTGCATGGGAATCAGAACAGAGACTGGAGACTACAATCACGCTGCCTATAGTCAGACCTGCCCAGAATGGCAAAAATGGGATAAGATAGCCCGGGCGGTCATTAACTATTGCTAAGGGCTGCTCATTGAAAGTAACACAGAGGAACATTGGGCATGGCTATATAGCTATGCAAGAGAGTATACACGAGGCAATCAATGAGGGCACAGCCCTTCTTCTACTACAGGAACCCTATACAAGTAATTTGGGTTATGTTACCTCAGCCCACAGAGTAGTCCAACACAACTCAAGCAGCTATGACAATCCCGCGAGAGCGGCCGTCATTGTCCTTGACCCCAACCTAAAAGTCATTATAGACCCGAACTTTATTACACAGAACATAGTAGCTTTTAAAATTGTAGTAAATAAAAACTTAACGATAGGAATAATCAATGTTTATCTAAATAAGTCCAATAACATTTATCAAGATTCCAGAAGACTTCAGCACATCGTCGCAAACCTTGGCACTGACAACATCATCGTAGCGGGAGACGTCAACGCCAAAAATCCCTGGTGGGGCGGCCTCGATGAAGACGATAGGGGGACAGCCTTAATGCTCCTTATATCCCAACTGGATTTGAACATCCTTAATACCAACACCAGCCCGACCTTCTACACTTATCGCAGGGGTACACTTTGTAAGAGCTTCGTTGACGTGACGCTATGCTCAAACAGTATACTGGACAAGATAGACTCCTGGTACCTGGACACCAGCTCGTCCCCACTGTCTGACCACAGAAGAATCATCTTCAGAATCCGAACGGGCCCGAAGGAACAAGTGACAGCAACCAGTACAAGAAAGTACAATACTGGTAAAGCGGACTGGTCCCTTTTCTCAGATTCCTTTAAAGATGCGATCAATGCTGAAGGCATCAGTGAGGATAGCTTTCAACATGCTCTGGACGCCGAGGAGCTGGAGGCCGAAGTAAAGCACTACATGGAGGCAGTGGGGAAAGCCAGCGACCGGGCCATCCCGCAAATAAAACCAGAGAAGAACATAAAGAAAAACAGATGGTGGAACAGCAAACTCGACGAATTAAAGAAAAACGCAAACACAATAAGAAGGCGGATAAGAAAAGCAAACCCAAGTAGGAAACCTTTTGTTGTAGAGGAGTATCACAAAGCTAGAGACAAGTACAAGAAGGCAATTGAGACAGCTATAACATCCAGCTGGAAGGAGTTCTGCTCTAGACAAGAGAAAGAAAACATCTGGAAATGCACTTACCGCGTTCTAAGATTTTGTGGCGCCCAGAAAGAAGCGGAACTATTAAAATCACCTACCAATGGCGCAGTGCTGAGTCCAAGTGACTCTGCCCAACTTCTGGCCAGCACTTTTTATCCGAACGATGATCGCGGCACCGATAGCCGGGAGCAAGGAGAACTGCGTAAAAAAGTCCGGGAAAACACTGTAGCAATCACGGAAGACGAAAACTACCCGCCCTTCACCACCGTTGAAATAGAAGAGATTCTCCAAAACATGAATCCCAAGAAGGCACCTGGAGGAGACAGCCTAACATCTGACATATGCGAAGCGGCATTCAGAGCATCGAAAGGAACACTAACTGCACTGTTCAATAGATGCCTTGACCTCGGATACTTTCCAAAGATTTGGAAGAAGGCTACAGTAAGGGTAATACCCAAACCCGGAAAGGACGACTACACAGCCCCCAAATCATACAGACCCATCGGACTCCTACCGGTAATGGGCAAGGTGCTGGAAAAACTCTTCTCGAGCCGAACCACGTGGCAGCTGGGCAATCAAGGGCACCTAAGCCAAAGGCAGTACGGCTTCGTACCCCAAAAAAGCACGGAGGACGCCCTTTATGACGCTATCACCATCATAAAGAAAGCACTAGACAAGAAGAAAATATTGGTTGCGGTGTCGTTAGATATTGAAGGGGCTTTCGATAATGCTTGGTGGCCCGCCATAATGAGCCAGCTCCACGAAAAGAGAGTAGACGGAAAGATGATCAAGCTGATATCGAGTTACTTGAACGAAAGGACTATTGAGCTGAAATACGCGGGTGAAACGGCAGACCGGGCCACAAACAAAGGTTGCATACAAGGCTCGATCTGCGGCCCTATGCTATGGAACCTACAATTGAACCCATTACTGGAGAAATCGGAAGACCTGGAAGCCCATGTGCAAGCCTTTGCAGACGACATCCTAATCCTTGCGGAAGGAACCACTGGAGAGGAAGTGGAGGAAAAGGTGAACGCGGCACTGGAGATGGTCTCAAACTGGGGGCGGGAATACAAAATGAAATTCGCAGCCCATAAAACACAGGCCATACTAATAACAAGGAAATTGACCTACACCAGCCCAAACATAAGCCTAGAAGGGACTCGGATACAGCTGACGGAAAACCTAAAGATCCTAGGGCTGACAATTGACAACAAACTCACCTTTAAGCCTCACTTAGAGGAGATCAATAGGAAAATAGCAAATCTGTTTAAAATGGTATCTCGAGCGGCAAGGGCCAACTGGGGGCTGAATTCCGAAATCCTGCGCACCATCTACACGGCAGTTGTAGAGCCGACAGTCCTATACGCCGCAAGCGCATGGGCCGCGGTGGCAGAAAGGGAACATGCAAAGAAGAGGCTGAACCGCATAACCAGAATGTTCGCCATTAAAATCGCAAAAGCCCACCGCACCACGTCACTGGTAGCCAGCGCACTGATCTCGGGAATTCTGCCCCTAGATCTCAGGCTCATCGAGCAAGCCCAGCTCTATGAGGTTAAACGGGGCAAACCCCTTGAGGGCCTCCCCGGCCGACAACTAGAGAAGAGGGTGAGCCCATTTTCTCTCGGTCACCCTTCGGAGCGCCAGCGCACCGTGTTCGGCGTCATACTCACTGAAGAAGAGGCTGAGAACATCAACAATGAATGGCCACACTTCTACACCGATGGGAGCAAACTAGAGGGAAAGGTGGGAGCTGCTGTGGCGTGCTGGCGTGCAGGAAAAGAATACAAGGTCATCAAGTTCCGGCTAGAAAGTTTCTGCACGGTATACCAAGCTGAGATGATGGCCATACTGCGCGCTGTAATGTGTGCAAACAAATCCAACACAAACGCTAATATCATCAGCGATTCGAGAGCATCGCTGGAAACAGTCTGTCATCCAGCCCCGGACAACCCAGTCGCTGTCGAGATCCATGCACAGCTGAGCGAACTAAGAGATAAGGGCAAAACAGTGAACTTCTACTGGATCAAAGCCCACGCAGGAATCACGGGTAATGAGAGAGCAGATGAACTGGCAAAAAGCGCGGCTCTATTGAACAAACAAAGACCAGCCTACGATAAGTTTCCCCTGTCCTACGCGAGGTCGGTCATCAGAGAGGGCACGATTATCACCTGGCAAAAACGCTACGATGATTCGGAAACGGGAGCCGGTATCAAGACTTTTTTCAAGAACGTAAAATCAGCGAATTCCATCATTTCGAAGCTCGGAATCACTAATCTCAGAACCCAACTTTTAACAGGACACTGTGGAGTTAAGCAGTACCTCCACAGGTTTAAGCTGGTGGGAGACCCGGGGTGTGTCTGTGACGGAATCTCCGAGGAAACAGTGTTACATTGTCTGGTCGATTGTCCCCGATTCTTGGCAGCAAGATTCAGTTGCGAACAGGCCCTGGGTGCCCCAATCACGGCTGATAGTTTGGAAGAACTAATGAAGGACAATGACGGTCGGCCCCACTTCCTAGCCTTTGCAGAAGATACCGTGAGGAAGGCTGCAAAGATTGTGCAGAAGCGCCCAGGAGTCCCTGTATGTGCTCCTATCAGATGTCGAACACAATTTCCTTACAGACAGTTCTGTGCCCTAAGTACAAGGCTATATAACAAAATTAATAAAGAATTAAGAATCTACAAATTAAATCACTACGAAGTTAAAAATAAATTGCAAGACTGGCTACAATCTTATAATGAAACTGAGGAACTACTTCAAACTTCAAACTTCAAACTTCAAACTTTATTTAATTAGTATTAGGCAACTACATCACAATTTTAATTATGGGTTACAATATTTAAGTACTTGATGATAATGAGACAGTACTTTGCGAGAAACTACCAACTATAGCTTAATTAGGCAAAAAATGCCTGACTTATTAAGCGATAGTCCTCTTCCAATATGTATTAAATAATCATGTACAAGGAGATAAGTTATATATAGGTATTACATTATTTGAGGCCCAATGCAAAAGGAAAAAGAATTATACAATATTAGGTAGTTATGTGATTATGGACCAATTTGATTGATGTAACAGCTATGAAAAAAAAAAAAAAAAATTATAATAAAAATAGATAACCAAGTGAGCGACTGTGAGTATGGGTTTGTGTATATGTGTGTGTGTGTGTGTGTGTGTGAATGTGTGTGTGTGTGGGATGTGAGGGGGGGGGGGGGGGGGGTTGAGGGGGGTTGGGGGAATCTTGACAGTAAGTGAGTGTGCGAGAATATAGTATTTTTACCATATCGATTATTTTATATTAATGAGTTCGGTGGTATAAGTTCTAATTTATAGATTATGTTAGCTAGGGTTCCAACCTTCAGGGCCCTACGACTATGGTATACCAATGCCTATGTCTTGGGATCAGATGAAGCTGTAAGGAATCATCTGCTGGGAGGAACATACAACAAGCCATCAGGCTATTGCACGGTTAAAATAAGCTTCGTTGTGTACTATGATAATGCAAACTTAATTATCATCATCATCATCAACAACATCTTCAATATTAACCCTCTAGTAATACTTACCTTCAAATATACATAAAATCATCACCCACTCAATCACTCACCCCCCCCCCCCCACACACACACACACACACACACACACACACACACACACACACACACACACACACACACACACACACACACACGCACACACACACACACACACACACCCACACACACACAAGCACACATACAGACCATATAAATAGTTTTAAATGTAATCATCCTTTTACTTTTAACCGGTTCTCAAAAAATGTTAGAGGAACGCTGACTCCTGATGCACAGGTCTTAAGTTACCTAGACATAGGGAGTTAGAGGTCCATCAAAAGGTTATTATGTACAACTTTATAAAGATTTCTGTTGCATAACGTGTAAAGTGAAAACCATTGTACTTCTTCTTGAATAAATTTTATTATTATTATTTTTTTTTTATATAAAGGCGAATGGGGCGAAACTAGCATAGAAACTTAGAAAGGTAAGAAGCACGATGTATATAGATGTATAAAAAAAAAAAAAAAAAAAATATGTATATATATATATATTATATATATATACATACTATTAGGTAGATTATGTAGTTAAGAATAAAAGAAATGTACACAGTAAGGATAAGAAAAAGTAATTAGACAAAAGTTAAAGTCAAATAGCAAAGATAAAAAGAGAAGATAAAAAGAAATATTATAATAGCTAAACCCTCGCCACCCTGCTACCGCCGCCGCCCGCCGACCTGTACGCCCTCGCCACCCGCTGTGCGATGGCCCTTTGGGGCCGACGGATGGCGGCGGCGTTCTCACTCCTTTGGAGAGAGTCCGCCCATATGGGGGCCCCGTAAAGGGCCATGCTCCTTAGGATGCCGGCGTACAAACGCCGGCACCGCACGCTGGTACCCCCCAGGTTTGGGAGGAGCCACGATAGGGCACCCGCGGCCTTCAACAGGCGCGCCGACAGCCCGCTGAAATGCGGGCCGAAGCGCCACCTGCTGTCGAGTATAAGACCCAGATATTTCATCTGGGTCCTTACCTCTATCCTGACGCCCTCCACTAGGATGTGGGCGCCAGGCGGGGGGCGCTGCCGGGGTCCGTGGAAGAACACGGCCTCGGTCATGTGCAGCGCCACCCTCAACCCTAGGCGGCGGATCCTCCCTGCGACGAGGCCCCCGCCCGCCGAAGCCAGACTGGCCGCCTCCCCGAAATCCCCCCCCCGGGCAGTGAGGAGGGTGTCATCTGCATAGCAGATGACACTCGTGCCTCGAAGGAGGGTCCCCCGCAGGAGCCAATCGAAACCGATGTTCCACAGGAGTGGTCCTAGAACCGACCCCTGCGGAACACCGGCCTCGACGCAGTATCGCCGAAGAAAGCCAGTTTTGTCCACGAGGAGGACCGCTCGGTCCTCCAAGTAGCTGGCCAAGAGGCCCCGCAGATATTGAGGCACTCCGTGAAACCGAAGTGCCTCTAGAATGGTGGGATGGGGGACGGAGTTGAAGGCGTTGGCTATGTCGAATGACACGGCCAATCCATCCCCCGTTTCCACAGCCTCCTTCACCTGGCCCTTAAGCCTGGCCAGGGCGTCCACTGTCGAACGCTCAGCCCGAAAACCGAACTGAGCGTCCGACAGGTCCGGCCCAACTTCCCGCAGGTGAGCCTTCAGGCGGGCTGCGATGATCCCCTCGAACATCTTACCGACCTCATCGAGCAGAACGATGGGCCGGTATGCCGAGGGGGAGTCCGCCGGGCGCCCCTCCTTTCGAAGAAGGCACAACTGCCCCTCCTTCCAAGGCTTCGGGAACCTCTTGGACGCGAAGCATGCGCTGAAGAGGTCCCGAAACCTTTTCTCCATTTGGGTGGAGGCGATTGCCACCACCCTTGCGGGGACGCCGTCCGGACCAGGAGCGGTCTTTTTGGGGCGGAGGCGACGGATCGCTGCCTCGAGCTCCTCCTTCGACACCTCGGAGATCTCCTCCGGCGGGGCCGCCGCCTGCGGGGGGGTCCATCGCTGGTGGGGCGAAATTGTCCCTGCACGGAAACAGGGACCGTACCACCCCATCCAGCAATGTCGGCTCGAGGGTCTCGGCTACTGGGGGACCAAAGGGGCGCAGTTTGTTGCGCGCCGCCTTGTATGGTCTCCCATACGGGTCGTTGTCGAGACCCTCCAGCATCTCGGCTCTCGCCGAGTCCTGGGCGGCGCCCATTGCCGACTTGAGGACCCTCTTTGCCTCTACGTATAACTCGTAGAGGCGGTCCTCGTTGGCCTCGTCTCGTGTGCGCCGCCGCCGGCTCCTCGTGAAGGCCCTCCTGGCCGCCACACAGGCGGCCCGGAGCCCCGCCAACTCCTCCGACCACCAGTAGACGGCGCGTCGGGGAGGCAGACGGCGAGACCGAGGCATGCTGGAGTTACACACCTCGGTCAGGGACCCTCTTAGTTGGGCCGCTGCGGCATCTACGTCCAGGCCATCGCAGGGAGGCGATAGCCAGTCCTGGAGGAATGCCGCCTCCGCAGCCACCTCTCGGTCTAGGCGGGTGAGGGCCCACCGTGGGAAAGGGGATTGGCCCACTCGGGCCACCCCCCGGGGGCCTGGGGTGGAGATATCGAACCGCACGTAACGGTGGTAACCTAACCTAACCTAACCTAACCTAACCACAGTCCACGTCGGTCCTCCGTCGAGAGCGGCAGGGTTTTTCATCGCTCTCCACTTTAGTTACATCGGTTACTTCGGTTACATTGCTCCCAGGCTGGTTGGTGACTTCGGTTGCATTGGTGACAACGGATTTGTCACCGTCACCGCCACCGGTGACTTCAGTGACTTCGGTTGCACTGGTGACAACGGATTTGTCACCGTCACCGCCACTGGTGACTTCGGTTGCATTGGTGACAACGGATTTGTCACCGTCACTGCCACCGGTGACTTCGGTGACTTCGGTTGCACTGGTGACAACGGACTTGTCAACGTCACCGCCACCGGTGACTTCGGTTGCATTGGTGACAACGGATTTGTCACCGTCACCGTCACCGGTGACTTCGGTGACTTCGGTTGCACTGGTGACCTGCTGCCAGTGACTAGTGACTTTGCGACAATTGCGACTAATGTGTGATTGTGTCAGTGCTTGTGCTTGTGCTTGTGTTTTTGTGGATTTGGTTTATAGTTAAGTGACATAAGGAGGCGGAATTTTACCGTGCCATTGGGGTGCCGGTTACACTGCAGCGGTCCCTTTGCTGCCGGCTGACAGCGGGCTGCTTACGACGTGTTTACAACTACGAAAAGCCGACAGCCTGCTGACAGCTGTCACTCGAAGCTGAGACTCTGTGCTGTATACACTCATAAAGTTAAGTGCCCACCTCCAATACCTTCTGTTTCTCTTGGAGGAAGTGACTCGTTTACTTGATATAACTACTCGAACAAGCCCTGATAACCCCAGTTATCTTCTCTTCTTTATGGTTCTTCTGTATCTTGCAGCCCGTTATTTGACCTCAATCATTAATTAATACCTATTCAACATGTCACTGACAGACAATGACAGTTTTAGTTCGGCTGGGAATTTGTTTAATGACCTCGACGAAGCAATAAAATCACATAAAAAACCCATTCAAATCTGCCTACTTCTGGAAAAAATTGCAGAAAGAGCAAATAAGATTATTAAAGCTGTTCAAGCGGGTAAAAGCCTGACTAAAGAAAATAAAGCAATTATCATCGAGTGTTCAAATGAAATTACTCAACTCACTAAAAGTCAATATGATGATCAACTGAACCAAAATTCAAACTCTCATGACCATGACTCTGAACTTAATATTAATCAGTGCTTCATCGATGAACGTACCACCTTTGCCATACAGGAGACCATAAAAAATGAATTCTCTAAACATGCTAATAAAATTCAACCAATCAATACACCCCCCCAACAGCACCCAGTTCACCCACTCCCCACTTACTCTGACGCACTCCGGTCTAACCTCAATATCAACCGAACCCTGAATGATGCAGTCGGTACAAACAACTTTAAGCCGTCAATAATTTTTACTGTCCCCGAAGATGCACGCGACGCTCAGGAGCTTAGGGAAATATGGAGATCCTGTATCTCATTCCGGGATTGCGATTATGCCCCACTAAGTGTCAGACCTCTTTCACTCTCAAAGCTCAGGATAGAATTTAAGAATCAAAAGCAGAGAGATGAGACCCTCAAGAAAATTCCCATCAATACGCCTAATAAAGCTGAGGCTGCCCGCAGTTTGAACCCTATGATAATTATGAAAGGAATTCATAAAGGAACTCCCTCTACTGAGCTAATTAACCTAATAAAAAGACAAAATCCAAGTCTGCGTGAATTTGATGGAGATGATGAAATAAAGCTCACTTTTACCAGAAAGAACAGAAATGAAAAATTATACAATGCAGTTCTCAAGGTGCCACCTGCTGTGTGGCCAAAAATTACCAAATTAGATAGAATCAACGTGGACCACCAACGCATCCATTTTGAGGAACACTCTCCCCTGAGGCAATGTTTCCACTGTCTACAATTTGGCCACACCCAATCCAAATGTAATAAAACAGAATCAATATGCTCCCATTGCTCGACCCATGGCCATAGATATAACGAATGCCCCCTCAAAAAGGATCCCAACTCTGCTCAATGCTACAACTGCAGTACCTACAATTCTCGATATAATTTAGATCGTGCTACATCACACAGTGCTACTTCCAAGAAGTGCCCGCGCTACGAAGCCATGGAGTTTATCATCAGGAAGAGAATTAGTTATAACAAACAATAGTAGAGAACCTAAAACAGTTTAAGATTTAAACTCCCCATAATTGTTAATGTAACCAATATTCTACTAGATGTATAAGTATATGTATTAAGCTAGTAGATTCGAGACAATTTATCTTCAATGCCTGCCCCTCCGAACTCATTGAAATTACATAATAAATATAAAATCCTAAATCATTTAACACCAACACAAAAATTTCAATTAACACACGAGCGGGTGGACTGTTTGTGACGCAAGGTTTACCCTAATCATAAAACATCTGACCTATTGTATCATTAGTAAAGCTAAACTAATTATCTAATTAAGTACCTAAGCTAACTATATGTATCATCTACCTGTCTCACTTGTATATGAAATTAATTACTTACTACCTGACGACAGTAATAATAATTGTAAAAATAAATCCTCTCGGCGGTGGCACCGCATTGTACAACGCTGCTGCGCCCATCTCCCCTCCCTCACTACTTAAGGACAATACTAAGTTGGTGCGAGCGGGATGGAGGGATGTGGGATGAGTAAGCATGGCAACAACGCCGCACGCGCATACCCCGCATCGCTCCGTCCTGTTCGACGTCTGCGAGCGGGGGGGGGGGGGGGGGGGGGGGGGCGGGGTGGAGTGGCGGGGCAGGAGGGGATGGGTAATGCGACATACGCTGCCGGACGGCGTTCGAACTCTCACATCAGTACTAAACTTCACCACCGTCGGAGCATAATTCTCTCCGCTACCGTCTGATTGTGTGACAGTGATTCGCGTTGTTTTGGTGCGTCTGTTTGATTGGTGACATTGGACTCGGTGAGCTGTGCGACTAGTGACTGTGACACTGGTGTATGCGAATTCGGCATCTTTTAGTGCATCGGTGGCGACTGATGCAACGGTTGCAACGGTTACAACGGTTACTACGGTTGCAACGGTTACAACGGTGACTGCACCGACCCACCTGGCTGCGGTTACTCGACAACTCCGGTGACTTTGTGTACTCTGGCGGCTACTCTGCTACCTCGGCTGCACTACACGATAAACACAATTTAGTAATATGGAAGAAGACCAAGGCCTTAATCAGCGGGAATCGCAAGATTCAAGAGTAAGCACTACAACTTCGAATCTTTCTACGCGCACGCCTAGCCATGATAATGCTGCCTATATTAGAAATAGAATCACTCCATACCTTGCCCATCTTCGTACCAACTATTGCAGCCAATGCACTATACTTAAAGCTCAAATAAACAACCAACAGGAAAAAATTGACAATTTACATTGCACTGTCAACCGTCTCACCGAGATGCTATATCGAGCTACGTTTAATAATTATGAGCGTATAATAAGAATGACAGGTGCTGGCTCATCCACCGGTAATAATAACACCTCTAACACCTCTACCATGATGGACACGCAAGAGGATATATACACCATGGCGACTGCTGCCCCATCTCCGACGGAATTAAATTCAAGAGAAGTTTGTACCAACCCAAGAACCATTGGTAGATCCATGACAAATAATCCACCACGAACTCCTCAGCGTTCAGTTGCTACCGTTGTATCAGTTGCCCCGGCCTCTCTGCCGCTCTTCACTGTGCCGACGTCGGGCCTGCGCAGAGCGCCCCAGACTCCAACCACAACATCTACCAGGGCTGACACGCTGGCGCCTCTGACTTCTCCGCCCGTGCCTATGGCCGCTGCGGCGCTTACCAACACGAATAGTTCTGGCCTTGTGGAGCCAACCAGATCTAAATCCGGAGCATCTCCTACACATACATCCGACCCTGAGTCTGTGCAGTCGTCGCCGGAGCTTGTTGCTGCTTTCGCGTCCGCGCCTCTGACTGCGCTGAGAAACGCTACTGCGTCCACTTCGGCTACCGAGACCAGCTCTTCGGCTACCTGCGGAACCGGCCTAGGAACGGCCACCAAGGGGGGCAATCAATGTATTCTTTGCGGTGCCTTTTATACTAGTAGAAATATCACTAGGCATATCCGCGATAGGCACCCTACTTATCTGGGAGGAATCCGTAGATCTCACCCTCGATTCCCGGAAGGATTTTATTACAAAATTGTTTCCCCACTTTCCAAATGTCCAAACCACCTTAGGCCCCCTCTAAAAACACTCGAGGGTGTAACTAATGTTTGCAAACACTTCTTGGGAATTGATGGTCACGATCGAGTCGGCGCGGAGGGGGGGGAGGACGACGAGGAAGCTGAGTCCTCCGCCTCCTCCTAATTGTATAATAATTATGGTTATCATATACACATAATCTGCTGTTCATATTCGGTGACATTAGTCTGTAAACACCTCCCCTTTCATTAATTGATTAATCGATTAATAATTATACCAATTATACTAATAAATAAGAATATACTCTGTCTCTCATTACACTCTCGGTGACACGGTGACTGATTAATGGCGTCACTGATGTCTCTGATGTCGCTAGAATTAATTAAACAAACCCTGAATTATAATTTAGTATATGTGATAAGTTAATAAGTCTTATCATTGTTCAATATTATAAGAAATTATATATCGATATGGTGTTTGCTGCCGGTGGGGTCGGTGGTCTTTTGTCGCTGATGCCACCGGTGATTTGTGTTGCCGGTGTCATCGGTGACTAGTGTTGCCGCTATCACCGGTGTCACCAGTGACATCACCAATTACTACATTCAGTTGTACTAGCTTGTAATGTTTTAATTAATAAGTAGTGAGAAAAGAGCGACTCACAAAAAAAAAAAAAAAGAATATATCAACAATTACTTGCCCTTGAGGAACATAATCTAACCGCACTTGCTAATTTAATTTTATAAATAAAGTAAATAATTTATGTTACTAAATTGCTGCTTGCATCACATAACGGCTCACCTGACTTTTAATACACTTGCTAATTGTGTCACCACCGCTCATTATACTTAAACAACTTCAGTCCATTTACTTTCTCTATAATTTACCTAACTTAAATAACTGAATATAATAACTCTCTTAACCTGCATATACTTCTACATTTGTCAATGATATCAATGTACATAATACTCTAGTCTAGATCATTAATTATTGAGAAATTGTTAATCTAAAATTACTCTAATGTCTCATTACGACATGGGTGACTCGGGTCACTGGCGTCGCCGGTGACTGTGTCGCTGGGGCCACCTGCGGCGCAGTGCCATTGGTGATATGATGCTGCTGGCGACATGGGTGACTTTTGCTGCCGAGGTCGCCGGCGATTGATGTTGCTGAAGTCACTGGGCTGCCGGTGCCATCGGTGACATAGTGGTGCCGGCGGCGCGAGTGGCTTGGGATGCTTATGTCGCTGATGATCTTATACCATCTATGTTACTCTTAATCAATTTGTATTGTGTCAACCTTCAAATAACTTTACATTCTGTACTTCTTTATTTTCATATACATCTCTATGTTACCATTACTATCAATGTATACAATTTCCTAGATCTTAATTGTTGGAAGATGAGTCAATCAGTAAGTGCAGCTCTTTAGAATCAATGTTAATTTAAAAATTATCTTCACGATTCACCGTGATACCGTGACATGGGTGACTTGTGCTATGGACGTCACTGATGACTGGTGTCGCCGGGGCCGCCTGTGGCGCTTCGCTGTCGGTAGCATGATGTCGTTGGCGACATGGGTGACTTTTGTCACTAATGTCGCTGGTGATTTGTGTTGCTGGGACCGCTGGGCTGCCGGTGCCATCGGTGACACCGCGGAACCGGTGACGAGAATGGCTCAGGATGCTCATGTCACCGGTGACCAAATACCGCCTAGTTCACTCTTGAGCTAATTCAACTCACTCACTTGCTGACTCACTCACTTTCTCTTGTATTGTCATATCTTTAAAATCACATTCCTCAAATTACTGTACATTTGTATTTCTCTTATTTTCTACATTTGTTTCTACATTCATTAATGTTATTAATTTATACAATTTTCTAGACCTATTCTACAATCATAATGTATGTACTGTTCGATGATTCACTATGTTCAATCCTTGTGCCTGGTGCATCATCGAACGCAAGATGCTCCTATGCATCACTCTTCGTATGTATGCGCACACGCCCCCTTGTCTGAGTGCGTGTGGGCATATATATTATAACTTTTCATCATCCTTCAACCTTTAAGTAAAAATCACAAACTAAACAATAAGTTAAATAATTAAACAAATTAAGAAAAATCAGCTAGGAAATTGCGAGAGTATACCGATAGCACTCCCTTTTTCCTATAATACATAACACAAAAAAAAAAAAAAAAAAAAAAAAAAAAACCTAACCTAACCTAACCTAACCTAACCTAACCTAACCTTTTTTTTTTTTTTTGTTCCGGGGGGGAAAATGCATTACGCATACCACCCGGGCGCAGGGGGCACCCGAGTGGTTATGTGGGACTCCCGTATAGGCTAATGAGACCCACGGTTTACCCACTAAAAACCCCCCCATCTTCCTCCGCTTCGCCTTGTGGCGGGGTAACGGGAACGCTTTCGCAATCTTCCGCGACCCCGCCGGCGGCAGCCGTCCACAAGCGGCTCCATCGCCAAAGCCCGAAGGCCCTCCGCGATGTGCGCACCAGATGGTATGGTGCGCCTCCCTCCTCGGCCTCCACCCGTACCGTAGCAGACGCCCCCCGAGTCTGCTACTAGGACGCCATGGGTACCAGATAACTGGCACCCGGTGGCAGATCGGGTCCGTGGCTCTGCCACCGACCACACCTCGGCCGCAGAGGATAGGGCAAGCGGCGCACCTTATCACCGACATGCCTCCTCCCCTGCGGCCCCACCAGTGCCGGTTCTACCACCGGCCACACCTCGGCCGCAGAAGATAGGGAGAACGGCGCACCGTAATACCGCACTCCTCTTCCTCCGCGTCCCACCTCCAACGCGTCCGCAGCGGACTTGTTCAGCCCGCTGGGAGCGCCCTCCTCTGGCCGACCGACATCCCGAATAGGCCGGCCTGGTTGCCTCTTAGCTTCACCGTGGGTTCCACCGTCCACGGTTACTAAGCCCCCCCGCCACGACAAGGCGGGAAACCCTCGAGGGGGGAACCTAACCTAACCTAACCTAACCTAACCCACCCACAGTAGAACAAAAGATTGAAGGATGAGAGAAAGAATTGTATAAACTTAACCTAACCTAACCTAACTCAGGAGATTATCAGAACGATTTACGTCGCTGTAATAGAACCCACAATAATGTATGCATCGGGGGTCTGGGCAAAATCCTCAGAAAAAATAATGGTGCAAAAACAACTGAACACCATACAGAGAGGATTCGCTCAGAAAATCTGCAAGTCATATAGGACAGTCTCGCTGCACGCCGCACTCGTCCTCTCGGGTCTCCTCCCGCTGGATCTTCGGGTCCGGGAAGTGGCTGCACTATATGAAGCAAAGCGAGGGAAACCTCAAGGTGACCTTGGGGATAGAGACCTCGAAAAGAGAGTGAGCTTCTTAGAGGCCCCACACCCAGCAAAAGAGGTTGAAATTGACTTTCGATGCCTCGAGGATGCGCTGCCCCAAACCCTGGAAGAACACCAAATTAACGGTCTCCAAATATACACCGACGGGAGCAAAATAGAGGGGAGGGTCGGAGCGGCGCTATCCTGTTGGAGGGGGGGTCGCGAGGTAGAGTAGTAAAAATTCTTCGCTGTTCACCCCCTGATAACTCGCCAGGAATATCGACGACCACACGGTTTTTATACATCATTATCTTCTACATTTCATTATCTCTCTATCCTGTAAGTTTCATAATTTTCGCTTCTATAGACTCGCATCTGTGAGTTTTTTACTGAGTAGTGTTCGACAAACCTACTGCATTTTAAGTTGGTAATTGGGTCAAAAATCGTTCCTGGACCAGTGCGGCTGATTCCAGGACTGGTTTCCGAAGGAAAGCATCTACCTGAGTTGGATTCCGCAGTTACTTTTAACCGGCGACTTATCGTTTAGCCGGAATCTTACAATTTGTGTTCCGTAATTTACGTAAATAATTAACAGAATTTCACTTTTTTCCCTTTAGCATTTTAAAAATTGCTGCTATTCATTATATATAGCCAACCACTTAAAAACGGGTACTGTGAAGAAATTAGCCTGATAGCACTATTCGTTTAGATTCTACAAGCAAATTAATATTTTAAATCCAATTTTTTTTTTAAATTGCTGTATTTCGTTTTGGACACGTATAACATCCTAATTTCTTTACCTATTCTATTGACCCCTATCCATAGTATATATTTGCAAAATTTCAGGGCAGGGAATGAGAGAGCTGACGAGCTGGCGAAGGAGGCGGCCCTGAGGTCCAGAAAGAAGCCGGATTACGACAAGTGCCCTGTCTCATTCATCAAGCGTAACATCCGAAAGGAGACGATTGATGAATGGGACAGAAGGTACCAAAGTGAGGAAACGGCTTCGGGAACCAAGATATTCTTCCCCGATGCAGTGACGGCGTTTCCCTTGGTCAGGAAGATAAAGTTCGACGGCCCAACACCGCCATTACTCACGGGGCACGGAGGGTTCTCCTCGTACCTGACCCGTTTCAAGTGCAAGGAGAGCCCTTCCTGCCTCTGTGACCCGGATGTGGAGGAAACCGTCCAGCACCTCATCTTGGAGTGTCCCGTTTTCACCAGGGACAGGTTTGACCTGGAACAAGTGTTAGATGTTACCCTAAGCGCAGAAAACCTACCACGGTTGATACAAAATAGAAATAGGGACATATTTTTGGAATTTTGTAAAAAAGTAGTAATAAAAGTAAACAATAGAAATAAGTAGCATAAGTAAAGCATGATGAATTACATATTGAATTATGTAAAGCTCACCATACAAATGTAATTAGATAATAAATGTAATTAAGAAAGTAGATTAAAATATTAAAAATATGTAACCTATTGGAAAGTGTAGAAAAAATAGAAGTAAAAAATATAATAAGAAAAATGTTTACTTTAAGTAAATGTTTTGGCTTGTCTTGCTTATTTAAATAAAGAAAAAACTTAACCCTAAGCAAAACTAGAGATTATTTAGGTGGGACACCCACCCACAGTAGAACAAAAGATTGAAGGATGAGAGAAAGAATTGTATGAAGAATAAAAGTACGAGAGGAATAAATGCGAGAACTGGCATGAAAGGATAGAAGATTAGAAAAGGCTCCGATAACGTTGGAGGAAGGGAATTAAAAAAAAAAAAAAAAAAAAAAAAAAAAGAACCTAACCTAACCTAACTCAGGAGATTATCAGAACGATTTACGTCGCTGTAATAGAACCCACAATAATGTATGCATCGGGGGTCTGGGCAAAATCCTCAGAAAAAATAATGGTGCAAAAACAACTGAACACCATACAGAGAGGATTCGCTCATATAGGACAGTCTCGCTGCACGCCGCACTCGTCCTCTCGGGTCTCCTCCCGCTGGATCTTCGGGTCCGGGAAGTGGCTGCACTATATGAAGCAAAGCGAGGGAAACCTCAAGGTGACCTTGGGGATAGAGACCTCGAAAAGAGAGTGAGCTTCTTAGAGGCCCCACACCCAGCAAAAGAGGTTGAAATTGACTTTCGATGCCTCGAGGATGCGCTGCCCCAAACCCTGGAAGAACACCAAATTAACGGTCTCCAAATATACACCGACGGGAGCAAAATAGAGGGGAGGGTCGGAGCGGCGCTATCCTGTTGGAGGGGGGGGTCCCGAGGTAGAGAGCAAGAAGATTAGGCTTGAAGCATTTTGTACAGTGTTTCAAGCAGAAATGTACGCTCTCTGCCGCGCGACCGACCTCGCGTCGAGAGTTAAGGAGAGCAGTGTTGACATCCTCAGTGATTCCAGGTCTTCCCTGGAACTACTGAGGAGTCAGGACGGCTCCCACCCACTTGCTTTTGCAATCAAAGCCAAGATGGCCAGAATAATGCAGATGGGGAAGAGCGTCCGCTTCTTTTGGATCCGGGCTCATGCGGGGGCCGAGGGGAATGAGAGGGCGGATGAATTAGCCAAAGCCGCGGCGCTGCACAAGAAATCTGCAGCGGACTATGGAAGCTGCCCAATTTCATTTATAAAAAGACATATAAGGATAGATACGCTGGGAAAGTGGAACGCAAGATACCAGAACGGGGATAAAGCAGCAACAACTAAGCTTTTCCTACCCGACACAACGGTAGCGTACAAACTGCTGAAAAAGATCACGCTTAACCCCGTCCTGGTACAAGTGCTGACTGGTCATGGCGGTTTCTCGAGCTACCTTCACAAGTTTAAATGCAAAGATAACCCCGGATGCATATGTGATCCAAACGTTGACGAATCAATAGAACACCTCATAATAGAATGCCCCAAATATATGTAGTCGGTTGGACCTCGAAATTAGACTAGGTCTCAAAATAGATAGAACCACCATATCGGAACTTGTAGGGAGCAAAAACGCGAGGAATGAATTTACAAAGTTCTGTATTGATATAGCATTAGATGCCATACATAGGAATAAAACAAAATAATAGGTAAATAAACATGTATACTGTAAGAAATAGATATAAGCAGATTGTTGTATGATACAATAACTGATGTTTTATCAAAAGTTGTAACTAAATATGTCATCTTAAATAAAAACTATATGTAATAATCATAAACTAGGCAATAATGAATATTGTAATAGTATGATAAGCTAAAAATGTAAAACAAAAAAAAAAGATATTGGTAAAGAAAAATAAAGATTGTAAAATTAGTTAGTCATGCTGGTGAAGGGAAAGTAACCAAACATACTGTACAAAATGAAAAAATCGGTACATTATGTCCAGTCCAACAGAGTAAGGGGGAAAAAAAAAAAGAAAAGATATCGCACCCGTTTCCTGATGTAAAAAGTCTCTGCCCTGTGACGGAGGAAAATCTGATGGAAATACATTTAAAAAAAAAAAAAACCTAACCTAACCTCAGTCACGCACTCGCCTCCACCGAGTTAACAGCGAAAACAAGTCGCTCCGCGGTTTTAAAATCGTTTAAACGGTCAAAGTGCTCCGATTTTAGTGTGCGCTACCGAGCCAATGACGGTCGCCCAAAAATGTTTTAAATCGGACCATTTTTGAAGGAACTGTGACGAAAATAGTGATTTTTTAAAAAGTTTTATAGTTGGAAGTTGATGCGGCTTGCGTTTAATCGCTGTGACCCCCTAATATTTTAGTGCTGTTTTGTGTGCAATAGCCAGGACCAACTTTTGACAAAGTTTGGATTTCGTGAGGC
This sequence comes from Agonopterix subpropinquella, assembly GCA_922987775.1. Lineage (NCBI taxonomy): Eukaryota > Metazoa > Arthropoda > Insecta > Lepidoptera > Depressariidae > Agonopterix > Agonopterix subpropinquella. The sequence goes on from OV277715.1 coordinate 72,690, forward strand.
TAGTGGTTTCCGAGTTATAAAGAATACCTTGAAAATTGAGCCGGGGCCAAAATCGCCCCGGGACCCGTCCGGCTGATTCTGGGATCGGGTTCTGACTGCAAACACCACCCTGAGTCCGAAACCATTTCAACCACCAGGCTACGACTTCCCGTTCAGCCGGAATCCTGCATTTCTTTTTACCTGTAGCTGCTCAAAAATTCTTCGCTGTTCACCCCCTGATAACTCGCCAGGAATATCGACGACCACACGGTTTTTATACATCATTATCTTCTACATTTCATTATCTCTCTATCCTGTAAGTTTCATAATTTTCGCTTCTATAGACTCGCATCTGTGAGTTTTTTACTGAGTAGTGTTCGACAAACCTACTGCATTTTAAGTTGGTAATTGGGTCGAAAATCGTTCCTGGACCAGTGCAGCTGATTCCAGGACTGGTTTCCGAAGGAAAGCATCTACCTGAGTTGGATTCCGCAGTTACTTTTAACCGGCGACTTATCGTTTAGCCGGAATCTTACAATTTGTGTTCCGTAATTTACGTAAATAATTTTCAGAATTTCACTTTTTTCCCTTTAGCATTTTAAAAATTGCTGCTATTCATTATATTATAGCCAACCACTTAAAAACGGGTACTGTGAAGAAATTAGCCTGATAGCACTATTCGTTTAGATTCTACAAGCAAATTAATATTTTAAATCCATTTTTTTTTTAAAGTTGCTGTATTTCGTTTTGGACACGTATAACATCCTAATTTCTTTACCTATTCTATTGACCCCTATCCATAGTATATATTTGCAAAATTTCAGATTTCTACGCCCAATAGTTTAATAGTTATCAGTTAATAACCTAATCACGTGACCTGTTTATGTTTGTACCACTTCTAGCCTTGACACAGCTACTATTTTTAGTTTGTTGTGATCGTTGTATTATTCTTAATCACCTCATGACACTTTTTTTTGAGCTAGAACATAGTTTTTGCAAAACTTAAAATTTTTTATACAGGGTGTTTTCAGATACAAGGTGAAAAATTTTTTGAAAATTTTCCTGTCGGCTTTCAATGTAGAATTGGGGCATAACCGAATTCCTGTTTAGATTTTTGCATATCATCATTAGTTTCGTAGATACAGAAAAAAACATTCACAATTTATTGTCCTAAAGATATCAATTTCCTATTGTTTTTGTACACCACAGAATACTCTACACGCTGCTATTAATAAATTTCAGAAATTTTAAAATTTTTATACGGGGTGTATTTCAATACAGGGTGAATTTTTTTTTTTTTTTTTTTGAAAAGTTTTCTTTTTCTGCTTTGCATAGAGAACTAGAGTATAACAGATTGGCAGGTATCCTCTATACACTGCCTTAATAATAATCTGAAAATTGTACCCCATATACAACGTGTTATTGAATTAACGCAAAACTAGAAAGTAGTTTGTTTAGAATCGAGAACAGAGTCGAATTATCATGGTTTCAACATAGGTAATTTTTTTCAAAATATTTAATTTTTTTTTGCGAAATTTAAAATTTTCTGAACCCGATGTCAACCCACCGCACGGGCACACTCACCCTACTTACGACCAAAACAAGATTATAAAAATTTATCCATGAGTACGTTAGCGCTTTCTTTCAGTGCTGAAATGATAGCAAATCACTTTTGCCTCAAAACTTAAAATGCGAATAACTTTAAATTTTAAGTATCAAAATAATGAAATTATTGTTTCAATCTAATTCTTTTGTTATAAATCAGTTGGGGTGTATGAGGTTTTGCGCTAATTCATGAACACGCTGTAGAAATAAACTCAAATTTTTAATTTCGATTTTCCAAATTTTGTTTTTTTGCTTTTGATAGAGGTCTAGAGCATAACTTATTGACTATTCAGATTTTTAAAAATATATCACTATTTTGGCAGACAGAAATTTTTTTCTCAAAAAATTGTTATAAAAATATTTAACCCATTACAACTTTTGTTCACTAGTGTACCCCGTATTCACACATTAAATAAAAATTTGAAAATTATATACCATCAAGGCAGAAACTCAATTCAAACATTCTGTTTAAAATTCTATTTTCGATTTTCAAAATTCTTTCTCCTACACTTCATATAGAATCATCGCAATAAGTATAAGCTAAATAAAAATTTTCAAATTGGGTAACCATCCGATATAAATACCTAAAAATGGCCGATTTTTATGAGGAGTTTCATTCGCCTGAGGGGTCCTTGACGGGAAGGGAAGTGGAGAATGGCGTTCCCGTCGTGACCGCACCGCGCCGCCCCGCCGCGGCCGGCAGGCTGCCAACCAAAACAGCAATCTCAACTACCCTCGAAAAAATTATCGAACTTGCAAATAGTATTCAGAAAGCCATATCCGAGGGCAAAAGCGTCACTAAGGCCAATAAGGATATCATCAATTCCTGTGCTTCTGAAATACGTGCCTATGCAAAGGGTAGCATTAACTCGCTGGAAAACCAAAGCGTCAGTGGTAAAGGTAACGATGGTGACGACATTGACTTAGACCTCGACTTCAACCTGAATCACACATACATTGACCCTAGAACCACATTAGCTATACAGGAAACTATTAAAAGCGAAATGGAAAAGTTCACTAAAAACTTCAATGACACTCATACTCCACACCCATCACACACACACCCACACCCATCACCACTTGGTCACCAGCTACTCGAATCCCCCTCATATGCAAACATTCTGAACACTAATAAACCTCCCCCTGATCATGTTCAACGGGGTAAAAGCGACACGGACAGCTTTAAGCCAGCTATCATAGTAACAGTTCCCAGGGAAGCCAGCGATGCCCATGAACTTAAGCAACTATGGAGAGATAGCATATCGTTTAGAAACTGTACTTATGCCCCTATTAACACCATTCCAATTTCCTCTACGAAGCTCAAGGTTAACTTTGAAAATACAAAACAAAGAGACGAGACCCTCAATATAATTTCTAAGGATGCCTCTATTAAAGCTGTCCCCGTACGAAGCTTTGACCCTTCCATTATACTAAAGGGGATCAATAGAGACATCATCCCCACACAACTCATAGAAGTCATTACACGTCAAAACCCCTCCCTCAATGGTGGATGCGCTGATGGATGCAACATAAAACTGAGTTTTATCAAAAACAACAGAAAAGACCATCTATATAATGCGGTCCTACGTATACCTCCGGCCTTATGGCAATCAGTCACCAAGCTCGATCGTATAAATGTTGACCACCAGCGCATCCACTTTGAGGAGCATATTCCGCTCCGTCAATGTTTTAATTGTATGCAGTTTGGGCACTCCAGCTCCAAGTGTGAAATAACTGAGCCAATATGTTCCCATTGCTCAGCCCATGGGCACAAATATAGCTCATGGCCAGTCAAATCTAAACCAGAATGCATGCAGTGCACAAACTGCACCGCACACCACAGTAAATACCGCATCAACAACCCATCCAACACACACTCTCACAGCGCAACTTCGAATACGTGCCCCAGATACAGGGCTATGATTGCAAATATTAGGAAACAGATACAATATGAATATGAGTAGTAGACGGAATAATAATATACAATACACACACAACACAACAATTAATATTCTACAGGCTAATTTAGGTAGGGGCTACAAAGCCCAACACGAGTTTTTAACTTTATTCCATAAGAGTACATGTGACGTGGCATTTGTCTGCGAGCCGTTTGTGGGCAATTCACTTAAAATGACAAATTCTTTCGGGCATAACATCTATCAATTTCCCACTGATGGCCCCGTCAAGTCATGTATAATTATTAAGGCCGGAAGATTGAGTACTCTGGGTTTACCCAACCACTCGTCTTCAGATTTATGCACTGTTCAAGTCAACACCGCTAATGGCAGAAAGTTGTACCTAATATGTACCTATCTCAAACCCAAGGGTTCTACGGCGGCACAGAGAGCCATAGTCGAGGCCCATGTTTCCGCCACACTCCATTAAGTAGAGATGTTTATACGTAATAACGACGGGGCGATCCACGTAGTGTGCGGAGATTTCAATGGGTGGAACCCTCTTTGGGGATCTAGGTCTTCAAATAGACGAGATAACAAAGTGGCTGACTTTTTGGCTGCCTGTGGTCTGTCGGTGTGTAACAGAGGCGCTACGCCGACATACCGAACGATTACACATGGCGCTCCCAGAGATTCTATAGTCGATCTTACTCTGGTAACGGATGGAATGACCGACCATATTCAGAACTGGAGAGTAGATGAGGGCGTTTGCCCTTCATCTGATCACAATGCAATCCGTTTCTGTCTTGTCCTCGATAGGGGGACCCTCCGACGTAACCAAAAAAACACAACCTTTTCTTACGACACCACAAAAATTAAATGGGAAGAGCTCAAACCCACATTTAAGGACAGGCTGGAGCGGTCGCTTCCTCTCGGTGCGGATGTGGTCGGGAGCATGTCAGAGGAGACGTTGGAGGGATATGTGGCTGATGTCACTCGGGCGCTGCAGACCACCTGTGACGAGTTGCTCCCGCGACCCCAGGGCCGCAAATACCGTTGCCCTTGGTGGAGTGATGAACTGGAGAATAAAAAGAAACAAGTCATCGCTAACCATCATCTCATACAGCGTTTCAAACGAAGAAACAGACCTCTCGAAGAAGCCTTTCGGGAAAAGGCTCGTCTCAGGGAAGAGTACTCCAGTGCCTTCAATCGCGCCTCCACAGATAACTTCCGGCAGTTCTGCGAGCGACAAGGAAAAGAGGACGTCTGGGCTGTTACCAACCGGATAATTAAGACTGGCCCTGCGGCACAACCCCCGGCAACACTAAGGATTACTGACAACACCTATACCAAGGACAGTCTAGAAACAGCACAAGCACTGCTCGCAAAATTTTATCCTGACGACGACGGCGTGGACACTACTCCTAGCCAAGTCTCGACGAGGGGATCGATGAGGAACTTGCCAAATAACCCACCCGAACCTCCATTCACAACTGAGGAGATTCTCACGTGCCTTAGATACATGAACCCAAAAAAGGCGCCGGGTACTGATCATCTCACATCGGATATTTGCCTGACTTTCGCCGAATGCTTCCCCGAGCTTATAACAGCAATCATGAACCGATGCCTGGAGTTAGGCTATTTTCCGGCTCTGTGGAAGGTTGCACACGTAAAAATCTTACCCAAGCCTAGCAAGGATGACTATACTGATCTGTCCGCTTTCAGGCCCATCGGCCTGATCAATGTCCTTGGAAAGCTGCTTGAGAAACTGATCACTCGCAGACTGGCGTATCACATGCACACCACTGGTTCATTCAATTCCGCTCAATACGGTTTCAAAGAGCAAACCTCCACAATCAACGCCCTAAGCGACGCAATGGCGTTTATCAACCAGGCTGTGAGTGATCGTGAGCAGGTGGTCGCTGTCTCGTTGGACATACAAGCGGCATTTGACAACGCCTGGTGGCCGACTATACTCAAAAGACTCCATCATATTAAATATCCTATTAATATATACAAAATATTCCTAAACTATTTTGAACAGCGTACTGCGATCATCAACTTTGCCGATAGTTCCGCTAGCAAAACACTGTCGAGGGGCTGTGTACAGGGCTCGGTGTGTGGACCTTTTCTTTGGAATCTGGTCGTCGACGAGCTCCTGGAAATGACTCCTCCTCGTGGATGTAAGCTCCAGGCTTTCGCGGACGACATCCTTCTTCTTGCTAAAGCTAGGGATGTTGAGGACCTGCAGAGTAGCGTCAACAGTGCCCTCGAAATGATCTCCGAGTGGGGGAAGGAGACTAAGCTTAAATTTGTAGTATCAAAAACGCAAGCAATTGCTTTTACAAATAAAGCCACTAAGTGTTGCCTCCTCATTAACAGACAAAACCTTCATTTCAGTGATGAGATCAAGCTGTTGGGGGTAATAATAGATAGAAAACTTAAATTTATTAAACATACTGATTACGTTGCTGAGAAATCTCGCAAATTGTTTTTCAAACTGGCCATGTTCATAAGACCCACCTGGGGAGTTAGTCCAGAAAACGTCACTATAATATATAAACATGTTATCGAGCCCATAATCTGCTATGCGGCTTCAATTTGGAGCCCCGCGTTAAGATTCAAATGCGTTTCTGATAAACTGCTCTCTCTCCAGAGAGGATTTGCCCTCAAAATTATTAAAGGGTTTCGAACCGTGAGCACCGTAGCGGCTATAACTCTTGCACAACTCACACCACTACCTGAAAAAGTTCTCAGAGTCGCTGACACTGAGAGTGCCAGAATCACTAGAGTCACCCAATTCCTACCAGCCGACATTACTCTTGAAGCGCCTGCTAGACCATCAGAGTTGCTTCATCCCTCATTGCGCGTGCCTATAGAATATAGTGAAGATGCTACATTTAATCTTTCAATCCACCAAATCTTTACAGATGGCAGCAAACATGAGGATGGAGTGGGAGCCGCTCTCATAATTTATAAACCAGATCGAACCAAGATCACAAGGAAATTCAAACTCCATGGCTCTTGCTCGGTGTTCCAGGCAGAGCTTTATGCCATCCTGCAGTCGTGTCAATGGATCGTGAGCAACGGCGTACCCCAAGCTGGCATATTTACGGACAGCATGTCGGGGCTGCAGGAGATTGCTAACCCTGAAAGTCATCACCCATTAGTTGTTGCCATACATCAAAAGCTATATCAGTGTAGACAGACAAACCAAGAGGTTTCGCTGGCTTGGGTCAGGGGCCATACGGGAGTGACGGGCAATGAGGAAGCGGACATCGCCGCCAAGAGTGCGGCCTCATCTCATCGACGCCCTGACTATGATCGTTTTCCACTAAGCTACACTAGACACCGAAATAACGAACTATGTATAAAGGCTATGGAATCCTTTTATCATACGGAGGACAAATGTCTTTACACTAAAACACTATGCCCTGATTTTGATGCGCTCACCGAAACCATAAACACTATTAGACCCAACTTCTCTAACACTCAGTATCTTACAAATCATGGCTTTCACAGAGAATATCTCTTCAGATTCAAAATAAAAGATAATGATAAATGTACCTGTGACAACACCAGCACTCAATCTTTTGAGTACCTAATTCGGTCATGCCCCAAATTCCAATATTCTCGTTCTGAACATGAACTCAACTGTATCATCTTGAAAATCAACCCCTATAATATGTCCGAAATAATTACAAAAGAAAGTTGTACTGAATCCTTTCAGAAACACATATCTACAATTGTCAAAGGCTTGAAAGAGTTCAATGGCTGACACCTGTAATGACTTTTTATAGCACTCTGCCGTGACTCTGTATATAGTGTAAGTTCTGTATAATGTAAGTTTAGTTTTAAGTAGATTAAAGGAAAAAAAAAAAAGGCAAAAAAAAAAAAAATTATTTAAATATATATTATATAAAAAAAAAAAAAAAAAAAAAAACATTTATAATATTAATTGTCACCATCACTCATTCCATACAAAGTATAACTAAGCTTAAGCAAAGGAACTTAACACTATTTCTTCACAATTAATCCCTAGTATTGCTTAAAATATATGCATTGTAAATATTTATAATTATACCTATGTACTAATTCTTAATTGTAGTCAAATAATGCCCGACGACTATCGTTGTAATTTCAATGTCTCTTGTCTAAATAGAAATATCTTGTCACATTTTAATTGTTCACCATAATCTATTCATTCAATGTAATTAAATATTTAATCTCACACAAGTAAAGACGGAAAGGAAGCTAGTATGTCGTTAGCGAGCTTCCCTTCCAAAGTCTAAAACCCAACTACATACTGGCAAAATAGAGGTTTTTAGCCGGTAAGAGTCCGGCACTACCTGGGTCTCCCTTCCCAGGTGTCCATGAGGATTTTCCTCTATTTTGCGAGGGGAAAAAAAAAAAAAAAAAAACCTAACCTAACCTAACCTATCCTAACCTTTTTTTTTTTTTTTTTTAGGTGGGGAAATCCTTATGGATACCCGCCGCCTTGGGGACGACGACGGGTTATGCCGGACTCCTACCGGCTAAAACCCCACCGTGTTCCGTGTTCCACCTCTACGCCTGTACGCCGGGTACACGGGAAACCCCGAAGGATTCTTCCGCATACCCGGCAGCGTCGGCCTGTACAGGCCAAGCCTCTGGAAGGGGAGGACTGGAGCGCTTCCTCCCCTGAACTACGTGTGAGTGACACGTGGGAACACGCGCGCGCCATCTCGAGCCCTAGAAGTTGGACGCCGGACTTCCCCAAGTCAGACGCCCATGGCCCTTAAAGGGATGGAGCTGGCGGAGGTTTAGCTCCGGCCATAGGCTTCTTCCCTTTTAGCTTCTTTGTGGGGTTTGCTGCTGCACACGCAGCGCTCCCCACACAGTGTCCCGCAGGTTTTTCCGCCGTAGAGCACAAAGGGCAATGTGGCGGTGCTTCGCATTTCCCGGCCAGTTGACCGGCCTGGCCGCAGCGATAGCAAAGATCGCTGCGGTCCACCTCAGAGGTGCATGAAGCACGAACGTGCCCTGGCTCCAAACACCTATAACATCTCATTGGCCTCGACGGAAGGATTTTCACCTTTGCCGAGGCCCACCCCACTTTAAACTTGTCCACCTCTGACACCTTCTTGGCAGCTTCGATTGGGCAGCGCACCCAGACGTACCCTCGACCTAAGCGATTGCGGCGTATCTCTCCAATATCGATGGATTCCTTTGGACATCCACCAACACTGGAGACCGCCCTTACCACCGATTTATCAGAGACCGAATCATCCAGACCTGAAATGCGCAGTTCTGCGCTTTTCGTTGGTCTGGAGATTTTGACGTACTCGCTGTTAACCACCTCTCGCAGCTTTTCCGCCAGGGCATCAGCCTTCTCTCCACTCGTGTCCCCCGGAAGCTCCAGGATTCTACCCCCATTTGCACCGACTTTGAACCGGACCTCCGTTATTCCCAGTTCCCTGGCATCCACCTGTTGTCGCATTCCGAGCAACGCTTTGGCGTAGGTTATTTCAGCCTCAGCCTCATTCGTCAATTTTATGGCCACAGCCGACGACTTAGGGAGTCGCAGCTTGACCGGCTTCCCTCTCTTCTTAGCTTCAGGCTTCGATGGAGGCTTCCGGCTCGCCTTTTTCTTCCTGCGGACTTTAGTCCAGCCCTCGCCTGTGGGCCGGTCCTTCGGTGGTCTCAGGTCCTCGTCTCCATGGGGTGGTACGGGGGGTGTTGGATCGCCCTTGGATTGTACCTTCCTATTTTTCCTTTTTGTTCCTCCGCTTGCCCCCACCTGGGGGTTTGGGCCTGGTTTAGGACCCGGGTTTACCAGGAGCTCAGAATGTGGCCTGTCGTGCGCTAGAGGAGGGCGTAGGTTCTCCTTAGGGAGAAGCCTTCCCTCCAGTGCATCGAGTCTCGCGTTCATCATGGTCCCAACCTGGACCATGATGGACTGCGTTATCTCCTCTCCGGGCACTGGAGGCGGCTGCCTGAACTGTGCCCGCATTTCCTGCACCTCCTTACGGAGCTTAGCCACCTCAGCCTGCAGACGGTAATTATCCCCCTGCAGTCTTGTCGTCTCCTCTGTGGCGGTGCGCTTCTGAAATTGCTCCCCCACCAGAACTATTTGATTCGCGGCATTCTTAAGGGCACGAATGTTCGTTCCCTTAATGTGGCCCGACGTGACCGCAACATGTTTGATCACAGCCACGTTGGCCATGATTCGCTGTAACAGGTTAGTCTCATCTAGACATCCAGCCTCTCCCAGCATTCTAGAGGTGTCATCAATAAGCCAAGAGGCCTCCTCTTCACCTCGCCATCCCTCAAGTTCCATTTCGGCTAACACCGCCTCCGCCTGGACACGTATCTGCTCTCGTCTGACCTCCCTGGCTTCAGCCAGAGTGGCCTGGCCAGCAGTTGAAGACCTGCCTCTCCCTCTTCTGGCTGTTGGAATCTTCGCCTTGGGTTGCGACGAAGAGCATCTTTCCCCCTCCTCAAGTCGCCGCTTAAGAGTAGCCTCTGAGCAAGACGACACCGATTCAAGACCTACGGAGTCATCCGAATCCACCTCCGAATCATAAACCCGCTCCTGGCTCCTTTTGGATCCACCTGCCGAAGCAGGGAAGACCGGGGATGTTACACCACTGTTTGAAACATCTACTACCATCTCAGGGTCTGATACGACCCTATTGGCATCACTACGCCTAACCGCCGAAGCGTTAGGTATGGGAAGTTTAATGCCACCCCTGGCACCCGCCGAAGCAGGAGAGTCTTTATTTAAATTTTCCATTTTGTTCCCACGATAATGGGACGATCTATGTGGGTCCACCGCTGGGTGACGCCCTTTCCAACCTATATACATCATGTATCCAATATATTGTTATCTGTTTATGTTAATATACTTTATGTTGTTGCGTAAATAAAATGTTTACATTACATCCTAACTTCCTATTCATTCCTGTTTTACCGGTATTTTATGGCCAATTGGGTATTTGACTACATTAATAATAATAATAATAAGTGTGTATCCCTTACATTTAGATTAACTTGTCTTTTGAACGGGCCTCTACATGTTGGCTTCGGCCCCATGCACGCCTTCCAAAGGTCCGGGACTTAATTGCCCGTGATTACGGAACGTAAGACATACAATAATAATAATAACGCTCACAGGCACATACATTGTAATGATCCCAAGAAAGCACTATTTATAGGCTGTTTATTATGGAAACCATACAACAACGGCACAAACATATAAACATCCATGACCGAACCGGGATTCGAACCCTGGTTTGGCAGTCCGGCGTGGTAACCATTACACCAACCGGGTCGTCGAAATATTTTATTTTTATCTACTCAATAAAAAGGGTTAAAAAATACCGCTAAACTCCCATTTTCATTGAGTTTTTAGCTTGAATACTATTTTTAATAACAAGATAAACTATAAAAAGTAATGAAAATTTTGATGACGTCTCAACTCAATATTTAGTACAAATCTTCATAGAAAGCGCATGTTTTGACGTCTGATAAAGAGTAGCTAATTTGACTAGTTGTCAAGTAGCCAATTGTTGGTGATTACGTGATATCAAATTTTATTAAGTGCGTAATGATTATTGTTACTATAATTAATTTCCTTCTCATCATTTTGGTTGTTGATGCGTTGGATGCTGCTGCGACTCTGGGTCTTACACCAAGTCCTTAACTACTTACTAGCATCCAAATGTTGCACACACACCAACGCAACTTTAATCACTCATAATTGTTAGTGCTATAATAATTAATTCACATCTGTGAACACTTTTTGTATGGTACAATCCAGGGTACTTCTATTTTTCTATTTTAATAAAGTGTCGAAAACGCCTTAAAAACTAAATATTTCAAACACACTAAAACCTTAATATCAAACCGATGTTACTTACCTGATGTCAATTTTATACAAATTAACTTTCTTCTCATATTCTGACTGGCTTTCTAGCAGTTGTGTTTGACTTTTTTGCAGAAGACAGTGGGTGCGCTTACATAAGCATCACTTTCGCACCCACCCCTCATAAAAAATTTTGTCTACTTGGGTGTTTGTAGTTTTAAAAAAAAAATTATTATTTTGGAAATTCTCAAGTGCCTTATTTTATGATATTTGTACAATCTTCAGGCCTTATAAATTTTTAAAATGTATAATTTTCATTAACCCCCCACCTATTACCCCTGTAGTCTGTCATTGACTGTCAATTTAATCAGTGGCACACTTAGCGAGAGCAGGGACGCGTCGTCTCTTCTAATTTGATACCTCTGCAACAAAGGAAACATTCGAAGCAACACTTGGAAACTTGGGAAACTTTGGATGCAAAGGAAACAGAGGCAACAAAGGAAACAAAGGAAACTTTGGATGCAAAGGAAACAAAGGCAACAAAGGAAACTTTGGATGCAGAGGAAACTTTTGATGCAACTTGACTCGAAGAATGCAAGATCTCTCTGCACCCCATCCGAACTCTACGGCGGTGTCCTATTGCCATCGCACGCGCGATGGTGCAATGCGATCTCATCGCGCGATGAAACCGATCGCGCGATCAAAAAACGTGTGTCCTAATTTGGTGCGATGCGATCGATCACCCTCCCTTGCTTCGTGTACCTGCACTCAGCGGGACCCCGTGTCCTAGAACGATGCGAGTATGTATGGGATTTAGTTCCGAATTTGTTCTATCGAATTCAATTAGAAACAAAAAAAAAAAACCGTCAAAATGGAAGAATTAGATCCAGAGCCACCAACGGTCTAGTGCCTAAACGTATAGGAAAGCTGGATTCAGGCTAGCTCGAAAATAGACGCCAAAGTACATCATTTAGCCTCGGTCTTATGACTCAAAGCGGTCACTGATTTTTTTTACAGCGGTAAGACAATCGCGAAAAAATGGGGTCTGGGCCTAAATATATAGGAAACGAACTGGATGCATTTTAAGAAAGAGCCCTCTTAGGAGAACACCACAGCAGATTTAGTTATTATCAAATCGGTCACCGTTCAAAATCAGACTGGGGTTGAAAATAAAAAATATAGGTCTTGGGCCTAAACATATAGGAAATGTGAAACAAACTTGGATCGAAAGAACACACTTTACCCATCACGAAAAACCCGGTCTTACATGGCGGATCGGTCACCTTTCCAGAATCAGACCACTTTTATAATATGACAAAAATGACAGATATCTCGACAATGGTAAGTGATAGAAAAAAATTTGTTATGAACAAAATTGTTGGAAATTTAATGGTCTTCACGTTTGTAATAACTTTGTTTACAATCCTATGCATAGGAGACGAGATATTTGTAAAAACTGAATAATTAAAATAGTAACAGACAGATATATCGACAACGGTTGATGATAGGAAAAGTTTTTTAAAAATAAAATGGTAGATAATGTTATGTTCTACAAGTTTTGTAACAACTTTGTTCACGATTTGATGCATACGAAACGAGATATTTGCAAAAAATTATTAATTAAAATAGTAATAGACAGCTATCGCGACAACGGTTCATGATAGAAAAAGTTTGTATGAAAAGCAATTGTACACAATGTTATGTTTTACAAGTTTTGTAATAACTTTGTTCACGATTTGATACATACGAAAAGAGATATTTGCAAAAACGAATTAATTAAAATAGTAATAGACAGATATCTCGAAAATTGTTGATGATAGGAATAGTTTCTTATTCATACAATTGTAGATAATGTTATGTACTACAAGTTTTGTTAAAACTTTGCTCACGATTTGATGCATACGAAACGAGATATATGCAAAAAATAATTAATTAAAATAGTAATAGACAGATATCTCGAAAATTGTTGATGATAGGAATGGTTTGTGTAGCATACAATTGTAGATAATGTTATGTGCTACAAGTTTTATAACAACTTTGTTCACGATTTGATGCATACGAAAGGAGATATTTGCAAAAAATTATTAATAAAAATAGTAATAGACAGATATTTCTCGACAACGGTTGATGATAGAAAAAGTTTCTTAAAGATACAATTATAGACAATGTTATGTTCTACAAGTTTTGTTTTAACTTTGTTCACGATTTGATGCATACGAAACGAGATATTTGCAAATAATTATTAATTAAAATAGTAATAGACAGATATCTCGACAACGGTTCATGAAAGAAAAAGTTTGTCTGAAAAACAATTGTAGACAATGTTATGTTTTACAAGTTTTGTAATAACATTGTTCACGATTTGATGCATACGAAACTTGATATTTGCAAAAACGAATTAATTAAAATAGTAATAGACAGATATCTCGAAAATTGTTGATGATAGGAATAGTTTGTGCAGCATACAATTGTAGATAATGTTATGTACTACAAGTTTTGTCAAAGTTTTGTTCACGATTTGATGCATACGAAACGAGATATTTGCAAAAACGAATTAATTAAAATAGTAATAGACAGATATCTCGACAACGGTTGATGATAGAAAAAGTTTCTTGCATATAAAATTATAGACAATGTTATGTTCTACAAGTTTTGCTATAACTTTGTTCACGATTTGATGCATACGAAACGAGATATTTGCAAAAAATTATTAAGTAAAATAGTAATAGACAGATATCTCGACAACGGTTCATGATAGAAAAAGTTTGTCTGAAAACAATTGTAGACAATGTTTTACAAGTTTTGTAATAACTTTGTTCACAATTTGAAGCATAAGAAAAGAGATATTTGCAAAAATGAATAAATTAAAATAGTAATAGACAGATATCTAGAAAATTGTTGATGATAGAAAAAGTTTCTTAAAAATACAATTATAGACAATGTTATGTTCTACAAGTTTTGTTATAACTTTGTTCACGATTTGATGCATACGAAAAGAGATATTTGCAAAAACGAATTTATTAAATAGTAATAGACAGATATCTCGAAATTTTTTGATGATAGGAATAGTTTGTATAGCATACAATTGTAGATAATGTTATGTACTACAAGTTTTGTTATAACTTTGTTCACGATTTCATCCATACGAAACGAGATATTTGCAAAAAATAATTAATTAAAATAGTAATAGACAGATATCTCGACAACGGGTGATGATAGAAAAAGTTTCTTAAAGATACAATTATAGACAATGTTATGTTCTTCATGTTTTGTTTTAACTTTGTTTACGATTTGATGCATACTAAAAGAGATATTTGCAAAAACGAATTAATTTAAATTGTAATAGACTGTTAACGCTCATATTATGGAGAAAAGATCCATCTCAGAAGTTAGAAGTTTACGAGTTAAACACAAACACATATGGTCTCAGGTCCAGTCCATTTATCTCAATCAGGACATTACTTCAGTTAGCAGACGATTGGGAGGCTACTCACCCCAATTCGAAGGCATCAGCAGCTATAAGGAATAATAAGAGTCGGAGGACGACTTAAGCGTTCAGAGCTTAAATATGGCTCACGTCATCCATATTTACTACCAAAGGATAATCAATTCGTTCAGTTACTCATTGAATATTATCATAAAAGCTATTGTCATGCAGCAACCAATGCGTTAATCGCTATTCTAAGGAGAGAATACTGGATCACATCAGTGCGACGACAAGTGTCGCGTGTCATCAGAAAATGTATTGTATGTTTCAGATTCAGACCCTCAATTCAACCTCCATTCATGTCAGATTTACCAGCAGACAGGGTTATTGCTGCGCGGCCATTCTCAGGGACCGCGACGGATTTCGCAGGGCCGTATTTGGTAAAATCCAGCTTACTCAGAAACGCTAAAGCAGTCAAAGCGTACTTATGTGTTTTTGTGTGCTTAGCATCAAAGGCAGTCCACTTAGAGGTGGTATCAAGTTTGTCAGTCGAAGGTTTCATTGCAGCCTTCACAAGATTCGTTAGTCGTAGAGGACTTCCATCACTCATCAGGTCAGACCGAGGCACCAACTTCGTGGGAGCCAACAACTACCTAAAGGAGGTAAATCAGTTTCTATTATCAAACGAGATCATACTCAAGGACGAGTTCCGTCGTCAGAACATTCATTGGGAATTCAACCCACCAGCCTCACCCCACATGGGGGGTTTGTTCGAGGCAGCTGTCAAGAGCGCCAAGAACCTACTCAGACGAGAAATAGGTGAGACTATACTAACTTTCGAAGAGCTCTCTACTCTATTTGCTAAAATAGAGTCAATAATGAACTCCAGACCTCTTGTCCCAATGTCAGAGGATCCAAGTGATTTGGAGGTTCTCACACCAGGTCATTTCATTATAGGTCAACCTTTAGTTGCCCTACCCGAGTCTCACTGGAAGGACACTAAAATATCACGATTATCTAGATTTCATACTATTCAAAAAATGTACCAAACGATTTGGTCACGTTGGCATTCAGAATATTTATCTACACTTCAAATTAGAAACAAATGGTTTAATCAGTCAGATAATCTAAAATTAAATGATTTAGTTCTTATCATTGATGTTAATACACCCCCATTACAATGGAGAAGGGGTAGAGTAATTGAATTGTATTCAGGTCAGGATTCAGTAATCAGGTCAGTTAAATTAAAAACTCAGCATGGCGAGTTAGTCAGACCTACTATCAAGTTATGTAAATTACCTATTGTAGATACTGATAAGGACCTATGATAAGAATTGTATATTTCATAATTATATTTAGTTAGAATATAATATTTGTTAAGGACATTTCAACTCTGTTAATTAAGAAATCAGTATTTCAGTGTTCAATCAGATTTCATCTTTGGCCCCCGGCCAGGAATGTTAACGCAAAATTAACATGTTTTCATTATTTCAATTTCTAAGAAAGTAACTACTCGCGCCATCTATTGAGATGGAGCAGAACTATCAATGTAATCAATAAACTCAATAAAAATGAATGTTGCCAGTCAGTTAACTTTAATTTGTATTATATTATTCATGTATTCAGTAGCGATTACTGGCAACATCTCTCTCTCTTCCGACGCCATCAATGGCGGCCGGTCAGACTTTATTATATTCAGAAAAAATTCAGTGTAATGTATCAGATCTTCAGGCCTCTCTTCCGACGCCATTCACGAAGGCCAGTCAGACTTTCATATCAATTATCAGATAAATTCATTTTACTGTTTCAAGAACTTAAATAAATCATTCAGTAAGAAGATTCAGGTGTTATCATTCGCCACCAAACCAAACCACTGTAGGAGAAGGAACAATCGCCCCGAAGCCCGAACCCGCGATTTCTGCTACATAGACAGATATCTCGACAACGGTTGATGATAGAAAAAGTTTCTTAGACATACAATTATAGACAATATTATGTTCTACAAGTTTTGTTTTAACTTTGTTCACGATTTGATGCATACGAAACGAGATATTTGCAAAAAATTATTAAGTAAAATAGTAATAGACAGATATCTTGAAAATGGTTCATGATAGAAAAAGTTTGTCTGAAAAACAATTGTAGACAATATTATGTTTTACAAGTTTTGTAATACCTTTGTTCACGATTTGAAGCATACGAAAAGAGATATTTGCAAAACCGAATAAATTAAAATAGTAATAGACCGATATCTAGAAAATTGTTGATGATAGAAAAAGTTTCTTGAAAATACAATTATAGACAATGTTATGTTCTACAAGTTTTGTTCTAACTTTGTTCACGATTTGATGCACACGAAAAGAGATATTTGCAAAAACGAATTAATTAAATAGTAATAGACAGATATCACGAAAATTTTTGATGATAGGAATAGTTTGTGTATACAATTGTAGATAATGTTATGTACTACAAGTTTTGTAATAACTTTATTCACGATTTGATGCATACGAAACGAGATATTTGCAAAAAATTTTTAATTAAAATAGTAATAGACAGATATCTCGACAACGGTTCATGATAGAAAAAGTTTGTATGAAAAGCAATTGTACATAATGTTATGTTTTACAAGTTTTGTAATAACTTTGTTCACGATTTGATACATACGAAAAGAGATATTTGCAAAAACGAATTAATTAAAACAGTAATAGACAGATATCTCGAAAATTATTGATAATAGGAATAGTATGTGTAGCATACAATTGTAGACAATGTTATGTACTACAAGTTTTGTTACAACTTTGCTCACGATTTGATGCATACGAAACGAGATATTTGCAAAAAAATATTAATAAAAATAGTAATAGACAGATATCTCGACAACGGTTGATGATAGAAAAAGTTTCTTAAAGATACAATTATAGACAATGTTATGTTCTACAAGTTTTGTTTTAACGTTGTTCACGATTTGATGCGTACGAAACGAGATATTTGCAAAAAATTATTAAGTAAAATAGTAATAGACAGATATCTCGAAAACGGTTCATGATAGAAAAAGTTTGTCTGAAAACAATTGTAGACAATGTTTTACAAGTTTTGTAATAACTTTGTTCACAATTTGAAGCATAAGAAAAGAGATATTTGCAAACATAAATAAATTAAAATAGTAATAGACAGATATCTAGAAAAATGTTGATGATAGAAAAAGTTTCTTAAAAATACAATTATAGACAATGTTATGTTCTACAAGTTTTGTTATAACTTTGTTCACGATTTGATGCATACGAAAAGAGATATTTGCAAAAACGAATTAATTAAAATAGTAATAGACAGATATCTAGAAAATTGTTGATGATAGAAAAAGTTTCTTAAAAATACAATTATAGACAATGTTATGTTCTACAAGTTTTGTTATAACTTTGTTCACGATTTGATGCATACAAAAAGAGATATTTGCAAAAAATAATTAATTAAAATAGTAATAGACAGATATCTCGACAACCTTAGTACACGGATTAGCGGGAAATTTGCAACCAAGATGCGGGACGTGGCTTAAAAAAGCGGGACCTAGCTGTCAAAGTATAAGAAATCGAAAAAAAAAACAATTTAATCAATAAGGCAAATAATAAAACAATGAGTTATACTGTATTGTTACAGTTTTTGTACATTTTATTAGGAGCTTTTGAATCGGAAACGAAAATCGGTCAATTAGGTTAACTTGTTCTTCTGTGATCTTACAAACATAACAGAAAATTAATAAATCTTTAGATCATTTAAAAAAGATGGCATGATTAGAAAAGAAACAAAGTTTTAAATCAATTCTTCTGAGTCAACTGAGGTTCACACGACTTCGACGAATATCTCGATTTAAAACTAATCAAACTAGTAGAAGAAAACCCTGTTCTTCATAATGCGAAGAATGATAAATTGTACACCGAGGCTGACACCCGAGAAGTGGCATGGCAGAAAATCGGCGATGCGTTGAAAATGCCAGGTGAGGTTACTTTTATCTCGTTTTTCATGTGATCTCGTGATTCATTCTCGTATCTAGGTAACGTAGTTGTTAATGTTTGCCATTGTTTTAACGATTTGAAATGGATTGAAGTCTGATAAATATTAAATAACGATCCATTAGTCGTATCGTACATACGCATGACATTTCATGTAAGGTCTAACAAAATTAGCTGAAACTATTTTAAGGGTATGATCAGACCATCAAACTGAACAACTTTCTCTATGGGACCAATATTGAAATCGCGAAAAAAAATCTGCTGTTCCATACAAACCTACTCGACCTAAATGTATGGGAAAGCAGATTATTTTTTTCGCGATTTCGATATTGGTCCCATAGAGAAAGTTGTTTAGTTTGATGGTCTGATCATCCCCTGAAAATAGTTTCACCTAATTTTGTTAGTCCAACATTCAGAAAAGCTTGAGTTTGAAAGTAGGCTATATTGATTACCATGATGATTGATGGTGATGGATGATACATGCATTACAATTAGAAACATTGAGCTATTATCTAGTATACCTAGGAGACACTGCAGTTCAATAAGCTCAGTAAATTGCTAGATCACCTTTCACTCGCCCTTGCTCCTCCTACCCGCATGTGGCGCATGACGTTTGTTTGTCGCTTCACCTCTAGTCAATGATTACAATATAACTTATATACAATTTTTCTCTTTCTAGCCTCAGCATGTAAAGCGCGATGGGTGAATATAAGGGACAACATGCGTCGCAAGATCAGATTGAGAGAAAGGCCAACTAATAAGTACAAGAAGAATCCTATAAGCAAATACAAGTACGAAAAGAATTTGGCTTTCGTCCTACCGTATCTAAAAGGGACCGAAAGAGGATCTGATGAGTATCTACAAGATGACGACTCCCTTGTAGAACCAGTGCCGGATTAACCATATAGGCAAAGTAGGCACGTGCCTACGGGCCCACCACCGCCAAGGGGCCCCGCGGCTGGTGAGAAAAAAAAAATCGTTTTTGTATTTGAATTGAATAAAAAATTAGGAAAAGATTAAAAAAGCTTTTTTTTCATTTTCATAACGTTTCCTTTAATGATATTATCACACATGATAATTTTAGAACAATTAAATCTTTTGACTCCTAAGCTCAATTATAATAATAAATCTTTTTTTGACTGCACTCTTCTAATTGGGCCCTTAATTGATATAAAAAACGAAGTTTCAGCTCCTATATGAATGTCATATATTATATAAAAATCTTTTTGTCTCCAAGATAAACGAGTTTACGAGTGTTACAGACAGATGGACGGACAGACATCGAGGTGATTCAATAAGTGTTCCGTTTTCCCAATTTTTTTATGGAACACTACGCAGACTACACTATAGGTTTTGGATCGTGTTGCAACATCCGTCATTTTAGTAGATATGTGCTGTTTTATTGCGACCACCTAATCTAGACCACACTGGAAAAAATCATTGTTACGCCCATGGGCAGGGGGGCCGCGAGACTTGTATGGCCTAGGGGCCTCTGCATGGCTTAATCCGGCCCTGTGTAGAACAAGTGTTTGTAGATGAAGAACAATACGAAACAGAAAGGAAACCTAATTTATCTGATCTAATAGTACTGAATAGACATGACAGTTTCAATACATCACAAGAAAAATCGGACCCTATTAATGTGTTTCTAGAAGCTGTAGGCTCTACGTTAAGGAATCTAAATCCGTACTATTTGAATCAAGCTAAGATCAGGATATTCCAGGTGGTGCAAGATTGTGAGTAACAGCTGATTGTGAAAGAAAGCGAACAACCCTCGACTAGTCAAGAATGTGTTGAAAACTGAAACTTTTATGAAAAGTTATGACTTGTAGACATTAAAACTGATGCTCAACTGTCACTTTAAAGCTATAAGCAAATAATAATAATAATAAAGCTCTATTTATTCCGTAATTTAAAAGTACATTTCAAATGTTTTTTAGTTTTTATTAGTAGTTTACTTATGTTATGTTAGTATAGTTAGTTAAGTATATATGTATTTACTTTTCTATTATATATCAATTACGGATCCCTTCTTTGGGTAAAAGCCTCCTCCATCTCGATCCATGTTATTCTATTTTGTGCCTTCGTTTTCCAGTCGTCCTCTGCCACCTCTATGATGTCATCAGACCATCTTTTCTTAGGTCTTCCTACCCTTCTCTTTCCTACCGGACCTTGCCACTGAGTGACCCGGAGCGTCCACCTCTTGTCCTTTAGTCGAGCTATATGTCCAGCCCGCATTATAAGCAAATAAAGTAAGTGATTATTAAGTCATGGCTATTATTTTGTAATGTTAGTTTTTTTTTATGGTTCCGTACCCAGAAGTGCAATTATTGAAAATCATACGAGCGAATTGGCAGTAGAAAGATGCAAAATCTCCATAGTAATTTTGACATTTTCTACTGCCAAGTCGCTCGTATGATTTTCAAAAATCGCACTTCAGAGGGTGAAAACGGGGCCCTATTACGTACATCTACGTTGTCCGTCCGCCCGTCTCTCCTACCTATTTAGGGCTGTAGGTTGTAACTTTTGAACCGTAATAGCTAGATAGTTGAAATTTTCTCAGATTATGCGTTATTGCGGCGGATTTGTTAACAAATAATAAAAATATTAGAAAGTTAAAAATTAAGGGGGGTTCTCAACAAGAAATTAGTTTTTATCAACGTTTTTTCTTCACGCTCTATCGTAAAAACGGTAATACATACAAGCGTCAAACTTAGTGTGATTATAGAGCAAACTCTACAGAATAACAACAAATACTAAAAACCGGCCAATTGTGAGTCGGACTCGCGCTAAAGGTCCCGGACAAAAAAGTTTTTTCTAAGTTAATAATGTTGTATTCTGTGGTGGTGTGGTACGGAAGCGGATCCCTCGGTGCGCGAGTAGCCCGACTCGCACTTGACCGATTTTATTTTTTGTCTCGAAGACAAATATTACCACTATACACTGTGAAAACTTGTAACGATTGTACTATAGCATATTAACAGAACTATTATTGTGATAATTGTAAGCTGTAAGTTTTCCGAATAAAATAAAATTATTAGGGTATTAGGTAACAATCTTTTCCTACCAAAATTATGTCCCGCCTGGGGTCGATAATCTCCAAGCTAATGAGTTATGTTCTGCAATCTTCGGTTCGGGGCAGTGCCGGATTAAGCCTGCGCGAGGCCCGTAGCAAAAGCGTACAAGAGGCCCTTGGGTCGGTCTCTTTACTAAGGACTTCCCTCTTTCATACTCAGCCCTGAAATTCAGTTCTAGGCCCTGTACTCAGGTGCAGGGTCTAGAACTAAATTTTAGGTAGGGCATGGGAAGATCAAGGTAGGGCGGATTTAAGTAACAGGCTTTAGCTCATAAGCAATAAAGCATAAGCAATTTTGTAAATTATTATTTCTAAGTATTAGAAGGGCAAAAATTTGGGGGCCGTTATAGAAAGTACTACATACTTGCTGCTACAATAAAAAGAATGAGCGAGCGAAGCGAGCTCGAAATTTTTTGCACCATTATTCAAAAAGGCACGGCGGTTGAGTTAAATTTGTATGTGTATAATAAGTACTTAAAACACCATTCAAAAACTGTAGCGAGTGAAACGATCTCGAAATTTTACTTTGTACAAAAATACCCCATGTACGTTCCGCGATTTTTTGTAGTTTAGAAGGTAAATTGTCATAAATTTATTTCATAGTAAGAAATTTCAGAATTTTGTTTTTGCTACTTAATTTTCTAAAAACACTCTTCCATACTTAAAATAATCAGCAACTCAACATCCATACAAGTTGCCGAAAAAAGCGTTGAAAGTGAAAATTTTTCGTTTGTGTTGGATGGAATAAAATTTTCAAAATTCTCTTAAAAATACAAAAAGGAAGTTCCATAGGTTGAAACTAATTTTAAAATCTTCAGTGATTACTCAACTTACCAAATAAGAAACAATAAAAGATTATTAAAAAACCATTTCTTAAACTTATCAAAAACCACGCTGGAATTGGCTTCCAAAGTTAGTTAGGTGAAAAATCAGATAAGAAAAAACGTTTTTCGAAAAAATTATATTTGCTATACTTTTTATTCTTATTGCTAACATTACAAATATCATCAAAATTTTTTTAATAAACTGAGCTCTGATGTTTTTAAGATTTTTTAGACATTTTCGGTCTGGAACCCAAAAAAATTTAATGTACCGCAAATACTCCATTCTAGTCAGTAAAAGCCTTAGACTAATTACATCCGGACCGGCCTTGCGGTAGCATTTCCTCTCTGCCACGGTATTAGATCAATTAATCTTGCGCATTTACACCCAATTTTATACCTTATCACTAAACGAGACAGCCTATAATAGCGAAACAATAATTTTGAACTTAGAACGTTTGGGGTTTACACGAGACTACTTTTCATGATTTTCAATTCATGACATTCAAAATTCATAGGGAATAAAATCCAATGTTGCGGATAACATGTTACCTCGCCCCCCGCAAAAAGTGGCAGAAAGTTTGTTAGTAGAATGACACGTGGTTACGCGTCCCGATATAATTAGTCTAAGGTAAAAGCAGATGAATAAATGATTAGGTACCTACTTATTTTGACAATAAAATGCTTATCTAAATACACATTATCTCGGAAATCAAAAGGTGTGGTAATTGTTATATATTGGTCTCGAAGGTACTTTAATAAACAGTTGATGTCGGACCTCTGTGTATCATTGACGTTTGCCCCGTACTTAACACTGGCGCGAGTCTGATTTTGCGAACGACGCGTGTAAAAGATTATAGTTAAAATGCCATTCGGTCAAGTGGAAAGTTTTAACGTGCAAAATAACAATTGGGACGCGTACATCCGCCGTTTAAAACAATTTATTACGCTAAACAACATTAGTGATAACCTAAAAGTAGCCACGTTGGTAACGGTAGTCGGTGCGGAATGTTACGATTTAATGTGCGACCTGTGTTCACCGGACGCGCCGGAATCTAAGACATTCGAAGCCTTGGTGACACTAGTGAAAGAACATTTAGAGCCAGACAGGTCAGAGATAGCCGAAAGGCACATTTTCCGCCAGAGAACGCAACGGCAAGGAGAAAGTATCCGCGATTACCTCCAAGCGTTAAAACACCTGGCGAAAACGTGCAATTTCGGCAGCTGTTTAGAAACAAATTTAAGGGATCAGTTCGTTTCGGGGCTGTTCGTTGAGGATATGAGGTCGAGGATTTTCACCGAAAGGAGCATCGACTACAAGCGCGCCGTGGAGCTGGCGCTGGCGTTGGAGGCGGCGGAGCGGCACGCGGCGACGGCGTGTGCTACCGGCGCCCCGGGCGCGGCGGGCAGGCTGACGGCGCCGGGCGATGACGGCTTGCACCGGTTCGGCGCGGGGCCGGGGGAGCGCGCGGGCGTAGGTTCGCGCAGCGGCGCCTCCGCAGGCGCCGCCGCGCGTCGCGAGTGCTGCGGCCGCTGCGGCAAAGCGGGCCATACGGATGGCAAGTGTCGGTATAAGCAGTATACGTGTGATGTGTGCGGGCAAAAAGGTCATTTAAAGGTAATGTGCAAAACCCAAGGCGAAGGGAGAGACAGAGGCGTGAAGAAGCCGACACGAGGTCAGTTCTTTTTAAATAACTCTGAATCTGATACTGATGACGATGACAATCATTTCTACAACTTAGTAGTGAACAGTGATGGTGACGGTCCTTATTATGCATCTGTTAACATAGAAAACGTTACGTGTAAATTCGAGATAGATACGGGAAGCAAAATATCGGCCATTTCAAAGAAGTTTTATGACAAGTACTTCCCGCATCTACCGATAAAAGATAAGATGTTGACGCTTAGGTCGTACACAGGTGACGTCATCGAGACGATCGGTTACATTGTTGTTAATGTTATCTACGCGACAAAACAAGCTAAATTAAACTTATACGTTATTGAAAAGGGCGGCCCGCCATTAATGGGTAGAACGTGGATTAAACAATTGCAATTGTCCATTGTGCAATGTCACAGTTTAACCGAAGAGGACTCGATGGCAGAATCATTAAAAAAAGAGTTTCCCGATGTTTTTGAAAATGGTTTGGGCACGTTCAAATCAGAGTTTCGTTTGTTTTTGAAGGACGACACCCCCGTTTTTGTTAAGGCTCGACCGTTGCCACTGGCATTGCGCGAGCCTGTCGAAAAGGAACTCGAGCGACTGCAGCGGGAAGGTGTGGTTCGCAAAGTAGAACGGTCAGATTATGGCACGCCGATCGTGCCTGTAGTGAAAGCAAACGGCGGCATTAGGCTGTGTGGCGATTATAAAATCACAATCAACCCTTTGTTAAAAGATTTTCACTACCCCCTGCCGCGGATCGAGGACCTTTTCGCTACGTTAGGGGGTGGGGAGCAATACACAAAACTAGACTTGTCGAATGCGTTTCAGCAGTGTCGGTTAGAGAAAGACTCGCAGCCGATGACGGCGATCACAACGCACGTTGGGACGTTTGTGTATGAACGTGTACCGTTCGGAATTAAATGCATTCCTGAAAATTTCCAAAAGATTATGGAGGAAACGTTAAGTGGTCTGCCGTCAACGGCTGTCTTTGCAGATGACATATGTGTAACTGGCAAAGATAGGGATACTCATTTGGCGAATTTGAGAGCGGTGCTACAAAGGCTGAAAGAAAACGGATTAAGGATTAATTACAGCAAATGCGAGTTTTTTAAAGAGAGCGTAACCTACTTGGGTTATAAAATTGATAAATCGGGTTTACATACTGATAAAAGAAAGATTGAAGCCATTGTGGCCGCTCCCACGCCAATGAACATAACACAGTTGAAAAGTTTCATGGGGCTCGTAAACTTTTACTCGAAATTCTGTTCAAATATGAGTGATATTTTAAAACCGCTTTATAATTTATTAAAAAAAAGTGTGCAATGGCAATGGAGCGATGATTGTGAAAGAGCGTTCCGTAAGATAAAGAAAGTGTTGAGCAGCTCTCCTGTGCTGGCGCACTACGATGCGAGTCTTCCGCTCATCCTGTCGGTAGATAGCAGTGCGTACGGGCTGGGCGCGGCGCTGACGCAGCGCTACGCGGACGGGTCGGAGCGCGCGGTCTGCTGCGCCTCGCGCACCCTAGTGCCGGCCGAGGTCAACTACTCGCAGCTCGACAAAGAGGCGCTGGCGATTGTGTTCGGTGTGACCCGACACCATCAATACTTGTACGGGCGACGGTTTATATTGCGCAGCGACCATAAACCTTTGAGTTATATCTTCGGGAATAATAAAGGCATACCGGTAACTGCTGCGAGTCGCCTGCAGCGATATGCTATTAAATTGGCCGCTTACAACTTCGAAATTGAATTTGTTAGGTCGGAACAAAATAGCTTTGCAGATGCTCTTTCTCGGCTTCCTCTAGAATCGACCGAGGGTCGATTTAGACGCGAGGGTGTAGAATGTAGCTATCTCAATTATGCACAAGATAGTTTTCCGGTCAATTTTAAGGATATCAAAATTGAAACTGCGAGAGATCCTTTACTTAGCAAAATATTTGGATATGTGATGTACGGTTGGCCTTCCAAACTAAGTAATGATATAGAGAACGCATACTACAGTCGAAAAGAGTGTTTACACTTAGAGCAAGGGTGCCTAGTATGGGGATATAGAATTGTTGTGCCGAAATCGCTGCGAGAAACGGTTTTGAAAGAAATTCATGATGGCCACCCTGGTATAGTGAAAATGAAACAGATTGCACGTAATTATGTATGGTGGGAAAATTTAGACGGAGACATCGAACGTGTAGCCCGCGAGTGCCTAGCATGCCGCGCGCAGCGCCCGGCGCCGGCTCCTGTCGCGCCTCTACATTCCTGGGCATATCCTGAGGAGCCGTGGTCTCGTCTCCATCTGGATTTTTTAGGCCCGTATAATAGTTACCACTATTTAGTAATTATAGACGCTCATTCCAAATGGATCGAGGTAGAAAGGCTAAAGAAGACCACTGCAACGATTGTTATCGATCGTTTAAGACGAATATTCGCACGTTTCGGCTTGCCAAAACGAATAGTGAGCGACAATGGGCCACCATTTTCGTCAGCCGAGTTTGGGCACTATTTGGAACGAAACGGTATAAAGCAGACCCTCATAGCGCCTTACCATCCCGCCAGTAACGGCGCCGCAGAGAACGCGGTGCGTACCGTTAAACGAGTGCTAAAGAAAGCACAAATGGAAAATGAAGACAGTGGGACCGCGTTGAGTAGGTTCTTGTTTACATATAGGAACACAGAGCAGGGCACTACAAAGCGCGAGCCGGCCGTGGCCCTGCTGGGAAGACGTCTGCGCGGGCGGCTAGACTTGCTGAGGCCAGACGTCGGCGCCGCCCCGCGCAACGTTCAGTTCGACCGCGAGCAGCGCCAGCCGCTGGCGGTGAACCTAAGGGTCGCGCAAGTGGGAGACACGATTCTCATGCGAGATTATTCAAAGAATAATACAAAATGGGCTGAGGGCGTCGTTGTTCAGAGATCGGGACCAGTGTCCTACTCGGTTCAAACAAACGATGGCCACGTACATAAAAGACACATAGATCAGTTACTGTTGGGAAGTAATAGAAAGTCGAGATATTCCCTGAGTAACGTACACGATGACTTGCCCAATGATCGTGATACATACTCGCATAATCCAATAGCTTTGCCTCCAGAGTCTAATCCGGAAGACAAAGACGAATTTTATGATGTTGAGGACGAACCAACGGCACCACCACCGGTCACGCCACCGCTAGCGTCACCGCCGCCCCCAGCCTTAGTGCAAACACCAACACAAGACAATAATGTGCGTCCGCGCAGGAAAGCGGCTGTACGTTGCATGGAAAAACTTAAAAATAAAACAAACTGATAT
The DNA here is from genome assembly GCA_922987775.1 of Agonopterix subpropinquella. NCBI lineage: Eukaryota > Metazoa > Arthropoda > Insecta > Lepidoptera > Depressariidae > Agonopterix > Agonopterix subpropinquella. Next base: position 100,279 of record OV277715.1, read on the forward strand.
ACAACAGATGTATATTATCAATTTATATTAATATAACAGTAATATGGTCCTAAAATATTGAGTCCCTAACTCTTATTATTTGAGAGTGATGTTTTTTAAAGAAGAGAAAGTGATTAGTAGATAGTTGGTTGAATTTGTTAAACTAGGTATATAGGTTCATTTTGTATCGCGAAGGAGTAATTATGTAAGTAAGAATAAGAGTAAATATTTTATATACCAAATTAATATAGGTATTTTTCTATTGTTAAATAGCTTTAATTTTGTAAGGGAAAAGTGTTATATATTGGTCTCGAAGGTACTTTAATAAACAGTTGATGTCGGACCTCTGTGTATCATTGACGTTTGCCCCGTACTTAACATATATATATATATATTGATATATTTGATACTATGATACATATTATATACTTTGATATATTTTTTAAATTCTTTCGTAATACACCCTGTAATGCTCAAAAAAATGTAAGGCACTTCTCGTACAAATTATGGGTATTACTTTCTTGTTTCATAAGTTTTCTGAAAAGGTATAATAAATTTTATCAACTTTAGTAAAGGGTTGTGGATAAGACACTCAATTTTACTATCAACAGAAATATTTGAGACGGAAGTACATGTACAAGTCAGTTTTCTGACAAAAAAATTACAGTGAAAAAAAATTACAGTGTTAAAAATATACAGGGTAATGACATCAATTTCACCCTGCATAGCATTAGCATCCTTTTGAACTTAGAGTCTACCCATCAAACTGAACAACTTTTAGTATGGGAGCAAACGGATCGGAGCAAAAAAAATCAGCTGTTGCATACATTTGAGTCGAGTACGCATTGCAGTTTAGTATGGGCCAGCCGATTTTTTAGTTGCTCCGATCGGTTTGCTCCCATACTAAAAGTTGTTCAGTCAGTTTGATGGGAAGACTCTTAGTTTAAAAGGATGCTGAAAATATAAATTTCACCCTGTATAAGAACTTGGATAACTAAACAGACCGAAATTGAAAGTTACATCAAACTGAATACATAACGTACTTAATGAATCTCAGTTAAAAACCCTGGATGACCCGAAAGGAACGGTGCGGGGGCTGCGCGATGCGCGCAAAACAAAAGAGTTTACCTTTTTGAACCCGAAACCTGGTAAAAAAATAACTTGTCAACAGATGGTCAACAGACTCGTCTACAATCATTGTTTGTGTTTGGTGAGAGTTTGATCATTGTTTACAGTTTGCTTTGACGTGCGAAGCAACTTGAACATATTTTATATTTATGTTCTGAAGGTGGGAGATATTTTCGCGAGGACTGTTCGAGGTTTGCGGGCCAGGGGCCTCCTGAGTTCGAGGGCCCCGGTGCTCGGCGCCTCCATAAGTAGCTACGCCCCACTGTCTTACTCAGGTCTTACTCGATAGACTTATTTTAAGCTCAGGCGCGAGGCCCTCCTAGGCGCGAGGCCCGTAGCATTTGCTGACTACTGCTACGTGGCTAATCCGGCACTGGTTCGGGGTCGTAACGGTGACAGAGTATGGGTAATATTCCACCCTTGGTATTGCAAATTAGCGGTTGATAATAGTGGAAATGATCCTAAGTTCAGGGATCTCAAACGGTGAAGGAAAACATCATGAGGAAACCTGTATATTATACGCTGAAGATGAAATTCTGAGGCGCATGTGAATTCTACCAATCCACATTGGGCACGCGTGGTGAACAAACACCTATACACCTTCCTTGAGGGTAGGCCTGTGCCCTGCAGTGGGACGTTTATATCCTGATGAATCTGATGATTATGATGAATCTGTATAAGTATAATTGATTTTGACCCTAAATTGGTTACATATTCCTTTCAATACTTAATTTTTTTTTTCTGTGTGGGTACTTTGAATGAGCTTGTTTACTTTCGTATTTAATCGATTTAAATAATATTTTCCGTGCAAAGTTTAGTGCTAGTGCGGTTGATTAAGTATCGCAAACATATTTAGCAGTGACACAAACGTTATCACACATAATATTCATGGAACAATCAAGTTTGTTTACAAAACACCTCTGACCCTTTGTGCAGTGAATAAGCAACGGCCACGGATCTTAAGCGAGTCAGTGCTCCTAAACCTTACAGTACTAGACTTGTAGTGCGCGTGTTGACATTTAACAATAAACTGTGCGTGATTTTATTACCTAATCACATTTTTCCAATCAATTAAATAATTTACGAAATCATTACAGCGACATCTATCGATACTAGCTCGAACTTTCAAACGTCATTCTCGCCCTGCGGCGCATGAGTTTCCTGTTCGCATCGCACTGACCTCCTAGTCTACTCATCGACTAATTAATACACTTCGATAATTAATAGAGGGCATAACCAGTACGATGTCATGCTCAGGCTGTTCGAATTTATTAAACGATAACAACTTTTTAAAATGTAATGCTTGCCGATCGGGCTTCTGCTTTGAATGTCTTAGCCTAGACCAAGACCAGGTGTCTACACTGAATACTAAACAACTGGCTGCTCTGCAATGCCCTTCTTGTGCTAATGTCAATACAAGACGCAGAAACGATGATAACTCACCTGCCCGTGCTGGACTTTCCAGGGCAACTAGTGGGCCGAAGCCTATAAACAAAAATAGCCCCAAAAAATTTAAGAATCCACCAAGTGCCCCAGTACCACTTACAATAGAAATGATCAGCGCTCTTTTTGACCAAAAGCTCTCACCGTCATCGGCCGTCGTCGACCATGGTGTCTCTGCGTTCAGCGCTTCGCGAGAACCACAAAAGGATTTAAAAATCCCCGTAGCTTTATTACGCTCTACTGTAGCCTTGTAAGAAGTGTTCTCGAATACTGCAGTCCAGTATGGTCTCCATACTATACTGTACATACGAAGAATATCGAACGAGTACAGAAGAAGTGTCTAAAAATCCTGTCTTTCCGCCTCAATCAAGGAAGATCACAGATCAGTTACGCTCAGAGATGTAGCACGTACAAACTGATGTGTGTGTGCACTGAGAGATCACATCTTGAATTCGGAAATAAAGTACTATAGGTTTTAGTAGTAGTTGTAAAACAATTGTAAAACTGCGTCCTGGAATTTGTAAAGCGATAATTAAAAAGATATAACCTAAAACGTGTGATCCCTCAATCCTCACAGAGGACCTTCTACATCTGGGAAAGTATTAAGTTTAAACCAAGTTTTTGCTTACAGACTTTTAGTAGTACTTTATTTACAACGAATCTACCATATAACATGATACACAGCATCCTACACAAAAAATTACAAAGCCTTTTCACTGAGCTCTCAATCCACACACATGAAATTTTTAATGATAGCATTTTATCGTTAATTTATTAAATAAATCAATATTATTTGCGTTTAACTTTTAGTAAAAACTGTAAGGAAATTTGTAAAAGAAAGAATACATAGCAAATATGTCCTCATTCTATGTAATTGGCATTTAATTGTGATCCCTCAATCCACACGTTTCAAAATAACAAATCATTTGTAAAACAGTGAAAATAGCACCTACAATAATGCAAAGCCGCAAATATTTAGTAAAAAAGTTCTACTAAATCTTACCAATTTCAGATCCTGGATTAACGGCGTGGAAAATGAGAAAAACAGCTTCGATAATTCTGCTCAAATAAACCAAGCAAGGTGACCACAAACTAAAACTTCCTGGGACATCATGATTATTCATTTCTCATACTTTCAATTTGAAAGTAGGTAATTGTTTATCTATGAAGCGGTTGGAAAGGGATGTATGAGGATAAAGGACAACCGCCGCTCTCCCTTGAAAAAATACCTTAAAATGTATAGAAGTTTTGACTGAAGTCAAATGTGTAATAAATTATGAGGTTTTATAAAAACGACTCAGATAGTATCATTTATTTTTATTTAACGAGTTATTTAATCATTTATTATTAATAAATTATAAAAAATCAGCAACCCCAACATGGCTGTCAATGTTGTTTAGTAGGAGGAGGTAGGAGGTGTTGCAAGCACAATGTTTTTTTTATATAAAAATGATAAAAACTAATAAATCATTATAAAATAAACTAATGCCTGCAGTTAGTTTCTAGTGTTCCATAGTCCATAATAAAAATAGAAGGACGGTTATACATTTTTTGGATATTATGTGCCAGATGTCCTTTCAAATATACCATTTCAAAAAAAGATACTTACCTGTTGCAAATTTTTCCTAAGGATCCGTTTCAAAACGTGTAAAAATCACTCGGGAACATAGATATAGTATAGGGGTAGAGTAGATAAATATTATAAAGCAAGACATAAAAACGCTACTTGACATTCATTCATACTTATGACATGTGACAACCGCCCATTAGAATAAGCGAGACGTCAATGGTACAAAAGATTACCATCTTGAAACATTCTGTCTACAAGCCTCCAGCTGGAGGACTAAGCTATTACGACTTTTGCTTAAAATTGCTTAATTTTTTTGTGTGTTCGTGGATATTTGATTGATTATTATTTTTTTGTTGGAAGGGAGATATCCTAAGGGTGTACCATGTTAAGGAAACCAGGATCTGATTATGGAATCACAGAGAAATCGAGAACCTTCGAAAATCGTAATAACTTCGGCATTTCTTGACCGATTTGGGTGATTCTTTTTTAGTTCCTAGTTAAGATTTATCCTCGAGATGGTTCCATTTTAATTTGGTGAAGATCTGGTGAAACGCTTCGGAACTACACAAAAGATTTCCTCAAAAATTTAAAGCAAATCATAGGCGATTAAAACATTCTCTTCTTATCGAGTATTGCGTGTATAACTGATATCTGAGTCGAAGAATTCACCACTGAAAATTGTGAAATAAACAAAATTATATAGCGATATTTAACACATCAATCTGTCAAATGTAGTCTTTTATCTCGTTTGTTCGCGCGCAAATAGAAAGAGAGTGGAAGCGTGATAGTGCTATATCACGCTATCGCGGGTTGGCGTACTTGCCCCGCTGCTTTTCATTTCGACTACGAGAAAAGTAAACAAAAGCCAGCCTAGCTAGCATGTTGCACGTGATACGGCTATATCACGTCTTTTATCTCGTTCGTTCGCGCACAAATAGAAAGAGAGCGAAGGTGCGATAGTGCTGTGTCACGGTGGTATACTACAGCAGCTGATATAATATGCAAAAATAATTTCTGAATTGCTTGATGAATAAATTTTAGACTAGGTACGTTTCAAAAAGTTTGAAAAATTTTGAAATCACTCGGGGTGCCTATGTGTCGCGACAGCAGAGTCGCGAAAGTCCCATATGTAAATAGAAGATAATTGTAGTTAAGAAACTGTGCACGATCGTGCGTCGAAAATAGAACAATTCGATCGCATCGCATGATCGCGCGATCGCCATTAGGACACTCCGCAGATATTACTATGTTTGATCGCACGATCGCACGATCATTTTCATCGGACGGACGCATGATCGCGCGTGCGATGGCAATAGGACAGCGCCTACTACTCCAATGACTTGACTTGAATGACTGAAGTTGTGACGAAATAAGTGAATTTTTTCCAAAGTGTGAACCATATATTTGCGTGCGGCGCTCGTTTAGTCGCCACAACCCCCCACTTTTTCACTGCTAGTCTGTGGGGGGCAGTGACCTCCTGTTTCCACCACAGTTTTGGACTGACCAGACTCCCCGTTTCCAAGATACAGGGGAAAAAGCGAAAACCACGTGGACTGCTAAAATCTTTCCTGTAAGTGTGCGGAAAATTGTATGACTGACATTGTGTTGAGAAGCCCGTCTTTAACGAGAATAAACTTTGTCTGACTCTCGGCGACCCCCAGTTAGGACTTTTATTCGAAAATGGTTTTCGTCCACCGTTTTCAACAGTGAATATCTCCTCAGAACGATCTACAACCCTATTACTTCTTAGCGTCATTAATAAGAGCATCTTTCAGACTATAATCCCTGAAAGTTTCAAAAATTTTGAACGAAAACTCTAGCTTCAGTGACTTTTCTTCTAAACCATTACCCCAAATTAGTCTTGCTACCTAAACTGCTAGTGCTTCCCTGGACTGTGTGCGGTGGAAGGAAAGTTAATGATGGATCAATGAATGAAATGTAATGTGTACATGCCCGTACAACCCTTCGTGAGAGAATGTTCGCGCATGCACACAGTGGCACAAGTGTGCGTGGATTGTGGTACGAATGATACACCACATTTAAGTGAAGAATGTGGTGTGTCAATGTACCTGAGTATGAGAAGAGATGATTATTGGAAGAAGCTGCGGTGTGGTGTATTTAGTCATATGTTAAGTAGTTGGTGAGAGGAGAGTATTTAATGTGAGATTTGGTGAGAGTGTGTGAAATATGATATTATATAGGTATTTAATTATAAGTTTACATTATAATCACGTGACGGAAATGTAGGTGATTATATGATTATTTACAGTGGCAATTAATGAATGAGGCAATTAATGATGACAATAATTATTACAAAATATTGTGGTAAATTTTTTTTTTTTTCTGTTTATGTGGGTATATGTGTACAATGCATGTACAGTCAGCAATATCTGCTAAGACTTCGGTCGCTAACTGACCCACTAAGCAGCTATGCTGACGCCTGATGAGGCAATAACCTAGTTTACCTTTTTAATATTAACTTTATTTTAAGCAGTGTTCATCTAGGGTTTGTTAAGTCAATTAGTTTACATTATACCATTTTTACATCTCAATAAATCTCTTTGATTTAACCCCCGCGGGCACTCACAGCATAGCATTAGCATTTCGGAACATTAGCAGTTCACATTTTGGTCCTTCGAATCGTGGACCTTACGCGCGTTTTTTACCCTGTCGACGTCGGTTGGGAATTACGTGTTTAGAGGTTCGAAATAGAATCAGTGCGAAGTACGTATCAGCATCAGCATCAGCATTAGCATTAGCAGCACCTTCAGCAGCGCGGTAGACCAGATACACCCAGCACCAGCATACCAGGAGCAGTCGTCAGCAACCAGCAGCTGTAAACTCTCCAAAGCACCAGCAGAGCACCTTCAGCAGTTTGTAGCAGTCCTCACAAGTAAGATCTTTCCATTTTACTTTAAAACACTAACAGCAAGATGGCCAGTTTAATTGAACGCCAAGCAGAGATCTTCGAGGAGATTAAAAAGATCCTCACCAACATCAAGAAGGATTCGGCGAGCAGGAAGACGCCGGAGTACGTGGAAAAGAGGTTGACCCAGTTAAATTTACTGTGGAAAGAATATGACCTCAATAACACCCAATTGATGAAGGAAGAGGACAAGAGTCATCAATATTTCACAGATGAGATATTTAACGTTACGATCTCATATTGTGATGCCATTCGAGAAGCTTTAGCAGCTCCTCAGGTGAAGAAGCAAGTCACTTTCAACGTGGACGCAGAGACGTTGAAAGACCAAGGCGGAGCAGCAGGCCAGAGCAATAGCAACCACAGTACCAGCAACGACCGAGTAGCAGAGCTAAAGAACACTCAATATGCCAATTTTCGAGCATTAACAAGGTTAGTTTACACTAAGATTGACAGCATACAAGAAAAATGGGAGATCGAAGATAGATTAAAAGCACTGGAGACGCGTTGGAATGCTATAGAAAATTTACATCTACAAATCGATGGTAGTATTGAGGGTTCCGACCGTAATTATTACATGATGTTTGATGACCAAGAGGAATCCTATGCAAAAATAAAGAAAGTGTTAAATCAGAAACTCAACTCTACTGTTCATCAGCAACATTCAATGCCCAGGTTAGAAATACCTACTTTCAGTGGCAATTACACCCAGTGGCCTACTTTTATGGATTTGTATAGTGAGACAATCCATAACAGCTCAGCACTCACAAAAGCACAAAAGATGCAGCATTTGAAAGCAAAATTGCGTGGTGAGGCCGAGAGATTGGTACAGCATCTGAACATCACAGCAGAAAACTACGACGTTTGCTGGGAAATTCTAACGCATAGATACGACAATAAACATCTACTATTCACGAAGCAGTTTCAATTATTTATGCGGCAACCAAATGTACAGAAGCAAACGGCTAGTGAATTGAAGCGATTATATGACACGACGATGGAGGCGATACACGCCATACATAATCTGGCTGTGGACACTAGGTCGTGGGACCCTATGTTGGTACAAATATTGTGTGAAAAGTTGGACACAGACACATATACCGACTACATGGAAGCAAGAGCTAACCCACGCGACCTAGCATCATTCGAGGAATTCATGTCATTCCTTGAGAGCAAATTTACAGCCCTGGAACCGATAAATAGAAAGAAGCCAGAGCCCGTCATCGCAAAACAGCCACAAAGTCCATACAAAAATCCACATTTTTCTAACAAGCATCCACGACAGCATTTTAATCAACACAATAAGAACTCATCTTTTCAGCGTAGTAACAATGCATTCCATATTGGATCATTTTCATTTAAAATCATCTGTCCATGTTGTAAGAATGATCATGCGTTATACCAATGTAGACTGATTTAACTATGTCACCTGATGACCAACTTGCAACAATGGGTCTGACAAACGTTTTTCACTTTACATGTCAAATAAATCTTCAAAAAATTACGAAAAAAACTGTGTTTTTACTTTTTTTATATCTTCAAAAATGGCTGAGATATTAACGATCAAATTGCGTATTTCCGGACGAAGGTTTTTAAAAACGCGGGCGGGCGCCCACTAGCCGATGACGTCACACCCCCGGTCATTCGTCAGTCGCGCTCTCGTACGCTCGCTGCTGTGCAGTAAACATCGAGTTCTCTTCAGTTAAAATGGAAAAGAAGTATTGTATTGTGCCTCAGTGTTTCAATTCAACTGTGAAAACACCCGATAAACTCTTTTTTTATGTGCCTGAGGACCCAAAAATGAGAAAGAAGTTAATGACGGCCATAAAAAGAGTAGATGCAATAGGGCCTAAAACTAAAGCGCACTGGCTGTGAAGACCATTTCGATGTTTTTAAACTAATAAAACACAAATAATCATCAACAACAACAACCTCGTACGAGCAAGATGTGGATTGCGATTGCGATTACCTACCTAGATTTTTTAAATCGTTGTCCATAATGTAGGTCCTAAATAAAACACACACGGAAGGTTTAAGCTTGAACAAATACCTACCCGACAGTAGGTAATGCTTACATAAAACATACACACCTTTTCATCTTTATTCCGCGAATTTGACAGCCCGGTAGCACAGTCGGTAGTGAACCTGCCTGCTGTGCCGAGGGTCGCGGGTTCGAATCCCGTAAGGGACAAATATTTGTATGATGAATATGAATATTTGTACCCGAGTCATGGATGTTTGTATCTACAGGGTGAAATTGATATCATTGGCATCCTTTTAAACTAAGAGTCTACCCAACAAACTGAACAACTTTTACTTTGGGAGCAAACCGATCAAAGCAAAAAAAAAATCAGCTGTTGCATACATTTGAGTCGAGTAGGCATTGCAGTTTAGTATGGGACAGCAGATTTTTTAGTTGCTCCGATTGGTTTGCTCCCATAGTGAAAGTTGTTCAGTTTGATGGGTAGACTCTTAGTTTAAAAGGATGCCAATGATATAAATTTCACCCTGTATATATGTATTCTATATCGTTGTCCAGTCATCATAATACAAGTCCAGGCTAGATTCTGGTACTTTAAATGTGACTAGATAATTTGTGTGACATTGTCCAAGAAATTATTATTAACCGTAAAATCCTTATTCTTCATAAAATATTGTGCCACCATCAAACTATCCACACTTGGCAGATTGTCCGACTGACCTTTTTGAAAACCTTCATCCATTCTACACAGCACACGGTTTACTTTAGTGTAATCGGTTATAAAATTAATGTAAAAGTATTATTTCCTTGAATTACAAGCACACTATTAGGTATAAACGAAATTAAACGAATTTTTGACGAACAAACGAAACAAAATGCACCGGACCGAGCGCCGCGCTGTGTCGCGGTCGCGGGCTGAGCGGGGGTGTGACGTCAAAGCGTGAGCGCGCGTAAACTCGGAAATTTGAAAAAGCGCTTTAACTTCTCGTCGTCATAACTCCGGAAATACTGCATGTATTGAAGTGAAATAAAAACTAATGTAATGTACATGATCTACGCTAAGATTTTAAGTGTATTTTTTAGTAATATTTTGACCCTTTTGTGTTCCCCATTACGAAACTGAAAATCTGCAAAAATTGTCTCTATGTGCATACGAAAGATGAATGCACATCAGAAAAACGGTGTAAAGAATGCAAAAAGGCGCATAAAACATTATTACACGATGCATTTAGCAACGCAGCAGAAATGAAACCGCCGAGCGACCCGAAAGCACCGCCGTCAGCAAACCCAAAAAGAGTTCAGAACAATTTCGTCGCGAGCAATGATGATGAAATATTATTAGCAACAGCACTTTTACAAGTTTTATCTACAGATGGAACTTATGTCACCCTTCGAGCTTTATTGTATCAAGGGTCACAAATCACTCTCATCACCGAGAATGCAGCACAGCGTTTAGGTTTAAAAAGAGAGCAATTTAATGCAAATGTGTCAGGAGTAGGTACATTGTCAAACAAGAGCAGAGGTAAAGTTTTCCTTCAGTGTAAGTCATTACATACCGACTTCCACTTTAAAACAGAAGCATTGATTATGTCACGTGTAGTGAGCAACCTACCTAACACAACATTAGAGAAAAAAGCATACGAGCATACAGCAAATATCACTCTAGCAGATCCTGAGTTTAACGTGTCACGGCCAATTGACATTCTCTTAGACGCAGATGTTTACTCCCAAATCTTGATGAGTGGACTAGTTAAAGGCCAGGAACAGCAGCCCATGGCACAGCACACCAAGTTGGGTTGGATTTTATCAGGAACAGTCAAAACATACAACTGCCATGTACTTACCTCCGAACCAGTCGATTTAAGCAAATATTGGGAAATTGAGGATATTGGGGAAGAGCGAGACAGCCTGATGACGTCACAGGAACAATACTGTGAAGATTTTTACGTCAAAACAACAAAACGGCTGGAAAACGGAAGGTATGAGGTCAGATTACCGATGAAAGAAAACTACAAGCAAATGTTAGGTACATCGAAACCTATGGCCATAGCCGAGGTAACCGAGGACCTCAGTGACGATCTTGATTTGGAGAGAGAGCGCAGGGCGCTAGCGGTCAGAGCGAACATGATAGCACACAGATTCAGTCGATGTACAGCGCAGGTTAAAATAACATTATTTAAAACATACTGTACATCCTTATATACCTGCAGTCTGTGGACTAATTATACGCAAAAATCGTTTAGGGCCCTGCGCACTCAGTATAATAACGCGTTCAGAGTGCTGTTGCGGCTGCCGCGCGCCTGCAGCGCGTCGGGCATGTTCGCGGATGCACACGTAGACGGCTTCCAAGCGATACTACGGAAGCGAGGCGCCGCGACGCTCCGCAGAGTGCGCGACAGCACCAACAGTATTCTGTCTGTAGCAGCGAGTAGGTGGGACAGTCGCTTTATCAAGCACTGGGCCACTCTGCATTTAAGTGTCTGTACTAACGTAGTTATTTAAGTGTTGCGTCGTTACTAATAAACTTAAATTAAATTAAATTAAATGAATGTTATGAATTGTTAAATTGTAATTGTATTGTAATTTATTATTATGAAATGTGTAATTTTTATTGTAAATGTAAAGTGTAAAATGTAATATGGATCAAGTAATCCGAAATAAAAATTATTTTATTTTATTTTATTTTTTTATTTATTTATAGCACAATTCAACACTTTAGAAAAGAAATTAAGCAAGGATAAAGCACTGTCAGAAAGTTACGTCAAATTTATCGAAGAGTACATAGCAATGGGTCACATGAAAGAAAGCAAAGCAGATTTATTTCCATCGTGTTATCTACCACATCACGGAGTTCATAAGCAGGACTCCCCCACAACGAAACTACGTGTTGTTTACAATGCATCTAAGAAGACATCAACAGGCTACAGTCTGAACGATTTGATGGAGTGCGGTCCCAAACTACATCAAGATTTACAAGAATTATTAATACGCTGGAGACTGTACCCCTATGTGTTTACATCAGACTGTGAAAAAATGTATAGAATGTTACCAGTTTCGGAGCAAGATCAGCAATTACAAAAAATTGTATGGAGAGACACACCAAATGGAAAAGGAACCTTAAGATCATATCAATTAACTACAGTGACGTATGGGACAAAAGCCGCTCCATTCTTAGCACTACGAACATTAAAACAACTAGCACAGGATGACGCAAACAGGTACCACTTAGGCGCTGACATCATCAACTCTGAAATGTACATTGATGACGTCTTAAGCGGAGGTTACACCATCCAACAAGCAAAGCAAAAACAGCAGGATTTGAACGCTATTATGCAGGGCGCAGGGTTCAATTTGCGCAAATGGACTGCGAATGACCCTAAATTAATAGAAAACATTCCAAATGAAAACCTCGGCATGTCTACACTCGACTTCAAAAACGCCGAGTCGACAAAAACGCTCGGATTACAGTGGAATCCATTAGAGGACAATTTTTCATTTAAAAACAAAATCGACACATCAGCAAAGCAAAATATCACTAAGAGAGTTTTACTATCTGAAATAGCAAAAATATTTGACCCATTGGGCTGGTTAACACCCGTTACAGTAAAAGCAAAATTATTATTTCAAAATGTATGGTCGCTATCATGTGAATGGGATCAAAAGTTACCAGAAAACATTCAAAATGAATGGCAGCAGTTTATAAATGATATCAAAAACATAGAGCAATTTAAAATACCTAGATGGGTAGGTAATACATCAGCATTTTTTGAAATTCACGGGTTCTGCGATGCATCCGAAAAAGCATATGCGTGTGCCATATATATACGTACATATAGCAACAAAAATGATTCAGTTATCAGACTCATCGCTGCCAAGTCGAGACTAACACCTATTAAGAAAAAGATCACATTACCTCGCCTAGAATTGTGCGGAGCTTTGTTATTAGCAAACCTCATGAATAAAGTGCTGAAAGCATGTGAATGGAAAAACTGTAGAAACTCTATCTACGCCTGGACCGATTCTATGATCGTTTTAGGATGGTTAAAGGGTGACGTCAATAAATGGAAAACATTCGTCAGTAACAGAGTCAAACAAATACATGACGTCATCCCCAAGCAGCAATGGAATCATGTGAAATCAGAGGAAAACGCAGTCGACTGTGCCACACGAGGAATGACCTCCTCCCAACTTCTATCTCACCATCTTTGGTGGGACGGACCTGCATGGCTAAAAAGTTTCGAAGCAAAAAACACGGAACAAAGCAATATAATAACAACAGACTGTGAATTAAAACATAAGCAAGTTAATGTTACGCAAGCTCAAACATCGTCTGTCGTAATGGAACTACTAGACAAGCATAATAACGTGAATCACTCTACTCGAGTTTTAGCTTGGATCATGCGTTTTATTCGACACTTAAAAACAAAAGACGATCATTTACGTTTAAAGCACAATTATTTGACATCAGACGAGCTCGAACACGCCCAGCAGCACTTCATAAGACAAGTACAGCATTACGAATTTCATGATGACATTGAAAGGTTACAAAAAAGTAACAGATTAAGCACAAGAAGCAAACTCTTAAGCCTACATCCATTTTTGGACAAGAAAAGCATCTTGCGTGTGGGAGGAAGATTGAATAACTCCAATCTGAATGACAGCGCCAAAAATCCTATCATTTTAGCACACAATAGCAGATTAACCGAACTTTTTATAGAACAAGCACACAAACAGACTACATGGTGGTCCAAAACTAACGTTAGCACATTTAAGACAGAAATATTGGATCATTGGTGGATATCGAGCAGTGAAAAGGCAGATTCATAAATGTGTGAAATGCCGACGGTTTAATGCACAACAGCAATCACAATTAATGGCCGACCTACCTCAACCAAGAGTGACCATATCGTCTCCCTTTACTCATACAGGGGTCGATTTTTCTGGTTACGTAGATATCAAAGCAAATAAAGGTAGAGGTATTAAGACTTTAAAAGCATACATTGCGGTGTTTATATGTCTTGCCACTAAAGCGATACACCTGGAACTTGTCTCCGACCTCAGCAGCACATCATTCATATCAGCATTCCGACGTTTCTGTGCACGCCGTGGAACACCAAGCGACATGTACAGCGACAACGGTACAAATTTTGTCGGTGCCAACCGTATTCTGAAGAAGCAATACAAGGAAATTCTGGATAACATCGACTCAAACCTATTAAATAGCATCGGAGAAATGGGTGTAAAATGGCATTTCAACTGTCCCGCATTCCCTAGTGCAGGTGGCTTGTGGGAAGCAGCCGTGAAAAGCATGAAGTACCACCTGAAACGGGTACTAGGAGAGAAAAGGTTGACGTATGAAGAATTTACAACTCTCCTATGTCAAATCGAGGCGTGCTTAAACTCGAGACCACTATGCCGTTTAACAGAAAACACAGAAGATCTTGACTGTCTAACTCCAGGCCACTTCCTTACTGGAAAGGCATTGTTAGCATTACCAGAGCCCACAAGTGACGAAAGGGACCTCAGACAAAGGTGGCAAATGCTGCAAAAGATGAGCAAAGGCTTCTGGAACAAATGGTCTGGAGAATATTTACAACAGCTGCAAGCAAGACATAAATGGCAAAGACAAACTCAGGATCCTCAAATAGATGACGTCGTTTGCATAAAGGACGAGAATACGCCTGCCGGAAGGTGGCCACTCGGACGTATCATAGAGAAACGTCCCGGGAAGGACGGCCACACGAGAGTCGTCACTTTAAAAACAGCTCACGGAATCACAAAACGACCTATCATTAAATTAGTGCAACTTAGCAATGCACAGGAATCAATAAATAAGCAGGAGCCCGATGAAAATGATAACAGTATCAGGCCGACACGTCGACATAGAACAAACAAATTATCATGGAAAACTTTACTTTGCAATTCATTATTTCTTTTCATGACGATTCTGACACCTACGGCACAACAACAAAGCAAGAGCTATGACATAACGCTATTAAATTCCAATCAAACATTATACTTTGATAAAATCGCTGACTTACAAGAAATAAAAGATGAGTGGAAATTAATCGTATATTACAACATGACAAATTATTGGCAAAACGTCGCAGCTCTCGATTCATATATCTCACATCTAAAAAGATTTAACATGCAAGACTGGGAAACGCAATTTCAAGTAATGATAAATCAAGTTGAACAAGATATGAAGGAGCTTCATTACTACAACGAACTGTTGCGAAGTCAACAAGCATATTACACGGGCAGAACCAAGAGAGGGTTGTTTAACGGGGTCGGGTACTTAGCAAACTCATTCTTTGGGGTACTTGACGAAAGGTTCGCCGAAAAGTACGAAGAGCAAATCAAAACAACTGAGAATAACGAGCACCATCTCTTAAAACTCATTCGAAATCAAGCAAACATTTTAGAAGCACAAAATAACATACTGAAACGACATGATGACGTGATGGAAAAGCAGTTTGGATTGCTGAACCAACAATTACAGACTGTTAATGAGGACGCTTTAAAAATGAGAGCAGCAAACAAAAACGCATTTTATATTATGACAACTAGCATAGCAGCCGATCGCATTGTCCAAAATTTACGAATTCTTCAGCAAACTTTAATCAACACCCTAACAAACATGTATCATGGACATATCGACGTACACCTGTTACCACCAGCACAATTGCAGCACGAATTAAATAAAATCTCTAGATACTTGGACAACAAGCTAACGCTACCTAGTACATTAGACAACATACGGGACATATACAGGCTGCTCAAAATACAAGCTCGGATCACAAGTAAATTCCTTATCATGGAGATAAAAATCCCACTTCTAAGCGATGAACAGTATGAGCTCGATGAACTCATAAGCATTCCAGCGACTATAAGTTCACAAAATATCATAAATACCATACCAGCATCAGAGTTCATAGCATACAACGTCAATAAGGACACATTTATATTTTTAAATTACTATGACCTACATTCATGCCTTAAGACAAATGAACAAAAAATGCTATGCTCTCTAAATCATCCTATATACACATCAAAAATGCATAAGTCTATCTGTGACATAAAACTTGTCGGAAATAAAGAACAACACGGTGTATATTGTCACTCAAGAATAACTCCATGCACTGATAAGTGGGTCAAACTGCATAGACAAAACACGTGGTTATATGCATGTTGTGACGAATGCACAGTCCGCATTCTGTGTCCAGCAGGGCTGACGTCAGAGAGACTCCGTAACAGCGGACTGATGACGCTAGGTAATGGTTGTGTTTTGAAAGGAGACACCTTCATGTAGTATGCAAATAATGAATACAACGATCAGCTGATTGTAGGAGGACAAACAGAACATATTCATTCCTACGATATCTCCTCTAAACGACATTTTAAATACTTCCATACAACATTCCGTTTTTAGCATAGAAACAAATGAGCAACAGCTGTCAAAGATAAGCAAAGATCTCCAAACGTTGAAAGAACAGTCTGAGATCGAACCCTTGAGCACTCACGATATACATCATTACGTCATGATTTACACACTATTTGGGAGCGCCATTATACTGTTGGTTGCTATTGCCGTTTGGAAACTGAAGTCGAGACAGACAACAGACAGAGGACGCGGAAAGGATCTTCACAAAGAGGAAGATAGCAGCAACCGCGACCCCCCCGTAGCAATGTGTAGTGAAGTGGAAAGTGTAAGGTGTAGTTCAATAAGTGAGCCAGTGTACAGTGTGTGTAACAAAACAATAACACGACCTATAGTGAAATTTGACACTGAATTAGCAATTTAAAAACAATTTCTGACATTATTTTACTAACCTATATCTCTTTATTTTAGCAATTGTACCTACTAACAAACCACAATCTTTCTACATTATTTGTATACATTTAGCATTAGGGCATTTTTGTATACATTTAGCAGTACGATAATAATTTTGAAGTGTAACATTTATTGGATTGTCCATCTTTGAGTTGGCAATATGTACAATGCATGTACAGTCAGCAATATCTGCTAAGACTTCGGTCGCTAACTGACCCACTAAGCAGCTATGCTGACGCCTGATGAGGCAATAACCTAGTTTACCTTTTTAATATTAACTTTATTTTAAGCAGTGTTCATCTAGGGTTTGTTAAGTTTAGACGGCCCGATAGCACAGTCGGTAGTGAACCTGCCTGCTGTGCCGAGGGTCGCGGGTTCGAATCCCGTAAGGGACAAATATTTGTATGATGAATATGAATATTTGTACCCGAGTCATGGGTGTTTGTATCTATATATGTATTCTATATCGTTGTCTAGTCATCATAATACAAGTCCAGGCTAGATTCTGGTACTTTAAATGTGACTAGATAATTTATGTGACATTGTCCAAGATATTTAAGTCAATTAGTTTACATTATACCATTTTTACATCTCAATAAATCTCTTTGATTTAACCCCCGCGGGCACTCACAGCATAGCATTAGCATTTCGGAACATTAACAGTTCACAATATGAATATATACCTTTTTTTTTTTTTTTTTTTTTTCCCTATGTAATTATCAAATTTATTTGGGAAGTGCAATTTGAATCACAAAATTAAATGGCGCTTCTCAAACTATTTACAGTGCTTAATTGTTAGGAGTACAAATTATCTAATAATGACCTGTCTAGTATGATAAATTATTGTTCTTCCGATGAGGAATCAGTATTCTCGTCGCTCCCACTGCCGTCACCCCCCAGCCCGATAAAGGTTTTGCACACATTAGCGACTCCAACAATTGATGTGTTCCAATGGGCAAATGATCTTAGGTACCAAGGTTTTAAAGTAGAAGGCGGAGGGGTGTTAGGGGTGAGAGCGGCGATATCCACCTAGGTAGGTGGGATGTTTCTCACGTATACAGGGTGTCCCAGAAATGGTGAATCAAACTGCTATGGGAGGCAGCTTGACTAATGTCCTATCCATAAAAAATATTAAAAAAAATAAAACGCACATGACCATAAAAAAAAAAGAATATCCAAAAAAACGGGAAAATCATCAAATTTTTCTAAGTTTCCAGCTCTAATTATCGCGTTTTGGGATAATTTGTAATTTTTTTCTGCAAATATTAATTGTTAGAGGTTGCTTCGACTGATTGTTAACATTTTACAAAAAAAAATGTCTGCACTTCGAGCACAGACCACTTAGTTTAATTGTTTTTTCTGAACCGAAAAATTTTCTTGCTATTTTAACCAGCTGTAGTATAAAAAAAATGTATGGGACTTGTGCGGCAAACTACTTCAAAAAGTTGCCTATTTAATGACGATTTTAAAATGATACGAATCACTGAATTTACTTTACAAAATTGGGAGATATTAATTTTCTTGTGTGCTAGGGTGAAATTTGTGCAATTTATTCTTTACTTTTTAATTCATTTTCCACTTCTAATCCGTTGCTTCTAAGGTTAGAATTGGCTAAAAAAGTTGTTTCAATACCCGGTAGTAATGGCACGGTTTTTTAGAATCCCGGTTTTTCAAAATCCCGGTGTTTCCCGGCCATTGAGGTGCCCGTTGAAACGTGGCCCAGGATGAGCACCCCCCGGTGAGGCCGGGGGGGGGTGTCGTCTTGATTGACTGTAATATTCGTTTTTCCTTTTTTTAGTTTTGCATTCTGTTTTCAATTTTTTTGTTAAAATTTTGTGTTTACAAACAGAATTATATCGACCCCTCTGGCCTCAATTGTCGTAAACGCCACTTTTGGCCAAAATGAGTTAAAAATGCAGTTTTGTTTATTTTTTTTCGCTCTATCGATCGGTGTATTTAAACTTCTTCTAATCCCAAAAAAATGTCGTTTACTACCATTGTTTTTTTTTGTCTAAAACGAATAAAATAAATAAAAGTCAACGTAAAAGACATTTAATTTACAAAATATTTGATCCTGTGACGTAAACACCAATCGAAAAGACATAAAAGACATTTTCATTCGAAGATTACAAAATATGTCGTTTACGACCCAATCAAACCTTAATCATAATTTCATAATATGTGTCGTAAAAGCAAAAAAAAAGATTTTTCAAAATACGCTCTACGATGTAGTGACGTAAATGCCAGTGGCCGTACCTACATACCGACTCTTATCGGCTTACCTTTCAGAATTACTAACCATTTTAATCCACATTTATTTAGTAAACAAGTATTACAAGTAGTACAACAAGTACAATTATTAGTATGGCATACCTTTGAGATACTAGCACCCTTCGTCGTCGTTCGTTGTCGATTTCAAGACAAAAAGTTACCTTTTTATTAATAAGTATAATTTAATGGAATTTGAAATATTTTGGCCTGTCAATTATCTAACAAATGCGCAAAGAAAGGAACGTTATATCGTGTCATTTACGTCCCAAAACGAACAAATTGATAACTTAAAATGTCGTTTACGACCTGGTGTCACCTGAACAGACGTTGAATCGTGTCATTTACGTCCCAAAACGAACAAATTGTTAACTTAAAATGTCGTTTACGACCCGGTGTCACCTGAACAGACGTTGAATCGTGTCATTTACGTCCCTAAACGAACAAATTGTTAACTTAAAATGTCGTTTACGACACATATCCGTTGTACATGTAAACATGAACACGAATCATTTATTTCAATCGTCGATGATATGCTATGATTTTTGAAGAGTTCTTTTGTCTATCTCCGAAGTCCTTTACCAGATCTTCACCAAATTAAAATGGGACCACCTCTGAAGTACGACCTACCAAACAAAAAAAAATATCAAAATCGGACTACTCTGTAAGAAGTTATCAAATCATTTATTTCAATCGTCGATGATATGCTATAGATTTTTTTACCAGATCTTCACCAAATTAAAATGGGACCACCTCTGAAGTACCTATGACCTACTAAATAAAACAAAAATTATCAAAATCGGATTAGGTACTCTGTAAAAAGTTATGCGTCGACTTACACATACAAGTACAATACAAAATTTTTTTTTCTCACCACAAACACAAACTTAATAAAAACAATAAAAATATTAAATGAAGTACAAGAGTTTGTGAGTGGAGACTGGTGCTTGGTAAGTATGTGTACTTGCATACACATATCTGTACTTCAAGTCACCAGGTCTTCTCCCGCCAGGAGTAAGAAGTACATTTATAAAAAAGCTAAAGTTAATTTACAAAAAAAAGTAACAGGATATAGGAAAACCGTTGTATTGTGTAAATAAGTGTATTTATGTAACTAGTGTAGTGTATGTATGTATTTTGTATTAGCATGTTCCATAAGGTATTGAGACTTGAAAACCTCCTGCGTTTTTTGTTTTGTTTTAGTTGGTTAAAAAAACCTTTCCCAACCCCTAAAACATAACGTATTTTGATGATTTTTGATACACTTATTCTTGAGATCAAAAACTAGGTTCGTACGTTTTGATTTTTTTTAAATTTTTTATATAGCAGCGAAATTGTAAGCAAAAATGTAATGTTATGTATGAAAATCTAAAATCGCTTATATTTATTTAATATACATACATACGTACATCAAAAATATCAAAACGTACAAACCTAGTTTTCTATCTTTGGATTAATGAGCCAAAAATTATCAAAATGCGTTGTTTTCAAAGGGGAGAAAAACGTTAACGCCGCCGGCCAAGCTTAAAGACAGCAAGACGCAAGAAAGCTTATACATTTGGTTGATCTATTTGGCTTGTGTTTTGTTTGATTGTCGTATCACTACACAATCCTCTTAACAATAAATTACCAATAAATTTAAAGAATTTAAACATTAAAAATGTAATCCAAATGAGGCTCAAGTCTTGGACGTCCTGTTAGAAAGTGACGAAGAGGATGAAAATGCAGCTATTATTTTAATGTCATGTAAATTAATAATTACCAAAAGTTCCTTTTTTAATTTTATGCGTGATTTTTTCTTTTTCTTATCCTATGAAGGTTAAAATGTAAATGTAGTGTATGAACATGAAACATATGCCTACAATTTAATTATGAAAATAAATGATTCAAAGATTATAAAATATTTTTATTAAAGACACAATAAACGATGAGCTATTCACCCTTTACCTAAAATTAATTAATACCCACCTATTCTTGAACATCTTTTTTATGGAAATAGGGTATAATTGTTTTTGCTAAGTATCTGAATATAACACATTACCTTAACACATAATTACCTTAGCCCACAATAAATCAAACATAAAAATTAGTTTATTAAAATAGCGTTTTACTGCTTAATCACTGCCTGTTTGTTTATAAAAATGCTTTTACTACTTTATTATTAATCATCAATACATTTTTATACTATTTTTGGGTAGTAAACACCATTTAACAGTTTTATTTTAGGGCGTATCTCCATGCTAACTTCTTAAATCTGCTTTCTACTTCAGTGCAATATTTATGAGTTTTTGAAACATTTGAGTACGAGTAATTTTATGTAAGTATCATCAATATAGCTAAAAAAGTAAAAAAGATATTAATTTTTCTTTTTTCTATTTTTGGTTTTTTGCTTCCCCTGTAAAAAGTCCATTATGGCGTTTACGACAATTGAGGCCAGAGGGGTCGATATGGTAAGTAAAAATTATGTTGGTATTATAACCACAAGTCGTTTAACGTTTTTATTTATTTATCCACCCCAAAATTTACTTTCTAGCTAAGGAAGATGGTGATGGAGACAGTGCATGGTTCGAAAATTACCAAATTGACCATGAACGAGCGTTTTACGATGATCTCTGAGCGAGCGGAGTCCCCGGCCCACGCTCCCTGGAGTAACGACCAGAACCCTGTCGTCGACAACTTTATCAAGCTGTCCAATGAGATAACACATCTAAAAGCTGGAGCACTGCAGCAACGGCTGCAGCTACAAGCTCAACAAGTAAGCAGTTATTTGTTGTGTTTGTTTTCTCGAAATCCACTATCAAATCATCTGCCCCGATCCATGCCACCATTTACACGGCATGGCTCGCGACAGTGCCCTCCGCAGGGAAGAGCCCTCCTCAGTAAGAGGGGGCGAGGCAGGGGAAGGGGAGTCCTGGATGCGTAATCGGTACCAGGTCTCCCCATAAACTGCCTGAGGATGGCCTCCGCGGAGTTTTAGTGGGTAGGTCCACCCTTTCTGGGTGGAAGAGTCCCACACTACCACCGTCCCGAACGCCCCGGGAGGGGGTGTGCGTCACAAAAAAAAAAAAAAAAAGGTTATGTTAGGTTAGGTTAGGTTTTTTTTTTTTGTTTTATTGTCATAGGAAAAAGGGAGTGCTAACGGTATACTCTCCCTGTTTCCTAGCTGATTTTCTTTAGTTTGTTTAATTATTTTGACTTTTGTTTAGTTTGTGAGTTACTGAATATATTGAAAGATGATGAAAATATAATATGTATGCCCACACGCATTCAGAAGAGAGGGCGTGTGCACATACATACAAAAAGTGATGCATTGAAGCATCTTGCGTTCGATGATGCACTGGGTACAAGGATTGAACACAATGTATCATCGAACAGTATATACACAATGATTGTTATACAAATCTAGAATATTATGTACATTAATAGCATTGGTAAATGTAGAAATATATGTAGAAATAAAAGAAATACAAATGTAAAGTTATTTGAAGGATATGACATTACAAGAGAAGGGAAGTGAACTTGAGGTTGATTAAGAGTAAAATAGACGGTTTTTTGGTCACCGGTGACATCAGTGACCCAAGCCACCCTGTCACCGGCAACGCTATGTCACCGACGGCGCCGGTGGCACCGGTGGCACCGGCAACATCAGTCACCTGTGACATCAGCGACCCAAGTCACCCACGTCACCGGCACGTCATGTCACTGGTGGCACTGGCAATACCATTCACCAGTGACATCCGTGACACAAGTCACCCATATCACAATGAATCATCAAAGAGACATTTTAGATTAACATTAGTTTCAGAAGTCCTGTACTTACTAATTCTATAAAATTATGTTTATTTATTTATTTTATTTATTTTAACGCTTTATTGTACACACGGAAATATACATGAAAACAACATAATAGACAATTACAAAGGGCGAGGGTTATGTTAGTAAAAGTAGAAATATATGTAGAGATAAAAGATTTTTTTTTTCCATAACTTAATACTATACAGGGTGAAATTGAAATCAATCGACAAAATTTAAGAGAGTGTTATACTCGAGATATGGCTGGTTTTAAAAATAGATTTAGACCAAATTAAATAACGTCCGAGATTTTAAAATATCGTAATTATTAATTGTGGCTGATTTAATTTGTGACTGACTGTACAGATGCGCGGCCGATACGCGGCGAGCGAGAGTGAGCGGTACGAAACAATAGCGCCATCTGTTGAGTTTTGGCGAATTTAAGCATTTAAAGCACGATATTTTTATGGTATAAGAATCAATGGTAGGTATACCATTGTCCGTTAAGTACTAAAAGAAAATGTCCTTACCTTATTTTAACAGATGTTCAAAGTGACCACCTCCATTTCGTATGCACAAATTGAGCCCGACACGGCGCTGGTTGTGATTTACAGCTTCAAATGCACTGACATTTTTTTCTCTCAGTTCACTCACTGTGGTCGATTCAGTTTCATACACACATCTTTTAATTTCCCCCCACAAATAAGGGATGATACTTGAGAAGCAGGGTGCATCTTGCGATAGCGTCTTTGCGTTTCACGAAGCCTCCGTGTTTCTCACTAATAAATTATCACCATATCCAAAAAACTGCAGATTTGTGTACGACTTTTTTTTACAAATTCAGGTTGAACCTAATACGACACTGCACTGAAATCCAAGTTCCGATACGTAAGCGGGCACTGATTGATTACAGAGCGCGGTAACCTCTTAATCAGATCGCGACCAAACGGAAACTGTTTTTGTTTTGTTTGCCTGAGGCGCGTGCGACCTTGCCGAGCGGTGGGGATGCGCTCGCTAGAGTTGTGCGGGGGTGCTCCGCCTGCGAGGGGATGGACGTTGACCGGGCCGCCGGCCGGTGGAAATGTACAGTTCGAATGAGAAAATGTTTATTTAAGGAATTATTTAATTTTAATTTAAAAAACATTTTTTTTATTTAAAGTGTGTATGACACAGAGCGTTTATTATGAACCCCTTCTGAATGTTTTGGCATACTTAGAATGTCTTTTATTTTCATAATTTAGATTTCAAGAAAACCCTGCAATATAAGATCTAAATCAGGAGTACAACTCGCCACCAAAATTTGTCGAATGTCTTCGATTTCACCCTGTATACATCTAGAATATTAGTTACATTTGACAATTATGTGGAGTGAAAGTCTTATACATACGGTTAAAATTACTTTGGTTTAACATAGCCACTATTTATTTATCTCTTTCAATTTATCCACTATGTCGGTGATAGATTCATCATTCTCTTCTATGAAGATAGGTTTTTTCGGTCCCAGAGCTTGTAAGTGGGTGGTGTTGAGCCGGTCCTGCTTGATGTCCCTGTTGAATTTTTTTGCCGACTGGAGGAAGCTGTCTTTGATAGAGGTGGACGCAAATTCAACGATGACCGGTCCTTCCGCTTCCGCCCTTGTCTTAGTGCGGAAAATTTCCTTTATTTCTGGATTTTGGACAGGCTGGTTTATGACTTGTCCTATAATTTGAACAAAGTCGATCAGGGAGTCTTTGTTTTCACCGGTCTCTTTGGGGATATTTTTTAGGTCCAGTGACGAGGCACGTAGGTTTCTCTCCAATGAATCTACTCTGTTTTCTAGAGCCTTTATATAGCTTTTGTTTTTCGATGTGTCTTCTCTGAGTTCCTCAATTTTTTGTACAGCCCCATCGTACTTCTGAGACATAAATTCTACGGATTTTTGAATTTCAGAGTTCTGGGTTTTAATGTCATCTATAGCTGTTTTTAGTGAGTCAAATTTCAGGTTTTGCTGAGTTTGTTGTACTACCAGGTCTGACACCATTTTTTGCATGGACTGCATCATATTTTCCATGCGGATTAGTTCTTCATCATCCCTTTTTCTTTTCCTGTGGGTTACATTATGATTTTCTGGTTTTTCTTCATTTGATGGCGAAGTGGGTTTCGGTCCAGAACCAGAACCAGTTCTGGTATTTGTGGTTCTGGAAGACGGAGACTTTGGCGGCGTACGTTTTGACATTTTTATTTAAAAATACAGCTAGCGACACCTGTTGGAATAAGTTGTCAACCGCTGGGTAGGTCAGCGCGCTTTGAGGTACCAGAGCTGGGATCGATGGACGTAGTTATGCAAAAACGTTCCAACCCACAAGACACAGAAAATACGTTTTATTTCACTAGAGTAAACGTTTTGATAGCTTACATCATTTAGCAAAAACAGCACAGTCCTCAAGTGTCATTTTCTTGATAAACTGTATGAACTGTATGTTCCAACCCACACTGAAATCAAAATTATGCATGCGAAAACGTTTCATGTCTGTTGAAACGTTTTGTTTTCATTCATTGCCTTGAGAAAACATCGCTAAAATGATTCAATAGTTATGGAACATTTTTAAACATAAAGTTATTCATAAAAAAAGGTTCCAAACAGCGATGGAACGTTCTTACCTTTTATTATACGTATTCGCTATAAGGTTTCAAAACTCATTGAAACGTTATTGAAAAATGCGCTGATTCTATTACGAGGGCGACACTGAAAGTTTCAAGAATGGACCAGTTAGTGACAATGCCAATGAAAAATTTATTTTAATTACGAATAAGAAACTCTTTATCAACCTATAGCCGAAAATTTTATTCGATTGTCATTTGTTTTAACGATTTGGCGGCAATCTGAAAAGTGCGTATCGCGAGGCAAAACGAATTTAGCAAGGAAAAATGTTTTCTCCCCAATTTATTACGATTTTCGTCGTGTTCCTAGTTCATAACAAAGTTAATGATAAACTTCGATTGGTATTTCATGATGAAGCCCTGTCCCTTGACACATGTTTACAACTGGTTAAATGAGTTTAAGCATGATCGGAGCAATCTCAGGGATGATCTACCTGGGAGATGTCGTTCAACGGCGACAACTGAAGAAAACGCCAATGCTGTGCAGCTGAAAATGAGAGGCTGATAAGAGAGTGACCTACCAGCAGATTCAGGCAAGCTTCAGCATTGATATGAGTCAAGTGCAAAAGATCCTACACGAATATTAAGGCGTAGGGAAGCTTTGTACTAGATGAATACCCCATAATTTAACCGATTTCAATAATTTCATAGTAAAGCAGAGGGGGTCCACTGCTTCTCACAGAGGTTCCATTGAACGGGACGATACATAAAATGGAATGGAGGCCACTTCTAAAAATATTAAAAGTATTCCCAACCTCCTACTTCTATACACTTTTTATTGTCTTGAAACTTTCAGTGTCGCCCTCGTAAGTGTCGCCCTCGTAAAATGTCCCAAACAATTTTGGAATGTTCTTACTTTAAGGGTTCCGCACCCAAAGGCTAAAAACAGGACACTATTCATAAACCTACGGTTTCCGTCCGTTCTTGCTTCAGAGTGCTTTATCTTCTGATTCTGAATAGGGTTCAGAAGATAATGCTTTCTGAAGCTAGGACGGACCGTAGGTAGCCAGTTGAAATTTTCACCGAATATTATGTATCATTGTATTGGATTTGATGACTAGTCATTAATAAAAATAAAAAGAATGTGACATTCCGGTTTTTTGGAAATATTATTATAGTTTAATTGTTAAGAAATAAAAAAATACTAATGGGGGCAGCACAATAGGCTCGGTGCGGCCTTAATATATTAATGGGGTCCTCATACGCTTTTTAACGCTTTTTTCTCGCTCTCTCGTTAAAAACGGTAATACATACAAGCGTCAAACTTGTTTTTTTTTGGTTACAGCAAAATAAAAATTCTACAAACGTTTACTGAGTGCAGAGTGGGCATGACGGATTTCTGAGGCTATCTAGCACCGGTACTACGGGAAATAAATCCCGGTTCTTTTGATACTTCGGTACTCAATAATTTAATTGATTTATAATTAAAATATCGTTCTTTAAGTAGATTTTGTTATACTTCAAATGGAAATTTTAAAATAATCGAATAAAATTGCGATTCTCTCTTCTAACTTTTAGAATTTTCATATTAATCATCATCATGACAGTCGAAAAATGTCGAGCTGAACATAGGCCTCCCTTAATGATCGCCACAACGACCGGTCCTGCGTTGTCCTTATCCAATGGGTTCCTGCCACCTTCACCAGGTCGTTGGAATCTTTGCATCGAGATGAATTAACCCTGGCTCGGAGAATGCTTTAATATTTATATATTAGCCAAGATGGACTTTCATGTACCTAAACTTAACCCTGTGTAGTGTTTACCAGAACAAAGGATGGACATTGTGATATAAGTGAAGTGCTTCGCCGATTCTAACTTGCCGGAAAGACGCCGGTCAACACCACGTGGAGAAATCTTCCAAGGTTTGTGCGATCCTTCCTTGTTAAAACTGCATCTGCCTGTCCAACCCCAATCCTAGCAGATTATCTTCCATCGAAACTTCGTGTCAATATTAAATTCAATAAATCTATAATTACAGTCCATAAAAAACAAATTTGGTACTTCATCATCGATACAGTTTGTAGCAGGAAAGGTTATAAGAAGGAACAAAACAGGTTAAGATAGACGAGATATTATATGTGGAGTAGATACAATGATTGTATGTACTACCAGCATAAAATTCTAAACACGGCACTACAAACCTACTGTACCTAATGCAGCATATATGTATATTAACATCACATTTAAATATGTTTAGCTAACATAATGAACATGTAAAACTAGCATATAAAATAGTATTAAGAAACAAAATAATAATGTAATATCCACCTGTTTAGAAAAAAATTTTTTTTACTAATATTGCCCAGGTCCTGCTAGTACGAGATACGAACGTAAGATCATGCACCTATCCCTTAGGCGAACGGCATGTGATTCATGTTAAAGTTTACACAGGGGTTCACACAATGCCACCGGGTTGCCTAGCAAAATCTTGCCGCAAGTACCTTTACCATGATGATTTATGGTACCATATTTACCAAAAATGCACCTATCTTTTAGGCCAGCGAATGGGGTGCCATCGGAAGGAGACCGATCTGAAGATCTCGAAAGACTAGGGTTGCCACCTCTCAGTCTGCCGCAACTCTAGGGTTGCCAGGTTCAAAGAAGTCATTTTTTACGAGAAATGCACCTATAAAGTAGGGACTTAATTTCTACACCAAATTGAAGCTATCGTCTTCGTCGACACGGTGGACCAGGGTTGCCAGCCTAAAAGCTGCCGCAAATGAGGGTTGCCAGCACTTTTACCAACAATTACACATACCTGATAGGAACGATTTTAACAAGTAAATGGGGTGCCATCGGAAGGAGACCGACCTAAAGAACTGGAAAAACGAGGGTTTTCACCTCTCAGTCTGCCGCAACTCCAGGGTAGCCACGTTCAAAGAAGTCATTTTTAACGAGAAATGCACCTATAAAGTAGGGACTTAATTTCTACACTAAATTGAAGCTATCGTCTTCCTCGACACGGTGGACCAGGGTTGCCAGCCTAAAAGCTGCCGCAAATGAGGGTTGCCAGCACTTTTACCAACAATTACACATACCTGATAGGAACGATTTTAACAAGTAAATGGGGTGCCATCGGAAGGAGACCGATCTAAAGAACTGGAAAAACTAGGGTTTTCACCTCTCAGTCTGCCGCAACTCTAGGGCTGCTAGGTTCAAAGAAATAATTTTTCTGCGAAAAGTGCACCTGCAAAGTAAGGATTAATTTCTACACAAAATCGAAGCCATCGTCTTCTACCAGACCAGACTCTCGCCAGACCTGATCTACCATGGAAACTCTCGTTTTCTAACATGTATACATATTACATAGGGCATACACTGAAATGCGTTACATACCTTCCTACTTAAGGTTAAATTAATTCTGAAGACGGATACCTATAGGTAAAGGTAAACCGATTATTTCATTCATAGTTAAATACGTTTCATACATATTTATAAACACTCTAGTACAGCAAACAATGTTGATATTTAATAATAAAAATGGACCAAGTAAAAGGACAATGGGCAAAAATGTCTGGAGTGTGGCCCCGCCCTACTAAACCTTCAGTAAGTATGGCATGTCCGTCTAATTGTTGGTCTATTTACATGCATTCAATAACATTAACGCGCATTCCAGAAATAATTTATTATTGAAGATAATATACATGGTGTAATAAAAAACCCTATTAATAATTTTAACCTCTCGTTTAAAATCAATTGTTTTCGTCGCGCGGATCCGCGTTCCGGCATACCAAAGGTTAAAGGGCTAGTTAATACCATCAAAACGAACAACTTTCACCACGGAGACAACTTCGAAAAAATAATACAATCTGGTGTTTCAGACAAAACTGCAGTAGGTACCTTCAGCCGAATTTTTCCCCGACGTTCTCTCTGTAGGTAACGTTGTTCAGTTTGATGGTGTTAAATTAAATATTACTAGAGTGTCTTATTACACCAGTATACACTGACACCAACGAAAACTCTAGCACACAACAAATTCTTTTTAAATTTTCTGCCTAAGCTCAAATTGTTTTCTTTTTAACCGACTTAAAAAAGGAGGTTATCAATTCTATTCGTATGTATGAATCATTCCCATCACGTCGCTTCCCATGACGCCGCTTCTGTAGATGTGCCTTGGTTCTATTCCCATCATGTCGCTCCTTCTATGTGAGTACAGGCGAATGTAATATTAAAGGAATTGCAAAATATTAGGGCTTCCAAACAAATATACAAAATTTCATAGGTGTATGTATGTTTGTATGTATGTTTGTCCACGCATATCTCCGAAACTATTAATCGAATTGTGACCATTCTTTTTTTATTGGCTTATATTTACTCCAATTTAGGGAACAATTTAAGTTACATCAAAATCGGTTCAGTAGTTTTCAAGATAATTATGAATTAATACGCGTAAGTGTGACGGCCTGGTTTGTATGTATTTACGTGATAACTTCGGCATTTCTTGACCGATTTGGGTGATTCTTTTTTAGTTCTGAAGGTACCCCCGAGGTATTTCTATTTTAATTTTGTGAAGATGTGATGACGCGATTCGGAGCTACACAATAGAACTCCTCAAAAGTTGACAGCACATCATTGGCGATTGAAACATTTGCTTTGTATCGAGTACCCTTTGCATGTATAACTGATATCTGAGTCAAAATAATGTATTTCATTACAAAAATTAAACAAAATTTTAAGAAAAAATTTAAACCGCCTTCCAAAAACTAAAAAAGTAAAAAATAATATTGCAGCCGATTGCTTTTTCGTTCGCATCTATAAGAACATTAATTTGGTATTGGAATCGGTGTCAAGCCAAAACGAATGCAAGCTCTGTCGCGAATCTTACCGGCTTCACAGCGACTTCGATAAAACAAGGTAGTGTTCTTAGTGACGGCCCGGTAGCACAGTCGGTAGTGAACCTGCCTGCTGTGCCGAGGGTTCGAATCCCGTAAGGGACAAATATTTGTATGATGAATATGAATATTTGTACCCGAGTTATGGACGTTTGTGTCTATATATGTATGAATGTATATAGTATATCGTTGTCTAGTCATCATAATACAAGTCCAGGCTAGATTCTGGTACTTTAAATGTGACTAGATAATTTGTGTGACATTGTCCAAGATATTTATTATATTTATTTATTTATTAGATGCAAACGAAAAAGTAATCGGCTCCGATATTATTTTTTGTCTTTTTTTAGTTTTTTCGAAGGCGGTTTTAATTTTTTCGTAAACCGTTGCCTACTTATAAAAAAATACTATAATTTTTACTTACTTTTCAATATCATGTTACACTTACCTGTAAACGCAAACATTATGATCATGTTATTCTACAACTCACCAAATGAGTGTCTCTATTGAAAAAAAAAATTCAATTATATTTTCGAACGTTCGTATAATAACCCAACAACAATGAATGATTATAATTAAGTATTACAAATTTATTTGTCCTCAAAAATTATATGAATAATATTAAACATACATCGTCGTTAGCTGACGAGAGATTTATTTTACTTAACGTAACATGGCATGACGTGACACAACATAACATAGCTTAGCATAACATAACATAGCATGACGTGACATAGCATAATAACAAGACACATTTTTGTCTTTATTCTTTCTATAACTACTAATTCAAGTTTTATTCTAGCAGATAATTGTTTATTTTCAGTTTATTTTCCTTATAAACTAATGTAAAAATAATTTATAGTGCGTCCAAGATTGCATGATGATTTTGACAGGTGGTTTTAGAGTTTTCATTTTACTTTTAGAAGTTGTTTGAGCCTTCAAAGTTTTTTATTACACTAAAAATAGTGTGGCTACACTCAGCGGGACCCCGTGTCGTAGAACGATGCGAGTATGTCTGGGATTTAGTTCCAAATTTGTTCTATCGAAACCAATTAGAAATATAATTTGTTCCGTCAAAATGGAAGAATGGCAGTTTGAAAAAACCTACAGCCAGCGGGACCCTTTTTAACACGCTTATATTAGCTTCACCTGTATGTAACTAACTAAGTAAGTATGTAAGAAAATCTAGGAAATCAATTTTAACCTACTTCTAATTAATTTATAGATTTGAAACTTTGCAGGTGTATGTAGTTCGCATGACAATACAATAATTTTGATCTGATGATGGAGTCATGAGATGGATTAGTGGAACTCTTCAATAGCTACTAGTAAACCACTCGAATTTGGGCTCTTTTAGTTTGTTTTGACGAGTCCCATACATTATACATGGTATTTTGGAGCTCATGATGGAGCCAGTAGGAGGATAGTGGAACTTTTCAATGGCTACTAGTAAACCACTCGAGTTTGGGGTATTTTAGTTTGTTTTGACGAGTCCCATACATTATACATGGTATCTTGGAGCTCATGATGGAGCCAGTAGGAGGATAGTGG
The DNA here is from genome assembly GCA_922987775.1 of Agonopterix subpropinquella. Lineage (NCBI taxonomy): Eukaryota > Metazoa > Arthropoda > Insecta > Lepidoptera > Depressariidae > Agonopterix > Agonopterix subpropinquella. The sequence continues at coordinate 132,220 of OV277715.1, forward strand.
AACTCTTCAATGGCTACTAGTAAACCACTCGAGTTTGGGCTCTTTTAGTTTGTTTTGACGAGACCCATACATTATACATGGTATCTTGGAGCTCATGATGGAGCCAGTAGGAGGATAGTGGAACTCTTTAATGGCTACTAGTAAACCCATCGAGTTTGGGCTCGTTAAGATTGTTTGGAAGAGTACCATACATTATACATGGTGTCTTGGGACTCATGATGAAGCCAGAAAGTGGATAGTGGAAATCTTTCACGGCTTCTAGTAAATCGCTTGAGTTTTAGCTCGTTCGGTTTGTTTTGTCGAGTCCGATATAATATACATTGTGTCGTGGATCTCATGATGGAGACAGATGGAGGATAGTGGAACTCTTCAATGGCTACTAGTAAACCACTCGAGTTTGGGCTCGTTAAGATTGTTTGGACGAGTCCCATACATTATACATGGTGTCTTGGGACTCATGATGGAGACAGGAGTTGGATAGTGGAACTCTTTAATGGCTACTAGTAAACCCATCGAGTTTGGGCTCATTTGATTTGATTTATCGAACCCAATCATTACACATGATGACGAGGGTCTAAAAATGGAGCCAGAAGGTGGATAATGGAACTCCCATTACTAGTAAATCCTTCGAGTTTGGGCTTTGTTGGGTTTGCTTTGACGAGTCCTATACATTATAATTATATGGTATCGTGGATATCATGATGGAGACAGGAGGTGGATAGTGGAACTCTTTAACGGCTATTAGTAAACCACTCTAGTTCGAGCTCGGTTGGTATGTTTTGCCAAACTCAATATATTACACAATAATGGTGATGAAGATCTGAAAATGGATCCAGGAGGAAACCCCCCTTTTTTAATGTTTGAAGTTTGAGATTATTAAGTAAGTATTAGCAAAAAAGTGCAATTTTTTGTGTCCTGCTGCACGAATTTGGGGGAGGGGAGGGGGGGCAACCCCTCTTACAACCTCAGAGGGGGGGTACCCCCTTACCACCCCAAAGGGGGATACCCCCTTTTAAATGGGGTGCAAAATACAATATATATATTAAGGGAGCGGGAGGAGTGGGGGAGGGGGACCCTCTATACCCCCCCCCCCCCCCCCCCGAAGCGCAAGAAAGGCTATGTGCAAAGCCAGAAAAAATACCTAAAAAAAAAGATGCATTGTTACAAGTCGAAACGCGTTTGCTGCGCTTCGCTCCGCACTTATTTATTGCACCCCTTACTTCTGCCAAAAAGGAGCCGGGCCTCCGCCGCTCCGCTACGGCCCAGTGCCAATGCCGGTACAGAAAGGTTTTTTAACATTAACTGCGGTTTTGCTCGTTGTATGATTTTTTGTGGGAGACCCCCCGGGGGCCCTCCCCTCCCCATCCTCCTCCCCCCTCGCCGACCCCCTTACTATCCCCCTCGCCCACCACCTCGCTCACCCCCTCGCTCACCACCTCGCCAACCCCCTCGCCCACCCCCTCGCTCACCCTCTCACCCCAACCCCCTCTCATTGTCCGTTACAAAAAAACAAAATTTTTCGTTTAATCACTCCTTTTTTGCCTCCCAGCGTGGGTGGTGGGGGGGGGCATAGGGGGCCTCCCTCTCCTCCCACGCTCCCTACCACCTATTTTTGGACTGCAGGATACTAAAAATTGCACTTTTTAACTAATTATAACCTCAAACTTCAAATATTTAAAAAATAAAAAATGGGGTGTTTCCTCACTTTTCCCCTTTAGGGGGGGCATGTGGGGACCCCCCCACCCACCCCCCCCCCCCAAATTCATGCCGCAGGATTAGTATCCTGCGGCATGAATTTGGGGGGCGGCATGAAGCTGATCCTCCGAGAGTGTTTACAATGGTCAATTTCAGTATTTAGATGTTTAAATGCTACCCGGATTTAAGATCTGAGCCGCGGGAATATGCACAATGCACTAAAAAGCATTTTAAATATGAATCCGTACCGTAAGGACCCTTATAAAAATATGTGAGACGGGGACTACCTTAGAAGGAATAAAAGATCAACTGAGTATTAGAGTAATTATTATAATAATTAGTTATTGTGGTAGGTAACAAACACATAAAAGTCGTGACATTTTGTGAAGTCTTAATGCTATTTTATGTATGTAGTACTGTATATACTTAAACATAGTAATATAAATGAATCAACGGGCATTAGGAACATTTTTCTTTGTTTTTAAATCGGTAGGTATACCAATAGGTTTTATGGTAACAAATAAATATCGTATATCGTAAATAAACCGCTAATTTTTAATAATTATACTAACAACATTTTACAAAACATTGATACAATTATGTTAGTACCTAATTAAAACTAGTGGTGTATATCGTGATTATGATAATGATGATGAAAAAATAAAATTTGTAGTAGTGTCAAAATTATGGTGAATAACTTGGTAGGTACATAAAAGTGTCTATAAAATGCCATAAACTAATTATCGGGCATTTGGATAATTTTTCTTAACAAGACACTCGAGTAATATTTAAAGGGGTGGTTCACTAGGGATGTTTCATACAAAACTGCAGTACTTACCTACCTACCGACTTGTAAATATGTAAATTTGTTCACTCATTATAACAGAACTAATTAAAATCAAAAGAAAATTAAAAAAAAAACGAAACGAATACGCGATAATAGGTAGCTCACTCGTTTCGGCAGGCGATCTGAAGTCCGGGAACATCGCACATAAATTCCTCCCGCGGCTCAGATCCAACTCGTTAGTACCATAAAGTAAGATTCTGAATAGTGGAAGCTTTTTATATGATTTTTCTTTAAAAGTGTACCGAAATTAATACCCGAACTCAGATCGTGCTCAGATCTGAATAGTGGAATGGTTTACTGGAACCATTCTTTGAAATAATACTTGAAATCCTCCCGGACCGGGGGCTCTGAGTACTGAAAGGGTTTCCATATACGCGCTGCCGACGGTTTTAATTTTTCTTCGATTGTATCGCACCTGAGGTTAATTAGGTTTTGCAAGGTGTCATTTGAAAGCATATTAAATTTACTTTAATCATTTCATAGACACCTAAATTGAAAAATGTGTATTTACTGAAATATTTTAAATTTATTGTATTTTTTGTTACCTACCAGCAATCATTCCTCCAGTTTTCTCGGAAACCGGTAGCTTTATTGTGATTATAGCTATTACATAAAACATACAGAATTTTATAAGCTATCTTACAACATTAATGGTATAAAAATACAACTTCAAACGACTGAGCTGTGTCAAATTTATTGGTGCACTGTAACTATGAGTCCAAGCATGCGTCGGTCTGTGGCGGGGCGGAATGACTTCAAATAAAATTATAATTTTTAGAAATGCCAAAGTTATCATGCAAATACATACAAACCAGGCCGTCACACTTACACGTATTAATTCATAATTATCTTGAAAACAAATGAACCGATTTTGATGTAACTTAAATTGTTCCCTAAATTGGAGTAAATGTAAGCCAGTAAAAAAAGAATGGTCACAATTCGATTAATAGTTTCGGAGATATGCGTGGACAAACATACATACAAACATACATACACCTATGAAATTTTGTATATTTGTTTGGAAGCCCTAATATTTTGCAATTCCTTTAATATTACATTCGCCTGTACTCACATAGAAGGAGCGACATGATGGGAATAGAACCAAGGCACATCTACAGAAGCGGCGTCATGGGAAGCGACGTGATGGGAATGATTCATACATACGAATAGAATTGATAACCTCCTTTTTTAAGTCGGTTAAAAAGAAAACAATTTGAGCTTAGGCAGAAAATTTTAAAAGAATTTGTTGTGTGCTAGAGTTTTCGTTGGTGTCAGTGTATACTGGTGTAATAAGACACTCTAGCAATATTTAATTTAACACCATCAAACTGAACAACGTTACCTACAGAGAGAACGTCGGGGAAAAATTCGGCTGAAGGTACCTACTGCAGTTTTGTCTGAAACACCAGATTGTATTATTTTTTCGAAGTTGTCTCCGTGGTGAAAGTTGTTCGTTTTGATAGTATTAACTAGCCCTTTAACCTTTGGTATGCCGGAACGCGGATCCGCGCGACGAAAACAATTGATTTTAAACGAGAGGTTAAAATTATTAATAGGGTTTTTTATTACACCATGTATATTATCTTCAATAATAAAGTATTTCTGGAATGCGCGTTAATGTTATTGAATGCATGTAAATAGACCAACAATTAGACGGACATGCCATACTTACTGAAGGTTTAGTAGGGCGGGGCCACACTCCAGACATTTTTGCCCATTGTCCTGTTACTTGGTCCATTTTTATTATTAAATATCAACATTTTTTGCTGTACTAGAGTGTTTATAAATATGTATGAAACGTATTTAACTATGAATGAAATAATCGGTTTACCTTTACCTATAGGTATCCGTCTTCAGAATTAATTTAACCTTAAGTAGGAAGGTATGTAACGCATTTCAGTGTATGCCCTATGTAATATGTATACATGTTAGAAAACGAGAGTTTCCATGGTAGATCAGGTCTGGCGAGAGTCTGGTCTGGTAGAAGACGATGGCTTCGATTTTGTGTAGAAATTAATCCTTACTTTGCAGGTGCACTTTTCGCTGAAAAATTATTTCTTTGAACCTAGCAGCCCTAGAGTTGCGGCAGACTGAGAGGTGAAAACCCTAGTTTTTCCAGTTCTTTAGATCGGTCTCCTTCCGATGGCACCCCATTTACTTGTTAAAATCGTTCCTATCAGGTATGTGTAATTGTTGGTAAAAGTGCTGGCAACCCTCATTTGCGGCAGCTTTTAGGCTGGCAACCCTGGTCCACCGTGTCGACGAAGACGATAGCTTCAATTTGGTGTAGAAATTAAGTCCCTACTTTATAGGTGCATTTCTCGTTAAAAATGACTTCTTTGAACCTGGCAACCCTAGAGTTGCGGCAGACTGAGAGGTGGCAACCCTAGTCTTTCGAGATCTTCAGATCGGTCTCCTTCCGATGGCACCCCATTCGCTGGCCTAAAAGATAGGTGCATTTTTGGTAAATATGGTACCATAAATCATCATGGTAAAGGTACTTGCGGCAAGATTTTGCTAGGCAACCCGGTGGCATTGTGTGAACCCCTGTGTAAACTTTAACATGAATCACATGCCGTTCGCCTAAGGGATAGGTGCATGATCTTACGTTCGTATCTCGTACTATGCTGGATGTGGCCAAATAAAACAAAGCAAAAAAAAAAGCACATGTTCCAAAAAAATTTAAATAAAATAAAAACAGGAATTTTCATTGTAAATTTTATTGTATAATTATTATGAAATCAACAACTGCAGTATTATAAGCTTGCATTCATGTCATCGTAAATAAAGTCTCTGATTCTGTCAGAGGAGCAATGTAAAGGGGGGGTGTTTAGTCCGTAGGTCACTGGGCATTATACACCAGTGGAGTCGGACATCACCGTGGGCTTGTATTCGGCCCGCCGAATACACAATCATATAAAAGTCCGGACTACTACAGCATCCCCATCAGCTATATCAAATACAAAAATAAAATAGAATCTCAACAGGCCGCACAAACACTCTATTCCAATCCCAACTTATGTTTGTACACTAAACATTTATTACCCACTTTTGCAGACCTAAATAACTACCTATCCAATTCCATAGTCACACCACGTTTCGCTATCACCCAATTTCTCACTAACCACGGGTTCCACAATGAAATATTTATTTAGATTTAAGATCACCCAGGACGACCTATGTCCTTGTGACGGGGCCAGTATCCAATCTTTTTCACACCTTATCAAAGACTGCCCTAGATTCACATATTCAAGAACACAACACCTTATCGCCTCCAACACACTCAAAATTGAACCTTATAATATCCCTCAAATCATCAACAAACAAATAACCACTGATACTTTCCAGACACACATCACTCACATATTAAAACAACTCAAGACATTCAATTAATAACCATACTCAGACACTATACAGACCGCCCGATAAAAATAAACACTCTTTTATAACCGAAATCGAACGCACAATACTATGTTTTCCTCGAGGAAGCGACTTAATTCTCTTAGGTGATATAAACATAGATATGAGTGTCACTGATTGCATACAAAAATCATACGTAAATACAATGTATGGCCACGGTCTTGTAAGCGGGATAAGCAATTACACGCGTATTGAACAAAGAAAAGGTGTGATCTCTAAAACGTGCATTGATCACATGTTTGTGCGGTCCCGATTACAAGAAGTTTACTGCGGGGCGCTCTGCACCGTACTGGCCGACCATCGAGTGACGATTGCTGCGCTAGTCGGAACGCCACATGTACAGGTTGCTCCATATTACGAACAAAAATTAAACAACAAAAAACTTAGTGAGTTACTACATGAAATTGACTGGAATCCGATACATAAAATGAGTTGTCCGGTAATGATAAATACTACTATACATAATAAACTAAATGAGTGCTATAGTAAATCAAAATATATGCATAAAATAAATAATTCCAAACGTAGCAAATGTCCTTGGATAGATAAACGAATTATAAGAGCCTGCGAAAGACGCGATGAATTATATTTACGATGGCTAAAAGATAAAAATAATAATATTGCTAGAGTAGATTATAATAAACAAAGGAATAAAACACATAAACTTATTGAGAAAAATCGAAATAAATACTATCGAGATAAAATCATTTTATGTAATAAAGATATTAAAAAAATATGGAAAGTAATTAACGAAATAACGGGTAAAATTACCAAGTCAATAGACGACTCGATAATCAAAGCCCTAGGACATACAGGTACGAATAGTGATATTGCAAACACGTTTGCTAATAAATTTAAAGATAATGTACAAGACATATTACCAAAATGTAATGTAAAATTACTAGATAACCTAAAAAAAATACCTACAAAATACCTTTGGATAAATCAATATTACTCCCAAAGGCTTCCAATAGGGAAGTTCGCAAAATTATATTAAGCCTAAAATCAAATAAATCACCAGGCGTGTATGGCATTAGAACATCAGATATAAAACAAATAGCTGATAATATTGTAGGAGCTATCACAAAAATTATTAATACTAGCCTAGAAGCGGGAATATACCCCGATGAACTTAAAGCTGGTCTAGTCAGACCCATCTATAAAGGAGGTAACTCTAAAGAATGTGCAAATTATAGGCCTATTACTATGCTTCCTGTAGTCGATAAAATCATTGAAAAATACATATGCGAAAAAATACACAAGTTCTACAATAAATATGACGTATTATCTCCATATCAGTTTGGATTCCAACCGAAAAAGAGTACAACGTCCTTACTTTCTCGATTTACAGACGATATAAACTCATATCTAAATGATAAAAAACATGTGGTAGTGATCTTTATCGACTACAGTAAAGCATTCGATACATTGGACCATAACATCCTTCTTGAGAAGCTAGATAACACTGGAATCCGGGGCCAAGCCCTCAAATGGAGCAGCAACTACCTTACTGGAAGATCCTATCAAGTAAAAATAGGAAGCTCTCTTAGCAGTAAGGTAAACGTCACCGAAGGCACAGCTCAAGGTTCAGTCTTAGGTCCACTCCATTACTTGGCGTACGTCAATGATGTGAGTAACGTGATTAAACATTGCAAAATATATCTGTATGCTGATGACACGTGCCTGATTTCCGCAGACAGGGATCTAAAAATAGCAGAAACTAAACTTCAGCAGGATTTTGATTTAGTATGTAAGTGGTCTCACGACGCGGGTCTCGTGTTAAATGCAAATAAAACAAAAGTTCTACATATTCACTCAAGCTACTCTAAAAATCACACATCTGCCACCATAATAGCACATACCAACAAATGCTTTCATTATTTCAAAAGTATGGCAACCGGAGTATGCAGCTGTCTGCCGTTGCAGAAAGTGCAAGCACAAAAATATCTCGGGCTTGTAATTGACGAACGATTAATTGGGGGCCCCATATTTCCACCGTATGTGACAAAATGCATGCTGTTATGGCAAAACTATATATCATCAAGGATCGAGTACCGTACAACATTAAGCTAACCATGTATACATCTCTGGTTGAATCCATCATGTCCTATGGACTGAGTAGTTACGGACGCACTTTTGTAACACATCTGGATCATATATACAGATTACAAATACGAATTTTGAAGCTAATAGTTCCTCCGAAAATAAAGACAAAATTAAACGACACTGATTTGTTCAAATACTGCAAGGTTTTACCGATACAATCTTTATTCACGCTTAATATTTTAAAAGAACAATATCATAGAACCGAAATACAGCACGTTACACAAATACACATTTAATTCCAGACATGCCAAAAACAAAACTCTTTTAAAACCTCATTATAACAATTTTTACGGCAAAAGAACCTCCGATTTTATAATACCAGATTTAATTAACAAACTTCCGGAAGAAATAAAGCAACAAATTAATTCAAAAAACATAGCTTACCATATAAAAAAATATTTGCTCCAAACTATAGACTAAGAATTAGGTACCGTAGATATGAAGCAACCTGTATATCTGCCATCTGATCACGCGCCGACTGACTGACAAAGAACTGCCTATGCAGTTTTTTCTATACAGGTACGCGATAAGAACTTGTGCACTCTTGTGGCTGGCCGGTGCGATGTATCTATAGTTATGTATCTACCTGTTTACCTACTGTCAATTTGTAATTACTTTGCTATCGATGTTTGTATGACTGATGTTTCTGCATTGGGACAAACCTGATATCGGGTTTATCAATGCTTTTAGTTCGTAAGATGTTTGTTTACGTATTTGATAAATAAATTAAAAAAAAAAAAACTTATAATAGCTTCATTGACATTTCCTTAAAAACACTATATTAGTATACATATACTTAAAAACACTATATTAGTATACATTACATATAATTCAGCACACTTATAAAATATTATTATTAAAATTAACTCTTCCCTATCTTTCTTTTGTCTTTTTAAAACACTATTACCCTTGTTTTCAACCTCATTTGTAGTAGTACAAACTAATCACGTAGGCTACCGGCTGTGACCTGTTGGCAACTTGTTGGCAACTTGCTTCCAACACAATCATCAGTGACACTTGCTGGCAACTTGTCGGCAACTTGTTGCACCTAAGCAACTTTGTCTCTTGTTGCCGGTTTGTTGGCAACTTGTTGCCTCCTACATTACTTATTGCCAAATCTTCGTCCCGACGTCCCTATATCTCACTGCACATTATGGACTCTACAACCAGTCAGGATGTTAATGCAACTGCCGCATCCCCCCACGCCGCCGGCCAGAACCCTGCGCTGCCTACGGAGACCTCTCCCCCCGCAACATCCTCAGTGCAGAGCACCAGCTGCTCCGATTGCTCCGAATGCCACCAGCTGGCCAGGCTCCTGCTCAACGCCGAAAGAGCGCACGCGGCAACCAAGGAGCTCAGCGATGCAAAAAAAAACATAGTGGAACTTCAAAATGCCATCACCAACCTGATCTCTTCCAATGTCAACTTGACTTCTATGCTGGCAAGAGCGCATACAGTGCAGCGCAACTCATCGGCTCCCCCTTTGCCTTCCGTCGCCGTTGTCCCCATCTACGACGCCCCGACCCGTATGCCTTCGCCGGATTTGCCCAGTGAGAGCTCTGCCGACGACGTGGCTGTCATCACATCTACCACTACTAACTCCACCTTGCCACCTCGGACTGCGCCTCGCACCGGCACCGCTGTCGCCTCCACATCCTCCACATCTGGCACTAACAACACTAACAATACAGGATCCGGCAAAGGCAAGGGAGGCATACAGCGCGCCCTATGTGGCGCATTCTTCACCACTCGCAATGTTCTGAGAATTTTAGGTCCAGGCACGCCAACTACGCTGATGGCAGACTCCGAGACCACCCTGAATACCCACGTCTATTCCACTTCAAAACTATCGTCACACGAGCCACCTGTCCGATTGAGCACAGGCCTCCGAATGAAATGTTACGGGGAGTTGCTGGGGTGAGTGGTCTTTTTTCATCGAGCAGCGCAGCTCGTCGGAGGAGGATGAGGACTCAACCTAACTGCAGTATAAGCATATTAAGTTAAATTAGCTTAAAAAAAAATAAAAAAATATATATATATATATATATATATATATATATATATATACAACGTGTTAATGAATTAACGCAAAACTAGAAAGTAGTTTGTTTAGAATCGATAGCAGAATCGAATTATCTTGGTTTCAACATAGGATTTTTTTAAACATAGGACCGTTTACTTGAAGATGCTGTAAATACTGACTGGTCAGTTATCGATCGGGCGACTACAGTTGATGAACAAATTCTTCTCTTCAACTCAATACTTATCGAACTGTACGACAAACACGCGCCCATCCACCCAGTTAAAGTCAGGCATCTTCCTGCGCCATGGCTGACCGACGATATCAAGTCCCTCATTGTGAAGAAAGGTCGTGTCAAGGCAAGATCAAGGCTGACCCCTCTGATGCAAATCGTGACAGGTACCATCAGATCAGAAATCGCTGCAATAGAGTGTGTAGAGACGCACAAAGACGCCACATCCATAAGTCCGTTGAAAATGGTGATCCAGGAAAAGTCTGGAAATTTCTTAAAACTCTGGGAATCGGCAAATCTCGCACTGATCCTGTTTCGCAAAAAGTTGACATTAACTCTCTTAATAAACACTTCTCTTCTGCATCAACGTTAGATGATCTCACTAAGGTTAACACCTTAAACCGACTCTTCTCGAAGCCGACTCCTAATTTATCTCCTTTCTTCTTCTGTCAATTCACTGATTGTGATGTTAAGAGGAACATTGTCTCCATTGCCTCTAATGCCGTCGGAGGTGATAGCGTTAGCCGTAATATGATCATTCCTCTCCTAGATATCCTCTCCCCTGTAATTACCAAGATCCTCAATCGTTCAATATCCTCTTGCACCTTTCCCACGATCTGGAAAGATGCCGAAATTATTCCTTTGCCTAAAAAGAGCAACCCGTCTACTTTCTCCGACTACCGCCCCATTTCTATTCTTCCTTTCCTTTCCAAGGTCCTTGAACGCCTCGTTCATCGACAGCTAAGTACCTTTCTCTCGAAGAACAACCTCCTTAATCCCTTCCAATCCGGTTTCCGCCCCGGTCATAGTACGGTTACGGCTCTAGTTAAAATCTCCGACGACATTCGTTATGGCATGGAAAACAAACTGCTTACTATTCTAACACTTCTAGATTTCAGTAATGCGTTTAATACCGTAGACTTCGATATTCTACTGGGGCTGTTGCACACTCTTAACATATCTCCAACAGTGATTGACTGGTTTCGTAGTTACCTGTACGGGCGCCGGCAGCGCATAAAGGTTGAAGACACCTTCTCGTCATGGTGTGATACCTCTGCCGGCGTGCCGCAGGGTGGCGTGCTATCACCTCTTTTGTTCGCTATCTTCATTAATTCCATTACCAATCAACTTAACTCTTCCTACCACCTCTATGCAGACGATCTCCAGATCTATACACATTCATGTTTGGATGACATCACTAGGGCCATCCAAATCACCAATAACGATCTAGTTCGTATCCAAGACTGGAGTGAATCCTATGGCCTCAAAGTGAATCCGAATAAGACGCAAGTCATTATCATTGGTAGTCCGTGGTTTGTTTCGAGGGTTCGCCTTGACCAGTTGCCTTCTATTGTTTTTGATGGTGAACGTATACCATACAGTACCACAGTCAAGAATCTAGGGATTTTCTTTGACAATACTTTCTCATGGATACCGCAGGTCGCCGAGGTTAGCAGGAAGATGTTTGCTGCATACGGTTCATTGAAGCGTCTACGCAACTTTCTTCCCATTAGCACGAAAATTGCGCTGGCACAATCCCTCCTGCTACCAATCCTTGATTACGCTGACTCCTCCTACCTTGACTTGACTGTGGAGCTACTTAATAAACTTGAGCGACTTCAAAACCTTTGCATAAGGTTTATATTTGGCCTGCGGAAGTACGACCATATTTCGGAATTCCGCGCTCGACTCAAGTGGCTCCCAGTCAAACGTCGAAGGGATGCTCATATCCTGTCCCTTCTCTATTCCATACTCTTTCTTCCTTTGACTCCTCATTACCTTAAGGAACGCTTTGTTTTCTGTTCCTCTACCACTGGCCGTCACCTGCGCTCCTCTGAAAATCTATCCCTCCTTATGCCTACCCACTCCACAAACTTCTACACCAATTCCTTCTCTGTGCGGGCTGTTCGGCTCTGGAACTTGTTGCCAGAGTCGATCAGACGTGCTCCTTCCTTGAGTGTTTTTAAGTCGAAGGTCAAAGATCATTTCCTTGACCTCTGATTTCCTTTCAATTATATTTTTATTTCGTTTTTCTCCTCTACTGTTGCTGCCGTTGTTGACGTTGTTGTTGTAATAGATACTCTTTCTTATACTGTGCTTCTATGTTGTATGTAGTTGTTACTTAATATGTATGTATATAGTTAAAAAGATATGTATTTATGTATGTATATATTATAGAATATAGATCACTTTATCTTTTTTTTTTTTCTTTTAGAATATTTATGCACTCATTGTCATTCTGGATTTCTTTCTTCTAAGCTACACCGCCTACCTATTTTCGTTTCTTGATTCCTCTACCCTAAGGTTGCCTGGAAGAAATCGCTTTTTAGCGATAAGACCGCCTTATTTGTACCTACTCGTAATTCTTTGTCTTTATTCAAATGTATGTTTTGTTTTGGTGTGCAATAAAGTATAATTGAATTGAATTGAATTGAATTGAATTGATTTTTTTTTCAACATTTTAATTAATTTCTTCGTAAATTTTAAAATTTAGTAAATCCGATGTCAACCCACCCCATGGGCACTCTCACCCTACTTACTACCAAAACAAGATTATTAAAATGTATCCATAAGTACTTTAGCGCTCTCATTCATTGCTGAAATGATAACAAATCATTTTTGCCTCTGAACTTAAAATGCGAAAAAACTTAAAATTTTAAGTATCAAAATAATGAAATTATTGTTTCAATCTAATTATTTTGTTATAAATCAGTTGGGGTGTATGAGGTTTTGCGCTAATTTATTAACACGTTGTATATACAGGGTGGCCGGGGAGTTGACGTTCAAACGTAAAATTTAGGTCCAGTATGTCGTGGGGTATCCGAATCACCCCCATGTATGTTCCGCGATTTTTTATACTTTTCGAGTTATGATGATTTTTCCGATTTTTTGAGGAAACTCGACATGACCGGCTAAACAACTTCTAAAAAAAAAAGTGTAAGACTTTTTAGAGATTCTTTTTTTGCAACTTAATCTTCATGAATTGTGCCTTTATTCATAACATCATCAGCATCGTAACTTTGATAAAAGTTATGAAAATATTGATCTCAAGTTAAAAATTTGCGATCCGTGAATTATGACTAAATTTTCAACTTTAAATTAAAACTCTAAACAGGTGACCTTATGATTTTTTAGCCAATCCCAAAAATGCGCCCAACTCCCAGCTTTCATAATCATTAATAAAAAGTAGTACTTAAGAGGGCTAATTTGGCTAGAATTGATCTTCAAAGACAACAAGGCGGAAAACTCTTAAATTTTTTTTTTTTTTTTTTGCCATAATTACCACGCCTAAGGCTAAATAATGATTAAAGAATGCTGGAAACCGAAACGGCGACGGGTTATGCCGGACTCTTACCGGCTAAAACCCCACCGTGTTCCACCTCATCCCAACTGCCGTAGAGCCTGAGGGCCCGTGAGGAATCTTCCACACTCTACGGCGCAGCGACCGACCTTACCAGGTCTCATCTCTGTTGGCCTTGACAAGCCTACAGGCCTTTAGGTGGTGCGTGGGAACACGCACACAACCACCTCGAGTCCCTATGATCGCCCTATGACCCCCCAGCCCGACGCCCAGAGACTCAAAAATTACGGGGGAGGCAGACCGCGAGCAAACGCAGCCCGTCTGCGCCCCGTGCGTCTTTGGCGGATCGGGAGTTCAGAAGTCGACTCCAACTCCCTCTCCGCCGTCTCCTTCTGGAGCATTACTGCCTCACAGAAGGAGAGAACCGCGCGCCAAGATGCCTGACTGTCGACCATAGCGCGAACCAATGGCCGGCAGCGAGAGGTCTGAAACTACCTGGGAGAGCTCACTGCGCTCTCCCGCCCACGCAGGGCACTCCTGCAGCACGTGCTGCGCCGTCTCGTCGAGACAGCCGTCGCAGTGGTGGCACCCGGCTGTCGGCTCCCTCCTCCTAGGTTAGGTTAGGTTAGGTTATCTACTTTTTACTTAAAACTTTCCTTATTCCACCAACACGATAGGTTTCCAGCATTCTTTAATCATTATTGATGAGACCTGGTAAGGTCGGTCGCTGCGCCGTAGAGTGTGGAAGATTCCTCACGGGCCCTCAGGCTCTACGGCAATATGCGATGAGGTGGAACACGGTGGGGTTTTAGCCGGTAAGAGTCCGGCATAACCCGTCGCCGTTTCGGTTTCCAGCATTCTTTAATCATTATTTAGCCTTAGGCGTGGTAATTATGGCAAACAAAAAAAAAAAAAATTTTAAGAGTTTTCCGCCTTGTTGTCTTTGAAGATCAATTCTAGCCAAATTAGCCCTCTTAAGTACTTTTTTTTATTAATGATTATGAAAGCTGAGAGTTGGGCGCATTTTTGGGATTGGCTAAAAAATCATAAGGTCACCTGTTTAGAGTTTTAATTTAAAGTTGAAAATTTAGTCATAATTCACGGATCGCAAATTTTTAACTTTCGATCAATATTTTCATAACTTTTATCAAAGTTACGATGCTGATGATGTTATGAATAAAGGCACAATTCATGAAGATTAAGTTGCAAAAAAAGAATCTCTAAAAAGTCTTACACTTTTTTTTTTAGAAGTTGTTTAGCCGGTCATGTCGAGTTTCCTCAAAAAATCGGAAAAATCATCATAACTCGAAAAGTATAAAAAATCGCGGAACATACCGGATTCGGATACCCCACGACATACCGGACCTAAATTTTACGTTTGAACGTCAACTCCCCGGCCACCCTGTATATATATATATATACTGATAACAATCACCTTAATTTGTACCAAACCTTACTTTGGAAAAAAAAAAAATTTATTACCTTACATTTAAGTCTCGTTATAAGTCTACTGTTAAATTTGTACTTTTCTTGTATTCCACTTGCACTTTACATGTTACTCTCATTGTTTTACAGTTAATTTTGTTAATATTTTGTCACTGTCTCATACCTAAACTTTATGTTCTCATTGACAATTAGTCCTTCATTGCAATACCCCACAATTTAACTGCCGTTTCGATGTAAATAAACCCTGAACCTGTAAACTTTACATTATTTATTGTCAAATTTAGCACTCACCGAAGTTCGTTAGCATTATGGCTCAGCCTCCTGCCTGCCAAATTTCACTACTTTTGTGTGTATAGTTTTAAAGTTATTAAGCATTTTACTTAAAATTTACGGAAAATTATTGTTGCGGAAAAAATCCTCAACCTTCCCACCAGGACTGCTCCTCAGGAAGACCCACGACACCAATTTTTTATTGTTTCATTCACTAGCTTGACTATCAGACCTTCTGTCACAGAAGTTTCAGATTTTCTGGGTGAGTAGTTTCTGTAATATTAAGTTTTTCCTGACAGGTGTCGTACCAACCGACCGCACTATAAGTTTGTTTTCCTTTTCTCAGTGTTTTATTGTTATTAGTGTTATCCTCAATAAAAAAAATTGAATTTTAGACTACATTTTTACCATTGCGAAAATTTTATTTGCGAATAGATTTTCAATATAAAAGCACCAACTTGGAAACTGTAAACTGTACCACATTGTTGGGTATCGATATTGATACAAACATAAATTGGAAATCTCATATCCAAAAGTTAACAGACAAATTATCTTCATTCATATACGCACTCTACAATCTAAAAAGGATAACCAATTTTAAAACTGCCCTTTCTGCATATTATGCATATGCCCACTCAAGACTCACTTAAGGCATTATTCTATAGGGAAACTGCACGGATATTGGAGATATTTTCATCCTACAAAAGAAATGTATACGAATACTTACACACATCGGTCAAATGGAATCTTGTAAACCCCACTTTGTAAAACATGCGATACTTACAGTGACCTGCATCTACATTTTTGAATCATGCAAATTCGTTAGAAAACACCCACATCTGTACTCCCCTGTAAAAAATATCAAAATATTGCGAAACAATCGTGATGCAAATAAACTAAAAGCCCCCTTTTCTAAATTAAAACTGTTTACATCTGGCCCACAGTCAATGGTAATTAAAATATATAGTAATATACCAAACAAAATAAAAAATATAGAGTCATTAGCTGCCTTTGAAAGACGACTGAAAGAATACCTTGTATCAAAAAGTTATTACAGCATAAACGAGTTTTTTGAAGATAAAATAAATTAAATTTACCGAATCTTCAAGGACGGGAAAATAAATATTTGGTAGAAGAATACAATATTTTACGGCTAATTATATAAAATAGAAATGGTATGATAATTTAATTTTTATTAATAGTGCTATTAAATAGAGTTTAATTGTTATTTTAATGTACATTGTTGAATTGTTAATATTTATGTGAAATGTTTTTTTTTTAATTCTACTGTTACTTATTGTAAAAATTCGATTCATATTTGATTATTTTTAATTTTGAATGTATAGGTTTAACCTCAGTAATAACTTTTGCATGTGTGCTCTCTTCTCTATATTGTTATGCCCTTACAGGGTGCTCCATTGTTTAATTACTAAGATCTTATGTACGATTTTCTTACTGTGTACAACAATGTGGCAATGCAATAAATATTTGAACTTGAACTTAACGTAAATATTTTCCGAAAATAAACTTTTTTATCTTTGAACTTTAAAACTTTTAAACCATTTTATTGCTTTGTTTTACTTCTAAAAATAGTTTCTGAATGTAAATTTCTCTTAAATCTCCATTAGTTTAGTTTTTATAAGGCATTTAATTTTCACACCTTAAATTAGCTCTAATTCATTTCAATATTGTCTCACAACTTTGTTTCATATCTTGCTCGTTAGTATTACGACCCAGCCTCCTGCCTGCCAAATTTTACTAGTTTCGTGTGTATAGTTTTTAAGTTATTAAGCATCTTACCCAAAATTTATGGAAAATTCCACTATTTTTGCTTGTTTAAAATAGAAATTTCATCTTTTTGCTATTCCATTAACTTAGTCCTCTTGCTACACCACTCGACCTTCAGTCTGGAATATTTCGTAATTTTGGTGTGAATCGTTCCTAAAATATTCAACTCTCTACTTCTTTTTTCTGATTTTTTGTGATTTAAAATAGTCTCTTTAATTTTTTAGCATTCCAAAGTTATTTTGTGTACCAGTACCTACCATAACCCCTTCTTTCACATTTTAATTTTCTTAAGGACGCGTATACGATTTCCGCACCCCAATTTAAGGCTTTTGCTCGTACTACTACACGCGCAAGGCTCACGCACACAGAGATAACTGCCAAGCGGCAAAAGTATGAGTTAACTGAAACCACTTGATACTTGTAATATTTTTCGTTGTATTTTGGCAAAAAAAATTTTTTTTTGTTTTAACTTAAATTAATATAAAACGTTAACTTATAAATCTTTTAATTAGGTATATAGGTAATCTGTTGGTTTTTAGGCGTTCCTGACTCCAAATCACCTTTGATGAACTTTATGTGTCGAAAAGCTTACCTATTTATAAACTGGTATATAGAATCCTTCTTAATATGCTGACAGTTTTGTAACTTAAGAACTTTTTCTAAGGAACCAACATCGAAATTGCGAAAAAAAATCAGATGTCCCATACATTTGGCTCGAGTAGGTTTGCAGTTTTGTATGGGACAGCAGATTTTTTTTTCGCGATTACGATGTTGGTCCCATAGAGAAAGTTGTTCAATATGACGGTCTGATCATTCCCTTAAAAAGTGTCAGCATATTAAGAAGGACCCTGTATACAAGACTTGCGGCAAAAACTAGTTAAAAACGAAAAAGTACTTATATTCTTTTTACAGCCGTAGGTATCTACTTGTACGAGCAAAATCTAAACTACACCAACACAGTATGAAACGTAAATAGAGCCAAGTCAAAATTTTCTCTTACGGGACAGGTAGGCAGGTAGGAACTATGCGTTTCAAATGTGAGTAGCAATGGCAATGGTGTACAAGAATAACAGTGGTGATAAGGTCTTTGAGTCGTAGCTGTAAATTGT
This sequence comes from Agonopterix subpropinquella, assembly GCA_922987775.1. NCBI lineage: Eukaryota > Metazoa > Arthropoda > Insecta > Lepidoptera > Depressariidae > Agonopterix > Agonopterix subpropinquella. The sequence continues at coordinate 150,454 of OV277715.1, forward strand.
CAGTCCACAGGAAAACACCGGCCAATTTAAAAAAAAGTATAATCATAAAACAGAAGCTAAGTTTTTAGGGATCACAAGAAAGAACACTCCAAACCAAACGTACGAACAAAGCTATCTAAGTAGCAAAGTGGCTCACAAGTGATAAACACCAAAAAATGTGATCCCAGTTGTAGCTTGGCAACACGTGCATATCGTAAATAGCATTGTGATCCTAAATGTATTGTTGTGGCGCTTTGAAGTTACACTACCCACCTATATACCTGCACCGGCACGCTGTGATGTAATTTGAATACTTTATTATAATTTGCATATTTTTAATTAGGTACTATTATTAGGTACTGTTATTAGGTACTGTTATTGGTTGGTCCGGGGCCTAAAATTTCGAGTGATATTTAAAATAATACTTTTGGAGTTTGTTTTTATCTTTTCAGTTGATAATTTTTTCACGCCGTCGAGTTTTATATTTTCATTACCTAATTAAAAATTTGGTTTTATGACTTTTTAATTTTTAGTTAATCGTAGCAGTACTATAAAATTTATGTCATATTCATCGTCAGCCCGGGAAACCTCACTGCTGGGAATAAGCCTCTTCATTTTCACGATAACCAGAACAGCCGTCGATAGTCGTCCACAATTTTTTTGTCGGCTTCTCTACATAATGTCATCCGACCACCTGGCTGCTGTTCTGCTCACTGACCGTTCTCCCCCAATATTCATGTACACCACTATATATAAATTACCTACTAAAAAATTATAGAGTGTATTCAGACAATGAAACTAAACAACTTTCCCTAAGGAACATGGGACAAAAAAGGATAAAAATTTGACTTCCTATACTAAAGTACGGGTCAACCGATCCGAACGGTCGGAGGTCCACAAATTTTATCATTTTCAACCAGTGTTCCGTACGGAATGTTGTATGTATTATTATTCGAATACACCCTATTTTGGTTAGTAATTAAAAACTAGGGGTGTATATGGAATCTGATGTTTACTAGCTTTCAATGTTGATACCCGTATTGCTCTAATAAAAACATATTGTTTTATTCCTTCTCTTGTTTTTGAGTCGTCGTCGCCATATTGAAATGATATATGTGCTAGAGCACATATATCATTTCAATATGGCGACATGTCACTCAATTCAATTCAATTATAGGTACTTTATTGCACACCAAAACCACAGAGTACTATACTTAGAACATACATCATTCACATAGTTAAGACGAATCTAACGACACCCCATTTGTCAAAATCCATCAATCCGTTTAGGCTGTAGGGCGTGTCAAAGTATTAGATATACGCACGAGAAACATTACAAGATAATATAATTATTATGACACTTCAAAAATTGAACAAAAGAGCCAATAATGACGCCGGCGCGGCGGCGCCCCGCCCGCCACGCCGCATTGCGTTCCTTCTTGCCTCACCATCGGAAGGAACCGTATCTACTACGTACCTAGTCGATCTAAAAAAAGATAAAGGAACTCCACCATGAAATAAAAATAGGTAATAAATAACAAGAATAACTCCTAAGTTATTATTATGAATTTATTAGGTATGTGAAAGCAAAATGTTTTAAATATAATATCTTCCACATTATTATTTTAATTGATTATAACCACATTCATGAGATAACCTACTCATCAAGACAAATCTAACGAGCCTAAACTCGAGGAATCTTGTAACCGTGGCATTCTTTTGTTTCGTATAGTCAAATCAAGTATCAAGAGAAATGGTCAAATACAATTGTGTGTCCGTACAGCGATGTATTTCACTGCCAGGAGCTGCTGTAGCGCGACATGGAGGTCCACTCACAAGGGCGCATGAACGCCGACTGCTTTCTTCATTTAAAAGCTTGTGAATATAAACAAAAATCCGGTGTGATTGCCAAAGTAAACTAAACCTTAATGCAGTACGTCAAGGTTTACGTGCATTAGCAAAATTTACAAAAATAGTGCAAGTTTCTTTAAAAAGTATTTTTTTTTTTTCTGAGAGTTTTTCGAATTAATTCATTATTTTTGTTCCCAACGTTTTGAGCTGACTATATCTATAATATCACAGTATTTTTTTTACTCATAAAAATAATGTAGTTTTGGAGATAAAAGTACCGAAAGACACACCATTTTCGTAGATTTCAAGGGAGGAGGGTACGGAAATTTGATATTTTAGTATTAAAAATAGCAATATTATAAATTGTTTTCCCACAGATTTATAGATAAAGGTTCCATGTATCAGTAGGTATCAATAACTATTCATAAAATGATGCAGTTTCTTGTGAAAATGTACCGGAAAACATGTAATTTTTTCGAATTCTGCATACGCGTCCTTAAAGTCAAAATTTTTTACGTAAAAATCTTTCAAAAATTAATATTTTTATCTTTTGTTTTTAATCAAATTTAACTTTTTTATCGTATAGCCAGACGTCAAAAAATAGGCTTTGCAGCTCAACCTTTCTTATAGACCCCTTACTTTTCATGTTATAGCGCCTGTTCTTCTCTTTAACTAAGATGTCGGGCCTTAGCTCGGACGAGGAGGACTATTACTCCCCCTCCAATTTATTCGCCCGACTAGACAAAGAACTTGAGACTTTCCAACCCGAGCCCACTCCCCCCCCTCAATTTTACATTAAAACATTAAATGCTCTGTTTGATAAAATAATCACCGAATCCAGAAGCATAGCTCGAACCATTTATGATGGCAGAAGCGTCACCAAGACCAACAAAGAGTTAATTAAAGGCAGCGCCGACTCCATTTACGACTTTGCCAATCAAGCAGCGGAGGCATTACTACTACTACATTACTACATTACTGGATAGCGGACGACCTTAAAGACGATGTAGATATGGAGAGGGAACGCAGAGCATTGTCAGTCCGGGCGAACATGCTGGCCCGCAGATTTGCTCGTTGTACGGATGCAGTCAAAATCACGCTATTTAAAGCATACTGCACATCGTTGTACACAGCAAGTCTGTGGGTCAAATATACCCAAAAGACGTACAATGCTTTGCGGGTCCAGTTTAATAATGCGTTCAGGGCGCTGTTGCGGCTGCCGCGCTTCTGTAGTGCCTCACTAATGTTCGCTGAGGCGCGCACAGATGGCTTTGATGCCATCTGGCGCAAGAAAACGGCGTCACTGGTGAGCAGCAGTGCCGGATTAGCCACGTAGCAGTAGTCAGCAAATGCTACGGGCCTCGCGCCTAGGAGGGCCTCGCGCTTGTGCTTAAAATAAGTCTATCGATTAAGACGTGAGTAAGACAGTGGGGTGTAGCTACTTATGGAGGCGCCGAGCACTGGGGCCCCCGAACTCAGGAGGCCCCTGGCCCGCAAACCTCGAACAGTCCTCGCGAAAATATCTCCCACCTCCAGAACATAAATATAAAATATGTACAAGTTGCTTCGCACTGTTCGCACGTCAAAGCAAACTGTAAACAATGATCAAACTTTCACCAAACACAAACAATGATTATAGATGAGTCTGCTGACCATCTGTTGACAAGTTATTTTTTTACCAGGTTTCGGGTTCAAAAAGGTAAACTCTTTTGTTTTGCGCGCATCGCGTAGCCCCCGCACCGTTCCTTTCGGGTCATCCAGGGTTTTTAACTGAGATTCATTAAGTACGTTATGCATTCAGTTTGATGTAACTGTCGATTTAGGTCTGTTTAATTATCCAAGTTTTTATACAGGGTGAAATTGATATTTTCAGCATCCTTTTAAACTAAGAGTCTTCCCATCAAACTGACTGAACAAGTTTTACTATGGGAGCAAACCGATCCGAGCAAAAAAAATATCTGCTGCTCCATACTAAACTGCAATGCGTACTCGACTCAAATGTATGCAACAGCTGATTTTTTTTGCTCCGATCCGTTTGCTCCCATAGTAAAAGTTGTTCAGTTTGATGGGTAGACTCTAAGTTTAAAAGGATGCTAATGCTATACAGTATATGTGTAGGAGTTGTGTTATGTAGGTGTATGTGTATATTGCCTTTGCTTAAAAAATACTAAAATCATTGATATAATACCTAGTGAAAGCAAAAACTGCTCAAATTTTTTTAGTCAGAAAACTGACTTAAAGTACAAGTACTTCCGTCCCAAATTTTTCTGTTGATAGTACAATTGAGTATCTTCTCCACAACCCTTTACTAAAGTTGATAACATTTATATACCTTTTCAGAAAACTTATGAAACAAAAAAGTAATTCCCGTAATTTGTACGAGAAGTGCCGTACATTTTTTCGAGCATTACAGGGTGTATTACGAAAGAATTAAAAAAAAATATCATTACCACACCTTTTGATTTCCGAGATAATGTGTATTTATTAGATAAGCATTTTATTGTCAAAATAAGTAGGTAGGTACCTAATCATTTATTCATCAGCTTTTACTGACTAGAATGGAGTATTTGCGGTACATTAAATTTTTTTTGGGGTCCAGACCGAAAATTTCAAAAAAAATCTTAAAAACATCAGAACTCAGTTTATTAAAAAACTTTTGCTGATATTTGTAAAGTTAGCAATAAGAATAAAAAGTATAGCAAATACATTTTTTTCGAAAAACGTTTTTTCTTAGCGGATTTTTCACCTAACTAGCTTTGGAAGCCAATTCCAGCGTAAAATGGTTTATTAATAATCTTTTATTGTTTCTTATTTGGTAAGTTGAGTAATCACTGAAGATTTTAAAATTAGTTTCAACCTATGGAACTTCCTTTTTGTATTTTTAAGAGAATTTTGAAAAATGTTCTCCATCCAACACGAAAAATTTTCACTTTCAACGCTTTTTTCGGCAACTTGTATGGATGTTGAGTTGCTGATTATTTTAAGTATGGAAGAGTGTTTTTTGAAAATTAAGTAGCAAAAACAAAATTCAAAAATTTCTTACTATGAAAAAAATGTATGACAGTTTACCTTCTAAACTACAAAAAATCGCGGAACGGTACATGGGGTATTTTTGTACAAAGTAAAATTTCGAGATCGGTTCACTCGCTCCAGTTTTTGAATGGTGTTTTAAGTACTTATACACATACAAATTTAACTCAGCCGCCGTGCCTTTTTGAATAATGGTGCAAAAAATTTCGAGCTCGCTTCGCTCGCTCATTCTTTTTATTGTAGCAGCAAGTATGTAGTACTTTCTATAACGGCCCCCAAATTTTTGCCCTTCTAATACTTAGAAATACGAATTTACAAAATTGTATTGCTTATGAGCTAAAGCCTTTTCCTTAAATGCGCCCTACCTTGATCTTCCCATGCCCTACCTTGATCTTCCCATGCCCTACCTAAAATTTAGTTCTAGACCCTGCACCTGAGAACAGGGCCTAGAACTGAATTTCAGGCCTGAGTATGAAAGAGGGAAGTCCTTAGTAAAGAGACCGACCCAAGGGCCTCTTGTACGCTTTTGCTACGGGCCTCGCGCAGGCTTAATCCGGCACTGGTGAGCAGAGTGCGCGGGAGCAGCAACAGCCTCCTGAACGTCATCGCAAACAAATTTAATAGTCCTCTGATGTGGTCCCTCACACAGAGGACTAAATCCGTGTTGAAATTTGTATACTAACATAGTCTAAGACTTACTAACCGAATTGTACACTAACGTAGACTAGGTCACAATTGTTACTAACCCCAATGGATCAATGTTGTCTGGAAATAAATAATTTTTGAATTTTGAATTTTTGAATTACACGAACTCCAACTATCCCAGCATCAGCATTCTCGGCCCCAGGCCCAGGCTCAGCCCCAGCCTGAGGCTAGCAATGACCGTAACTCCGACTCCCCTCTCAACCAGATTTTCATCGATGAGCGCACCACTCTCGCTATACAGGAAACTGTAAAGCAAGAGATGTCCAAAGCAATCAAAATTATTCAAACGGCCACCGCGCCGCCCCCTCCTCACCCCACCCCTAAGGTTACCGCCCCCCCACCTGCACATACTACACCCCTTGCGCACTCCGACCTACCCCCACCGACTGACTCTACTGACGCTAGCAAGGCTGGATTTAAGCCGTCCATCATCGTTACGGTTCCTGAGGCGGCTCGAGATGCCCAGGAACTTAAGGAAAAGTGGAGGGCGTGTGTCTCCTTCAGAGACTGCGACTACGCTCCACTCAACACCAGACCTCTGTCCCTTAACAAACTCAGGGTGGAGTTTGAAAACAGCAAACAAAGGGATGAAACCTTCAAGAGAATACCCACCAACTCTACTATTCGGGCGGAGGCCGCCCGCAGTTTGGACCCCACCATCATCATAAAAGGAATCCGCAAGGATACCCCCTCTGATGAATTAATCTCCATCATTCTAAAACAAAACCCCACCCTAAGGGAAAACCCTGGCGATCAATCCATCTCGCTATGTTTCTGTAAAGGGAATCGTAACGAAAATTTATTCAACGCAATAGTCAGAATCCCGCCAGCCCTATGGCCGGCTGTCATGAAACTTGATCGTATTAATATTGATCATCAAAGGGTATTTTTTGAGGAGCACTCCCCCCTCCGTCAATGCTTTAAGTGCCTCGCATTTGGGCATACGCGGAGCAAGTGCCAAAAGGAAGAGCAAGTCTGCTCACACTGCTCCGCGCACGGACACTCACATAAGGAATGCTTCAATTGCTCCATTCACAACACCCGCTATAACTTGAACCGTAATACGAATCACAGCGCCACCTCCTCAAAATGCCCGCGTTACGGGGCTATGGTAGCCATCATTAGGCAGCGTATAGACTACAACTATTAATTTTAAGATATATTTTATTCTGTATACGACTCCATCTCAGTTTTTAGATTAATTTTAGTTCACTGTAATGTTGTAAATAGACAGGGGGAAAAAAAAATACAAATACAAAAAAAAAAAACACAAAAACCAAAAATATATACCAATCTTTTTTTTTACTCCCTGTTTATTGACTTAAGTTTAGTATTAATTTTCTTTTCTGTTCTTTTGTATCATGTGACGCACAACTTTTTTAGCTTTAATTTACTAACTTCATTTGTCCATTTAGTCTCTTCTTTCGTTTTTTCTGTTGTCTACGAATATGTATAACACTTGTATTATCATTTCTTCTGTGTATCGCACAACTATTAACTCAATCAAATATAACTTTTCTTCAACCACCAATTTATTAACATCACCCATCTGAAACTTATGTACCCTACTTTATTGTTTATATCTAAGAAACCATTGTAAACTACTTTTAACTTAACTAATGTAAAAAATCATAATCAAGTTCACCCAAAAACTAGCTAGAGTAAAGAGATAGTATCCCATTAGCAATTCCTATACTCTAAGACTTTTATTTAAAAAAAAAAAAAAAGAAAAAAACCTAACCTGGAAGGAGGAAGGAGGCCACGGTTATAGTTCTCCGAAAACCGGCGAAAGACGATTACACGAAGCCGAAGTCGTATAGACCGATTGGCCTCCTCCCAATGATGGGAAAGATACTGGAAAAGATGTTACTTGGAAGATTAAAATGGCACCTGACCCCGAGGATTAGTACTGGCCAGTACGGATTTATGCCCCAAAAAAGCACCGAGGACTCCCTCTATGATCTACTGAGTTACATCCGAGAGAAGATCAACGAGAAAAAACTGGTCACAATGATATCACTAGACATAAATAAAAATAAAATAAAAAAGCCTTTTAATTTCTTGCTTTAAACAAAAAAACATACATAACACAGAAAAATTAATTTCATTTCATTCTCTTACATATCTAAATAACTTAAAATTCTGATATTTGTTAATCCTATGTGTCATGCAATATAAACAAATCAAAATACCTAAGAGTTTGTGACATATTGTTAAATTATTCTCAATAGAAAAATTCTATCATTTCACTTTACATTATTATTTATTACTTATTATTATTATTACATTTCCCTAAAAAACAATACAATTTCACTATTATATTTAGATGAAAAATTAGTTTTGCAACTTTTATGCTGTGACAATAAATATCTTTCGTTTCATTTCATTTCAACACAATGCACCCATGTCAAGTTTGTAAGTAATTTGAATTTTTAATTTTTACATGTCATTTCCATACTTTGTTATTGAAACTATTTAATAAATAATACAAAATTAATAATGTCAACAATCTAATAAATTTAACAATTAATCATGCGCAAGAACCCCTCTCAGAGGGTGAAGGCCTCCTCCAGGTTACTCCACTTTTCTCTATTTTTGGCTACTATAGTCAAGTTTTTACCAGCAGTTTTAATAATTTCATCAGCCCATCTTGCGTGCGGTCTACCTTGCCTGCGCTGGCCATCACTAGACATAGAGGGAGCCTTCGTCAGCGCCTGGTGGCCGGCAATAAAAGTGCGACTGGCTGAGGAAAAGTGTCCTACAAACATAAGGCGGGTAATGAACAGCTACCTACACGGCAGAAGCGTAAAGGTCAGGTACGCCGGACGGGCGCATCGCAGAAACACCACCAAGGGCTGCGTCCAGGGATCCATAGGCGGCCCGATTCTCAGGAATTTACTCCTTGACCCACTTCTAAAGGGTCTGGACTCCCAAGGCGTCTACTGCCAGGCCTTCGCGGATGACGTTGTTCTGCTCTTCAGTGGGGATACGGGACTCAAAGTGCAAAGGCAGGCGAATGTTGCCCTCGCCTATGTTCGGGAGTGGGGTATCAAAAATAAACTAAAATTTGCTCCCCACAAAACATGTGCTATGGTACTGACACGCAAATTGAAATACGATAACCCACTCCTGAAAATGGGTGGCATAGACATTGGTCTGTCACAGGAGATTAAAATGTTAGGACTCACCGTCGACCAAAAATTGACCTTCAATACCCACGTCAATAATGTATGCAAGAAGGCCCATAATGTATACCGACAATTATCCAGAGCCGCAAAAATCAGTTGGGGCCTTCACCCAGAAGTGATTGAGGTTATTTATCGGGCAACTGTAATACCAATTTTGACATATGCAGCCAGCGCGTGGGCCCAAGAAACAAACAAACTGGGCATCCAGAAGCAACTAAACGCGGTCCAACGAGGGTTTGCCCAAAAGATGAGTAAAGCGTACCGCACCGTTTCCCTTAACTCAGCGCTGATACTCGCTGGTCTGCTACCGCTTGATCTCAGAATACGAGAGGCGGCTACCATATTTGAGGCCAAGAGAGGGGTACCACAGCCAGCGCTAGCGCACAGGGAGGTGGAAAAAAGGGTTGCTTACTCCAAAACACCACATCCCGCTCAAAATGTGAGCCTGGAGTTCGAATGCCTGGAAGACCGACAACAGGTGGAGGGTCTCAGCTCAAAATGTCCATTTCTCAAAATGTCCTTTTCTCAAAAAGTCCTTTTCTCAAAATGTCCTTTCTCAAAAAGTCCATTTCTCAAAAAGTCCTTTTCTCAAAAAGTCCTTTTCTCAAAAAGTCCTTTTCTCATAAAGTCCTTTTCTTAAAAAGTCCTTTTCTCAAAAATGACCTTTTGTCACGTGTACCAGGGGGGTCTTACAGAAATAAAAGAAAAGGTAAATTATCACATTATTTTAATCATGTATTTTTCTAAATACCTAAATCCGCTTATTCAACTTATAACAAAAAAATACAAAATAAATCAACAAAACATAACCATAGGTTTCTTTTTTAGAAAAACGAACATTTATAACGAACATATTTTTTATAATACAGTAGTCATAATGAACTTATACAGGGTGTTAGGGTAAACAGTTGCATTACTTTAAGGGGTGATTGTACCCATGATACTGAACAACTTTCTCAAAGAAACGTTAGGAAATTCGTAAAAAATTTTTTGGATTTCCCATACTAAATGCAATCAGCTGATCGAACTTTTGTGTGAAAACTCGTAATTTCTTTTTGCGAATTTCCTATAGGTTTCGTAGGGAAAGTTGTTCAGTATCATGGTTACGAACACCCCTTAAAGTGATGCAACTGTTTACCCTAACACCCTGTATAATTAATTGAATCAGGCGTTACTTTGCGGAAATCCATGACTAATATGTATATGACACAATCGTGTCATATACCCTGTATAATACAAAAATACACCATTGTCATTTCTTAACGCTTAAACAAAGAAAGGCGTAAATATATTATTTTTCTAAAAAACTGTAGCAACGTCAACTCATTCTTCTCTAAATGTTCCAAATATTTATTATATCTTCGGTCAAACACGATGTCTCTAATTCTTCTCTTACTCCTCATGTTGTTGAACAAGGAATTTTGAATGTGGCGGTCCCAGTGTTTGCTCTCTTTTCTTAATTTATACAAAAAGAGATACAAATTTGGTCTTTTTGGAATACGACCGTTCAATCTTTGATGCCAACCTTCTAGAGTAAAAAACCGAAAAAGTACTAAACCGATTTTGATGAAATAATATAATTATTTACGCATTTCTTTGTTTAAGCGTTAAGAAATGACAATGGTGTATTTTTGTGTTATACAGGGTATATGACACGATTGTGTCATATACATATTAGTCATGGATTTCCGCAAAGTAACGCCTGATTCAATTAATTATACAGGGTGTTAGGGTAAACAGTTGCATCACTTTAAGGGGTGTTCGTAACCATGATACTGAACAACTTTCCCTACGAAACCTATAGGAAATTCGCAAAAAGAAATTACGAGTTTTCACACAAAAGTTCGATCAGCTGATTGCATTTAGTATGGGAAATCCAAAAAATTTTTTACGAATTTCCTAACGTTTCTTTGAGAAAGTTGTTCAGTATCATGGGTACAATCACCCCTTAAAGTAATGCAACTGTTTACCCTAACACCCTGTATAAGTTCATTATGACTACTGTATTATAAAAAATATGTTCGTTATAAATGTTCGTTTTTCTAAAAAAGAAACCTATGGTTATGTTTTGTTGATTTATTTTGTATTTTTTTGTTATAAGTTGAATAAGCGGATTTAGGTATTTAGAAAAATACATGATTAAAATAATGTGATAATTTACCTTTTCTTTTATTTCTGTAAGACCCCCCTGGTACACGTGACAAAAGGTCATTTTTGAGAAAAGGACTTTTTAAGAAAAGGACTTTATGAGAAAAGGACTTTTTGAGAAAAGGACTTTTTGAGAAAAGGACTTTTTGAGAAATGGACTTTTTGAGAAAGGACATTTTGAGAAAAGGACTTTTTGAGAAAAGGACATTTTGAGAAATGGACATTTTGAGCTGAGACGTGGACAACAATGCAACCAGGCAGTCAAAATATACACAGATGGCAGCAAGATCGAGGGCAAAGTCGGAGCGTCGTTGTCCATTTGGAGTGGGAACACCGAGACCAGAGTTCTCAAGCTCAAGCTGCCACAATACTGCACGGTGTACTAGGCCGAACTCCTGGCCATATGTAAGGCAACCGGGGAAATCCTCAGACGACCCGAACAAAGCTTTGGAATTTACAGCGACTCTCGCTCGGCACTGCGAACTGTCACCAACAACTACTCACTTCACCCTCTAGCCGTAGAAACAAGAGCGAACATCCGAAACAGCAGAATTCAAAACAAGGAAATATCCCTGTTTTGGATCAAGGCCCATGCAGGACTAGAAGGTAATGAACGAGCCGACGAGCTAGCAAAAGAAGCCGCAAGAAAAGCGAAACGGAAACCCGATTATGACCTCTGTCCGATTTCATTCGTCAAGCGACAGACTCGTCTGGACAAAACTGCCAAGGTCACAAAGTGGTTCTTCCCAGATGCAGTAGAAGCATACCAGATAGTCAGAAAGTTTCAACCTGACAGCATAATTACCCAAGTAATGACGGGGCATGGTGGGTTCTCCGAGTACCTGAACCGGTTCAAGTGCAAGGAGGACCCATCATGCATTTGTGAGCCTGGAATAAAGGAGGACGTAGAACATATCTTGTTCAAGTGCCCTGTTTTTGGCCTACTAAGACATAATATCGAGCAGGAACTGGACACTGAATTTAAAATAGAAAATTTACATAAAATAGTGAAGGACAAATTAAATAGAGAAAAACTCATTAGGTACATGAGGTTTTGTAACAAATGTTGATATCGATAATCCGATTCGATCGATGAAAATAATCGATTACCAACGTAATCGATTATTTTCATAGCTAGCAACACTCCATTCCCCTTCTTTTAAATCGATCCGTAGAAGTCAGTCACTCATTCATTCAGTGGGAGTGGAAGTGGAAAACGAACAAACCATTCCATAGATTTTGTCGCGGGCCGGCCATTCCGATACCGACTGCTGAGCAGTGTAGACTAGTCATCATCATCATCAGCCTATCATCGTCCACTGCTGAACATAGGCCTCTCCCAAGGCGCGCCACAAAACTCTATCCTCGGCCTTCCTCATCCAGTCGCTCCCCGCTACTTTTTTTAGGTCGTCTCTCCAGCGGGCAGCAGGGCGTCCGCAACTACGCCTACCAGTTCGCGGTCTCCACTCTAGAACTCTGACACCCCACCGGTTGTCAGTTCTTAGGCAGATATGACCAGCCCATTGCCACTTCAGCTTGCTAATTTTCTGAGCTATGTCTGACTAGTCTAGTGGAAGTAATTTCGTACCTAAAGATTATTTTTCTGCAAAAGTTATTTGTAAATTTGTAAAATATATCTACATTGATACCGAAGTGCTGAGTTTTTCTTCATCATCGATACAGTTTGTAGCAGGAAAGGTTATAAGAAGGAACAAAACAGGTTAAGATAGACGAGATATGTGGAGTAGATACAATGATTGTATGTACTACCAGCATAAAATTCTAAACACGGCACTACAAACCTACTGTACCTAATGCAGCATATATATTGTTACGAGCTACGGGTTCCGGGATTGGAGTGAAACGCTAAGTCCAATTTTACAGAGTTTATTTGGGATACACTTACAAACGGTCCACCTCGCAGAGGTTCCCCTAAACGGTTCACTTCACCGGGTCCTCCTCGCAGGGACTCCCCGTGCACCACTTACTGTCACTGTTCACAGTCCACTACGTCACTACTGTGACGACACGACACGCGTCACGGCTATGACGTCACGACGTACGACACTATGACGTCACGCACTACACTGACACTATGACGTCACGTACTACACCGACACTATGACGTCACGCACTACACTGACACTATCTACTCACTGTTCCACTCTTAGCACTTTTCTCTTCACTAGTACTTTTCCACTTTTACTTTTCTTCCTTTTGTTTCGCTCTGTTCACTGTTAAATCAAGTACTGATCCATCAGACGGAATTCGCCGCCTTTTATATCCCGCAGAACGTTCTGGAATACCCTTTTTCCGATCTTCTTTTCTTTACTCGTTTGTTTACCTCCAGATATTTCCAACCCCGCCTTCTTTTCTCGAAACAGATCGAAGACACGCCCACTTTTCTGATTCTTTTCAAATATTCGTAATTTCGCCTCCTTTCTCGAAGTTCCTAGACACCCCTAGACCTTTTGGTCCCTTTTTAAATATTCCTTCTCTCTCTACCTTCTAGAACATTTCTAAAAACACAAAAATCTAGAAATATTTTTGGCGCGGGTCGGATTCGAACCGTCACCCCCTAGCATGGGAGGCGGAACCTTAGACCGTAGGACCACGGCGATTGTTAATGAGCCGGCCGAATTTTCGAATGCCTTCTTTACGTTTGACGTTTGACAGCGGCCGTAACACTGCCCCTCCCTTAGTTCTGCTCGTCCCGAGCATCATTACTGCTGAAATATCGAGCCAACCGGTCAACGTGCACTAACTTCAACGGGCTCCCTGGCGGACGCCGGAGTCGGTATTGGCCGACGTCCATCCTGGTCACTACCTCATATGGCCTTTTCCAACTTGATTGTAACTTCGGACGCTTCTCCTTCTTACGAGCAAACGGAATGCGCCTAAGCTGCTGATTGACTGGCGCTACGTCTCCTGTATTGTTCGCATGCTTCACCAGGTCTATTTTACCAATATGTGCGCCGTTCTTAGAGAGCGAGTTCTTCGCTATCACAGCCTGTGGCTTTGCCAGGTCCTTGCTGGAGTCTTCTACAACTTTCGATACGACATCCCCCTCAGCCTTCTGCTTCCTAGGAGGATTATCTCCACAGTGATCAACAACCTCCCCCTTCCCAATCGTCAGGTCCATATCTCCAACGTTAGGTATCAGGATCGGAGCAGAAGAAACTGGTCCAACAACTTTCCTCACCGGAATCCAACAAGTCCCAGCTTCAACCTTTTCCATCACAGCACAGCTCCCATCGTTACTCTTGGGCAAAACAACAGGTACCAAGTTCTGTGATCCAGGCTCGAGAACCATTCTTCTCACATGGTAGACCTTTTCCGATGATCCACCTTTCATCGGAACCTCCTCTGTATTACATCGTAGCACTCCGTTCTTCATGTCTATGTTGCACTGGTGATTTTGTAAGAAATCCAAGCCAATGATGCAATCGTCCACTATCTCAGCTACAATTACCTCATGTTTGAAAAGAGTCTCACCGATCGTAATCGAAACTCCCAACTCCCCCTTAACTGGTATGCGCTGGCCGGTCGCAGTCGTTAACTGTAGTTTGGTTCGCTGCAGAAGTCGTTTCTCCTGATAACTTTCCATTTCGCTTATCAGTCGAGCATTGACCACCGTCCTCGAAGCTCCGGTATCCACAGCTAATTGACAGATTCTACCATTGACCTCTCCTTCAACTAGCAGACTATCTCCGTCCGATATTTGCCTGACTCTAACGATTGGGTTTGCAACATAGCCGGCCAACGTCCTCCAGTTCTCCTGCTGCTCATCAGTCGAGACCCCTATGTCCCGACGACCTGTACGCTTCGGGCAGGAACTGCGAATATGCCCCCGTTCACCACACTCGTAGCACACATAACGACGGCCTGTGCGCCCCGGGCAGGAGCTGCGAATATGCCCTCGTTCACCACACTTGTAGCACACATAACGGCGGCCTGATCGGTTCGGACAGGAGCTACGAATATGCCCTTGTTCACCACACTTGTAGCATAAATAATTGTCACTCCGATTTCTCGGCGCTGACGCTCCAGTCACCACAATCTCCCTGCGTCGACCGGAACGAGGATCCTGACGTACAGCTTCCACTTCCAATGCATGAGCAACAGCGTCCCTGAGTGTAACATGGTGCCCAAGTCGCACTGCAGCTCGCACCGCCGGGTCCCGTATCCCATCCGTAAAGGTCTGCAGGAGCATGTCATCAATGACTGCCGGTGATGACCGAAAAGCCTTCCGCACAAGCTTCTCCACTTCCACGGACCATTGCTGCAGACTCTCGTTAGCATGTTGGTTACGTTCCTTCAACCGCGCCCGATACACGTGTTCCATATGCCCATCGCCGAATCTAGCCTCCAGAGCTCCAAAAAGATTGTCAAACGACATGTTTCCTCCAGCACCCACGGCTTCTAGTACTGTGAGAGCCTGTCCCTGGAGTGCTAATATCAACGCAGGCTCCGCCTCCTCCTTGCCCCAGCCATTAACTTTCATCGCTGTCTCAAATTGTAGCTTGAAGGCGGGCCATGACGTCAGTCCATCGTAAACCGGAGTCTTGACGCCTTTTGGTTGCATGGGTGAGTCTAAAACAGCAGCGACACGGCTATGAGATTTGCTCTGTTCAACTTCTCGCCGGATCTTGGCGAACTCACCCTCCACGCGATCAAACCTCCCTTCGAACTCACTCTTCACACGATCCAGCCTCCCTTCTACGGCTTCGACTCTCTCCACTGCCTGCTGCAAGCCCTTCGTAATATCTTTATGAAGCGCCTCCTGCATCGTGCGTATTTGCTCCTCCTGACGGCGAGCCTGTTCTACCGCCATGCATGCCTGCTTCTCCTGACGGCGAGCCTGCTCTTCTTTTAATGCGCGCAGTTCGTGGACCTGTTCCTCCTGGCGGCGAGCTGCCTGTTCCTCCTGACGGCGAACTTGTTCTCCCATCATGCGCATCTGTTCCTCCTGACGGCGAGCTTGTTCTCCCATCATGCGCATCTGTTCCTCCTGCCGGCGTGCCTGCGCCTCCTGCATCGTGCGCATTTGTTCCTCCATCATGCGCTGGATTTGATAGAGGAAGTTTCCTGGGTTCTGCTCCGGAGTGCGCTGCACTTCACCTCCCTCAGGTCTTCTCTCTGGGGTTCGCTGCACCTCAGTTACCGGGGCTGCACCTTCTTGCCGCGCTTCCGACATGGCCCGGGTGGTGACACCCTTTAACTCTTTCGGCACCAGCGGCATCTTACTCCAATCCCACTTCTGACACCAAATGTTACGAGCTACGGGTTCCGGGATTGGAGTGAAACGCTAAGTCCAATTTTACAGAGTTTATTTGGGATACACTTACAAACGGTCCACCTCGCAGAGGTTCCCCTAAACGGTTCACTTCACCGGGTCCTCCTCGCAGGGACTCCCCGTGCACCACTTACTGTCACTGTTCACAGTCCACTACGTCACTACTGTGACGACACGACACGCGTCACGGCTATGACGTCACGACGTACGACACTATGATGTCACGCACTACACTGACACTATGACGTCACGTACTACACCGACACTATGACGTCACGCACTACACTGACACTATCTACTCACTGTTCCACTCTTAGCACTTTTCTCTTCACTAGTACTTTTCCACTTTTACTTTTCTTCCTTTTGTTTCGCTCTGTTCACTGTTAAATCAAGTACTGATCCATCAGACGGAATTCGCCGCCTTTTATATCCCGCAGAACGTTCTGGAATACCCTTTTTCCGATCTTCTTTTCTTTACTCGTTTGTTTACCTCCAGATATTTCCAACCCCGCCTTCTTTTCTCGAAACAGATCGAAGACACGCCCACTTTTCTGATTCTTTTCAAATATTCGTAATTTCGCCTCCTTTCTCGAAGTTCCTAGACACCCCTAGACCTTTTGGTCCCTTTTTAAATATTCCTTCTCTCTCTACCTTCTAGAACATTTCTAAAAACACAAAAATCTAGAAATATTTTTGGCGCGGGTCGGATTCGAACCGTCACCCCCTAGCATGGGAGGCGGAACCTTAGACCGTAGGACCACGGCGATTGTTAATGAGCCGGCCGAATTTTCGAATGCCTTCTTTACGTTTGACGTTTGACAGCGGCCGTAACAATATTAACATCACATTTAAATATGTTTAGCTAACATAATGAACATGTAAAACTAGCATATAAAATAGTATTAAGAAAGTAAATAATAACGTAATATCCACCTGTTTAGAAAGAAAAAAAAAATATATACAAAAATTTACTAATATTGCCCAGGTCCTGCTGGATGTGGCCAAACAGGAATTTTCACTGTTTATTTATTGTATACTTATTTATGAAATTAACAAATAAGCTTGCATTCATGTCAGTTGAAAAGGTCTCTGATTCTGTCAGAGGAGCAATGTAAAGAGGGGGTGTTTAGTCCGTAGGTCACTGGGCATTATACACCAGTGGAGTCGGACATCACCGTGGGCTTGTATTCGGCCCGCCGAATACAAGCTCACGGTATCCATGAGGATTCACCCCTCCTCCCGGGAAAAAAAAAAAAAAAAAAACCTAACCTAACGAAAACGGAAAGCTTACCACTGCAGTAGAAAACTCCAACCCAAGGAAGGCTCTGAGATCAGAGAACGATGAAACTCATGATGATCATGATGACCCACCGTTCACTGCAGTAGAATTGGAAACTGCAGTGGAAAGCTTTAACTCCAAAAAAGCCCCGGGGTCCGATGGACTCACAGCTGATATCTGTGGACAGGCAATCAAAACGGATCCAATGCTATTCCTGGCGATCACCAATAGATGCCTACAGCTCCGGTACTTTCCCATTATCTGGAAGGAGGCAACGGTAGTGGTACTGAGAAAGCCAGGTAAAACTGATTATACCAGTCCCAAATCGTATAGGCCTATAGGACTGCTCCCGGTGATGGGAAAGATACTGGAAAAAATGATTGTTGGCAGACTAAAATGGCATCTAATCCCAAGAATGAGCACTCGCCAATACGGCTTTATGCCCCAAAAGAGCACCGAAGACTCCCTCTATGACTTAGTACACCACGTCAAAAGCAAGATAAACCAGAAGAAGCTGGTAGTACTTGTGTCACTGGACATAGCCTTCGATAGCGCATGGTAGCCCGCAATCAAAGTGCGACTGGCCGAGGAGCAAAGTCCTGCCAACATCAGGGGTATTATTGGTGATTACCTTGCAGATAGGAAGGTAAAAGTCAGGTACGCAAGACAGGAGTACAGCAAGAGCACCACCAAGGGCTGTGTCCAGGGGTCGATTGGGGGCCCGATCCTTTGAAATCTTCTCCTGGACCCGCTCTTAAAACGCCTCGAACAACGTGGCGACTACTGCCAGGCTTTTGCGGACGATGTCGTCCTTGTCTTCTCTGGAAAGTCGGTTCCTGAAATTGAGCGGATGGGAGATCAGATTCTCGGGCATGTGGAGGCTTGGGGAAAGGGTAACAAGCTAAAGTTCGCTGCGCACAAGACGCAAGCCATGGTTGTTACCAACAAGTTGAAGTTCAACACTCCTTGCATCCACATGGGCGTGACTGAAATCCCGATGAAGGAAGAGGTAAAGATACTGGGGCTAACTATTGACAGAAAACTCACTTTACAAAACACGTAAGTGAAGTGTGCAATAAAGCCACCGGTATCTTCAGACAGCTCAGTCGGGCTGCGAAAATTTCATGGGGTTTGAATCCGGAGGTGATCAGGACGATATACGTGGCAGTAATGGAGCCGATTGTACTGTACGCGGCAAGCGCCTAGGCTCCTGCATCGAACAAATGGTCGGTGCAGAAACAACTTAATACACTCCAGAGAGGTTTCGTCCAGAAGATCATAGTCTTACCGCACAGTTTCCCTGAATGCCGCGCTGGTACTCTCTGGTCTTCTCCCCCTGGACATGAGAGTGCGAGAAGCCTCTAAGCTTTACGAGGCGAAGAGGGGACGACCACAATCTTACCTAAGGGATAGGACCGTAGAGGCCAGAGTGTCATTCATGAAGGCACCACACCCTGCCTCGGAAGTGAAAATCGACTTCCAGTGCCTAGAGGACATGCAGCCTCAAACCCTTGCAGACCATCAAGTTTCTGGCTCTCACATTTTTACGGATGGGAGCAAGATTGAAGGGAAGGTCGGGGCTGCTATGTCTTACTGGAGGGATGGGTCGAAGAAACGAAGTGCCAAGTACCGCCTGGAGCCATTCTGTACCGTATTTCAAGCGGAGATGTTCGCGTTGCAAAAAGCAACCGAACTAGCCCTAAGAAATGCGGACAGCGAAATCAACATCTTCAGTGACTCCAGGTCGTCATTGGAGCTCCTTCGTGACCCCGACACGTCCCACCCCATGGCATGTGAGGTTAGGCGCAACATTAAGCTGCTCATGGAGAAAGGTAAGACATTACGGCTCTTCTGGATAAGGGCGCATGTTGGAGTAGAGGGTAACGAACGCGCTGACGTGCTAGCCAAGGAGGCAGCACTCTTTAAAAAGACCGCGGCCGATTACGACCGATGCCCTCTATCCAACATTAGGAGGAACATTCGGCAGGAAACGAAGAAGGAGTGGGAGAAGAGATACGCAGAGAGCGAAACAGCCTCCACGACCAAGCATTTCCGGCCCAACACAGAAGCCGCGTACAGCATCATCAAGAAATTAAAATTGTCTCCCACGTTGGTACAGATATTGACAGGGCATGGGGGATACGGTTACTATCTGCACAAGTTTAACTTGAAAGATAGCCCCCTATGCATCTGCGACACAGGATCCGAGGAGTCAATCATCCACCTCATCCTCGACTGTCCCATACATTGCGCTAAAAGACTAGACCTACAAATTCAGATAGGACAGCAGTTAACGGCCGAGAATTTACCCGGCATTGTAGCCGATGGAAGCAGTAGAGAACTATTGTTTAGGTTTGCGGAAGAAGTAACAAGATCGGCAAAGATAAGAAATGGCAGCAAAATTATTGGCGGATAGCAAATGCCACCTACATTTTGAGGATGTACACATGTGTATATATAATTGGTATTACCAATAATTTTGCTACACAAGAGAAAGAGTACAAATTACCATATTATGATAATATGGTAAAATGGTACTAAGGAAGGAAAAATAGTAAGAACCGCAAACCTAATAGACTGAAAAATAGAAGAACTACTGCGACGTGTTAAATTAAGATTACATTAATAAGACTGATATGATTGATGTAAAATACGTTCCTCTGCATTTAAAATTGTAAAGTATTATAAGAATAAAAGCTGATTAGAAGTTTCGAGCCATCCCTCGACCTGAACGAGTTATTCCCTTTGCAGCGAGTTCCCCTTACGCCGAGTTTCTCTACGTCGATTCCCTTTACGCCGATTCTCTTTATAGTGATTCCCTCTACGTCGAGTCTATGTCATATGTACAGTTCGCGAACGATTTTTTTGTGTTGATGTCTGCTTTTTTCAATCATCATCCGGTAGGTAGGTACTGTGATGTGCATACTGCACCTTGCTCGGCTGCGAGAGGTTTTGTAGAAGAAATACACTTGATGACTGGTAGACGAGTATATTTTCTTTTAGATAAAATTACAATAAAACAATACGTCTGTTTCTCGTTAATACCCGGGATAGAATAAAATCCTATCGCTTTGCTTATTTTACTATTTAACGGCTATGCGTTCCAAATTCAATCTAGCATAGTGGCCAGTGTTAAACCCCGTGATATACCATCTAAAACGTACCATCTCTACAGTACATACCTACTCGTCCGTGTTTAGTTAGTTTGTAGGTAGGTAGGTATTCAACTTGTATTAAATCAAAATTTGAACCAATTTTGATTGACTGATGCAATTTAAGTCAATTCAATATTTAAATAACCAAAGTTAAACATTTTTAATGGGTTTCTAATTCTATTCTTACTGATTCACGGTAACCTGTTAAGCTTTAATTGCGATGATTTAGTTACATTATGAATATTGTTATGAGCTACGGGTTCCGGGATTGGAGTGAAAGGCTAAGTCCAATTTTACAGAGTTTATTTGGGATACACTTACAAACGGTCCACCTCGCAGGGATTCCCCGCGCACCACTTACTGATACTGTTCACAGTCCACTACGTCACTACTGTGACGACACGACACGCGTCACGGCTATGACGTCACGACGTACGACACTACGACGTCAAGACGTACGACACTATGACGTCACGCACTACACTGACACTATGACGTCACGTACTACACCGACACTATGACGTCACGCACTACACTGACACTAGTCTACTCACTGTTCCACTCTTAGCACTTTTCTCTTCACTAGTACTTTTCCACTTTTACTTTTCTTCCTTTTGTTTCGCACTGTTCACTGTTTAACCAAGGACTGCCGCCAGTCGAAATTCGCCGCCTTTTTATATCCCGCAGAACATTCTGGATTACCCTTTTTTCGATCTTCTTTTCTTTACTCGATTGTTTTTCCTCCAGATAGTTCTAACCCCGCGTTCCTTTTTCGAAACCGATCGAAGACACGCCCACTTTTCTGGTTCTTTTCAAATATTCGTAATTTCGCCTCCTTTCTCGAAGTTCCTAGACACGTTCACCTTTTTGTCCCTTTTTAAATATTCCTTCTCTCTCTTCCTTCTAGAACATTTCTAAAAACACTAAAATCTAGAAATATTTTTGGCGCGGATCGGATTCGAACCGTCACCCCCCAGAATGGGAGGCGGACCCTTAGACCGTAAGACCACGGCGATTGTTAATACACCCTCCGAATTTTTGAATGCCTTCTTACGTCTAATGTTTGACAGCGTTCGTGACACTGCCCCTCCCTTAGTTCTGCTCGTCCCGAGCATCATTAGTGCCGAAATATCGAGCTAATCGATCCACGTGCACTATCTTCAACGGGCTCCTTGGCGATCGTCGGATTCGATAGGTGACGTCATTTATCCTGGTCACTACCTCATACGGTCCTTCCCAACTTGCCTGCAACTTCGGACTCTTCCCTTTCCTTCGAACTGGATTATGCAGCCAAACTGATGTTCCTTCCTCAAACCCAGCATAGTTCGCTTTTCGGTCATATCGTGTCTCTGAACGGTCACTTGAGTTTTGACCTGCTTCTCGAAGTTGTTCATAAATGTCGACCATTTTCTCCCGCAGTTCGCTCACATAGTCACTGATACTCTTAGGAGTGCCTGGTGCGCATCCTGATAGCAAATCTGCTGGAAGTTTCAACTCTCTCCCGAAGTTTGCTATTGCTGGAGTTGCCGAAGTACTCTCATGAACAGCGGTTCGATAGGCCAATAGGAAAAGAGGTATGTACTCGTCCCAGTTATCTTGATGATTATCGACGACCTTCGCAAGATGCCGTTCCAAAGTTTGATTGAATCGCTCCACCATGCCGTCAGACTGCGGGTGATAAGGAGTAGTCCGGGTCTTATGGATTCCGAAAATTTTGCAAACTTCCTGGAACAACTGTGACTCAAAGTTCCTGCCTTGATCACTGTGCATTTCCAGCGGAACCCCAAACCGGCAGAAAACTTCATTCACCAACTTGGTAGCCACAGTGACCGCTTCCTGATTTGGAATGGCAAATACTTCTGGCCACTTTGTGAAATAATCCATTACCACAAGTATATACCGGTTCCCTGATTTAGTGACTGGAAATGGTCCCGCGACATCCAAAGCGATTCGCTCCCAAGGCGCCCCAACATTATAAATTTTCATTGCTGCCCTGCTCCTCGTATGAGGTCCCTTTACAGCTGCGCAGACTGTACACTTGCGGCACCAATCTTCCACATCGTCTCTGCAATGCAACCAGTAAAATCTTTCCTTTACTTTCTCCAAGGTTTTCTTTACACCCAAATGCCCTCCGGAAGTTCCATCATGAAAAACTCTCAGAATTTCTTTCACCTTAGCTTGCGGGACCACCAACTGCAGATACGAGTCTTTTCCATCCGATGTCTCCCATTTTCTGCAGAGTAATCCGTTATGCATGATGAGGCTCTTCCACTGAGCCCAAAGTCCCTTCGTGACTGCCCCGTACTTTGCCACTTCGCTCCACTGAGGCTTAGAACCATCACTCTTTAACCAGTTCAGGATTGGCCCGACTCCTGAGTCCTTTTCCTGTTCGCGACGCATTGCCTCGTTTCCCCACTCATCGTTGATGGCATCAGTTCTAATAACCTTGAGTGAAACTGTTTCCTTCCCTTCTTGCTTGCTGCAATGCTTACAATCTTCTGGACATGGTCTTCTTGACAGTGCGTCTGCATTGGAGTGAACTCTTCCACTTCGATGCTCTACTTCAAAGTTGAATTCCTGTAGTTGCTCCAACCATCTTGCAACTTGACCTTCCGGGTTCTTAAATTGGAGTAACCATTTCAGCGCAGCGTGGTCTGTCCTGACTAAAAATTTACGTCCCAGCAGATACTTCTTGAAGTGTTGTACAGTCTTCACCACGGCCAATAATTCTCGTCTGGTAACACAGTAGTTCCTCTCAGGTCTAGATAATGACTTACTGAAGTAGGCTATTACAGTTTCCTTTTCACCATGTCGCTGCGAGAGCACACCTCCAATCCCGATGTTACTGGCGTCTGCGTCTACAACAAATTCACCCTGGACATCGGGATATCCAAGAATTGGTGCCTTACTCAGACGTTCCTTTAACTCCATAAAAGCCTCCTCACATTCTGAATCCCATGTGAACGTCCTCCTTTCTTCCGTAAGTCGATGTAGCGGCTTTGCGATGTCCGAAAACCCTTTCACGAAACGACGATAGTAAGAGCAGAGTCCAAGAAAAGCTCTAACTTGTGTCTTATCTTTCGGTGTTGGCCACTCCCTCACAGCAGCAGTTTTGGCAGGATCGGTCTCGACTCCTCTCTCAGAGATTACATGTCCAAGGTAATTGACCTGTCGTTTGAAGAAAGAACATTTTTTTGGACTCAATTTAAGATTGGCTCCACGTAGTCTCTCGAAGACTTTCTCCAACTTTTTCAGGTGGTCATCAAAGTCTCGCCCAACAATGATGATGTCGTCCAGGTAGACAAGACACGTGTCACCCAGAATTCCAGCTAGGACATGTTCCATCAATCTCTCGAAAGTCGCAGGGGCGTTACTCAATCCAAATGGCATTACCTTGAACTGCCACAGTCCTTTCCCGGTGGAAAACGCGGTTTTCTCCTTGTCTTTAGGGTCTACGTCCACTTGCCAGTACCCACTTTTCAGATCGAGCGTTGAAAACCATTTCATTCCATTCAAAGTGTCTAAGGTGTCGTCGATCCTTGGCAAGGGGTAGCTGTCTTTCTTCGTTACTTCATTCAGCTGCCGATAGTCCACACAAAATCTCGTTGAGCCATCCTTTTTCTTGACGAGAACTACAGGTGAACACCAGGGACTTGATGAAGGTTCGATGATGTTATTCCTTCTCATGTCCTCTATCATTCCCTCCACTTCCTTCTCACGAGCAAACGGAATGCGCCTAGGTCGTTGCTTGATTGGCGCTACATCTCCCGTATTAATCGTGTGCCTCACCAAGTCCGTTCTACCAATATCTGCGTCGTTCTGGGAGAACAGGTCTGAAAAACGCCGCAGCAAGTTCTTCGCTTTCACAGCCTGTAGCTTAGTCAGGTCCTTGCTGGAGTCTTCCATAACTTTGGATACTACATCCTCCTCAGCCTTATGTTTCCTAGGAGGATTTTCCACACATTGTCGTAACCATAAAACTTCCTCACAGTGACCAACAACCTCCCCCTTCTCAATCGTCAGGTCCACATCTCCAACGTTAAGTATCGGGATTGAGGTAGATGAAACTGATCCAACAACTGTCCTTGCCGGAATCCAAGAAGTTTCAGTTTTAACTTTCTCTATCACAGCACATCTCCGTGGTAATCTCCCATCGTTACTCTTGGGCAAAACGACAGGTACCAAGGTCTGTGATCTAGGTTTGAGAACTGTTCTTCTCACACAGTAGACCTTTCCCGACGATCCACCTTTCATCGGAACCTCCTCTGTGTTACACCGTAGCACTCCGTTTTTCATGTCTATACTGCACTGGTGATTTTGTAAGAAATCTAAGCCAATGATGCAATCGTCCACTATTTCAGCTACAATCACCTCATGTTTGAAAGGAGTTTCCCCGATCTTAATTGAAACTCCCAACTCCCCGTTGACAGGTATGCGCTGGCCGGTAGCTGTTGTTAACTGCAGGTTGGTTTGTTGCAGAAGTCGTTTCTGATAACTTTCCATCTCGTTTATCAGTCGAGTATTGATCACTGTTCTCGAAGCTCCGGTATCCAAAGTTAGTTGACAGACTCTACCATTGACCTCTCCTTCGACTAACAGACTATTTCCGTCTGATGTCTGTTTGACTCTTATGGTTGGGGTTGCAACATAACCGGCCAGCGCCCACCCCGCAGCCCTGGCTGGTTTTAGTTTCCCTGCTGCTCATCAGTCGAGACTCCTATATCCCGACGACCTGTGCGCTTCGGGCAGGAGCTGCGAATATGCCCTCGTTCACCACACTCGTAGCACACAAAACCGACGCTTCGATTCCTTGGCGGTGAGGCTCTAGTCACAAAAATCTCCCTGAGGCGAGCGGAACGAGAATCTTGTCGTACGGCCTCCACCTCCAATGCATGGGCAACAGCGTCCCTGAGAGTGCTATGGTGCCCAAGTCGCACGGCAGCTCGTACCTCCGGGTCCCGTATCCCATCCGTAAAGGCCTGCAGGAGCATGTCATCGATGGCTGCTGGTGATGACTGAAAAGCCTTTCGTACGAGCTTCTCCACTTCCACAGACCATTGTTGCAGACTCTCGTTAGCATGTTGGTTACGTTCCTTCAATCGCGCCCGATACATGTGTTCGAGATGCCCGTCGCCGAATCTAGCCTCCAGAGCTCCGAAAAGCTTGTCGAACGTCAAATTTTCACCAGCACCAACAGCTTCCAGCACAGTGAGAGCCTGTCCCTGGAGTGCTAATGTCAACGCAGACTGCGCCTCTTCTTTGCCCCAGCCGTTAACTTTCATCGCTGTCTCAAATTGTAGCTTGAAGGCGGGCCATGACGTCAGTCCATCGTAAACCGGAGTCTTGACACCTTTCGGTTGAATGGGTGAGTCAAAAACAGCAGCGACACGACTATGAGATCTGCTCTGCTCAACCTCTCGCCGGATCTTGGCGAACTCACCCTCTACACGATCCAACCTCCCTCCGAACTCACCCTTCACATGATCCAACCTCCCTTCGAGCTCTCCCTTCACACGATCCAACCTCCCTTCTACGGCTTCGACTCTCTCTACTGCCTGTTGCAAGCCTTTCGTAATATCTTTATGAAGCGCTTCCTGCATTGTGCGCATTTGGTCTTCCTGCCGGCGTGCCTGTTCTTCCTGGCGTAGAACCTGTTCCTTCATCATGCGAGCCTGCGCCTCCTGGCAGCGAGCCTGCTCCTCTTTCAGTGCGCGCAGCTGTTCCTCCATCATACGCTGAATTTGACAGAGGAAATTTCCTGGGTTCTGCTCCGGAGTGCGCTGCACTTCACCCCCCTCAGGTCTTCTCTCTGGGGTTCGCTGCACCTCAGTTACAGGGGCCGCACCTTCCTGCCGCGCTTCCAACATAGCCCGGGTGGTGACTCCCTTTAACTCTTTTGGCACCAGCGGCATCTTACTCCAATCCCACACTTCTGACACCAAATGTTATGAGCTACGGGTTCCGGGATTGGAGTGAAAGGCTAAGTCCAATTTTACAGAGTTTATTTGGGATACACTTACAAACGGTCCACCTCGCAGGGATTCCCCGCGCACCACTTACTGATACTGTTCACAGTCCACTACGTCACTACTGTGACGACACGACACGCGTCACGGCTATGACGTCACGACGTACGACACTACGACGTCAAGACGTACGACACTATGACGTCACGCACTACACTGACACTATGACGTCACGTACTACACCGACACTATGACGTCACGCACTACACTGACACTAGTCTACTCACTGTTCCACTCTTAGCACTTTTCTCTTCACTAGTACTTTTCCACTTTTACTTTTCTTCCTTTTGTTTCGCACT
The DNA here is from genome assembly GCA_922987775.1 of Agonopterix subpropinquella. NCBI lineage: Eukaryota > Metazoa > Arthropoda > Insecta > Lepidoptera > Depressariidae > Agonopterix > Agonopterix subpropinquella. Next base: position 177,410 of record OV277715.1, read on the forward strand.
GTTCACTGTTTAACCAAGGACTGCCGCCAGTCGAAATTCGCCGCCTTTTTATATCCCGCAGAACATTCTGGATTACCCTTTTTTCGATCTTCTTTTCTTTACTCGATTGTTTTTCCTCCAGATAGTTCTAACCCCGCGTTCCTTTTTCGAAACCGATCGAAGACACGCCCACTTTTCTGGTTCTTTTCAAATATTCGTAATTTCGCCTCCTTTCTCGAAGTTCCTAGACACGTTCACCTTTTTGTCCCTTTTTAAATATTCCTTCTCTCTCTTCCTTCTAGAACATTTCTAAAAACACTAAAATCTAGAAATATTTTTGGCGCGGATCGGATTCGAACCGTCACCCCCCAGAATGGGAGGCGGACCCTTAGACCGTAAGACCACGGCGATTGTTAATACACCCTCCGAATTTTTGAATGCCTTCTTACGTCTAATGTTTGACAGCGTTCGTGACAATATTATGATACAGATCCAGGTGAGTGAAGTTGGTCATTACAGCCGAGGCGGGATTGCATTGCAGCACGAGCCGCAGGCGAGTGGTGTATATAATAGCCAAGGCCTAATGACGTTTTTCAACATACTTGCGAGGAAAAAGTAATAAAATTTCGTAAAATACAACAATTTTAGACAAATATTTGGAAAAAAAGGTGCTTTTTTAACCGACTTCAAAAAAAGAGGTTATCAATTTGATACGTATGTATGTAATATTACTGGAATTGCAAAATATCCATATATGATAATCTATTAGGGCTTCCAAACAAATACAACGTGTTAATGAATTAACGCAAAACCTCATACACCCCAACTGATTTATATCAAAATAATTAGATTGAAACAATAATTTCATTATTTTTGTAGTTAAAATTTAAAGTTATTCGCATTTTAAGTTTTGAGGCAAAAATGATTTTTTATCATTTCAGCAATGAATGATGGCGCTAACGTACTCATGGATACATTTTAATAATCTTGTTTTGGTAGTAAGTAAGGGTGGGTGTGCCCGTGCGGTGGGTTGACATCGGGTTCAGTAAATTTAAAATTTTACCAAAAAATTATTTAATATTTTGAAAAAAATTACCCATGTTGAAACCGTGATAATTCGATTCGGCTCTCGATTCTAAACAAACTACTTTCTAGTTTTGCGTTAATTCATTAACACGTTGTATACAAAATTTCATAGGTGTATGTATGTTTGTATGTATGTTTGTCCACGCATATCTCTGAAACTATTGGTCGGATTGTGACTATTTTTTTTTTATTGACTTACATTTACCTACTCCAACTTAGGGTACAATGCAAGTTTCATCAAAATCAGTTCAGTAGTTTTCAAGATATTGGACTAAATACGTGTAAGTGTGAGGGCCTGGTTTCTATGTATTTATTACACGATAACTTCGGCATTTATCGACCGATTTGGATGATTCTTTTTTAGTTCTGAAGGATTTATCTCCGAGATGGTTCCCTTTTAATTTGGTGAAGATCTGATGATACACTTCGGAGTTACACAATAGAACTCCTCAAAAGTTGGCAGCACACCATCGGCGATTGAAACATTTGCTTCGTATCGATGTATTCTTTGCATATATAACTGATATTTGAGTCGAATTAATGTATTTCACCACGAAAAATTGTGAAAAAACAAAATTTTTAAATTAAAATTCATTATTAATTATTTTAAAATTTTTGCGTTCCGTTAGTTGAGATAGCTATGCGCGCGCAGGTCACCGAAGAGGCAATGACTTTAGCCGACAATCAACCAACGACGTTTTGTTGCAAACAACCTACAAAACGTTATAAACTTACTTAAATAAATTGATTGATTAAATGCAGCGTTTGTTTATCATATTTTTACTAAAACAGATTTTCTCTTTCTCTTCTTTTTATGTAAAAAAAACTATTTGCTAAGATTTAAAAACAAACTATAGAAATTAAAAGTAAAAAAAATCATTTTAAAAACAAGATTTTATTAAGGTTAACTAAAAAATAACAATAAGTAATGAATTCTAGTTTGGCAATTCGTTTGTAGTGGATGTAGTTTGTATGGGTCGATTCTAAAGAAACTAGTATCAAAGTATATCGCTATGCTAAGCTTGTTTTTAAAAAGATTTTTTTTACTTTTAATTTCTATAGTTTGTTTTTAAATCTCAGCAAAGAGCTTTGGTTGATTGTCGGCTAAAGTCATTGCCTCTCGGCGACCTGCGCGCGCATAGCTATCTCAACCAAAGGCACGGAACGCAAAAAAAAAAGAAGCCCAGCACCTTTTTTCGCAAATATTTGTCTAAAATTGTTGTATTTTACGAAATTTTATTACTTTTTCCTCGCAAGTATGTGTCTAAAATTGTTGTATTTTACGAAATTTTATTACTTTTTCCTAGCAAGTATGTTGAAAAACGTCATTGGGCCGGCTATTTAACCCAGTAAAATTAGATAAATCAGAAGAAATAATTTCCGGAGTTTTGAAACTTTTTTTAAACGTTCCTTTGGTACGCAATATTGAAGAAAAAAAAAGTCCTGGTGAGGTGAGCTCGAGGAAGGCTCTAAAGGAGACTTTTTTCAGTTTTTCGCTTATTTCTTGAAATCTAAAAGTCGTATCGAAATACTTTGTATGGACAAATTATACCTAACAAAATTTCCTACAAAACAAGTGGTATGCATTTTTGTCATAGGACTTAACCTTTGAGGGCTACGGGGTCGAGAATGTAACGGCATTTCAAAAATTATGAAATTTGTATGGCGACCCTCATGAAAGTTGAAGATAAAAACAAAATGATTTCATATTCTTAATCAGCAGCCCCAAAAACCCCCAGATACAAATTTTCAGTCTGTTCGGGGAACCCTTGAAAGCTGCATTGGCGTTTGAAATTTCCATGGTAGCCATCTTGGATATCGCAATTTTGGATTTTTTTCACCGCCAACCAAATCTGACCAGGGTCCTCTATGACATTTGTTCGAGGCACATAACCCTATCTGTCATAGTTTCCGTGGGCCGTTGACCTCATCCATCAGGAGTCGACCTTCCGAGGAAGTCAAAGTTTTACCTGTATCACCAAGGCATCCATATGATGATCCCCAAATGTCATTCTTGTACTGTAAGGGGAACCCTGAGATAAATTGAAGGTATCTGGTTGACCCCCCCCCCCTCCCTCCCCACATAGATATTAGATAAATACCCGTAAATATGGGGTTTCCCCCATTCAACGTGTAGTAAAATGATTTTAGGGATCATCATAAAGATGCCCTGGCGATAAAAATAATATTTCGACTTCCTCAGAAGGTCGACTCCTGACGGATGAGGTCAACGGCCCGCGGAAACTATGACAGATAGGGATTATGGACCTTGAACAATTGTCATAGAGGACCTTGGTCAGATTTGGTTGGCGGTGAAAAAAATCCAAAATTGCGATATCCAAGATGGCTGCCATGGAAATTTCAAAAGCCAATGCAGCTCTTAATGGTTCTCCGAACCGACAGACAATTTGTATCTGGGGGTTTTCGGGGTTGCTGATTAAGAATATGAAATTATTTTGTTTTTATCTTCAACTTTCATGAGGGTCGCCATACAAATTTCATAATTTTTGAAATGCCGTTACATTCTCGATCCCGTAGCCCTCAAAGGTTAAGTCCTATGACAAAAATGCATACCACTTGTTTTGTAGAAAATTTTGTTAGGTATAATTTGTCCATACAAAGTATTTCGATACGACTTTTAGATTTCAAGAAATAAGCTAAAAACTGAAAAAAGTCACCTTTAGAGCCCCCCCCCTTCCTCGAGCTCACCCCCCCCCCCCCCCCCCCCCTCACAAGGACTTTTTTTTTTCTTCAATATTACGTACCAAAGGAACGTTTAAAAAAAGTTTTAGAACTCCGGAAATTACTTCTCCTGATTTGTATATTTCAGCTTAATTTTACTGGGTTAATTATATTCACCACTCGCCTGCGGCTCGTGCTGCAATCCCGCCTCGGCTGTAATGACCAACTTCACTCACCTGGATCTGTATCATAATGTACTAAATCATTGCAATTAAAGCTTAACAGGTTACCGTGAATCAGTAAGAATAGAAATTAGAAACCCATTAAAAATGTTTTACTTTGGTTATTTAAATATTGAATTGACTTAAATTGCATCAGTCAATCAAAATTGGTAGAAATTTTGATTTAATACAAGTTGAATACCTACTTACCTACAAACTAACTGAACACGGACAAGTAGGTAAGTACCTACCTACCGAAAAATGATTGAAAAAAGCAGACATCAACACAAAAAAATCGTTCGCGAACTGTACATGACATAGACTCGACGTAGAGGGAATCACTATAAAGAGAATCGGCGTAAAGGGAATCGACGTAGAGAAACTCGGCGTAAGGGGAACTCGCTGCAAAGGGAATAACTCGTATTTAGAACCTATACCTATAATATATAGTACTACAATTTATAACATGTTATAGTTTTTTGGTGGGATATACATTTCAATACCGGAACCGTGTCTGTTTCAGTGCGATTTTTGAATCTCAAACGTTGAACTCAGCAGTTGAAAATGTATGGAGATACGCATCATTCTACTGCTTATTTGACTTTCGAAAATCGCACTCCTTGAGTATGATTTTTGATGTCAAATCAGCAGTAGAAAGATGCACGTCATAGTAATATTACTATATATAAATTTTCAACTGCTGAGTTCACAGAATGAGTTTCAAAAATTCTCTTTGTCTGTTAACTTTTCACATCTAAACCGTTGAACAAATTTCGAAAAAAAATGAACAGGAGAAAAATTGCATTCTGGGAAAGAACATAAACCAAAAGTACCTTTTTTGTTTCAAAAAAATGAAAGAGGATGAAATAGAGGATGATTTCAAAATGACAACGCAGACGAAGTCCCAGGCAACAAGCTAGCATTGTACGAATGTTTCAGATAACGCCGAAACGGAAACAGTCGTGGGATTATAATTTATGTGTATGTTATTGCCAACTTTTGTCGATTGCTGCTCTTCCTACACAGAAAGAATTTTGACAATATTATTGTGAGTTTTGTGACCCATATTATAGGTATACCTACGTGCAAACAAGTCAATTTAATTTTACGATAGTTTTATAAAACTTTACCTTCTATTGAACGTAAGTTATTTGTTTACCTCCGTAGCAATAAAACTAAAGAGGTATTAAAATACAGGGTGCTAGGGTAAACAGTTGTGTTAAGGGGTCATTGTACCCATGATAGGTACTGACTAACTCTCCCAAAGAAACCTACAGTAAATTCTAAAATCAAATTGCCCTGAAATTTTTCCGTCATAGATGCCTCTTACACACTTCCTCTAATACAGAGTGTAAAATGACCTGTCCATCCTAGTAACAACACACATCCTCAACATTCGTATCTCAACTGAATACAGTCGTTTTTCATCCGCCTCTTTTGTGATTCAGCACCGATCCGTACGCTAAAGAAGAAATTCTGATGTTTATGTGAAGTCTACCAATCCGCATTGGGCACGCGTGGTGGACTAATGCCCATACACAGTGACGTATTCTCATATGGGCAAAATGGGCAAGGGCTAAGGGCGGCCGGGTCAAAAGGGGCGGCCCGTAGGGCAATACACATTGGGAGAAAATGGTTGCCCAAAGAAATACAGTATTACACACGGGGAGGAAATTGTTACCCAAAAGAAATAGAGTACGTATTAGCCAGACATCAGGGAGAAAAAAATTTTTAGCTATCTCTGGTCTCTATTTTTACTAAATATTGTACTGCATATAAAGACTGAAACGAGTTCTAGCACAGCCAAGTCGTATAACGGAAAAAGTCGAGCTCGCTTCGCACGCTCCATACTCCATAGTACTTTCGCAAAATAATTTTTTTTGTAGCTTGTGACAGTTTTTGTAGGTTAGATAATTGTTAAATATCTCAAAACCTTAAAACTTTTGGCACAAATCTTGGCTACAGCCCCACCGCCGTCAAACTGCAGTAATGGGGGGGCGGCCAAAATATATGCCAAACATATTGCCCAGAGCGCAATATTTGTAAATACATGCCTGCCCATACACCCTCCCCGAGGGTAGGCCTATGCCCTGCAGTGGGACGTTTACAGGCTGATGATGATGATTGATCCGTACATGATATCTCCAGTCCCTCAAAGAATATTGTCTTGAGCAGACTCTGTGTTAATGCCACCAGTGATAAGCCCAGCATGGTACGCTCCAAGGCTCTTTAAGCTAAATACACGGTTAATAAACCAGTGCCGTTCTGCCAAACTAGTTCAAGGTCTATATAAGTTTCCAACTACACGCTCGAATAGATTCTTAACCCTTACATTGGGCTTTCCCTTTGTGTTTGTCTCTTCTAAAGGTGCTCTTATATTGCCGTTACTTTGTTAAACTGATTTTTAGTTTGTTAGACCGTAATTGATAGGTAACGTGCTAAAAATGAGAAAAGAGCTTAAGTTATATAGGAAATTAGGAACATTATATGCATAATGCTCACGCACTTATGCCAAGGGGATAGGCAGAAACTACTGCGGAATTATGAACGACAACCTGACACCACAGAGTACTATAATTAAGAACAAGGTATGTAGTAATATTGGTAATAATAGATACTCTTTCTTATACTGTGACCAAGGGTTGAAATACAAGGATAGTTACTTGCATGTGGCGGTGCCACACTCTGTTATAGGCCTTGAGCTATTTACCAGTAGCCAATAATAATGATGATGTTGGATTCCTAGTCGATTTCAACTACGGCGACTACTAATCTTTGTAGGAAAGCAGTCAGGTACGCACTCTCTCGTCCTTACCCTCCTATGTCTGATGGAACGGGAGACCGATACGATCAGAGGTGGGGTCTGATGCAGTGGCTATAACCTGTAGCCACACGGTTTGTCTCTTGTTCTTACCCTCCTATGTCTGATGGAACGGGAGACCGATACGATCAGAGGTGGGATCAGATGCAGTGGCTATAACCGACAGCCACACGGTTTGTCTCGTGTTCTTACCCTCCTATGTCTGATGGAACGGGAGACCGATACGATCAAAGTTGGGGTCAGAGGCAGTGGCTATAACCGGCAACCACACGATTTGGGAGTCAAAGATGTGTACGACACCTGAAGGAATTGTCGCCTCTTACGACACCGGACTAGGTCGGTGCTAATCGAAGCCTGACACCACGGCACCAATGAACAATGATGTGCTGATTAAGATGATGCAGCACTGGAAAGGCACATTGCAGATTCAAATCCCGTTCGCTCCTAGGAGATTGGGTAAGTTTGGTTGAGAAGTGGTCTATGAACCAACGGCGATACGGTTTTGGTGCTTGTGTTCGGATACCCCAACTATACATTTGTGCCTTAGGGGCATCAAAATCCATCCCAGTTTTGAGAAAAATAATCTATCTATCTATCTATAACGTCACGCCTCTTTCCCAGTGGGGTAGGCAGAGACCAGGGCGCGCCACTTACTACGATCCTTACATACCTCTTTTGCCTCATGCACATCCATACATCTCTTCATACATGCCCGTCGGTTTCGAGTACTCCGCACCTCCCCATTTTGTAGGATGCAACTGATTTGATCAGCATACGTCCTACGAGGGCGCCCTCTGCCGACACTTCCACTCACATTAGCAACATATATCTCTTTCGTACATCTGCTGTCACTCATCCGCTCCACAAATAATATTTTTATAATAATGGGACTTAACTTTCGTTTTGGCTACGATATGAAAAATGTATTAAGTATAGTCTGGTATTTCTGTATTATATAGTTCTATTGTGTTACTGTACAAGCATGAATTTCGATATATCATAACAGTTTCCAGTAAAACCGTATCTCTGTTGGTTCATAGACCACTTTCACCCTTCGCACTTCTCCTTTGATTAAAACCACTGACTTACCAACTACTGGACGTAGGGTTCGTGCTCAAAAGTGTCCGAAGCGAAAGAGCACCAAAACGCAAAAAAAGAGAACCAATTACGTGACAGTCTTCATTTGATCGACCGACTACGAGCACGCGCGGGCGCGCGCGTGCCCCGATAGTGGGATGGAAAATAATTTCAGCATTTTCAATGTTTCTAGTTTGTTTATAAGTACATACTTAGGATTTTGTATTTTAGTCTTGAACACTTTTTAAGAATTTTGTACTAGACCCGGCGTCCATAGTATTCTAGGTCAATGATTAAAACAGCAAGATTGTAAATACTGTAATAATCATTAATATTATCTAACTCGTCAAAAAGTAACATCAATATAACTGAACCATTACATTGTTGAAAGCTATGTCACAGTCCCTTTTCGCGTAAGACACGCGCTTGCAGAATGTAATTAATTCAGTTTGCGTGACGAAAACTTTGTCCTAGGCGAAGATTACAAACAATGGCCGAAGCAGTTGGTAAAGTCTACGAATATGTAAATGTTTACATCAACTGTTGTTTACTTTGGCGGCCAAAGTATAAAGATGTTAAGAGTATGAAAAGTCGATTTTTTGTCGACAATCACCCCTTAAAGTAATGCACCTGTTTACCCTAACAGGTAACAGGTATACAGGGTCATTTTTATATCACTGCGGATAACTTCAGCATGTATTCTACTCATCAAACTGAACAACTTTCACGAAAGAGCCAACTTCGAAATCGCGAAAAAAAAATCAGCTGTCCCATACATTTGAGTCGAATTGGTACTGCAGTTTTGTATGTGACAGCTGATTTTTTTTTCGCGATTTCGTAGTTGGCTCCATAGTGAATGTTGTTCAGTTTGATGAGTAGAATACATGCTGAAGTTATCAGTACTAAATATAAAAATTACCCTGTGTAATATACGAGGTGTTACAATGGTTAAGACCATCAAACTGAACAACTTTCACTATGAAACCAATATTGAAATCGCAAAAAAATTGGAGGTTCCATACTAAACTACAAATCTACTCGACCTAATTTTATTTTTTCCCGATTTCGATGTTGGTCCCATAGTGAAAGTTGTTCAGTTTGATCGTCAACCCCCTTATAAGTTTTTAATGTTTATGTTTACTTTTGTAACACCTTGTACAGAGGACGTATAGGGGTGCACTAAGAAAGGTTTTCGAAACCAACAAAAACAAAATTTTCGAAAATCGACCCCTAAGGCTCAATTCCCACTGGCGCAGAGTCGAAGCGAGACGCGACGTGAAATAATTCGCCCCATTGAACCGTGAACGTTAACATTTTTGCGCGCGGTGACGAGTGAACCCGAGCGACCCTTGCAGGCGAAGACGCGCGCATTCGCGCACAGACGCGCGTCACTGAGCGTTTTCAAATTTTCGAAACCATAAAGGTATCATATAGAGGAACTGACAGCTGAGAGAGCGAGATGTACCTAGCGGCGTCACTGTATAATAGAAAGACATACGTGACGCGAGGCAATACAACCGTTTTTGGGAACTTGTCGGCACAATCGACTGGGTAAATATTCGTGCTCTGTGAATAATTAGTGAATCTAAAGTGAAGTCGTAGATTATTTTGTGAAATATACTAACACTATTTCATTAAATTACTTACGATTTCACGTTAGATTCACAATTATACACAGAACTCGAAGTTTTAGGGTACCGATAAGTGCCGACAAATGCACAAAAAACAACAGGAACTGACAACTCATGTCAGTTACTCTATTCCGACAGGTATAATAACTATATGTTCGAAACACAAATTCGTACCGTATTAATAGAGAAATAGAGATTAATTTAGAACGGTTGAAAAACGTGACGCTAACGTAACGCGACGCCTCGACTCTGCGCCAGTGGGAATTGAGCCTAAATGGGTAATCTACGCAGACGAAGTCACGGGTCAAAAGCTCGTGTGGAATATACATGCAATGCATTAAAAATGCAACGAAGGCAAGTAAGGTTACGTGGGGTCATAAAACTAGAAATTTAGTATCTCAAAGGAAAACAGTTATAAATAAATTATACTATAGTTTTTTAAACAGAACGGTAGAAACGGCAGGTCCTTGGGCTGCTGAAGCCGAAGTTTTCGAAAGAGACTTGGGTCACAGGCTGAGTGGCTTGGACCCCCCGCTCCGTGATTTTTTAAACCCCCGACGCAAAAAAAGGGGTGTTATAAGTTTAACGTGTCTGTCTGTGTATCTGTCTGTGGTATCGTAGCTCCATAACGGATGAACCGATCTTCGTTAAGTTTTTTTTGTGTCATAGTCAATTTTATCTCGAGTTCTCTTAGCCATGTTTCATGAAAATCGGTTCAGTAGTTTTGATGTAACTTTAAAAATTATGAAATAACATTAAATTACAAATTTAAAAACCCTCAACGCCAAAAAAAAAAACATTTAAAAAGTAAAAAATAATTCGGTCACCTATTGTGTTTTTGTGTGATGACAAAAATAATAGGTGACTGAATTATTTTTTACTTTTTAAATGTTTCATTTTGGCGTTTTGGGGATTTTTAAATTTGTAATTTAATTCGTCCAACGTATCTCATATTGGTCGTGCAACGTGGCAAATCTGCAAGTGTAAGGCCACGTCCAGACGACCCACACCCGCTCCGCGCTCACTCCGCGCCCTAAAATGCATTGCTTGCAATTTCAGTCATATGACAAGATAATAAATCTTGTATTGTATTTTGAAAGAGGTCGCGGGGCGCGCGCGGGGCGGGTGCGGGGCGGGTGCGGGGTGGGTGTGAGCCAGGTGCGGGCCGGGTGCGGGGCGGATGCGGTCGCTCCCATAAAATACAACACGAGATTAATTATCGTGTCATAAGACTCAAATTGCAAGCAATGCATTTTAGGACGCGCGATTTAGGGAGAGCGCGGGTTGAGTACGTGGCGGGCGCAGGACGGGTGCGGGTCGTCTGAACGCGGCCTAATGGGTACGTTTGACAATGGTTTGACCCGGGGTGGACTTGGATTCGATGCTTGTTAGGTTTGTTTGCTTTGTTTTGAATAAACAATTTCTTTTAAACATTACAGTAGCTTGTGTGATTTATTCTGAAGGTCGATTTGGGGTAGACAGAGTTCCTAGAGTATCGCAAACTCATCTATGTCCCTTACTACATTTGAGATTTTATTTATTCATTTTTTACTTCGTATTGTCTAACAGCAATATTGATGCAAATAACAGAGTAGATAATATATTATAATATTGAAACTAAAGAGTTATGACAGGCCTTAAAGTGGCAACCCTATTTTTTTAATCTTATTTTTATTTTTTAGGGTTCCGTACCCAAAGGGTGAAAACGGGACCCTATTACTAAGCCTACGTTGTCCGTCTGTCCTACCTATTTAGGGCTGTAAATTCTGAACCGCAATAGTTAGATAGTTGAAATTTTCTCAGATTATGCATAATTACGACGGATTTTTTAACAAATGAAAGTGTCAAAAAGTTAAAAATTAAGGGGGGTTCTCAACAAGAAACTAGTTTTTATCAACGTTTTTTCTTCACGCTCTATCGTAAAAACGGTAATACATACAAGCGTCAAACTTAGTGTGATTATAGAGCAAACTCTACAGAATAACAACAAATACTAAAAACCGGCCAAGTGTGAGTCGGTCTTGCGCTAAAGGTCGCGGACAAAAAAAGTTTTTTTTTGTTAATAACGTTGTGTTCTGTGGTGGTGTGGTACGGAACCCGCGGTGGCCGAGTAGCCCGACTCGCACTTGACCAGTTTTATTATATTCATCGTAATTATAGTACTTTGTGTTTCAACTATCTATGGCATCTACACTAGAATGTAACATACACACATAATTTGCAAGTAGAAAATTTTATACGGGATCTTAGTATACATATTATAATAATACAGAAACAGACCCGCTTTGTAACACTCGAGTTAGAATTAAAAATCATCATTATCATCAACAAAACACCCTAGTTATACCAAAAGGAGTGTAAAGTTGTTCAGTTTGACGTTTGAAATGAGATGACAAATATCATCTGATCTGATGATTCAGAGCATCAAACTGAACAACTTTTACTATGGGAGCAAAAGAGAAATTGCAAAAAAAAATCTGCTGTTCATACATTCAAATGCGTCGAGTAGGCATTGCAGTTTAATATGGAACAGCAGATTTGTTTATGATTTCAGGCTCCTATAGAAAAAGTTGTTCAGTTTGATAGTCCTGAACAATCCCTGAAAAGTCGACGCATTTCAATTGCACCCTGTAGATTTCATAACACATTTTCAAGCTACTGAAAAGCGCTGCCGAATCTAAACTATTATAAAACTGTAACAGAAGTGTGTCTGTACATTGAAGATATTTACAAAAAAAAAGATTACGATATGATTTTTAGATGTCCCTGATTCCAAATCACAAGTTTTTGGACTTTTTGTCTGTCTGTTTGTTTGTTTAGGTGTTTGTTTGTTCGAGTATCACGCAAAAACTACTGAACCAATTTTGATGAAACTTTTTTTGTTTGATAGCTTATCATCTGACTTAAAATCTGGTATATAATTTATGCGGACGAAGTCGCGGGTAAAAGCTCGTAGTTTAATATTATACGCGACCTCTGAAACTAGAATAAACTCCGCATTAAAACTGGAAACAAAATGGAAACAAAGTTTTATAAACACAGTGAAACAAATAATTGTCAAAAGCGTCAGTTTGTTTTGAATTTTGTTAGAGAGAACTGACGTAATTGGGATACATTGATGAACATTATTAAATAGCATAACTTTGGGGTTAAAATTTAATTATCTTAACTTCATGTTTAATATTATAGTAGATGTTTTATTATTTAAGCTTTTACCCGCGACTTCGTCCGCATAAATTATATACCAGATTTTAAGTCAGATGATAAGCTATCGAACAAAAAAAGTTTCATCAAAATCGGTTTAGTAGTTTTTGTGTGATACTCGAACAAACAAACACCCAAACAAACAAACAAACAAATAAACAAATCAACAAACAAACAAATAAACAGACAGACAAAACATCCAAAAATTTGTGATTTGGAATCAGGAACAGTTAAAAACCAGGTCGTAATTTTTTTTGTAAATATCTTCAATGTACAGACACATTTCTGTTACAGTTTTATAATAGTTTAGATAGCGTAAGTTTTCTCTATTTATTTTAGGTTTAAAATTCGTTATAAAATTTTTACCCTGTTTTTAAAATAAATATCTTGATTATAGTAACGTTAAAATATTGAAATTAATAGCTTTTTAGCGATAAGACCGCCTTTTGTTTTTTCATTTTTATTGTTTTTTTGTTCCATAATGACACAATTATTACTTAATAGGTACGTTACGTTAAGTTATCAAGACAGTAAAACTGAAAAACTTTAAAAATCTAAATCGTGAAAACAAAAAAACTGTTGTTCCATACTGCAAACAAGTCTGTGTTGCAAACCTACTCGGCACAAATGTATGGGACACAGCTGATCTTTATTTCGAGATTTCGATTTTAATCCCATAGAGAAAGTTGTTCAGTTTGATGGTCTGATCATCCTAATAATATGCTGATGTTTTATAAAAATCTGCATATTATTAAGTTGAACCCTACAAATGAAAGATTTATAGTTTTAAATTATGGCAGTACTTAATGGTATTCCACTTTAGACTTTACTAGAAAGAATTAGGTAATATACATAGAGGAAAGAAGTATATAGTTAACGTCGTGGTTCATGACGTTGTCCCATTCAACTGCGGCGATATAGTACTATGGCATTTAGTCGCCCTCTCACTGCGGTCACGTGTAGCAGTTACATTGAAAACAATTTAATCTGCATAAAAATGCCGTGGTGTGTACTGAGATACTGCACAAACAATTCAAGAAACGTAAGCAAATGTAAAGGATTACTTTTCATAGGTAAGCAAGATGATTTAATTATTAAAAAGCATTTTCAATATTATTGTAAACAATATTTTTTTCCCGCCCCCGAAAATATATTAAGCGAATGCAAATAAGGAGAAACCTATACGTGAAAAAGAGAAGACAATAGATATTGCCAGTCATAGAAATAGTGAAGGACAAACCTATAGGCGAAACAGAGAAGACAATAGTATTCACGAAGCTATGTATGTATTTTGTCTTTCTCGCGCATATAGTTTTTACTGTCTCTTATCCTCTCTCTCTCTCTCTCTCTCTCTGCACTCTGCAATCTTCTTGCACACGCCCCCCCCCCCCTGCCCCCCCCCCCCCCATGGCTCACCGGCTGCTGCACATAGCGCATGAATTTTGTTTGTTGCACTATCTCTATACTTCTTTCCTCTATGGTAATATAAGAATATGTTATATTTTTTTCAGTAAAGTCAATAACGTATAAGGTTAAAAAATGTATGCCTTTTTCGATAGCCCCTGATATATAGCACTAATGTTGGCAATCCATCTTATTAGATCGACGGGGATTACGAAACTTGGCTTACTGGCTATTACTTGTTTATTTTAGATCTATAACATTATAGTCTTTATTATTCTAGACAATTTTGCACTGAAATTCTTTTCTAATTATTATTTTTTTTGTTAAAGATTAACCCCGATTCCATATATCTGCGGAATATCCTATAGAAAGTCGTGCTATCATGAGATGCGATCGAATTGTTCTATTTCTATTCAGATATAAGTATGTTTAAATGCACAGTCAGTGGCACAATGATTTTCGTCGGACGAACGCATGATCGCGCGAGCGATGGCAATAGGACAGCGCCTTATAGTATTTATATTATAGACAATTTTGCACTGAAATTCTTTTTTAACCTAATAATTTTTTTTTGTTAAAGAAAACCCCCGATTCCATTTTACCTCAATCACTGGTACCTGAGAATTTGAATTTTATAAGAAATGTTACAATAGAAAAGGATAATTATTTAGGATAAGGGTTTGGGTGAGACCTAGGGCAAAGCTTTGCCCAGCAGTGGGACAAAAAAGGTTAAAAAACATTATTTCCATTTCCTTGGGAAGTATGATATACTTGGCTAGTGTGTAATAACTGCCAGTAGATGTCGCTCACGTCCCCTCAAGACGCAACAGATTGAAAAATTCGTTCTCTGGCTAGTGGGCTCGGTAGCGAAATTGGATAACGCACTTCCCCGGTTTGGAAGTGTGCGGGTTCAAGTCCCGCCCGAGACTGAATTTTTCAATCTTTAATTTGATTCGTAATAGCACAACATGGCTGTAACATGTTTAAAATCAATAATATTTGAAAGTATGATATACCTCCTATTTTTTGTGTATAATTTTAGCTATCATACTATTTGTATGTGTTCTTTGATCATACACATCCGTTAGTTGTGTAACGATTACATTACGTCACGTGGGCAATGTCTTTTATTAACCGAATGTTTTGGTAAAAAACCTGCTGCAATAAATTAAAAGACACATCACTTAAAAACTACTAAACCAATTTGAATGTGGTTTTCACATAAACATAGGGCCTAGTTCAAATTAACATTTAGACTTTATTTCATCGGAATCGATTTTGTCAATCAAAAGTTATGAGTATTTAAACTCGGTTGTCTGCGCGTACAAAGGCCCGGCGTACATTATTACAAAATATAAGACATGGGTGACTTACAAACGTATTAAGAAAGACAGACAGACTAGACAGACAGACGGCGTAGGCTTAGTAATAAACCCTTTGACACTCTTTGGGTTCCGTCAGGCCTCCGTCACTCAGCCGTAGTATTTACCGAGACAAGTACACACTTTGTCGCGTCATAAATAAGCGATGCGCTTGCTTGATTTCTGCCTCGCACCAGACAGCAACCTCGCATACGTCGCGCGCTGTACGAAGTAACAACAACGCTGTGGTAAGCTTCACTAGGTACATTTTTGCGCGTACCGTCTGGTCACACTTGGCCAGTTTTTATTATTTGTTGTTATACTGTAGAGTTTGCTCTATAATCACAACAAGTTTGACGCTTATATGTATGTGGGGAACTAGTGAACTACTACAGATCTCCAGCACCCACAACCGCCACAATGTATTACCGTTTTTACCATAGAGCGAAAAGAAAAAACGTTGACAAAAACTAGTTCCTTGTATGAGGACACCCCTTAATTTTTAACTTTTTGTCATTTTTAATAACGCATATTCTGTGAATATTTCAACTATCTAGCTATTACGGTTCAAAAGTTACAGGCCTAAATAGGTAGGACCGATGGACGGACGGACGGACAACGTAGGCTTAGTAATAGGATCCCGTAAAAGTATCTTTGGGTAAAAAGTATCAAAAATAAATTTCTCGTGAAGGAAGTACCGCAATCTCTTTTAGCATTATACTGATTAATTTTCTTCTTAGAATTCCCAGAAGTTCGTTTAGGGGTTCCCGAAGGAGTTATATTCGTTATGAGACCGTTAATGGCGAAATATTTGACTTTTTGCTTTTCAGGGTTCCGTGCCCAATGAGTGCCAACGGGAATAAAATGCATATAACGTGAATTAACTGCCTCCATGGTCTAATGGTTAAGAGCATTGGGCTCTCGACACGGAGCTCGTGGGTTCGATTCCAACGGGGGACACCTAGTGATATGTCACTTTGTGCGTTTTCCCCAGTTGGTTAGGACATTGCAGGCTGAATCACGTGATTGTCTGAAAAGAAAAATGATTCCGTGCTTCGGATGGCACGTTAAGCCGTTGGTCCCGGCTACTATCTCTGGTGGTAGTAGTCGTTACATAAAAACCACGTCAGAGGCCGTAAGGCGGTCTCAAAAAAACTCTGACACCAAGGGCTCTGCCCACACGATAAGAAAGAAAGAAAGAAAGTCCAAGTTAAATGAAGACCTAGTTGGTGTAACGGTTACCACTCCGGACTACCAAACCAGAGTCCTGGGTTCGAGTCCCGGTTCGGTCATGGATGTTATATGTTTGTGCCGTTGTTGTATGGTACCCATTACAAAAAAGCCTATGGCTTACTTGGGATCATTACAATGTGCCTGTGAGCGTTATTTATTTATTTATTTTAAAATGTACCCGAACCGATAATGTATGAAAAGACTTGAATAGACGAGAGATATGTTAGAATTGTAGCATGTGGCGATCTCTTGTCTCTGCCTAAGCCAGTGTGGGACTTAGGCGTGAGCGTATGTATCTATTATACTAAGTTTCAGCTTCCTATGTCTCACTGTGTCTGAGAAAAACACGTGTGACAGAAGGACGGACTGACACCGAAGAGATTCGAATAGTGATCCGTTTTGCAAATGTTGATACAGATCACTAAAAGTACCTATACAATTAGATAAAAAATATAATACATTATTTTATTCTGTTTTTGTTGCTGTATGTTTTTGGTGTGCAAATAAAGAATATATATGCTATGTTATGTTAATACTTATAATTAAAAACAGTACCGTGAATGACTTACTGACTGACAATGCACAGCCTAAAACCGAGATAGAAACGGGACATTTGAAATATTCTACGGAGAATGTAGGTGAACATCAAGATAGCGGGATCAAATCTCCGATTCAAAATGTAGCATATGGGGAATTTAGTACTCCATTTGTACTAAATGTACCCTGAGTTTCAACATTTGTACCTTTACCGCCAAGAAAGTACAATCAAAACTATCTGATCCCGCCACCTTGACGTCAAAGTGGCGGGACCATTGGGAAGCATTGCCCACACGTGGACGACAATAACATGGGTAATTAGTACTACATTTGTACTAAAATATACTCGATTTTCAGCCCAGTACAAATTACCGTTTCAAAGATATATACGATAATAACTGGTCCGCCATTCTGACGAATCATCCAATTGCTTTTTTCATACGAAAATCGTAGTTTATAGTAAATATTATAATGTGGAGACTTAGTACCAGGCAGGTACAAAAACATATATTAATATCAGCCTTCTATCTTGTTTACGTAAAAAGTTATAGGAAGATACATTTTCCAATCGAAAAATACAGGGTGTAAGAGACAGGCGGCCAAATACTGAAATTGCGTATAACAGACCATCAAACTGACCAACTATCTCGATGGAACCAACGAAACGTTTAATCGGAAAGAAGCTTCTGTTACAAAGATACATTTATCAAATAAAAATACAGGGTGTAAGGGACAGGCGGCCAAATACTGAAAATCAAACTGACTAACTATCTTAATGGAATCTTAAAAAATCTGCTGTTACCACAGAACATTATAAGAGGGGTTAGAAATGCAAAGTATCGCTTTTGCTTCGGAGACGGCTGTCGCCACTTGTCTTTCCACTCACGCTGCTACAATTACTCTTGCCCTCTCGCTCGCACCACGCCGCGCGCCTTATGGTGTTATGCAAATCATTGCATAACCTGTGGCGATACGTTCCACGCCTAGTTTGCACTTCTAACCCCTCTTATAATGTTCTGTGGCTGTTACAAACAAAACTGCAGTACCCCGACTCAGTATTGGCCCGGCTTTCCCTGACACCCTATAAAAAAATTATATCTATTATAAGTATTCAAAAGGTACGCATAGAAGAGAAAACAACAAATTAAAATGCATATTTTTTATTCATCATAATCATCATCTCCGCCGATGGACGTCCACTGCTGGACATAGGCCTCCCCCAAGAATCGCC
Source organism: Agonopterix subpropinquella (assembly GCA_922987775.1). Lineage (NCBI taxonomy): Eukaryota > Metazoa > Arthropoda > Insecta > Lepidoptera > Depressariidae > Agonopterix > Agonopterix subpropinquella. Next base: position 195,877 of record OV277715.1, read on the forward strand.
ATAGCGACCGGTCCTGCGCCGCCAACGCTATCTTTTATTTTTGGTTTCTAGAGTAGTACTATATTAAAAAAATATTTGCCGGTAGTACTACCGGCCGAGGCGGTAGAACCACGGTTAAATGAATTTTCCATCTTACTGCTGGTAGTACGTCTTGGTAAAAAACGATTTTATTGTTTTAAGCAAATTGGATGGTCCAGTTAATTGTTAATTGTTAATTGACGACCCGGTTGGTGTAATGGTTACCACGCCGGACTGCCAAACCAGGGTCCTGGGTTCGAATCCCGGTTCGGTCATGGATGTTTACATGTTTGTGCCGTTGTTGTATGGTTTCCATAATAAACAGCCTATTAATAGTGCTTTCTTGGGATCATTACAATGTATGTGCCTGTGAGCGTTATTTATTATTTATTTATTATTATTTAGTTAAGTCCAGTTCAAAATAAAATTTCGTAAAACACAACTACTTCAGTCATATTTGTGGAAAATGGCGCTGCACTTCATTTCTAATTGGTAGATGACACGATTGTATCAAGACCTCCTATCAGGAGCATCCTCAGGAGTTAGACCGACGAACGTTCGTCGGTCTAACTCCTGAGGATGCTCCTTGGTGGAGCGAAACACGTGTAGAGTAGAAATTATTTGGTAAGCAGGTTGTATTTTATCACGTAATACAACTTTGTCTTCTAGGTATTTAGAGGCGGAGGTCTTGATACAATCGTGTCATCTACCAATTAGTCATGGATTTCCGCAAAGTAACGCCTGATTCAATTAATTGCACTTCTTTTTTTGCGGTCCGTGTTTTTGGTTGAGCGCGCAGCTCGAAGAAGAGTCAACGACTTAGCCGACATTCAACCAACAACATTTCATTGCAAACAACCTAATATTAAAAAAGTTATAAACTTAATATTTATTTATTTATAATTAATGAGAAACCCTGGTCTACATGGTCTACAGTGAGATCTCTTAAGAATAATAAACCAGCTATTACTTTACCCATCATACGTTACGTTTTCATGTGATGCGCGAAAAAACAGACAGACAAAAAATCCAATAATTGGTGACATGCGATTTCGACGTTTCGTTGGTTCCATCGAGATAGTTGGTCAGTTTGATGGTCTGTTATACGCAATTTCAGTATTTGGCCGCCTGTCTCTTACACACTGTATTTTTATTTGATAAATTTATCTTTGTAACAGAAGCTTCTTTCCGATTTCAACGTTTCGTTGGTTCCATCGAGATAGTTGGTCAGTTTGATGGTCTGTTATACGCAATTTCAGTATTTGGCCGCCTGTCTCTTACACCCTGTATTTTTCGATTGGAAAATGTATCTTCCTATAACTTTTTACTTAAATGAGATAGAAGGCTGATATTAATATATGTTTTTGTACCTGCCTGGTACTAAGTCTCCACATTATAATATTTACTATAAACTACGATATTCGTATGAAAAAAGCAATTGGACGATTCGTCAGAATGGCGGACCAGTTATTATCGTATATATCTTTGAAACGGTAATTTGTACTGGGCTGAAAATTAGGTATATTTTAGTACAAATGTAGTACTAATTACCCATGTTATTGTCGTCCACGTGTGGGCAATGCTTCCCAATGGTCCCGCCACTTTGACGTCAAGGTGGCGGGATCAGATAGTTTTGATTGTACTTTCTTGGCGGTAAAGGTACAAATGTTGAAACTCAGGGTACATTTAGTACAAATGGAGTACTAAATTCCCCATATGCTAAATTTTGAATCGGAGATTTGATCCCGCTATCTTGATGTTCACGAATGTAGGGGTGCACTATGAAACAATTTTTTGTTATTCGAAATCGTCATGGACGAAATCGCGGGCAAAATCTAGTATAGATACAAATATCTACAACTCTGGAAAAAATATTCGTATTCAAATATTTACCCCATGAGGGGATTCGAACTCCCGATAGGTTAAGTACCAGACATGGTCGTCAATCTTTATGTAAAACTGTAATTAAATCAAGAACAATATTTTTTTTCGTGAAACAACAAAATATATTATTAACGAAGTACTTTTCGGCAATACCATTAATAACAAAAAAAAAACACGACCAAAGTCGTCACTATAAAACACCCACGAATTTAATTAACAAAATTCCTTCCTTTCTTTCTTTACATTCTTTCCTTACAAATACAAAGAACGCTTTGTCTCAAAACTAGGTATTTAAACATACCTGTTACATAACAACAAATGGGCACTGAAGCTATAAAAAAAAGAATACAACGAAAAAAAAACCACTTCAGTTCCAAAAATCAACACAAACTTTAGGACACTTAAAAAAAGAAATTATTGTTTTTTTTTATAAGAGAAGATTCGATTCAGATCACAAGAGAGAGTGAGAGGTATGAGAGAAAGAGCAAGCGACAGACATGCGCTTCCTGGAGCATCCGAAACAACACTGGCTTGGCTTGCTACGGAGATTCCGTAGCATCCCGTAGCTGCGCGTAGAACCGCTACGCTCGTAGCGGATTTGTGATAATCATTTTTTTATATTGAAGATAATTTTCGCGTTTATGATTCGTATAATTAATTTTTAGGGTTCCGTACCCAAAGGGAGAAAACGGGACTCTATTACTAAGCCTACGTTGTCCGTTCGTCCGTCCGTCCGTCTGTCCGTCTGTCCGTCCGTCCGTCCATCCGTCTGTCCGTCTGTCCGTCTGTCCGTCTGTCCGTCCGTCCGTCTGTCCTACCTATTTAGGGCTGTAACTTTTGAACCGTAATAGCTCGATAGTTGAAATTTTCTCAGATTATGCGTTATTACGGCGGATTTGTTAACAAATAATAATGTCAAAAAGTTAAAAATTAAGGGGAGTTCTCAACAAGAAACTAGTTTTTATCAACGTTTTTTCTTCTATATCTATAGTAAAAACGGTAATATATACAAGCGTCAAACTTAGTGTGATTATAGAGCTAACTCTACAGAATAATAACAAATACTAAAAACCGGTCAAGTGTGAGTCGGTCTCGCGCTAAAAGTCCCGGACAAAAAAAGTTTTTTTTCTAAGTGAATAAGTTGTGTTCTGTGGTGGTGTGCTACGGTGCGCGAGTAGCCCGACTCGCACTTGACCGGTTTTATTTATATTGACGATAATTTTCGCGTTTATCATTCGTATAATTAATTTTTAATTGACGTATAATAATTTTCTTAGTAAATAATTTGTCTTTATTCAATAAAACGTTGATATTTCACTTATTTTATTTACAAGTATCATTACAAAAATGTAATAATGTATTTCAATTGTAATTTCTCTCGTGATTATCTCAACTTTTATGTACATAGCATAGCATATGCTCACGACTACATTCCCCGAAGGGGTAGTCAGAGATATTCTGGAAAGTCAGAAAATCCACGTTTATACAAGGTGTAACAAACACAAAGGGGTGATTTAGTTTAGACTTTAGACCATCAAACTGAACAAGTTTCACTACAGGGTGTTAGGGTAAACAGTTGCATTACTTTAAGGGGTGATTGTATTCACACCTTCGGTGCGCGAGTAGCCCGACTCGCACTTGACCGATTTTTATTTGAATCATCAAGGTGGCTAACTGATTTTATGTAACTACGAGCTTTTACCCGCGACTTCGTCCGCATAAATTATATACCAGATTTTAAGTCAGATGATAAGCTATCAAACAAAAAAAGTTTCATCAAAATCGGTTCAGTAGTTTTTGCGTGATACTCGAACAAACAAACACCCAAACAAACAAACAAACAAACAAACATACAAACAAACAAACAAACAGATAGACAAAAAATCCAAAAATTGGTGATTTGGAATCAGGGACAGGTAAAAACGATGTCGTATTTTTTTTTTGTAAATATCTTCAATGTACAGACACATTTCTGTTACAGTTTAATAGTTTAGATTAAATAAATTAAATATTTGTGTGTATTTGTACTCTTTTATGAAAGCAGTTTTATATAGCTGCACAAACACACTGCTATACAAACTTTTTAAGAACTAATTTCGCTGACCACTTATAAACTTGTATTCTATTTTCAAAAATCCAAACCCGTATTTGAGTATTCCATTATATTTGAAACAAAGACATTTCCAAATTTCGGCCAAAATTTCGGCACCAACTACCAACTTATAAATTCTTGTACCTCGTTTTTATGTACCAATTTTTTTATAGAAATTGCTGTTCAAAGTTCAGTGAGAAATTGCGATTACAAGTGTGAATTTGGTCAGTGGGTCATTTTCGGGGCGGGGATTTTTTTTCGACAGTGCATCGCGCGTACCCAGGATTTGTAGACTTCACCATACACATCAGGATTTCTTCTACGTATGCAGGATTCCCTACTGTTTTCCTACGCCGTTTGAGAGCAGTCGTTATTTACTTAGATACATCAGAAAAACTCATTGGTATGTACATGGGAAGTCATCCATGCGGATTTGAACTCGAACCTCAAAATTGAGTTAGTACTGCAATACGCAACCGACACCCCCAGTGAAACGTCTGTGCCCGATAGCAAATTGTTTATGTAAAATTGTGTCGGTATATATGAGAGCTTGACGGGCTAAGATACTTTATTTTACCTATACCAAAACACAAGCAGTAAAATATAGACAAAGGTACAAGAGGCACAAAACAAGGCGGTCTTATAGCTGCAAAGGATAAGTAATTCAGAAGCCATAAGTAACACTAAGTAGACATAATTGTTTTTATTCGAAATATTTGTGCTTATACACATTGTGTTTAAACACAATTTTATTGTGTTTAACACGTTGGCTGCCATGAGCATCACGTTTTCTTCTCTGTGTGGCCATGAGCATCACCGGTGGGATCAAAAACTAATTTTTTCAGGGTATTGTTTTGGGGATTTTTTTGGGGGCCAGATACAAACTGTGAATGCTATTTCGTAGAGGATACTCTATAGTTGTTAAGAAATAGCATTCACAGAATACCCTCAAAAAAATTTGCTTTTGATCCCACTGGTGATGCTAATGGCACCTCGGTAATAGAGCGATGCTTTGAGCATCACCGGTGGCATCAGTAAATTTGTATGGGGCGTGGGAGCCATACTGTAGATGTAGTATACTGGGCAGCCAACGTGTTAAAAGATGGCAATATTCAGAAAATAAAATGTTGTCCATTTCCGTAGAAAGAGAAGAGACTAGAACGGACATTAAAATAATAATAGTTGCGAAACATATACAGGGCGAAAAAATTTGAGACACTTAAAGGGGTGCTTCAGACAATCAAACTGAACAACTTTCTCTATGGGACCAATATCGAAATCGCGAAAAAAAATCAGCTGTCCCATACATTTCCGTCGAGTTATGTTTGCAGTTTTGTATGGGACAGCTGATTTTTTTTCACGATTTCAGTGTTGGTCCCAAAGTAAAAGTTATTCAGTTTGATGGTCTGAAGCACCCCTTTAAACTAAAGTTAACTTGCAGTACACGGGCTCTGCTTTTCTCGATATTTCCTTATCTATTTGTTGAAAGTTATCCTTTTGGGAAGTGGTCCTTTTGGGAAGTGGTCCTTTTGGGAATCGTCCTTCTGGGAAGTGGTCCTTTTGGGAAGTAGTCTTTTAAGGCTGCTTGTCCATTGACGCGGAGATAGGCGGCGGAGCGGAGAAACGAGGAAAAATTAACCAATCAAAATCTCGGCCGAGATTTTATGCAATCCTGATTGGTTAATATTTTCTCGTTTCTCCGCTCCGCCGCCTATCTCCGCGTCAATTTACAGGCAGCCTTAGGTTAGTCATCCTTTTGGGAAGTGGTCGTTTTGGGAACTTATCCTTTTGGCAAGTGGTCGTTTTGGGAAGTTATCGTTTTGGGAAGTGGTCCTTATGAGACGAAAGGATATTAATATTCAGTCTACGTCCATTCCATTTCAGATGGCGAGATCTCGACGAAATAAAGTACAGCTCGATGACGTAAAAAAGGCGATTTGGCAGCTACGACGAGAAACAGGCTATAGTGTATCAAAAATTACGCGGGTTATTCAAAGGAGCAAAAGACACGTTAAGAAAAGGCATGTTATGAAGTAAGTACCTACCTAATTATGTAGGTACCCAGCGAACTTAAATACTATGGAAGAATAAGCATAGCATAAGCTCACGACTATATTCCCCGAGGGGGTAGTCAGAGATGTTCTGAAACCTCAGAACATGCACGTTTCACTAGTACCGAAACTCTGTCCAGTGTGACGGGGAGTGAGCCTGTCGCCACTTGTAATGGACAGTACAATACATGCCTCGAAATTGAAGCATGCAGGTTTCCTCACGATGTTTTCCTTCACCGAAAAGCCAGTGGTATTTGTAAATTTAGTAGTGGTAAATTCCGAAAAACTCATTGGTACGTGTCGGCCTGGACGGGGATCGAACCATCGCCTCCTGCACGGCAGGCAAGGTTACTCGCCACTGGGCCGTCTTAGGGAAAGTTGTTCAACCCATGATATTGAATCATCCCTTGAAGTAATGCAACTGTTTACCCTAAACTTTCCATTTTTCAGATTAGTAAAAAGATGTGTGCGACATAGATCATTAAGACAGGATTCTAACGCCTGTATTTATATATGATTAGATAAGCTGTAAGAAGAAAAGACAAGATGTTTACGCCTGTGTCTATACAAATGATTAGGTAAGACATTATAGAAAAGAAAAGATGTTTACGCCAACTCAGAATATTATGGACTCAGGGTTTCGTACAAAATTCTCGATAAAAGTGTCTTGAACTAACCTATACAGGGTGCAACGTAACGAGAGATCCTCACTTTAAGAGTACATTCAGACAGTGAAACCAAATAACTTTCCCTAAGGAACATGTGTAGAAAAAAAAAAACAATGACTAAAAATGGCGCCTTTTTTTCTTTTCGACTTTTTTTTAGCGCGGCCATTAATCAAACTTGAAAATATTTATAATTCAGAATAAAGTTACAAACAAAACGTTCTGACAAGTATATCTCTAACTTCAGTCCGAACCATATAGTACATTACTGCAGCGGCCAGCAACAGAGGCATTGATGGACGAACGTGTAAATGTGGGCCGAGGCGAAGCCGAGGCACACATACGTAAGTCCATCAATGCCTAGTTGTGGCCAAGGCTTGTATAGTACTTTTCTCAAATAATGCGCGGAAATTAAAACAGTAAATTTTCTCAAATAATTCGCGGAAATTAAAACTCTTTTCAAAATCAATGACGAACATCGAACAACAATTAGTTTTTTTTTTCAATAAACAGCTTTCTATTTGCAAGCCAGTTCGAAATTTAAATAAAACCTTTGATAAGTTACCTCCTTGGTCGCCATGTTTCGGAGAAAAAGATCGTTCCATTTTTAAATTACACGACAGATATGAGTTTAGTATGTAATTTATTTGGTCGCTAAACACGACAGATATGGATTTTCATACAAACATTGCCGGCCGCTGCGCGCATGTATTTGGCCAGTACAGCAATTTCGATTTATCTCGAAGAAGGTTGTCAAAATAATGCTCACATTTCCAAGCATGTTTGAGAAAAAGATATTATACCTTACGGAATAAAGTAAGTGACATGAGTTGTCAAATGTAACCGTTTTTGGACATTTTTTGGAGTCCTCGGCAGGGTAAAAATTCGATTTCTGTGGATAATTCTCAATCTAACGTGAAATCGTGAATAATTTAATGAAACAGTGTTAGTATATTTCACAAAATTATCTACGATTTCACTTTAGGTTCACGATTATTCACAGAAACCGAATTTTTACCAGGACTCCAAATCCCCAAAAACGGTTCTATTGCCTCGCGTCACGTATCTCTTTCTATTATACAGTGATGCCGCTATGTACATCTCGCTCTCTCAGCTGTCACTGTCTCTCTTACGTAGTATAATACCTTTATGGTCCGAACGGAGATATTAAGGCTTGAAGTTGAGATTACTTCAAGCCTTTATATCTCCGTTCAGACTTACTTTAGGAATAAACATGGAGTAACAAGTTTTGTTTTTTACTTTATTCTGAACTAAAATATTCTAGTTTGGTTGATGGCCGAACTAAAAACTCCGTCGAAAAATAAGGCGCCAACCTTCCATACAAAACCCGCATTGTCTTTTGGATCTCCCATAGAAAATAGATCGGCTGATGTCTAGTATGGGAGGTTCAACATTTTTTATTTTTTTACGACCCATGTTCTTTAGGGAAAGTTGTTTGGTTTCATTGTATGAATGCAGCTTTGAAGGGACGTCCCTCGTTACGTTTCACCCAGTATACAGGGTGTTAGGGTAAACAGTTACATTACTTTAAACGGTGATTGTACCCATGATACTGAACAACTTTCCTTAAGAAACGTAGGTAAGTATATGAAATTCGCAAAAAAAATTTACTTTTCATACAAACTTTCGATCAGCTGATTGCATTTAGTACGGAAAGTCCATAATTTTTTTTTGCAAATTTTCTGATTGCTTAGGGAAAGTTGTTCAGTATCATGGGTACAATCACCCCTTAAAGTAATGCAACTGTTTATCCTAACACCCTATATACAATTTGGTTCTCTTTTTGACTGTGGGTACATGCATAGTGATTTAAACAAACTAAAAACATTGCAATTGAAATCGTATGCAGCTAGTCTCATGACTTAATTTTGCTTGCACCCGTTAGACACCATATTTTGTTTCGGCTGCAAACGTAATGGCTGACGTAATTGGTCTCTTTCTTTCTGGCACGCAATATTTGTGTAAGAAAAGGACAGATAGATATTTGTTTGTTTTTACGAATTAATTGAAATTTAAATTAAATGTTATGTCCGGTTTTGTGTAAGTTTTAAATACATTGTTGTTAAAATGTTGGTTTTGTATAAAACTATTATTGTTATGTATTATTCATTCATTTATTGTATTTATTTTATTTCTTGATTTTTGAATTAAATTGGCTTGTATTCTAGTTTATTCTATTTTATTTTATTTTGTATTCTGTTCGGTATATCTAAACTATTATAAAACTGAAACAGAAGTGTGTCTGTACATTGAAGATATTTATAAAAAAAAATTACGACATTGTTTTATCTGTCCCTGATTCCAAATCACCAATTTTTGGATTTTTTGTCCGTCTGTTTGTTTGGGTGTTTGTTTGAGTATCACGCAAAAACTACTGAACCGATTTTGATGAAACTTTTTTTGTTTGATAGCTTATCATCTGACTTAAAATCTGGTATACTTATAATTTATGCGGACGAAGCGTAGTAACTATTAAATAATCTGTGACGAAGCGGCGTTTTCTCGTGGTCCTACGATTTTGTCCTGCTAGTAGGTCCACCAGGGACACCTATTTCTGTTGGTTATTAGCACATCTAAGGGCTCTTACAGACGAGCGACACTTTGCTGTCGCCGTTCGCCGTCGGTAAAACGTGTCTCAACAAGGTGTAGTTTTTAAGGAACAAATTTGGAACACGGTGTAGTTTTTTTGGGGTCACTTTTTGAGCTTGATTTACACCCGCTGGACCAGAAGTACAATAGGGAAGTACCATCAATGGTACAGTTGGCACTAGGTGGTGCCAGTAGTACTATTAATGGTACAATTGGCACTAGACTACTTTGTACATTTTGTTTTGTTTAAAAGATGTGTGTTGTAGAGTTTCTGGCCGCATCTTCTCTCAACGGAACACCTTCCGACGCGGTGGTAGAGTCAAAAAATGACGTCAAAAAGCTATCTATATGATATTATTTTGAATAAAAAATTTTGAATTTTGAATTTAGATCGTGCCAGTAGTACCATCAATGGTACAACTGGCACTTAATACTCGTAGGACTTAAAGCCGGGTATTCATTTGGCAACATTTGTTTATAAACACTGTTTATATACATGTTTCACGATGTTTCATCATCTCTGTAAACATGTTTATAAACATTCCGTAAACAAAGATGATGAAACATTGTTTCAGAAACATGTTGCCTTGTTCCCCGCTCAGAGTGGAGAGCAAGTCGAAAAATTTAGTTTAGAAACAGAAGTTGACAAGTGTGGACGCGTGTTCCGCGTGTTTTAAACATGGAAGTAGTTTGGTCGAACAAAAAGATTTCTATGCTCATTGAGCTCTTTCCTCTTTCAGATAAAAACTAAAAAAAAAAATGCTTCGGCAGACATTGGCTCAAGAAGTTTAAAATACCTACAGAGATGGAGATTGCATTACAAACATTTTTTTGAAGCCAGAATCTATGACCTTTATTACGTCACTGATGTTTCCCATCTCTTTTCCTCTTTACATGTAGTTGTCATTGAATGGCCTTAATTTGAAATAATGGTCAAATAAAGGTCTCTGTAGGTATTTTAAGCTTCTTGCATTGGCTGAAACACTCAAAGAAAAACTTTTTTCAAGTAGACAGGCCGAGCTTCGGTGGCGCGTTGCGGAGAGGTATGACTCCCAATTATGAGGGCCCGGGTTCGAATCCGCACGGACAACATGCCATGTACCAATGAGTTTTTCTAACTTATGTACGTAATACCGACTGCTCTCAAACGGTGAAGGAAAACATCGTGAGAAAACCTGCATACACTGAAGAAGAAATTCTGATGTGTATGTGTAGTCTACCAATCCGCATTGGGCACGGGTGGTGGACTAATGCCCAAGCCCATACACCCTCCCTGAGGGTAGGCCTGTGCCCTGCAGTGGGACGTTTATAGGCTGACGATGAAGTAGACATGTAATAGATAAACGATATCAATGCACTCCACAAAGACTTCATTCGTAAAAACTCTTTATATATATAAGTTACTCTATGGTTCCCAGTGCCACTTGTACCATTGACCAGTGTATCATTAGTACTATTACGTAATGGTACTAATGATACAATACAGTGCCAACTGTACCATTGATGGTACTTCCCGATTGTACTTCTGGTACAGCGGGGATTTACATTTCTATACATTCTTATTCGTAGGTCTCAACGCTTACCCGCTCTCTTGCGGTAGCGGTTAACTGAATTTTTAATGATTTCATACAATATTAGTATAGAAAGGCAATACGCCGAGAAAAGGCTTATTAAAGTTCTTTCACAAAACTTTATTAAATGGAATTAAACATTAAAGTAAAAAACGTTGCACAATGGAAACCGCGAGCCAGGTTCCGACAAACCGCAAAGCATTAGTAAGCACAAGACAGTTTTGCGGTTAAAATGAGAAGCGGAGATGTAACCACTACTGGTAAAACTTTTCTAAGATAAAAACCTTTTTTCGCTTCGCTTCACTTTTAGTGATAAGACCGCCCTTTTTACCCTTCTTATTATTATTTTAAAACATGGCACCTTTTTTATTTTTTTAGCTCGGCCATCAATCAAACTTGAATATTATAGTGCAGAATAAAGTTAAAAACAATTGTTATTACAAATATCTCGGAACTCAGTCCGAGCTGAGATATAAAGGCTTGAATTGCACGTAATAGTAATATTTTCAACTTCAAGTTTTTATATCTCCGTCCGGACTGAGTTTAGGGATATACATGTTAATAAGTTTTGTTTGTTACTTTATTCTGAAATAAGATATACAAGTTTGATTGATGGTCGCTCCTAACAACAGCGAAAAATAAGGCGCCAACCTTACATACAAAAACCGCATTGTCTTTTTAATGTGTTATTAGATTTATTGGTAAAACAAATAAAAGTGGGTAGGTAAATTAAAAATAAATAAACATATTGAGAACCTAAAACTAACTGAACCTAAAATATGGTGCAGGTTTGGACCGCGCGGGAGGGTAGCCAAGATGCTGGCAGCATTTCCTCGCTGAACGGCTAAACTTTAATTTTAATTGTATATTCTTGGTGTGCAAATAAATAATATTTATCTTATCTTATCTTTTTAAGAGGATAGGCGGGCTTAAGTGGAAATTTTGAGAATAGGTCACTTTTCCGATTGGTTACGTATTTTTCTGATCAAGATTACCCAAACAACTCGCTGACTAGAGTGCAAAATAGGAATGGGCGATATATATCGTATATAGTTATTGAAACGTATATCACATGAATATCTAAAAATCAGATATCGATGCGTACAGAAACTATATATTTGGTGAAACACTATATTGGCGCACAAATTCGATTCGCCTCGATATCAAGATATCCGTGATTTACAGATATAGGATATCAAACCGTATCGCATCGCTATACGGGCTAGCGCCTATCTACCGAACCGAACTGCATACTGTGTTATCTTAGAACAAATTATAGACCGTTGATTTTCTATATACAACACCCGCCATCTAGTAATAATAGTGTAGTACTATGTAGTCAATAGCGGAGATTTCGTCCATAGAGCCATCACCAATGTAGCTCCACCTAGTTGTAATAGTGCTAATAATGCGATGTTTTTCAATGCAAACTTACCCATCTTTATCCAATAATACATAAAAAACTATGCCGAAATGAACCGAGGAAAACCGAGTGAAAGGGTGTTACCCACAGCGTGCGAGAGAGTGAAACAGCAATAGTTATATTGGATTCGTACGATATTAAATCTTAAAGGTATACTAATACCAACTAATACAGCGTTACTGGATATCGACCGATATCCAATATATAGTTTCAGAATCCGATATTCAATATCAATATATGGTTTCGATTTGATATTGTGAAAATTCGATATTACCCATCCCTAGTGCAAAAGACAACTGCAGCTCGGACCGATTTAATCTAAGTACATAATATCCACGAAATCAGGATTTAGTATTCCCCTGTTTCCCCCTCCAAAAGTAAACCGATTTTAATAATTCTTTCAATAATAATATGAGAAATACTTTGGCTATGTCTGTATTACGTTTTGCTTTCTTGTTCATATTCGTCAAATTGGTTTGCTGGATGTTTGAAAACGGGCGGTAAAATCGTTCATTTTCAAAGGTCCCAGTTTTTACAGTAATTAATTAATGCAAAAAATCCAAACACACAGGGACATAGCAGAAGTAATGTACATTATGGTATGGTAAAAAAATATTTGCTCTAGTTTCATTATCCAGGGAGAAAATAGAGGAATACGTTTATATGGAAAAAACGGTACCCGCCTATCCTTTTAAGCGACGCTGTTTGCCTCGTAGGCGCTCGGCCTGCGGCTCGCTTGGCGGCAGACTGACCCCGGAGACTAGGTCCACCAGGCTTCCAGGGGGGACGCTTCGGAACTTCGCTCCTACGCGTAGCTCGGCCTTCGGCCTCGCAAAAATTACACGGGAAAAGGGAAATGGATGGTGATCACCGTGGACGCTTCGGCGCACTATAATATATCTATGCTTGCAGGTAAATCTTCGTTGCTTCCTCATGGATGTTACAAAAAATATAACCTAACCTAAACCTAGTGTACTGAAACAAGACTGAAACTATGAAAAAGTTTGGCATTGAGACATCAACACAAAAAAATCGTTCGCGAACTGTACATGACATAGACTCGACGTAGAGGGAATCACTATAAAGAGAATCGGCGTAAAGGGAATCGACGTAGAGAAACTCGGCGTAAGGGGAACTCGCTGCAAAGGGAATAACTCACCTGAACGGATCATTTTTCGTAACGCTCCGCGGTTTTTAAATCAAAAAAGTGGTCAAAAGTGCGCCGATTGGCCTAAAAATTTCATGGCTACTAAAACTCACCTGCCTCCATCTTTTTCCGAGGTCATACACACCCGCAGTTCAGCGAAAGTGTGTAAAAGTGCGAAAAACCTCATCTTTTTGAGGTTAGTTTAGTGAAAATAAAAGCCAGAAGCAAACGCTGCTTAAATGTGCTCATCTTATAGTGGGAACCTGTGAGGACCACTTGCACCTACCCTACAGACCACTTGCAAGTTTCCGGGACCCGTGCGTTTCGGAGTTATCATTAAATTCCTGAAACCACGTGGTCCGGAAATTGCCGAAGGAGAGGAGCTAGAGGGCTGAAACTTTTATGGGACCTTCTCCTCAACACCATTGACGGACTATCTCAAGTAAAAAATTTTTTGCTATTAAGACTTTTTATATATCTACAATTGAAAATTAGAAATTCGAGGCTCTACATCTCCGGAACGAAAAGGAAATTAGAAGATCTTCAACTGCTGTCTTTGGCGCCCATCAGTAAAGAACAGTTCCTGGAAATTGCAGGACTTTTTGTCCCTTCAGTAATTAAATTGCTGAAAAAACCTTATTTTAAAAATTTTTGACGACCCGGTTGGTGTAATGGTTACCACGCCGGACTGCTAAACCAGGGTCCTGGGTTCGAATCCCGGTTCGGTCATGGATGTTTATATGTTTGTGCCGTCGTTGTATGGTTTCCATAATAAACAGCCTATAAATAGTGCTTTCTTGGGATCATTACAATGTATGTGCCTGTGAGCGTTATTTATTTATTTTATTAGTAGGGAACTGGAAACTGTAATTGTTTTTTAATATATTTATTCGCCCTTATTTAACGTTAATTTAGGAATTTTTTGTATAATTTTGTGACGAGCGAGCGGTTCCCGAGATATCGAATTTTCCCCTTTTTATTATTCAATTAATTAAAGAACCCCTATTTATTAATTATTTCCAACTTCGCAAAAGCATTTTCCTGTACCTTGGGACAGTGCTACAGGAAATCCGGAGTCCCTAGACCAACCAGGGCACCTTTCATTGGACATCCGCCATCTTGGCGGCCATTTTGGATTTTTTAAAGTCAAGATATCTCGGGTACCGCTGGTCGTGGGGGGCTGGGATTTTGATTGTGGGTGTGGGCGGACCCTCTGCTACGGAGCCCACCCCTTCCTGGGCGGATCGGAGCCCAAGAATATCGTAAGGCCACTGACACTTTTGCGGAACGAAGGGGGTCGGGTCGGTGCTACCAGCCAAAACCGCACGGTCGTACGAGCTCTAGAACCGAAATTACAGCGGTTTTAGCGGTGACTTTGACAGCTCGGCGGCCATCTTGGAAAAGTTTGCACCGGCCTACCGCCGGAACTATAATAGGTGTCGAGCTGCGGTTTTTGGCGCTGGGGTCGCTGGACCACGGGCTTCCTGAAGACCTATCCGCGAAAGCCGTAGCTCCTGAAAAAATCCAGAAAATTTCAGGGACCGGAAAGTGTCAGGGGTGAAAGGAGGGGGTCGGCCCGAGCCAGGGGAGCCCAAGCACGGGTGTGGGGAACCACCCGAGGACCTAGTTACAGGCGGTCAAACTTCGTTTTTGACAGCTGTCAAAAATTTTTAACACCTCATTGCTCGGCACTCAGAGACATGGAGAGGCTCAGAGACTTGGGGTTTTCTTGGTCGACATCCGCTTGGCCTACCCATTCTTCCCGAACCTTCAAAACCCGGATCCGGCTTTCCGGATTTTGAGTCCGGATTCCGGACGGAATCGGGTGGAGTGGGTCTGCCCGAACCGGGAAAACCCAAGGACGGGGTTTCTGGGACGTCTGGGGGCCGAGATACGGGCCTCCGAACATAGGATTTGACAGCTGTCAGAAATCTTTGAGGCCCCGTTGCTCGGCAACCAGTGGGCCCAGAGAACTGTGGTTTTCGCTCGGGGCATCGGCGTGGGCTGGAGAACCTGCGCAGACAGTGGTTTTGGCTATCCCGACTTCCATTTTTTGGAGCCCTGATTTGGGCCCACTTGGACAGAGGAGGTCTGGACGGTGGCGTCGGTGGAGACCGCGTCGCTCTGGGACGTCCGGGGGGGTGGATATCCAGGTTTTAAGATAGGATTTGACAGTTGAGTCGCCATCTTGGAAAAATTGAAACCTGAATATCTTCCGAACCGGGGGTCGTGGGCGGCTCCGGTTTTCACCGTTGACATCGGGGGGCCTGTGAGCGTCTAGCTGACGGCCTTGGATCCTGAAAATCCAGAAGGGTGTTTTTCAGGAAATCCTGGAAAAATAATTTTTCGGGACTGGTCTCGGGACTGACTTCGCAAGCCATACCCGAAAACTATGTCGGACCCAGGAGCGGACAGGCCAAGGCCTAGGACACAAGCTGGCTCGGGGTCCACGGCGGCCCCAAAAAAGAGAGCCCCGAAAACAACCACTGCGGGGACCCCTACTTCACCGAAGGAAACCAAGGCGCCAAAGGCTGGACAAGAGTCAGAGCCCACAACTATCAACCCACAGCTACAGCCGGGGTCGCAGGATGCGCCGGACGCACCGGGCGCGCCGGGGTCGCCGCCCGGACCCAAAACAGCACCAAAAAAGAGAGTTCCAAAGACGACTACGGGCACCCCAACTTCATCAAAAGGAAGTAAGGGAAGCAAGGCGCCAAAGACGAAACCAGGGCCAAAACCCACCACTGGGATACCTACGCCACAAAGGGCCCCAAAAACCCAAAGACAGAAGAGCACCGAAGACTCCCTCTATGACTTAGTACACCACGTCAAAAGCAAGATAAACCAGAAGAAGCTGGTAGTATTGGTGTCACTGGACATAGGGAGCCTTCGATAGCCCATGGTGGCCCGCAATCAAAGTGCGACTGGCCGAGGAGCAAAGTCCTGCCAACATCAGGGGTATCATTGGTGATTACCTTGCAGAGAGGGAAGTAAAAGTCAGGTACGCAGGACAGGAGTACAGCAAGAGCACCACCAAGGGCTGTGTCCAGGGGTCGATTGGGGGCCCGATCCTTTGGAATCTTCTCCTGGACCCGCTCTTAAAGGGCCTCGAACAACGTGGCGACTACTGCCAGGCCTTTGCTGATGACACCGTCATGATCTTCGACGGCGATACGGCACTGGAAATTCAAACAAGAGCCAATGCCGCCCTCGCCTATGTTCTGGGGTGGGGTGTCAGTAATAAGCTAAAATTCGCCCCGCATAAAACGCAGGCGATGATCTTGACGCGTAAATTAAAATATGACACTCCACTGCTGAGCATGGGCGGTGTTGGCATCGACATGTCGCAGAACATAAAAATATTAGGCCTCACCATTGATTGCAAGCTGACCTTCAATGACCACATTGCCAATGTTACCAAAAAGGCATTGAACATTTATAAACAGCAGACAAGGGCAGCAAAAATCAGTTGGGGACTACATCCAGAGGTCATTCGTGTTATTTACGAGGCCACGGTCGTGCCAGTGATCACGTACGCGGCCAGCGCGTGGGCACCAGCTACGGAAAAGCTGGGAGCGCAGAAGCACCTGAACGAGGTGCAACGAGGATTCGCTCAGAAGTTGTGCAGAGCGTACCGCACCGTCTCGCTGAACTCGGCACTAGTACTGGCTGGTATACTTCCCCTCGACCTTAGAATACAAGAGGCAGCTGCCCTGTACGAGGCCAAGAGGGGGGTACACCAGCCGGTGCTGGCAGACAGGGAAATAGAGAAAAGAGTGCCGTACGCCAAAACACCGTGTACCGTTAATTTATTAGTTAACGATTTTAAAGTTTTACTTATTAACATAAATCGATATCGACACTAAATATCGATACGCGTGCGCATCGACTGTCCTCCCGCCCCTAGCGCGCTCACGCCTCGGGCATCAGTACCTTTACCATGAGTTTACAGTGAGTGAACTCGCTAGCGAGGGCAAATCAGATTTCTATGGCAAATTGAACAGCGCCTCCTAGCTGTCACTGTAAGAACTAAAATCGATAGTATGAGTCAACACGTAAAAAACGTATCGAAATCTTATCGCTAGCGAATGGCTAGCGATTAACGTTTTGCGGCAGTTACTATAGAAATTCGGTACCATGAGTTATGAATTTGACATACGTTCTCGAGAAATACCGTCACGATAGTGGTGAAGTCATTCACTAGCATATTTAAGCGTGAATGCGTAGTGAAAGGATTACTATTTACAATTTGTTTATTCATTTAGAGTATTCTTCGTTAAAATAATGTCGGATTTCCACGTGGTCCATCAGTGGGCATGCTAAGGTCGCCATTTCTAGTAAAAAAAAACAACAACTCTAAGGAAAGATCACTCTTAACTGCATTCCTCCACTACTCTACCTAACCACTTGAAACGAAATATTTCTAAAAAAAAACTGGCTTACAATCGTTCTAAGTCAAACAGCACCTCTCAATTTGACAAATTGTTTAAAGTACAATTTAGTTATAATATTTACAACGAAATAAATTTTAGCTGTAGCAGTGCTCACATTTACTTACTAAACCATCACTTCCACTTCTACTAACTATACTTACATTTATTTACTAACACTGTATGCAGGGTCCTTCTTAATATGCTGATACTTTTTTAAGGTGATGATCAGACCATCAAACTGAACAACTTTCACTATGACACCAAAATCGAAATAGCAAAAAAAAACAGCTGTCCCATACATTTTGCTCGAGTAGGTTTGCAGTTTTGTATGGATGAATTGTCATTTTATTTTATTTGCGTTAAATGCGTTGAAACTCTTTAAAACCGATATCAATTTACAGATTAAAATTTAACCTAGTAACAAACACAACACAGCACAAAGCACGTCTTACATTGACAAAATATAACTTTGAATCTAATAGGTAACCAATATAAATAAAAAAATCACTATGCGACGAACTCTATGAAGGTGCTCTATGACGCTTTTAATTGACAGGGTTATTTCAAAGTTTTAAGTGCTTCTACGATATTAGGCTAGGATGCAAAAAAAATTGGGAGTAGCTATCTTACTCTGTCTTTTGAGTATATTTAGAAAGAGGCACCTTCATTAGTTGTGAAGTTAGACACCACTACGTGTATACCAACTTGACGACTCGGAAACTCGCTAGACAAAACATAAACAATCGAGCTAACACTAGCGAGTATAGAAAATGTTTATGTGACTCATGGTGCCAGTTTAATCGAATACCATGCGAAGCTCGTTTGTACGCTATCGACTCTGGTAATATAATGTTATTTTTCGATAGCAACTCATGGTAGATGTACAGAACAATAGGGCAGTATTCGCTGTCCTCACATCGAATCGAACAAGCTCCGCGAAAGGTTGCGAATATATAACGCTCGACCTCTCCGGCACTAAGTTTGTTCTTTTATATAATTAATTGCAGTAATCCTGCTAATCTATCCTATCCAGTGTTTAATCCCCGCTATTGGGTAAGTGTGAACAAATACTTATGTGTTTAGCTTATGCATAGTTTTAATACCTATAGATCTTCTTTTCTTTTTATCTATCAGCTGGCTTAACGGTAATGAATCCGTTTGATTTACGTATTATGTTCTAATGTTATTGCATTTCCCTCGAAATGCTTCCTCGAAGCATTTTAACGGTCACGGATTTCTAATTATCAAGGCCGTGACCAAAATGCTCACCAAAAAGTGGCCGCTGGCCAAAAATGTATGGAAAACTCAATACCTAAATCTTATTTAGCTTCGTATTTCCTTTAACTTGCTTTCAATATAGCTTATGCTGATGATATGTAATTGTTTTATAAACTAACTTCCTTTCTTAACCTCCCGATTCTTAGTATTTCTGTAACTCCGCTTCTGGTCATTGCGTACCGCCTCAAGCAAGCATTGGTTAGGATTCTCCCGATGCTTGGCGGTGGCGTGACGCAGGATCATGTCAGGATCCCTTCTAATTATATAACCCAGTAAAATTAAGCTGAAATATACCATTCAGGAGAAGTAATTTCCGGAGTTTTGAAACTTTTTTTAAACGTTCCTTTGGTACGTAATATTGAAGAAAAAAAATAGTCCTGGTGACGGGGGGGGGGGTGAGCTCGAGGAAGGGGGGAGCTCTAAAGGTGACATTTTTCAGTTTTTCGCTTATTTCTCGAAATCTGCAAAACGTATCGAAATGTTGATGATGACTGCACAGTTGTATATAATAATAATAATAATAAACCCGCGGGGGCAGCTTGTGGCGAGCTGACGGTGAGTGGCGACACCGCGGACCCCTATCCAGGGGGACCATACAGACATGCGCTCACACACACACACACACCCACATGCACACCCCCACACCCACACACACAGTAACACACCCCCCTACCTCTGGCTTGCCTTCATTGGCCGGTCAGAGTGGAATCGCAAGAGCAGAACCTATGCACCAGGTTGGAAGTGTATTGCACGTAATGGCGTAATAACGGGGAAACCCGCTCACGGGGGTAAACCCCGCGATGGTGAAACCGGAGCCGCACCTCTCGACAACCTTCAGCCGCTCAATGAGATGTTGCCCCATTGTCGCACTTTGTGCGTGCGGCCGTTTTATGGGGCCCACTCGACGAGTCGGCGAGTCACCGCCTGCCCTATTTACAATTTTGAGACTAGTTGTCATGGCAGGCGTCCGTTAGTCTCCTCCCATAGCCCATTATCCATCCATCCAACTTTCACCTCCATAGCCCAAGACCTTATTTTTCCATCGCGGCCATAGCGCCGTACTCCAATAGTCTTTACACAAATGGCGGGGACCATCCCCGTGTGTATCATGTTGTACGCTCGGAGATGGTATCCGCCATTTGTGTATCCCTTACATTTAGATTAACTTGTCTTTTGAACGGGCCTCTACATGTTGGCTTCGGCCCCATGCACGCCTTCCAAAGGTCCGGGACTTAATTGCCCGTGATTACGGAACGTAAGACATACAATAATAATAATAATAATCCATCCAACTTTCACCTCCATAGCCCAAGACCTTATTTTTCCATCGCGGCCATAGCGCCGTACTCCAATAGTCTTTACACAAATGGCGGGGACCATCCCCGTGGGTATCATGTTGTACGCTCGGAGATGGTATCCGCCATTTGTGTATCCCTTACATTTAGATTAACTTGTCTTTTGAACGGGCCTCTACATGTTGGCTTCGGCCCCATGCACGCCTTCCAAAGGTCCGGGACTTAATTGCCCGTGATTACGGAACGTAAGACATACAATAATAATAATCATTTATTCAAGTTAATGAAAATGAAATAAATAGTAGTCTCAAATCAATTATTGAATGGCTAAAATGTAATAATTTAATTATTAATTTAAAGAAAACTAGTATAATGAACTTTAGACAAAGAAATAATAATCCGATAGTCACCAAGGTAGTATATGAGGGTACTGAAGTAGACGAAACAGCTACGGCCAAATTTTTGGGGCTGTATATTGACAGTGACATGAGATGGCAATCACATATTGACTTTGTCTGTACTAAAATAAGCCAATTTTCTTACGCTTTATTCATGCTAAAAAAGGTGGTTAATCAAAAAGCTGTATTTACAGCATATCATGGGTATGTTGCTTCGAGACTGAGATATGGCATAATTTTCTGGGGGAATGCAACCAATAATGATCGTGTATTCTTGGCGCAAAAAAAGTGTATACGTGCAATATGTGGCATTAAAAGAAGGGATAGTTGCAAACCTCATTTCCAGAGTCATAAGATATTAACATTATGTTCAATGTATATATATGAAACAGCCTTGTTCATTAAACGCCACAGCAGTCTGTTTAGTAATGTAACCAGTGCCCGCCGCTGTGATCAGTTGTGTACCAAAGGAGGCAAGACAACCCTGTACATGCATAGTGTCTTTGCAATGGCCCCCAAAATATACAATAAATTACCACTTCAAATAAGGAAGTGTGAAGATATAATGACATTTAAGAGAAAACTATTTGACTACCTTACTGATAAGACATTTTACACTATTAATGAATTTTTGAATGATGTATAATTGATTTATTTATGACTCACAACTATTATTTTGATTATGATTTATGATAATACTATTTAAATTTATTGATTGTATCGATTGACATTATGCCTATGATTACTTCCAACGATATCAATGTACTGTACCAGATTACTTCAGATAAAGTCTATAGTATTGAATTAATTATTAATGTAATGATTATTTTCTAAATATAAGTGCTACGGGGCCGAGAAAGTAACAGCATTTCAAAAATTATGAAATTTGTATGGCGACCCTCATGAAAGTTGAAGATAAAAACAAAATGATTTCATATTCTTACTCAGCAACCCCGAAAACCCCCAGATACAAATTTTCTGTCGGTTCGGAGAACCCTTAAAAGCTGCATTGGCGTTTGAAATTTCCATGGCTGCCATCTTGGATATCGCAATTTTGGATTTTTTTTCACCGCCAACCAAATCTGACCAGGGTCCTCTATGACAATTGGCTACTTGACAACTAGTCAAATCAGCTACTCTTTATCGGACGTCAAAACGTGCGCTTTGTATGAAGATTTGTACTAAATATTGAGTTGTGACGTCATCAACATTTTCATTACTTTTTATAGTTTATATTGTTATTAAAAATAGTATTCAAGCTAAAAACTCAATGAAAATGGGAGTTTAGCGTTATTTTCTAACCCTTTTTTTATTGAGTAGATAAAAATAAAATATATTGAATGTAG
This sequence comes from Agonopterix subpropinquella, assembly GCA_922987775.1. Taxonomy (NCBI): domain Eukaryota; kingdom Metazoa; phylum Arthropoda; class Insecta; order Lepidoptera; family Depressariidae; genus Agonopterix; species Agonopterix subpropinquella. The sequence continues at coordinate 218,088 of OV277715.1, forward strand.
TCAAATACCCAATTTTTCAAGGTCCATATCCCTATCTGTCATAGTTTCCGCGGGCCGTTGACCTCATCCGTCAGGAGTCGACCTTCTGAGGAAGTCGAAATATTATTTATATCGCCAGGGCATCCTTATGATGATCCCTAAAATCATTTTACTATACGTTGAGTGGGGGAAACCCGGTGAACAATTATACAGGTATTTTATCTAATATCTATGTGGGGGGGGGGGGGGGAGGGGGGGTCAACCTGATACCTCCAATTTATCTCCGGGTTCCCCTTACGGTACAAGGATGACATTTGGGGATCATCATATGGATGCCTTGGTGATACAGGGAAAACTTTGACTTCCTCGGAAGGTCGACTCCTGATGGATGAGGTCCACGGCCCGCGGAAACAATGACAGATAGAGTTATGGACTTCGAACAAATGTCATAGAGGAACCAGGTCAGATTTGGTTGGCGGTGAAAAAAAATCCAAAATTGCGATATCCAAGATGGCTACCATGGAAATTTCAAACGCCAATGCAGCTTTTAAGGTTTCCCCGAATCGACTGAAAATTTGTATCTGGGGGTTTTCGGGGCTGTTGATTAAGAATATGAAATCATTTTGTTTTTATCTTCAATTTTCATGAGGGTCGCCATACAAATTTCATAATTTTTGAAATGCTGTTACTTTCTCAAATTCTTTTTTTCTCTAGCGACCCTAAACGAATCCGCGAGGTCCTACCGACGCGGCCATAAATTCAGTGTCCTATCTTACTTTTCTTAAATAAAGTTTGTTTTGTACTAAATTATCTTCGTGTTTTATTTGCCGAAGCCTTCGAAGCTAATCCTAAATATTAAGACACGACAAGAGGACGTCGGGAAGACCGGTTTCGATGGGGAATGGAAACGAATTTCCTGGCCCCTCTGGCATAATATGAACACCTCAAGCCGAAAAGAGTACGCGCGACTCGCACCGGATCCACACACATAATAGTGACAAAAAAAGGGACACCTTTGTATTATAAATTTGTAATTAGCTGTAAGCAACAAGTCGACTCACTAATTTAGAGTATATTTAATAGTGATAAGTCATAGACAAAATTATACAAGACACATTAAATATAGACATAAGACAAAAAAATAAAAAATAAAAATGAAATATGTTCATAATAAACATGAGTATAGACGATAAAAAAAAAAATTGCGTGCAAACTAAAAAGTGCATTATTAGCCAAGACACGACCCTAAAATTGGTACATCTTTTGCCGTATTGCACTTTATATTTATTTTATATGTTAAACATATTTATTTATTTTATTATTAAGTCTCAATAAGTAAAAAGACAAACAAGTACAAAAACGATTCTAATAAATGGCACGGGTCTTGAGTCCGTGGAGAAGTTACTTAACAAAAAAAAAACCTAACCTAACCGATGTGCTAGCCAAGGAGGCAGCACTCTTTAAAAACACCGCTACCGATTACGACCGATGCCCTCTATCCAACATTAGGAGGAACATTAGGCAGGAAACGAAGGAATGGGAGAAGAGGTACGCCGAGAGCGAAACCGCCTCCACTACCAAGCACTTCCTGCCCAAAACAGAAGCCGCGTACAGCATCGTAAAAAAATTAAAATTGACCCCCACGTTGGTACAGATATTTACAGGGCATGGTGGATACGGATTCTATCTGCACAAGTTCAACTTGAAGGATCCTTATGCATCTGCGACACAGGTTCCGAGGAGTCAATCGTCCTCCTTACGTCCAACCTTATCCTCGACTGTCCCATACATAGTGCCAAAAGACTAGACTTGCAAATACAACTGGAACAGCAGTTAACGGCCGAGAATTTACCTGGCATTGAGAGACACGGTAGAGAATTATTGTTCAGGTTTGCGATGGAAGTCACAAGATCGGCAAAGATAAGAAATGGTAGCAAAATTATTGGCGGATAGCAAATGCCATCCATATCTTGAGGGTTTTAAAATAAGGAAAATAATGCAGGTGTCACTAATAATTTTACATACTGCATACACTGAAGAAGAAATTCTGATGTGTATGTGAAGTCTACCAATCCGCATTGGGCACGCGTGGTGGACTAATGCCCATACACCCTCCATGAGGGTAGGCCTGTGCCCTGCAGTGGGACGTTTATAGGCTGTTGATGATGATGATGACTAATAATTTTGCTTCACAAGAAAGAGTACAAATTGCCATATTATGATAATATGGCAAGATTTTACTTAGGAAAGATAAGAACCGCAAACCTTCAAGATTCCAAAAACAAAAATAAAGAACTACCGTAACGTGTCTATTTATAATTAAATTGAGATTTTTTGCTGTTAAAAATAAGATCTTCTGTTATTAAAATTGTTTAAGTATACTAGAAAATATGAAGACTTGATTACAATAAGCTCCCCTTTTTATACAATGAAATAAAAATAAACTCTTAATTTAATTCGTTACCACTTTTTATACATAAATACTTTATATTTACCCCTCACCTATTACCCCTGTAGTCTGTTTTTTTTTTTTTTAATTAAGGATGGGGTATTTATTGGGTTGTTATTGACTATTCAATCAGTGGCGTACTCAGAGTGAGCATGGACGCATCATCTCTTCAAACTAGATACCTCTGCAACAATAGAAGCATTTGAAGCAGAACGTCTCGGAAACTTTGGATGCATTGGAAACTTTGGATGCATTGGAAACTTTGTATGCATTGGAAACTTTGGATGCATTGGAAACTTTGGATGCACTGGAATCTTTTGAAGCAAAAGCTACATTGGTCAACACTACACCTGTGAAAACATTTGCAACATCCGTATACTGGCTGAACTTACCGCTAATAACATGCTGAAAGCAGTAACAGATAGTAATAAAAAATTAAAAATGGAAGAGTACAAAACAATTTTTGAGAGAAAAATAAATTAAATAGTCTTGTGGCCTGCACACTAAGTAACACTGGAGACACAAACATTAGAAAATTATGCATAAACAATTCATACATCTCTCCAGAAACCACAAATGGCCTTCATATGATGAGCGGTACTTATTTATACAGGGTGTCCCAGAAATGGTGAATCAAACTGCTATGGGAGGCAGCTTGACTAATGTCCTACCCATAAAAAATAAAAAAATAAATAAAACGCACATGACCATAAAAAAAAGAATATCCAAAAAAAGGGAAAATCATCTAATTTTTCTAAGTTTCCAGCTCTAATTATCGCGTTTTGGGATAATTTGTAATTTTTTTCTGCCAATATTAATTGTTAGAGGTTGCTTCGACTGATTGTTAACATTTTACAAAAAAAAAATGTCTGCACTTCGAGCCCAGACCACTTAGTTTAATTGTTTTTTCTGAACCGAGAAATTTTCTTGCTATTTTAACCAGCTGTAGTATAAAAAAAATGTATGGGACTTGTGCGGCAAACTACTTCAAAAAGTTGTCTATTTAATGACGATTTTAAAATGGTACGAATCACTGAATTTACTTTACAAAATTGGGAGATATAAATTTTTTTGTGTGCAAAGGTGAAATTGGTGCAATTTATTCTTTACTTTTTAATTCATTTTCCACTTCTAATCCGTTGCTTCTAAGGTTAGAATTGGCTAAAAAAGTTGTTTCAATACCCGGTATATATTACCCCAATATTCATTCATTCAATATACTTTTTGAAGTAGTTTGCCGCACAAGTCCCATACATTTTTTTATACTACAGCTGGTTAAAATAGCAAGAAAATTTTTCGGTTCAGAAAAAACAATTAAACTAAGTGGTCTGTGCTCGAAGTCCAGACATTTTTTTTTGTAAAATGTTAACAATCAGTCGAAACAACCTCTAACAATTAATATTGGCAGAAAAAATTTACAAATTATCCCAAAACGCGATAATTAGAGCTGGAAACTTAGAAAAATTTGATGATTTTCCAGTTTTTTTGGATATTCTTTTTTTTATGGTCATGTGCGTTTTTTTTTTTTTTATATTTTTTATGGATAGGACATTAGTCAAGCTGCCTCCCATAGCAGTTTGATTCACCATTTCTGGGACACCCTGTATACTAAGCTGAATCCAACGGTGTAGGCAGGGGCGAACATATAAAGCTTTAAATACAGTCAACATCCGACTTCTGAAAAGTTTTCACCGGCTACTTACCATTATTGGACCACGGCATCCTCAAGAACGTCATTTAACACTCCTACTTCTGCAAACATGAGTCACTCACAGCAGAACATGAGGGACCAGCAGGATCCTAACTAATGTTAGGACTACCACACCCCACCCCACCCTGCACGCGGTGCACCCTTCGCGGTGCACTACCACCGCGAATATGTCTCTCCACACACAAACCATTGAAGACCATAATCGCCTGCAAAACAATACACAGACCTCTTTGGTCATTCTGGATTGCTATTGCAACGCCTAGATAATAGTATTTAAAAAAAATCATTCATCTAAGTCACTCTTTATTATTACTATTGTCTAAGGTGTGAAATGTATGATGTATTGTTGTCTATATGAATAAATGAAAAGAAATGAAATAACTGACTATGCCATTCCACACTCTCTTACCAAATCTTATATCAAATATTCTCCCACCATCTATCTACTTAACATTATGACGACACACCCCACAGCTTTTTCTAATACTGTCCACCATTGAGGAAGCACGCTAGTGTTTCCGGAGTGATCTGGGGCCCGAGAATTGCTGAGGCATTTAAGGTCCCTAGACTCTGGATACCTCGGCAACTTTTGAAACTTTGGATGCTTCAGCAACATTGCAATACGCGGCACCTGTAAAATGTCACTGTTATCAATTTGTCTAATTAGATTCACTCTTTATCAAGAAAATAATTCAGAACAAGATTCATTAAATACATGCGCATTCACTGTAAATAATCATCTGCATCGCGCAAATATTTTATATCCACTAATTATGACAACCATGATTAATCAACTACTGTACTTAAATCTCCTTTATATCAATCCAAATTTATATGATTCAATCTTTAAGTATTTTTATCACGAACACCTTTACTCAATTCCGTCACATATTCCATATTACTAATAATATAACTTATTTGCACGAAAGTGCCACTTATACAACATGTTAATAAATTAGCGCAAAACCTCATACACCCCAACTGATTTATAACAAAATAATAAGATTGAAATAATAATTTCATTAAAGGCCGGCTCCATGCGGAGGATGACCTTGACTTCGAACCGGTCGCTGGCCTGGATGAGCCGCTGGACGCGTTCTCTCCGAAAGCCCCTGGGCTGCAAACGGTCCCGCAGCCCCAGCACCCGAAGTCGGACTCAAGCCTGCTCCGTATTAAGACAACGATAAAACAGGCTAAGACGGCACTTATCGTTGAGCAGGCAATGAGCGCCCCTGAGCCAGATCCACCGGCTGACCCGAGACTGGAGGAATAGTCCGATACGGACGGATCATTGGACGGGTCCTCCAGGTCGGTCTGCGGTACGCGGATGGTCATTAACGACCTGCCGCGTATGGCAAACCAGGTCCTTCAGCGGGCCAAGCTGGGGCTGGAGAGTTCGGGGAATATGAGGAGGGACATAAAGGAGCAAACCATTATAGCCCTCCACACCCTTCACGAGATGGTCCTTAGACTCTCGACTCTCGTTCCAACCACATGCTGGAGGCCCAGCGGTTGAGAACAAAAATAGCTAGCAGCAGTGCCATTCACTATTAACAACCTGTAAATCTCACCTGATTATATTAAAATACCTAATACTGGCATATAAATTGCTCCACCTATTACATTTTTGTATCATGCGGCTACCCACACACTGAATCACTTATAGGACTCTTGTTTACCCTTCACCCCCTATCTATTGCCCTTTCCATTGCTATAATTTTCCTGATTAGTGTCGTGCTCAACGTCAACACGGACCAGTGTTGCCAGATGCGCTGTAATTACAGTAGATTTACTATATTTTTGCGTCATCTACTGTACACTGTATTAAGAAAATTACAGTGTATGGAGAGCACTGTAATTTTTATTGAGCCAATAATTCATGAAATTTTAATAAAAATGAACGCAACATAGGTAAGTATGGATTTGAAAATTATGAACGCGACTTTACGCGACCAACTTCTGACTCCTTCCTACCTAGGGTATTCCCCGTGCATTGCACGTTGGATGGGCAGGTATTATACGACTAAATATAGTTCCTGTGTTAATTCCTGTGTTATATTGTATTATACAGCCAAATAAATGACACGAAAACAAAAAAACGCAACAAACTGACAACCAACATAATCAGGGGAAATATGTTGGCAAAGCAAGCTATTTCACGCCAAACCGACAGCTGCGTAAGTTTTGAACCAACGGAGGTCATGTTAAAACTATTTATTTCTGGTATTTATAATAAAGAGAGAGCAATCGGACTGAATGATAGTGACAGTGATTAGCTATAATGTTTAATTTTGTAAGATAATAGTAAATACAAGTGAATTCAACAACATAAAAGTCTTTCAATTGCACTGTAAAACACACTGTATTTTTGTGTAAAATTCCCTGTAATTTTGTCGTAAACACTGTATTTTTACGTCCAAAACACTGTATTCTCATTTTCATTATCTGGCAACACTGACACGGACACACTGCGCCTTAGCCTCTCCGTCGGATCGGCTACATCGGCAACAAGTCATACACCTGATACTACAGCAATCTCGATACATTGGAAACATTCGCAACATCTGCAACATTTGAAGCAAAGGCTGCATTGGAAACTCTGGCACTTCTGTATAACACCTGCAACAGTGGACTACCGGCCGCACAAACAACCGATTCCAATCAGCGTTAGTTGCCGAAACTTCATCCTAAGAGCGTCCTTTAATACTCCAATCTGCTGACTGCAAATAAAACTGCAATATGAGTCACTAGCGTCGACACATGCTGGACCCGCAGGATAAGACTGCAGGCGGACAATAACCACCTGCGGTCCGAGATGGCCAAGCTCCGTAAGGAGGTGCAAGAATCGCGTGCACAGTCCAGGCAACCGCCTCCTGTGCCCGTAGAGGAGATAACGCAGTCCATCATGGTCCAAGTTGGGACCATGATGAACGCGAAACTGTGGAGAGGCTTCTCCCCAAGGAAAACCTTCGCCCCCCTCTAGCCCATGATGTTCCCCGTTCCGAGCCCCTGGCAAACCCGGGTACTCAATCGGGCTCTGCCCCCAACCCTCCGCAGAGAAAACGTACAGGAAGAGGAGGGAAAAAGAAGAGTGGAGCGCAAGTCGAGAGTGATCCAACATCCTCCGCATCGCCCAAAGGAGACGGAAACCTGAAGCTAACGAAGTCGAAGCCCGAAGTCGAGGGCTGGACCAAAGTTGGCAACAGGAAGACAAAGGCGCGTCTGAAGCCGCCGTCGAAGCCCGAAGCCGAGAAGAGGGAGGAGCCGGTCAAGCTGCGACTTCCTAAGTCATCAGCTGTAATGACGCAGCAGCACATTTGTCGTACGCCGAGGCGTTGCTCATAACGAGAAGAAAGGTTGGCATTACAAATGTCATGTACAGGGTGGCCGCAAATGGGGGAAGAATCCTGGAGCTACCGCTATACGCTATTCGCTTCCACAAGAACAACAGATCTGATCATCTATATAACGCAGTGTTCATGGTTGCACCCACCCTGTGGAGGGCCATCACATCATCAAAGTAGGCAAACTTAGCATCGACCACCAAAGGGTACATGTGTCGAAGAGTTTTCACCCTTGCTCCAAAATGTTTTAAGGGCCTATCTCGAAAAATAATTTAAGCGAAACAGGCGTGGGATAGCTTATATTACGGCCTGATGCGAGAGAAAGAGATGGGGCGGCGCGCACGCCTGAAACGAATCGAGCGCCAAATCAAACTTTATTTAATTGTGATTGTACTGTGGGGAACTTGCTACAGATGTCAGCACCCACAAGTTATAGCAAAGATGCCAACAGATGGCGATACCGTCGCTCACGGAAATATGCTCCATACAAAGACAACGTTCATCGTAAATACGCAACTCGTAACCTACTACACATAAGGTTCACAATCGAATGCGAGACATAAATCGCGCAAGAGAAATAATCACAGAGATTCGATATATATACAAGGTCCAACTAAGAACTGTTGGACCACGGCCGGTCCCCAGGCATCACACCTAGCCTGGCGGAAGTACTTCCCTTTTCAATGGAGGAACTTCCCAAGTAGCACCTCCATAGTACTATTTATGCAATTTCAATTCTGCTCTAATCAAAATTTAGAAAATATCAATCTCTTTTTTTTTAATCAAGTCTCGTGTTTCTATTATTATTTATTTTATTTTATTTTTATTTTATTCATTTTAGGAAAACTTACGGACTAATTACAGGATAGTAGGGTATCAACATTTTTTTTTTTTTTTTTGTTCACCGTTTAGCAGTTCCAAGCGTTTATAGATACAAACGGAGGCTACTTTGGCTTGTTTTTCTATCGAGAAAATGTGTCTTAATCGTGTTCTGGCTCTAATCAAAACTTCAATTATATGTTCAATTTACACATATCCGAAAATCATACTCCTACTGTTAGTACTTCATGGTGATATATGAAGCTATGAAGAATCCTATTTTTTTCACATAGCCCCTTAACTGCCTCCAATTCGGCCACACACAGAAAAGGTGCACCCATGAGGACTGCATGCTCTCAGTGCTCATCACTGACCCACGGATATAAGAATTGTCCAGTTACAGGCGACGGCACCAAACGTAGCTGCTACAACTGTAGAATGAAGACTGTTTTATACAGGGTGTTTGGTGCATCGATGGCCAAATTGAATTGGTGGATAGGAGGAGTCCTTTGCTAACTTGCCACGCCCGCAAAAAAATTCCCGGATCGTCAATTTTTTTAGGTGAATTTTTAGAGGTTTTCTCAAAAAGGTCAGAAAGTCGGCATTTAAGCTTGAATAAAAAAAAAGTTGTAGGTACAACCTCCAAATTTTTGTTTTATTTAAATGTTCAATGTCCACGGCTCTACTGAAATTTAAATTACATGGATGCCTCTTCTAGTTTTTTTTTATTGACCGTTTTTTTAGAAAAAGAAAAATTTACAACTCAACTTTTTTCTTTTTTCCAACGAAAATTCTAACCACAATAACCACCTCTGTCAAACTCAAATTTGGTTCGGATAAAACCCAAATAATGGGCTTTACTAACAAATCAATTAAATGCAATATATTTTTTGATCATAAGAAAATTCAATTCGTCAGTCACATTCAGGCGTAATCAAAAATTTAATAAACACTGCGAACAATCGATAAATCCAATCATTTAACCCTTTTTTTTTATTTATTAATTTTAGGAAAACTTACGAACTAATAACAGGACTATGGACAGAATTATACTATCTATAACCTCAAGAAATTTAACCAGAACGTACCCAATAATGGAGATGGAGAAGAAGAAGACCAACCCCTCAACCCTCACCGACACCAGCAAAGGATCACCCACTCATGATGCCAATCCTCCTAACACTCATCGCACATGCTCCGAGTCCACGTCCACCGCCAATAATTGTCGATATCACAGAGATTGCAGCCCTTAATTCTGAAAACACCCGACTAAGACAAATGAATGAAAGACTCCTAAACTCTCTTATGAATTTCATGGAAATCATGATCTCAGGAAGGCAGATAATTATTGACCAATCAACACCGGTCAACGCCGCATCACTACGACAGCATTTTTAGATCGGACATCCATGAAGTTCCTACTGCCATGCCCACTCCGAACCACCCCCTACTCCACACACCACCAGTTCGTCTACTCTACACCAATCATGAGCCCCATTATCTCCACACCTAACGAAAACGTTTCAACCAGTAAAAACTGCAGAACAACTGGATTGGGTACAGGGGGTAAGGGAGGCAGTCAATGCTCCCTTTTAATTTATTGATACTTTATCATGCTATGAAGTTTTTTCTGACTGATGAATTACTGTGGGGGCCACTACCTTCAAAGAGTACTTTATTATAACCGGAAAACTACCTTCATTTCCTACACTATTATGCCAGTCAGTGCAATGTACTTGTCAGCTAGTAAAAGGAAGGTATCTACGCAAAAATTGTCCTTGCACCTTCATTCTCGGTACTACAATGGCTGACGAAGAACTAGTCGAGGTTGAGCAGGTTTTAGATCGCCGCATCAAAAATGGAAAGGTAAATGGCATATCTTTACCAAGGCCCTATTGTCTCTATTCCACAGCTTGTATGTCAGCTAGTAAAAGGAAGGTATCTACGCAAAAATTGTCCTTGCACCTTCATTCTCGGTACTACAATGGCTGACAAAGAACTAGTCGAGGTTGAGCAGGTTTTAGATCGCCGCATCAGAAATGGAAAGGTAAATGGCATATCTTTACCAAGGCCCTATTGTCTCTATTCCACAGCTTGTATGTCGAGGTTGAGCAGGTTTTAGATCGCCGCATCAAAAATGGAAAGGTAAATGGCATATCTTTACCAAGGCCCTATTGTCTCTATTCCACAGCTTGTATGTCAGCTAGTAAAAGGAAGGTATCTACGCAAAAATTGTCCTTGCACCTTCATTCTCGGTACTACAATGGCTGACGAAGAACTAGTCGAGGTTGAGCAGGTTTTAGATCGCCGCATCAGAAATGGAAAGGTAAATGGCATATCTTTACCAAGGCCCTATTGTCTCTATTCCACAGCTTGTATGTCAGCTAGTAAAAGGAAGGTATCTACGCAAAAATTGTCCTTGCACCTTCATTCTCGGTACTACAATGGCTGACGAAGAACTAGTCGAGGTTGAGCAGGTTTTAGATCGCCGGATCAGAAATGGAAAGGTAAATGGCATATCTTTACCAAGGCCCTATTGTCTCTATTCCACAGCTTGTATAGGTACATGCTGAATCCATATTTTTTGATCATAAGAAAATTCAATTCGTCAGTCACATTCAGGCGTAATCAAAAATTTAATAAACACTGCGAACAATCGATAAATCCAATCATTTAACCCTTTTTTTTAATTTATTAATTTTAGGAAAACTTACGAACTAATAACAGGACTATGGACAGAATTATACTATCTATAACCTCAAGAAATTTAACCAGAACGTACCCAATAATGGAGATGGAGAAGAAGAAGACCAACCCCTCAACCCTCACCGATACCAGCAAAGGATCACCCACTCATGATGCCAATCCTCCTAACACTCATCGCACATGCTCCGAGTCCACGTCCACCGCCAATAATTGTCGATATCACAGAGATTGCAGCCCTTAATTCTGAAAACACCCGACTAAGACAAATGAATGAAAGACTCCTATACTCTCTTATGAATTTCATGGAAATCATGATCTCAGGAAGGCAGATAATTATTGACCAATCAACACCGGTCAACGCCGCATCACTACGACAGCATTTTTAGATCGGACATCCATGAAGTTCCTACTGCCATGCCCACTCCGAACCACCCCCTACTCCACACACCACCAGTTCGTCTACTCTACACCAATCATGAGCCCCATTATCTCCACACCTAACGAAAACGTTTCAACCAGTAAAAACTGCAGAACAACTGGATTGGGTACAGGGGGTAAGGGAGGCAGTCAATGCTCCCTTTTAATTTATTGATACTTTATCATGCTATGAAGTTTTTTCTGACTGATGAATTACTGTGGGGGTCCACTACCTTCAAAGAGTACTTTATTATAACCGGAAAACTACCTTCATTTCCTACACTATTATGCCAGTCAGTGCAATGTACTTGTCAGCTAGTAAAAGGAAGGTATCTACGCAAAAATTGTCCTTGCACCTTCATTCTCGGTACTACAATGGCTGACGAAGAACTAGTCGAGGTTGAGCAGGTTTTAGATCGCCGCATCAGAAATGGAAAGGTAAATGGCATATCTTTACCAAGGCCCTATTGTCTCTATTCCACAGCTTGTATGTCAGCTAGTAAAAGGAAGGTATCTACGCAAAAATTGTCCTTGCACCTTCATTCTCGGTACTAAAATGGCTGACGAAGAACTAGTCGAGGTTGAGCAGGTTTTAGATCGCCGCATCAGAAATGGAAAGGTAAATGGCATATCTTTACCAAGGCGCTATTGTCTCTATTCCACAGCTTGTATGTCAGCTAGTAAAAGGAAGGTATCTACGCAAAAATTGTCCTTGCACCTTCATTCTCGGTACTACAATGGCTGACGAAGAACTAGTCGAGGTTGAGCAGGTTTTAGATCGCCGCATCAGAAATGGAAAGGTAAATGGCATATCTTTACCAAGGCCCTATTGTCTCTATTCCACAGCTTGTATGTCAGCTAGTAAAAGGAAGGTATCTACGCAAAAATTGTCCTTGCACCTTCATTCTCGGTACTACAATGGCTGACGAAGAACTAGTCGAGGTTGAGCAGGTTTTAGATCGCCGCATCAGAAATGGAAAGGTAAATGGCATATCTTTACCAAGGCCCTATTGTCTCTATTCCACAGCTTGTATAGGTACATGCTGAATCCATGCTTGGATTAGTGGTTTCGGGTTGACTTTACAATTGGGGCCCTGTTTACCACGCAATTATGACAAATTCGTAAACATAATCTTAAAGACGTCCCGCAAATACATTCCCAGAGGCTGCAGCTCGTCATACATTCCAGGGCTTTCACCAGTATCCATCGAGCTCCTTGAGCAGTACGAGGATTTGTACAATAGCGACCCCTTTTCCGAGGACACTATTGAAATTGGAGAATTACTCCTTCAGGAGATAAGCGAAAGTCGGCGTGATAGGTGGATAGATACTGTCACCAACATCGATATGACACATAATAGCAAAAAAGCCTGGACCACAATTCGAAAGCTCACGAGTGAAGCACCGCCCGCTATGCCACCGAGTCAAGTGACAGCCAATCAAGTGGCTCATCAACTCCTACTGAATGGCAAGCCTCCATGCCGACTCAGGAAGATTCCAAAAGCTGACTACCTGGGGACCCCATGCGAAGATGTAAGCAAGCCTTTCCAGTCAACGGACATAGTAAAATCCATTGAGCAGCTTAAATGTGGCAAGGCCTCGGGAGTCGACGACGTTTCGGTAGAACAAATCAAACACCTGGGACCGGTTGCTGTGTTCTGGTTGCTGGAACTTTATAATAACTGTTTGGCTTCTGCAAGGATTCCTCGCCTTTGGAGGAAGTCCAAAGTCATTGCGATCCCGAAACCAGGGAAACCAGGAGACGACCCCAAAAACTTCCGGCCTATTTCTCTTTTATGTCACACATACAAACTCTTTGAAAGACTGCTTTTATCTCGTCTAGCCGGTCTCGTCGACCCTAAACTGATTGCGGAGCAGGCTGGGTTCAGACCAGGTAAATCGTGCTGTAGCCAAACCCTGAAGCTAACGCAACATATCGAAGATGGGTTCGAGACCGGGAAGGTGACGGGCTCTGTTTTTGTGGATCTTTCGGCAGCCTACGACACAGTGAATCATAGGCGACTATTGTGGAAGGTCGAAAACATGACCGGTGATCGCAAATTTGTTCGAGTTCTCAGAGAGATGCTCCACAATCGTCGGTTTCAGGTTCACCTCCACTCAAAAAAAAGTCGACGGCGCTCTCAGAAGAACGGTCTACCCCAGGGCAGCGTCTTGGCCCCAGTACTTTTTAACATCTACACTAACGATCAACCGACAAGCCCAAATACGTCACGTTTCCTGTACGCTGATGATCTAGCTCTGACATGCCAGGACACATCCTTTGAAGAAATTGAGGCAAACCTTAGTACGGCACTTGAACTACTTAGTGCCTACTATGACAGCAATGCCTTAAAACCTAACCCAACCAAAACTCAATCATGCGTATTCCATCTTCGCAACAAACAAGCTGATCGCAAACTTACCATCTCGTGGCGAGGGGTGCCGATTACTCACAGCTCCTACCCCAAATACCTCGGCATTACTTTGGACAGAACGCTGACGTTCAAGAAAAACTGCGAGAGCCTCAAGCAGAAGGTGTTTGCTCGCAACAACCTCTTGCGAAAACTGATTACCACAAAATGGGGAGCTTCGCCTCAAGTTCTGCGAACTACTGGATTGGCTCTCTGCTTCTCCGCGGGCGAATACGCATGCCCAGTATGGAATCGCTCCGCCCACACAAAGCTCGTGGATACAGCATTAAACGAAACCTGCCGGATCATTACAGGCTGCCTCAAGCCGACTCCGGTACAAATGCTGTATCCACTGGCTGGGATTGCGCCACCAGAAGTCCGCAGGGCCGTCGCGAGCTCAATTGAAAGAGCAAAACTCGAGGCTGATCCATGGCATCCTATGTTCCAATACCCCACAGTACCCCAGAGGCTCAAGAGCCGCAAAAACTTTCTGAAGTGTGTCGACCCTATACAGGGTATTGGTGAGGGTCCTCGAGCTAGATGTGACCTCTGGCGAGAAAAGAGTACGCTACCTGACTCGTTTGTCCCCCCCTCGGAAAGCCTTCCCCCAGGACATGAACTACCCAGGCCGATTTGGAGGTCTTTAAATAGGCTCCGAACTCAAGTCGGCCGGAGTAAGGAGAACCTGTCCAAATGGGGGTTTATCGATGGATCAGACCTAAGGTGTGAATGTGGTGTTGCCCCTCAGACTATGGCCCACCTCATATCTTGCCCTTCCTGCCCGCAAACTTGCACGCGAATGGAGCTTATGGACGCTGCCGGTAGTGCTATCCGTGTGGCAAAATACTGGGCTGGAAAAATATAAAACGACATGCCATCGACTCGATAGAAGAAGAATGCTCCCTTTTTGGCTCTTTCTATACAAGCGGGGGGGCGATTTTACGCCACTACCAAATCAAGTACGGCAATTCTGCAGACAGTAGGCTCAGGGACCAAATTCTCACCTTTCAGACAATGCTATAAGTGCTTACGGACACACTCAGTTGCGCTATAAAGCCGAAGTGACTCCATGCCCCCACTGTTCGGAGGTAACACATCAAGGGAAAGATTGCCCTCAAAAGGAATATCTTAATAACAATACGTGCTATAATTGTTCCACACCAATTTCATAGGGAGTTATGAATATTATGAAAATTCTAATATTTTAAAAGATCGACTATTTCCAATATGAGATCGTACATCGTATCAGGGTCAAAAAAGTCGTATGAATACGATTTAAATCGTACGGTTGGCAACAGTGGATTTCACACGCATCTTGGCATGACTTGACTACAATTTTCCGATGCCACCATTGGTATTTGTTTTTTTAGTCGAGGTTACGAAGTCTGAAGACTACTCACGGTGGTCAGAAACATTGCTACAACTACCAACGTTCTGTTTAATAACGTAGTTGTAGCAATAATGCTCACATTTAGCAGTTTAAGTTTCAGAATGAAATGACGTGTCAAGTGGTGAGAGGAGGCTAGCCTTTCGGCTACATAAAGAATGCATAAGAAACCTTTAAACCCTCTCGTAAGACACCCACGGGAAGAATTGGGGTGGTCCATTCTAAACCGGACGGTTTTTTCTTGTTACTCGGACAATATGCTAATAGGTACTTTGTTAAAAGCATAAAAGAATTTAATTTTCGCCAAATGTCAATTTGACCCTTCGATTTGATCCAAAAATCCTGATGATCCTATCTACCCAAACAGTGTGATTTGAGGATCTGCTGATTTTCAATTAGTATTGTGGGAGTTTCATCATTGAACTCCTCAGTCCTGGTGTTGCAGTAGCACCTTATCCATGAGACATGGGCTCCATTCTTTATTGTCTACGGACAGTAGTAGTAGCAGGGATCTCATAACGTTGAAGGGTAAACACACATACATACACACACACAAACATCCTCGCACACATACAACATCAAATGACTTAAATTGCAACAGAGCTTTCGGTAGTTTTTGTGTGATGCTCGAACAAACAAACGAAAACGTAATTTCGTAAAAAAACAATATACCTTGTAATCTTTTTCTTTTACCTTAATATCTTAAATGTACAGACTCCTCTAAAGTTTTACAGAGTGATTGGTGCATCGTTGGCCAAATTAAATTGGTCGATAGGCGGGGTCTTTTGCTATCTTGCCACGCCCCCACACGGCCTATTGATGTTTCAATTATTATTAATACATACATTACCTACATTTTAATTACATTTATATGAAAACAAGTATTTTGTGACCAATGGGGCCGGTATTAAAATGAAAAAACACCGATATAAAAAAAAATCAAAAATAATTTGTCCAACATGAGTTCATCTCTCAAAAATCCGCACATCTAATTGACAAAAATTAAATTTCCTTAAAATACAGAAACGAAGAATAATAATGATGTGCCTCAGTCCAACTCCAACCAGGACTTTACGGCAAACATCTCAAGTGCCGAAAACTAAAGAACGCTCAAGCTCGATCTGTTCACCGCCGACTAAAAAAAGAAAATGACAGATTATTTTAAAAGTAGCCAATCTTTTGAAAATCATTCTTTTACATTTTTTGATCTTTTTGATTTCAGTGCCCGTCTGGCGGGCCGCGTACCCTAAAGAAAGGGTACGCCTTTACAGGTGGGTCCCGCCCCATGGCTGCCCTCCTTACTCTGGGGTGGGCAAAAATTGTGTCATGGGCCGGCAGGAGGCTGCTGGCTCTCGTGAACACGAACTTGGCTATTCTTCTCACTACAACGATTTTGCTTCTGGCGACTAGGACTTTGAAGATTCGGCGGTGGAGTCACATGCCCAGATAGTATGCGACGACACCAAAGACCATGGCATGTCAACGGACTCTGATGCTGACTCTGAATGAATGAATGAAATGATTGGTATGGCCCTTTGGTGGAGCGTCTGATTCAGACACGGAACCAACAGTTGTCGCTTTGGCCAAAGATAGAGCTTCGAAGAGAGGCCGGGACTGCCCGCCTGCTACGGCAAATACGTCGGGTTAGCAGCGGTCCAGGCTAAACTAAATGAAGAAAAACGCGAGGCGCCACCCGGGGGCCTCCAGGCAGAAGCAGAGACTGTACAGGATTTGGTGGGGTGCTGTCTCTGAGAAGACGAGGTAGCTTCAGGCGGCCATGCGGAAGGGCTTCCGCGAGGCCACATAGGTGGCTGCTAAAGAGGCACAAACCGGTGACTCAGCTCCCATCACTTTTTGGACAGACTCCATTCGATTCTTGAGGTGGCCTCCCACTCCATAATGGAGCGGATCTTAACAATGGTTGGAGCAAGGCTGGAGTCACTGGAGGACCGTCTCCTTCCACCAAAGCGCAGACAGGAGGAACGATGCCGTGGCCGCTTTGTAATCGGAGCGGCCCGAGACTCCACAGGCGGAATCTGGTCCGGCTTCTGCATCCAAGCCGCCCAAGAAAAAAGCCTCTTCTTCAACCCCCAGTGGCACCACTCCACCTCCTCGTACTGAGGAGGCTTGGAATGTGGTAGCCGGTAAGAAGAGGAAGAAGAAGAAACCGGCTCCAAACTCTGGCTCAGGCAGGTCGCAGTCCCAGCAGGGCCCCAAGCCTGAACCGGCCCCCCAGTCAACCATGAAGAAGCCAAGGAGGAAAGCTTGTGCCCCCACCACTGCAGCTGTAGTTATGACACTGCAGCAGGACGCGGTGGAAAGACGGGCCACCTACAAGGAAGCCCTGACCACGGCCCGTCAGGAGGTAAAACTGGCGGACCTGGGTATCCCGGACGGCGTCAAGATTAGGAAGGCCGCCACGGGAGCGCGCATTATCGAGCTCCCGAAGGGGGTTGATAGTGAGAAGGCCGACCGCCTGGCGCAAAAGCTGCGTGACGTTTTTGCGGGAGCGGCTAGGGTGTCCAGGCCAGTTAAATGCTCCACGCTTCGTGTGTCGGGCTTGGACGACTCTGTAGACAAGGATGATGTTCTGTCTGCGATCGTCGCAAAGACTGGCTGCAGGCTGCACTTCGGAGCATTTAAAGGGGGTGAGATACGCCCTGGTCCGGGTGATACTGGAACCATGTGGGTTCAGTGTCCTGTTGCGGCCGCGAACACCCTGTCCGCGGCAGAGCGACTTTTGGTGGGCTGGAGCTCGGCGAGAGTCCACACCATGGAGGCACGGCCCATGAAGTGCTACTGCTGCCTAGAGAAAGGTCACACGAGGCAGCACGTTGCACAAGTGACACCGACCGCAACGAGCTCTGTTACCGCTGCGGTCAGACAGGCCACAAGGCGGCTGACTGCTCGGCCAAGCAGCACTGCGCAGTCTGCGCTAGTGCAGTGAGGGCAGCAAATCATGTGATTAGAATAGAAAAACTTTATTTCGACCAACTGAGATCATAATATTGATTTGATTTTAGACTTTTTTTTATTTGGTGATTGGTGGGAAAAATTGTGTCCCTCCCAAAAAACAGCCGGGAAAGGAATAGCCAGAAGGACCTCGGCTTCGCAGAAGGAGGGTCGGTCGCAAGGCCAACACGATGAAATGTTAGTCGATCACAATAACGTATTGTAATCGGTCACATTTCCTCCAGACTAATCTTAACCACTGCCCCGGTGGTGCCCAGGACCTATTATTCCAGGCTCTGGCGCAGTGACAAATCAACTTTGCGGTGGTGGCAACTATTGAATAAATACAGGGTCCTTCTTAACATGCTGACACTTTTTTAAGGGGATGATCAGATCATCAAATTGACCAACGTTTTCTATGGGACCAACATCAAAATCGCGAAAAAAAAAATCTGCTCGTCCATACGAAACTGCAAACCTACTCTAGCCAAATGTATGGGACAGCAGATTTATTTTTTTTGCGATTTCGATGTTGGTGCCATAGAGAAAGTTGTTCAGTGTGACGGTCTGATCATCCCCTTAAAAAAGTGTCAGCATATTAAGAAGGACCCTGTATATCTCAATATTTCACCAGTATGCACACATAAGCAGCAGCAGCAGCGTTCAGCAGTGTTCACATTGCAAAAATAATATATCAAGCGTAGGTACCACTCTTAGTATTTTTAGTGTTTCACTGACCACCTCAGCATCATACAGTATCATTGGAAAGTCACATCAAATTAATTTTAATCTTTGGTTTGGTATTTGGTATACAAGAAGCTTTTGTTGATACATCAAACAAGCTGAGGGACAGAACGATAGACGAGCAATTTCTTCAGGGTCTTCGGGTATCAGGCTACATCTACAAATTTCGAGAACAAGAGCTTCATCTTCAATGGGGGGAAGAAAAGTTTAAAGAGGAACACAAATTAAATAGTTTGGTTGCATGCACTCTAAGTTTTCCTTCGGAAGAAAAAATAAAGTAATTGTGCATAATTCTGGATTTATCCACTCAAGCGTCCGGCACCGCGCAGTGATTATGTCCGTAGCGTCCCAAGCGCCGATCGCGCGACGCGTACGTCAACGGCGAGCGAACTTCGCGACAAAAACTAACAGTTTTTGTAACATCTCAAAAAATACTACCGTTATAACAAAATAAAAAATACTGACGGAAAACTTGATAAGTACAGAATTATAAAGTGTAAAGCCTGTAAAATCACTTAGTCTGTTAATCGGTAATCTAGAACATATTTCGCATTATTTTCTTGTACAAGTCTCATTATCGTGATAACAATGAACTATTCATCCTATTTGCACAGTTGTTTTTCAAAAGTATGCTCAAGTATGGTCAAAATATATCACTGAACTTGCCAAATGACTGGACAAAAAAAAAATTTACGCAAAAAAAAACGTTGACATTTTTTTTTAAATATATATATATATTTTTTTTTTTTATTTATTTATTCTCTTTAAAGGGTACATGTGTGTCTAAAAATTACCACGCCAAACTGTACAGCAGTTTGTCGGCGAAGCGCTCTTAACAACTTATGTTTTTTGTACCTTACTATTACTACACTAAACGGAGAGAAAAATATACCTATTTCGTCACAGCTTTGTAGTATGTTTGACAACCATAAATAAATGCGACCAAGACCCGAATAATAGCAAAAATACAACAATGATTAATATATTGTTATGTAACATTATGTTTCTTGATATTGTAATTATTTTATTAAATATAATATGTATTTCTTTTTCTCCGTTTACACTATCATTAAAATACCTACAAGTAACATTTTGTACTATCCTGTAGAAAACAAAAGTTATCTATGGATAGTGTAAGGATATTAGCACCACCTAGCATCGAGTAGCAGTACTATTTATAGCTACGTTCAGAATTAGAACGAAAAATAAACATCGCTGGTTTTATGGGACTATAGTCCCATGGACGTAAACGGCTAGTGTCATTTTCGGGACTATAGTCCCATGGGACGCTTGAGTGGTTAAATAAAATTACCTTGCATATAGATCCAGAATCAACAAAAAAAGGTTTACACATGATGAACGGAACATATCTGTATACAAATCCTCCACCATATGGGTGTGGAATTCCAGCACCTTATATTGCTGTAACGAGCTTATGAGAACAACAGAAAAGAAGGGGACAAAACTTTAATTTAATCAATGGACATGAAGTAACAAATGCACAAATTCCAGAAATTAAGGAGGATTTCCCAGCCCAAGAAATAACAGGGATTTATAACCCCTCTGTCTGTAGTGAAACTATTTTCACAGATTTATTTGGTTGGATATAAAAGATATATTTTATTAAAATTGTATGAAATGGCAGCCCCGCCGGATTTTCTAGGGTTTGGTTTATTATCTTTCGTTAATTACCTACTTTCTTTTAGTCGGGGTTTTGCAAAAATTTTATTTAATCCTTTTTGATTACATTGTTTACAACTGTCGTGGGTTTTTCAACATTTTAAATTTTTTTGAAGATTTAATTAATTCTACAATGCTGCAATTTCCATATAACATAATCTAAACTACAAAACCATCATAATTTTTTAGTGCTTCAGACCACATTTCATAAAATAATACTAAATCTTTTTATTTTACAGGAGAATACAAAGTAATAAATTGGGTAGGAAATATGATAAAAATTTGCAATTTAATAAAGAAATGTCTGATAGTGTTTCAGCTATTTCAACAAATACCTGCGAGAGATACATGATCGAGTTGCTACGAAAATAATAAAAGTACAATATCTAGATCGCAGAATTCGGCCGAAGCATGGCTTTACAACATACAATACATTGATTGATAAACACCATGCAGGTTTTTATAATTTTCTACAAGAATTAATCCCGGTAACCAAATCAAATACGAGTGAAATAGAAAGGATACTATTAGGAAATAGGAATTCCTGAGAAAAAGAAAAAAAATACGTCCTAAAAGATGAACGTATAGAGTACGTAATACGTATGTATGGGACAAACACCGTACAGGTAATTTTAATGTCGCATTGCATTTACTGAGTCGATGACGTAAAGCAGTAACGTTCGTTTTAGCTTTTTACTTCATCATCAGTCGTAAACCAATACTACTGGCAAACTGGAAGACTTACAGATCACTAAAGATGACTATATCAAATGGTTCCGGTTACATTGCGAGATCTATGCGATCAAGCGGGCATCACTATGAAATTAGAAGAGACATGGACATCTTCTTTCGTCAACGACGAACCGATAACTAAACTTAACTATTCTTCTAACTTATTAACAATAAACTATAAAACTGTTGGACGAGTGTGTGATTCAACTCCTTGCAGCAAACAACCATCTTTCTACAACTACAACTAACTAACGAAGCTAGGAGTCAACGACGAGATAGCCCCAACAACGTACGTAGTCGAAGCACAAATCCCCAGTAGGTAGGTAACGCCCATCTATTTAATCTGTGGCTGACTATTAGCTACTCATTTTTAATAAAGTGTCTAAATCAAAAATTCGTTCAAAATTCGAATTAAAAACAAGGCAGTAAAACAAAACAAAGAAATCAATTAATATTAGTCTTAAGAATATTCAATTTTCGAATTTCGAAGACGGACGAATGCCAGAGTATTTATTTTTGGTTAAAAACAAAGAAAATTATTTTTAAGTTCAGGGCTACGAATAAATAAACAAGTATGGAAATCGTATTAGTGCACTAAAAATGACACCACCAAAATCGCAACGCAGTAGGCGGGGCTAAAAAATGCCAATTCTTTCGCTGGCAGTCTGCCGCGCCGCGCGCTCAGTGCCGGAGGCCTAGAAGCTATTCCAATGTTCTTCAAAAGCACTTCGTTTATCTAATAAAAATGGCATCGTGTGTGGTGAAGTGGTGCAGACAAAAAAAGAATGCTTAAATCGAAACACCAAACTGGAATCAGTTAACAAATATTTTGATGTCAGTAACGCTTGAGTAAAAATCAAATGGATGATGTTATGCAGAATGAATTATGAGTGCTAATAAATAATTCAGAATGATTAGAACTATAATATAAAAATTAACAACATTATTATGTTTTCAAGACCGAGACAATAAGTATTAAATGGATGGTGTTATATAATAATAATTTTTCACCTAAAAACTTTTTTATAGATTAATTTTATAAACTTTGTACTTGGTATCCATTCTTAAGAAATGTATCTATATGAGTTCAGCTGCTACTTGTATAATTTAATGGTCAATTGTTTATGTTAATATGTATGCCAATGATCGAACATTATAATATGTATTTTAAGTTTTCCTAGAAACGAGGTAAGACGGATGAAGTGGCCGCTGGAGCACGCGACGGTGGCGGCAATGAGTCGAGTTATGTTTGCAGTTTTGTATGGGACAGCAGTTTCTTTTTTCGCTATTTCTATATTGATTTCATAAAGCTGTTCAGTTTGATGGTCTGATCATCCCTTTAAAATAGTTTCAGCTAATTTTGTTACATTATAAATATGATGAAAACGTTAAGTTCCATGCGTCGAAGTACGCAGTCTCAAATTCCTCACAGCCTCTCTGATCTGTGTATGGGCGAAGAATATCATAATTATCACATCGGGACCGTTGAAGCAGGAGGAGCTATGGCGGTCATATTGGCCATGCCAACATTCGGCCCGGCCATGAGGGAGGCCACAACCTTATTAACGGATGCCACCTTTCTAACGGTACCTGCGAAGCCACCGGCTGCCCAAATACTAACAATTCATGAAGTGAGCGATGGCCACTGCTTTCACCCAGTAGTGGCCCTAATGCAAAACCGTACCAGAGCATTATATTTGTCAGTTTTGACAAGAGTCTGGCAGGCGGCTGGCTGCCCTCAGCCAAATCACATCGTGGCCGATTTTGAGGAAGCCCTCCATGGGGATGATCGTTGGAAGCCGTGTCTGGGATAGCCATGCAAGGCTGTTTTTTTCATTATACCCAGGTATACTAGATCAGTGTCCACGAAGAATATCATAATATTATCTTCTTGGGACCGTTGAAGCAGTAGGAGCTATGGCGGTCATATGGCCATGCCAACATTCGGCCCGGCTATGAGGGTGGCCACAACCTTATTAGTTATTAGCGGATGCCACATTTCTGACGGTACCTGCGGGACCACCGGCTGCCCAAATATTAACGATTCATGTTGTGTATGCAGGCCACTACTTTCATCCAGTAGTGGTCCTAAGTGGTTGAGCCGGAACGATTCTCAGTGCACGGAAGTCCCCACAGGACCTACGAATAATAAACAAGTATGGAAGTCGTACTAACGCACTAAAAATGACACCACCAAAATCGCAACGTAGTAGGCGGGGCTAAAAAATGCGAATTCTTTCGCTGGCAGTCTGCCGCGCCGCGCGCTCAGTGCCGGAGGTCTTGAAGCTATTCCAATGTACTTCAAAAGCACTTCGTTTATCAAATAAAAATGAGATCGTGTGTGGTGCAGACAAAAAAACAGAATGCTCTAAATCGAAACAATCAGTTATAACAAACAATTAGTAAGTCAAATTACAATATTTTGATGTCACTAACGCTTGAGTAAATAAAACTCAAATGGATGATGTTATGCAGAATGAATTATGAGTGCTAATAATTTATAATTCCGAATGATGAGTACTACACTATTATAAACAACGAGCTTTTACCCGCGACTTCGTCCGCATAAATTATATACCAGATTTTAAGTCAGATGATAAGCTATCAAACAAAAAAAGCTTCATCAAAATCGGTTCAGTAGTTTTTGCGTGATACTCGAACAAACAAACACCCAAACAAACAAACAGACAGACAATAAATCTAAAAATTGATGATTTGGAATCAGGGACAGGCAAAAACCATATCGTAATTTTTTTTTTGTAAATATCTTCAATGTACAGACACACTTCTGTTACAGTTTTATAATAGTTTAGATATTTTATGTTTTTAAAACCTGGACAAAAAGTATTAAATGGATGGTGTTAATATAATAATGGAGTCGCGTTGTAGGTCTGCTATTGGGTAGTCACGTGTCGCTCGTCGATTGTGGTTGCTACCTCCCGGGCCTACAACGAAGCTCCAGTGGTTGCTCAAGATAGTGTTCTTTTAAAAAAAAAACAATCCTTGAAGTCACCAAAATACATAATTACCGTACAACGTCAAGCACTATTGCTAAATAAACTAGACATTGGCTAAATCATCACAACCACGATGGCAGCCATTTTTTTTAAATAGAATCTTGACTATTATAAAACTGTAAATTTGAAAAAAGAATTTAGTTTGTTTGTTTGGGTGTTTGTTTATTTTCCGCTAGTGCCTTGAGATGCTGGTATCACACAACATCACCCTTCCTTCCCTTCATTTGTGCTAGATAACTCTGTCTAGGTCTTCCTCTGCCTTGCTTCTCCTCTATTTTTCATTAAATAGAGTTTTAATTAAATTAATATTATGGTATTTGATAGCAGGAGAATGCGAGCCCAACGGAAGTTTGCCCAGGGTGCATACGTACCACCGAGTCACAACAATAATAATAATTTACCAGCCCGGGCAGATGTCTCCATGACAAACATAAAAGAAGATAAGAATGTAATACATAACAATTTGTCAGCTAGGAATCTTTTGGACATTGTCTCCTTTCAGAGTAAGTTTAATAATTTTGCACAAAATAACTTAATTCATAGATCATAAATATGACCTATTACCTACATCCGTCTAGATCTAAAACTATTATAAAACTGTAACAGAAGTGTGTCTGTACATTGAAGATATTTACAAAAAAAGATTATGATATGGTTTTTAGATGTCCCTGATTCCAAATCACAAATTTTTGAATTTTTGTCTGTCTGTTTGTTTGTTAATTTGTTTGTTTGTTCGAGCATCACGCAAAAACTACTGACCCGTCTTGATGAAACTTTTTTTGTTTGATAGCTTATGATCTGACTAAAAATCTGGTATATAATTTATGCGGACGAAGTCACAGGTAAATGCTCGTATTTAATAATTATTCTGGAACTTCAAAAGGAACTAGATAAGCTGTTTCAAAGACCTTTATCAATTCCAGTTTGTGTTTTTATTGTAGTAAATAAATCTTCCGTGAACTTGCAGACATTCACAAGCATCTTCAACCGATTGTACTTCTGGAAAGGCTGGAACGACCAAAAGATGTGCCATTACAAAACGGTGATGAGAATCATAATATAGTGAAAGAACCTGAGCCAGCTCCTGTGTAGGCTGCACCCGTAATCCACCGGGACAAACCTAAGTTAAGGCTAGTAGCCAGAAATAGCACAATGTGCCTACGTTCACGCACAAGAATAAACAGCAAAATTTCCAGAAAACCGAACATGGCCCGTAAAAACCTCAACAGACTTAAAAGGACTTCTTCACCCATCTTAAATAAGCCGAATCGTAAAAGAGCTCTAGAAAAATCATACTCAACCTCAGATATAGATGACGAAAAACCACTACAGTATTTTAAGTTAAATACACAAGAGGCAGGCGGCTGGCTGCCCTCAGCCAAATCACATCGTGGCCGATTTTGAGGAAGCCCTCCATGGGGATGATCGTTGGAAGCCGTGTCTGGGATTTTTTTTTTTTTTTTTTTTTTATGTGTGATAGGTAAGCATTTGACCCCAATCTCACCTGATGTTGAGTGATGATGAGGCCGAAGATGTAGCATGCTTACCTAGAAAGATGCCTATTCACTCTCGCCTTGAAGAGGCCCAGGTTGTATTGCTCAGGGAACAGGTCCGCAGGCAGGGCATTCCACTCCTTAGCCGTGCGCATTATAAAAGAAGAAGCAAACTTCTTCGTGCGAATTGCTGGTAGGTCAACGACATAGGGGTGGAAACCCAGTATGCGTCTCGTCCCCCGCAGATGAAAGGGAGACGGTGGTATCAGATCATGTAATTCAGTCGCACACTCTCCGAAATGTATCCTATAAAAAACAGATAGACAGGCTACCTTGCGACGATGCTCAAGACTTTGTAGCTAGGATAGGATAGCCATGCAAGGCTGTTTTTTTCATTATACCCAGGTATACTAGATCAGTGTCCACGAAGAATATCATAATATTATCTTCTTGGGACCGTTGAAGCAGTAGGAGCTATGGCGGTCATATGGCCATGCCAACATTCGGCCCGGCTATGAGGGTGGCCACAACCTTATTAGTTATTAGCGGATGCCACATTTCTGACGGTACCTGCGGGACCACCGGCTGCCCAAATATTAACGATTCATGTTGTGTATGCAGGCCACTACTTTCATCCAGTAGTGGTCCTAAGTGGTTGAGCCGGAACGATTCTCAGTGCACGGAAGTCCCCACAGGACCTACGAATAATAAACAAGTATGGAAGTCGTACTAACGCACTAAAAATGACACCACCAAAATCGCAACGTAGTAGGCGGGGCTAAAAAATGCGAATTCTTTCGCTGGCAGTCTGCCGCGCCGCGCGCTCAGTGCCGGAGGTCTTGAAGCTATTCCAATGTACTTCAAAAGCACTTCGTTTATCAAATAAAAATGAGATCGTGTGTGGTGCAGACAAAAAAACAGAATGCTCTAAATCGAAACAATCAGTTATAACAAACAATTAGTAAGTCAAATTACAATATTTTGATGTCACTAACGCTTGAGTAAATAAAACTCAAATGGATGATGTTATGCAGAATGAATTATGAGTGCTAATAATTTATAATTCCGAATGATGAGTACTACACTATTATAAACAACGAGCTTTTACCCGCGACTTCGTCCGCATAAATTATATACCAGATTTTAAGTCAGATGATAAGCTATCAAACAAAAAAAGCTTCATCAAAATCGGTTCAGTAGTTTTTGCGTGATACTCGAACAAACAAACACCCAAACAAACAAACAGACAGACAATAAATCTAAAAATTGATGATTTGGAATCAGGGACAGGCAAAAACCATATCGTAATTTTTTTTTTTGTAAATATCTTCAATGTACAGACACACTTCTGTTACAGTTTTATAATAGTTTAGATATTTTGTTTTTAAAACCTGGACAAAAAGTATTAAATGGATGGTGTTAATATAATAATGGAGTCGCGTTGTAGGTCTGCTATTGGGTAGTCACGTGTCGCTCGTCGATTGTTGGTTGCTCCCTCCCGGGCCTACAACGAAGCTCCAGTGGTTGCTCAAGATAGTGTTCATTTAAAAAAAAATACAATCCTTGAAGTCACCAAAATACATAATTACCGTACAACGTCAAGCACTATTTTTTTTTTTTATTCTGTTTTTTATTTTATTTTAATTGGAGCTTTTAACCCTGAGGTTATGTCAGCCCCATCGTGCCTTAACCTTGACTCTACAAAACAAAACTCAACAATAAAATGAAAACCTAACACTTCCTACCGAAAACACAACTAAACACTAGTACTATAAATAAAAAGGTACACCATTTTAGCCTCTCCCGACGAAGGGGCAGCTAAAATGGTGACGAAAGGGCCTACATTTACAATATTTAGATTTAGACTATTATAGAGTAATCGCCTCTGCGACTGATACCGGACACATTCCACCAACAAATGCTGGACATCCTCCACAGTACCGCACACCTCGCAATTAGGTGAGGGTGCCTTTTTCATTAAAAACGCAAATTTGTTTAGTGGAACGTGATTGCTAAATAAACTAGACATTGGCTAAATCATCACAACCAAGATGGCAGCCATTTTTTTTAAATAGAATCTTGACTATTATAAAACTGTAAATTTGAAAAAAGAATTTAGTTTGTTTGTTTGGGTGTTTGTTTATTTTCCGCTAGTGCCTTGAGATGCTGGTATCACACAACATCACCCTTCCTTCCCTTCATTTGTGCTAGATAACTCTGTCTAGGTCTTCCTCTGCCTTGCTTCTCCTCTATTTTCCATTAAATAGAGTTTAAATTAAATTAATATTATGGTATTTGATAGCAGGAGAATGCGAGCCCAACGGAAGTTTGCCCAGGGTGCATACGTACCACCGAGTCACAACAATAATAATAATTTACCAGCCCGGGCAGATGTCTCCATGACAAACATAAAAGAAGATAAGAATGTAATACATAACAATTTGTCAGCTAGGAATCTTTTGGACATTGTCAAAATTCACGTCAAAATTTTTCTATCGTGCTAAAAATTAAGGAGATTTTGTTCTGAATTAGGTTTCCTTACTTGTTTATTATTCGTAGCACAGGACCAATAATGTCGCAGAGAGTTTTCATGCTCAAATGAAAAGAATGCTGGGGTCCAGCCCAAATATTTAGACTATTACTAGTAAAATTATCAAACCACGTCAGAGGCCGTAAGGCTGTCTGAAAAAACTCTGACACCAGGGCCCTGCCCACACGATAAGAAGAAGAAGTAAAATTATCACATTTATTGTTAGCAAATTAGTTTGTATTGTAGATACAGTACTAGTAGTCTATACTATGCTATAATAATAATAAAGATTTGATTGTTTGTTTGTTTGTAATGAATAGGCTCCGAAACTACAGCTTCGATCTGAATAATAGTCCTGATGATGAGATGTGACTTTGTTTTGACTTTCTTTTGTTTCTTGACGTTGATCGTTTCGAGTGCACTCACACTGAAAATTATTTGTTATTTTTTCAAAATTCTCGTTTTGTTAAGCCGTTTGCCTTTGCACATACTAAACGGGTTACAAACCTCTAAAGACATCGCACAAGAAAGAAACAGAACCATAAACGACACGCTGACAATACTAGACCGAGAAATGCGAAGTATTTTAATGTGGGACCAGTTCTTCGAGTCTTTTGACGTGCTTCAGGGGTGTCTTCTTGCAAGGTCTTGAAAGTTATTAATAGGTCTATCTAAGTGGGATCACACGACACAGCGGCAGACGTCTGTCTGTCATTTGTGAAACAAGGAGTTGTATGAAACCGCACGTAGAAGCAAACACGGTGACGGATTGACGGACCGTGTGTGCTTCTACGTGCGGATTCTGTTTTTAGGCTGTTGCTCAGCTAGTAAGCATATAATTTATCAACAGCGTAGGAAAAAAAAGAAGAAAAAAAGAATTTTTCCGAAGTGCAGTGACCAAAAATGTTCAAAAGTTAAAATTTCTAACTAAAATAATATTTTAATCGCTGCAACGCCTTTTCTACTGATCGTATCTTCACGGTTCATATGTTAAAAGTTGCGAAATCGCACGCTATTTTTAGTAGTGAATCTCGTAGTTCAATCGGGTCATTAATTAAAGAACTGGTTAAAAATATTGGATAAAGAGCATGCTGAACACGCTGCAAGACAGCTGAAGGCATTCGGCAGGTCGTTGGAGGCATTAGGGACCAAGATCCGTGACCTAGACATCTAGCAGTCGCGGATGCCTGACCGGGCGCACGGCACAAGAAATCCTTCAATTTCTAATTAAATGGGACTTCAGTGAATCATTGCCCAGTACATTACTTTTCACTTATAATGCAATACTTCTTGACCATTTGTGTCGCATCGTGCGAGAGAAGTTATTCTAAACTGAAACTAATAAAAATTACCTTAGATCTAAGATGAATCAAGAACGACTAGTCAATCTGTGCATTCTGTCGATTGAAAGAAAAGTTTCAAAGGAAATAAGATATCAACGACGCTATTGAGCAGTTCAGTAAAACAAAGGCACGAAAAAATATTATAATGTAAAATAGTTACAGAAAGGAATAAGAATAAGACACACCCTATAAATACTGTTTTATTTGGCAGTCCTTCATTATAAATGCATATTATTAATTTTAACAAAATGTTTCTACATTACTCCTCCGCCTAGTGTTTCCACCCCGGCCCCCGGGCCTCCAAAGGGCTTAGTCCGCCGCTGGTCACTACGACATCTTTCACCAACGAATAAAGCTTTTCACTACGAAGAAGCACTAGAAGCTACGAGAAGAGCTACAAATCTGTATGAGTGCGCAATGGTCGCATATTTATGAGGAACAATGAGACATCCCGCTTCATTCATGTCAATGCCATCAATGCATGCATGCGTTAAAAGAGTTTAGAATCGAGTCGTTTGTATTGAATAGACTCCGAAACTATTGGAATGATCTGAATAATAAAATTATTTCACCATTAGATTGGTACATTATCTGTGATGAACATACGCTATGAAAAAGAACGGCCAAGTTTGTGTCGGGGAAAAAAGGGGTATTAAGTATCTGGGACATATACTGACCCCAGGCCTCAAAGACGATGAAGACATCGAGAGGGAGCGGAGGGCGCTGTCTGTGAGAGCGAACATGGTAGCTCGTAGGTTTGCACGCTGCTCAAAAAAGGTTAAAATTACACTGTTCCGAGCATACTGTACATCTTTTTATACGTGCAACCTATGGGCTACATATACTCAAAAGGCATACAGCGCCCTTCGTGTTCAGTACAATAATGCGTTCAGAGTGCTGATGGGGTTGCCCCGTTTCTGTAGCGCATCAGGGATGTTCGCCGAAGCTCGAACTAATTGCTTTTACGCCACAATGCGCAAGAGATGCGCGTCCCTGGTGCGCAGGGTGCGGGCCAGCCCCAACAGCATTCTGGCCATGATCGCAAGTAGGTTGGACTGCGCGTATTAGGGTTTTCGTCCCGGGAGTCTCGAGACTCGAAATCCCGGGAGTCTCGGTACATTTTACGTCGTGACTGAGACCGAGACTTTGACGTTTTGGTCCCGGGATTTCGAGACTCGTTTTCATATTAATAAAAACCGGTCAAGTGCGAGTCAGGCTACTCGCGCACCGAGGGTTCCGTACCACACCACCACAGAACACAAAATTATTAACTTAGAAAAAAAACTTTTTGTCCGGGACCTTTAGCGCGGGACCGACTCACACTTGGCCGGTTTTTAGTATTTGTTGTTATTCTGTAGTTTTTTCTATAATCACACTAAGTTTGACGCTTGTGTGTATTACCGTTTTTACGATAGAGCGTGAAGAAAAAACGTTGATAAAAACTAGTTCCTTGTTGAGAACCCCCCTTAATTTTTAAGTTTTTGACATTTTTATTATTTATTAGCAAATCCGTCGTAATAACGCACATTCTGTGAAACTTTCAACTATCTAGCTATTACGGTTCAAAAGTTACAGCCCTAAATAGGTAGGACAGACGGACGGACGGACGGACGGACAACATAGGCTTCGTAATAGGATCCCGTTTTCACCCTTTGGGTACGGAACCCTAAAAATCATTAAATATAACTCACATTTTATGCAATATAAACAGTATTTCCAGTTTATTATTGAAAATATAATATAATATTCAAAATATTAAATGGATAATGCATGATATTGAGTTATTTATTGCTTTTATCGAAACATTTCGGTATTAGCCCAGTCATTTTACGGTTTGAGCCGGGACTAATTACTAATTGCATTTTTTTTTTCGCTATAATATTGAAGTGCCAATTTGAGCTTAAGAATGTACCAAAATTAAAAAAAAATTACGTCAGCAACAGTTCCAATTTCAAAATATAGATATTATCTCGTTCTAAAAAAACCTGATGATGAATATTTTTTGCAGATATTTAAGGCTTTACCATCATACATACTTCAAACATGGTGTAAATATTTTTGTCTACTTAGAAGGTTTTGAAAAATACATTCGTATTTTCTAATAAATACCTATTTTTTTAAATTTTAATGCCTATTTTATTGATAAAAAAAATATGTATATTGTTAAAACTAATTCAAATGAGTGCATTGGTATTAATATTATTAATTTAAAAGCCTTCTGGGACACACAATTTTGATTTCTATGTTTTTTTAAACTTTTTTTAATTTGGTTTAGGATAGTATTTTTGTCACTAAATGGTGCCGGTTACAGTTTAAAAGTCCAATTAATAATTACTCCCTACCCCGCCTAACAAAACTCCGTAAAATGACTGGCCTATATCGAGTTTAAGAATTGGGTATTTGACTATATTCAATATATTTTATTTTTATCTACTCAATAAAAAAAGGGTTAGAAAATAACGCTTAACTCCCATTTTCATTGTGTTTTTAGCATGAATACTATTTTTAATAACAAGATAAACTATAAAAAGTAATGAAAATGTTAATGACGTCACAACTCAATATTTAGTACAAATCTTCATACAAAGCGCATGTTTTGACGTCCGATAAAGAGTAGCTGATTTGACTAGTTGTCAAGTAGCCAATTGTCTTGTCTCAGTAACGATCTACTGAGACTTGTCTCACTTGTTCCGCATGGTATCGAATTTTTGAGACTACTTTTTTTATTTGAATAGTTCGGGACCGAATTGGCACAGGCATGACACTGCCTGTACGTGAACGAGCGGTCCGGGTCCTTGGGCCGGCGAGATGACGACGAACTGGCCTCTTTCTTCTTGAAAGTAACAGGCTCTAAATAAATCGTAGGTGCTTTCGGTTTTGTCACTTCGGGTTTGTTCAACCAATTGTTCACTTTATCTATAGATTCTTTTATCTGTGGATCCATCTCTGGCTCTGGACTTATCTCAGGTGTTTTGAAGTTTACTTTTGTAGAACAAGTAGGGACCTGGAAGTATTCCGGCGGAGGGAATAGAACAGGTTTTGAAGAACTGCCACTGGACTCATTTGATGACTCCGCTTTTGGTATTTTCTTTGGTGAGTTCACAACAGATGCCACTTTAGAAGTATCAGAATCAGGTGGTGTAGAATTGAGCTTCATTGGAGCAGCAATAGCAACGTTCCTTTCTGTTTTATGTTTTAACGTTTTGGCTTTTGAACCTTGAATAATTTTACTTTTTAATATTTCCGCCATTTTACTTCGTCCTTATTTTTATCACCAGAGCTTTCATTGTCTTGTATATCACTAGTTTTGGTTTCAACTACCTTGTCGGCGCCAGCTTTAACAATTTCTTTCTTTAACTTTTTGACATTTTTATTATTTGTTAGCAAATCCGCCGTAATAACGCACATTCTGTGAAACTTTCAACTATAACCGTCTGTCCGTCTACCCGTCCGTCCGTCTGTCCTACCTATTTAGGGCTGTAACTTTTGAACCGTAACAGCTATATAGTTGAAATTTTCTCAGGTTAAAGTTAAAAATTAAGGGGGTTCTCAACAAGAAACTAGTTTATATCAACGTTTTTTCTTCACGCTCTATCGTAAAAACGGTAATACATACAAGCGTCAAACTTAGTGTGATTATAGAGTAAACTCTACAGAATAACAATGTCTAAGTTAATTCTGTAGTTAGGGATCCGCAAAATTTCAAAAGTATCGATACCTACTCGATACTGGTATCGCAGAAGAAAGTATCGATACCGATAAAAGTATCGGACCAAAAGAATCGATACTACTCAGTACTCGAGTACTTTTTTGATCACCTTAGAAACTGTAAATAACCGCAAAAAAACAGTAATAAACCAGCATATACTCAAGTTATTATTATTTGTTTTAAAAACATACAAAATTGCCATTATAATTGTCATTAAAGTATCATTATATCAATATTATTTTTATGTCAGAGAGCAGATTGCAGGGAAAAATATTTGTTTTATAGATACTGATTTAAAGTGCATGTAAGTACTCTTTTTGTAAAGTAAAAATTAAAATTAATTTTTAAATTCTTAATTTTCTTCGATGCAATCAGACATAAAAAGTAATTTGTCGATATACATGAGCCGGTTTCGAGTCGTTGGTACCGTCGCTCCTTTTGAAAAAAGCCTTTCAGATGGGACTGAAGTGCCTGGTACAAAAACTGATTTGCCAAACCATATAATTTTGGAAAAACTGCTTTCATCTCACTCCAATGATTAAATGGGTCAGACTTTATAGAGGACACCGTTATACGTCAGAAAGAGAAATGGTGAAAACTACACTAGTGAGGTGAGGAGACAAAAGTATCAAGTATGTTAAAAAGTATCGATACCTAGTAAAGTATCGGAATCAAAGTATCGAGTACAAAAATACTAGGTATCGAAGAGAAAGTATCGATACTACTCAGGTATCGATACTTTTTGCGGATCCCTATCTGTAGTGGTGCGGTACGGAACCCTCGGTGCGCGGGTAGCCCGATTCGCATTTGACCGGTTTTATTTAAAATCTAGGTGGATACGGGTTCCTAAACTTAAACCTGAATAGTTAATAACGAAAAAAGTAGGTAGCGTGACCAATCATCAACATTACTGTATTTATTATTAGCTAGAGAGACTGACATAAAGGTAGATTTACCAGATAAACTAGGAATTTATGATTATTTTGTGTTGTGATTCTGCATGGCGATTGCTTTAATTATACTGAAAGCCATATTTATATGATGTAATGTATGTATTATGATGTTACTTTTGAATAACTAATTAATCTAATCATTAGTTAGGTTAGAATAGTAGTTTTACTATGATTTTGAATTTAGATTTAAATTAAAAGTGAGATTTTATATCCCCTGAAATTTTATTCACTTTACCTTTACGCTAAGACTGTCCAAAGCCAGAAAAGACCGATAATTCCTTGTATTTTTAAATTAAACTACATACAGTCTCGAATTTCCCGGGAATCCCGGGACTGGGGTTTGAGAATCCGAGACTGATCCCGGGACCAAAAATGCTACCGAGACCAAAGAAGATGGAAAAGCATAGAACGCTATTTCCTTGTATAACTCACAATAATTTTTAAAATGTCACTAGATGGCATTACTTGGTCCGCTAGAAGTAAAATTTGTCTGAAATCGACGAAATATCGCATTTTACTGTTCTGGTTCATCATATTTATTTATTTTGAGCAACAAAATATATTATTTTCATAACATCACATTGAAAATAACAATTTCATAAGCAGGTTTTTTTACATTTTTTTCATTGATCTACAATACGATATAATACTAAGCGGGAGTAGCATGCAGTTATAGAGAATTCCGGTAGATGGCGCACATTTCAAAATTCATACTAAACAAGATTGCTAGGAGAGCGATTTTTGAATCTCATTTGCTGAGTTCAGCAGTTGAAAATGTCAAAATTACTATGGAGACGTGCATCTTTCTACTGCTGATTTGACATTAAAAAATCATACTCCAGGAGTGCGATTTTTGAAAGTCAAATCAGCAGTAGAAAGATACTTATCTCCATAGTAATTTTGACATTTTCAACTGCTGAACTCACCGAATGAGATTCAAAAATCATACTCCAGGCTATTGAAAAAAAAACTAAATTTGAAATTGTTAAGCTTGCGTATATACTCACACATTTAAAAAAGAAAATATCAATGAATAAAATATTTTAACGCGTGGTGGACTAACGCCCCACCCGCCCTGTTCCCTACACGTTCAGTTTTGATAGCAAAACATATTTAACCAGGATCTGGTGCTGAAGACAGGAATGTCTCCGTACGATGGTACTCCACAACGGTAAAGAGCGTGGGCTTGATTTTTTTTATTCTTGTTCAGTTTTGAAAGAAAAATACATTATTTAATCGGGAACTGGTGCTGAAGCCAAGAATGTCTCCGTACGAGGGTACTCCTCAACGGTAAATAGCATTGGCTTGTATTTTGTTTGTTCGCGTTCAGTTTTAATAGCAAAACACATATTTAACCAGGATCTGATGCCGAAGCCAGAGATGTCTTCGTACGAGGGTACTCCTCAACGGTAAATAGCATTGGCTTGAATTTTGTTTGTTCGCGTTCAGTTTTAATAGCAAAACACATATTTAACCAGGATCTGATGCCGAAGCCAGAGATGTCTTCGTACGAGGGTACTCCTCAACGGTAAATAGCATTGGCTTGAATTTTGTTTGTTCGCGTTCAGTTTTAATAGCAAAACACATATTTAACCAGGATCTGATGCTGAAGCCAGAGATGTCTTCGTACGAGGGTACTCCTCAACGGTAAATAGCATTGGCTTGAATTTTGTTTGTTCGCGTTCAGTTTTAATAGCAAAACACATATTTAACCAGGATCTGATGCCGAAGCCAGAGATGTCTTCGTACGAGGGTACTCCTCAACGGTAAATAGCATTGGCTTGAATTTTGTTTGTTCGCATTCAGTTTTAATAGCAAAACACATATTTAACCAGGATCTGATGCCGAAGCCAGAGATGTCTTCGTACGAGGGTACTCCTCAACGGTAAATAGCATTGGCTTGAATTTTGTTTGTTCGCGTTCAGTTTTAATAGCAAAACACATATTTAACCAGGATCTGATGCTGAAGCCAGAGATGTCTTCGTACGAGGGTACTCCTCAACGGTAAATAGCATTGGCTTGAATTTTGTTTGTTCGCGTTAAGTTTTGATAGCAAAACACATATTTAACCAGGATCTGATGCTGAAGCCACAGATGTCTTCGTACGAGGGTACTCCTCAACGGTAAACAGCGTTGGCTTGAATTTTGTTTGTTCGCGTTAAGTTTTGATAGCAAAACACATATTTAACCAGGATCTCATGCTGAAGCCAGAGATGTCTTCGTACGAGGGTACTCCTCAACGGTAAACAGCGTTGGCTTGAATTTTGTTTGTTCGCGTTCAGTTTTGATAGCAAAACACATATTTAACCAGGATCTGATGCCGAAGCCAGAGATGTCTTCGTACGAGGGTACTCCTCAACGGTAAACAGCGTTGGCTTGAATTTTGTTTGTTCGCGTTCAGTTTTGATAGCAAAATACATATTTAACCAGGATCTGATGCCGAAGCCAGAGATGTCTTCGTACGAGGGTACTCCTCAACGGTAAACAGCGTTGGCTTGAATTTTGTTTGTTCGCGTTAAGTTTTGATAGCAAAACACATATTTAACCAGGATCTGATGCTG
Organism: Agonopterix subpropinquella; assembly: GCA_922987775.1. NCBI lineage: Eukaryota > Metazoa > Arthropoda > Insecta > Lepidoptera > Depressariidae > Agonopterix > Agonopterix subpropinquella. Next base: position 255,025 of record OV277715.1, read on the forward strand.
AAGCCAGACATGTCTCCGTACGAGGGTACTCCTCAACGGTAAACAGCGTTGGCTTGAATTTTGTTTGTTCGCGTTCAGTTTTGATAGCAAAACACATATTTAACCAAGAGCTGATGCCGAAGCCAGAGATGGCTTCGTACGAGGGTACTCCTCAACGGTAAACAGCGTTGGCTTGAATTTTGTTTATTCGCGTTCAGTTTTGATAGCAAAATACAAATTTAACCAAGATCTGATGCCGAAGCCAGGAATGTTTTCGTACAAGGGTACTCCTCAACGGTAAACAGCATTGACTTGCATATACCGTTTACAGTTGAGGAGTGCCTCCGTACGGACCATTCCTGGTTTCAGCACCAGATCCTGGTTAAATGTGTGTTTTGCTGTCAAAACTAAACAGGAAGAGATAAAAATCAAGCCAATGCTGTTTACCCTCGTACTAATGAGTACCCCCGTACGAAGACATCCCTGGCTTAAGCACCAGATCCTGGCTCAATATGTGTTTTGCTATCAAAACTGAACGTGAACAAAAAATTTCAAGGCAATCCTGTTCACCGTTGAGGAGTACTCTCGTACGAAGACATCCCTGGCTTCAGCACCAGATCCTGGTTGAATATGTGTTTTGCTATCAAAACTGAACGCGAAAAAAAAAAATCAAGTCAATGCTGTTTACCGTTGAGGAGTACCCTCGTACGGAGACATTCCTGACTTCAGTACCAGATCCTGGTTAAATATATGTGTTTTGCTTTCAAAACTAAACAGGAAGAGATAAAAATCAAGCCAATGCTGTTTACCGTTGAGGAGTACCCTCGTACGAAAACATCCCTGGCTTCAGCACAAGATCCTGGTTGAATATGTGTTTTGCTATCAAAACTGAAAGCGAACAAAAAAAAAATCAAGCCAATGCTGTTTACCGTTGAGGAGTACCCTCGTACGGAGACATTCCTGACTTCAGTACCAGATCCTGGTTAAATATATGTGTTTTGCTTTCAAAACTAAACAGGAAGAGATAAAAATCAAGCCAATGCTGTTTACCGTTGAGGAGTACCCTCGTACGAAAACATCCCTGGCTTCAGCACAAGATCCTGGTTGAATATGTGTTTTGCTATCAAAACTGAAAGCGAACAAAAAAAAAATCAAGCCAATGCTGTTTACCGTTGAGGAGTACCCTCGTACGGAGACATTCCTGACTTCAGTACCAGATCCTGGTTAAATATATGTGTTTTGCTTTCAAAACTAAACAGGAAGAAATAAAAATCAAGCCAATGCTGTTTACCGTTGAGGAGTACCCTCGTACGAAGACATCCGTGGCTTCAGCACCAGATCCTGGTTCAATATGTGTTTTGCTATCAAAACTGAACGTGAACAAAAAAAGTGCAAGCCAATGCTGTTTACCGTTGAGGAGTACCCTCGTACGGAGACATTCCTGGCTTCAGCACCAGATCCTGGTTAAATATGTGTTTTGCTTTCAAAACTAAACAGGAAGAGATAAAAATCAAGCCAATGCTGTTTACCGTTGAGGAGTACCCTCGTACGAAGACATCCCTGGCTTCAGTACCAGATCCTGGTTGAATATGTGCTTTGCTATCAAAACTGAACGCGAACAAAAAAAAACAAGCAAATGCTGTTTACCGTTGAGGAGTAACCTCGTACGAAGACATCCCTGGCTTCAGCACCAGATCCTGGTTCAATATGTGTTTTGCTATCAAAACTGAACGTGAACAAAAAAATTTCAAGACAATCCTGTTCACCGTTGAGGAGTACCCTCGTACGGAGACATTCCTGGCTTCAGCACCAGATCCTGGTTAAATATGTGTTTTGCTTTCAAAACTAAACAGGAAGAGATAAAAATCAAGCCAATGCTGTTTACCGTTGAGGAGTACCCTCGTACGAAGACATCCCTGGCTTCAGTACCAGATCCTGGTTGAATATGTGTTTTGCTATCAAAACTGAACACGAACAAAAAAAAATCAAGCCAATGCTGTTTACCGTTGAGGAGTACCCTCGTACGAAGACATCCCTGGCTTCAGCATCAGATCCTGGTTCAATATGTGTTTTGCTATCAAAACTGAACGTGAACAAAAAAAGTGCAAGCCAATCCTGTTCACCGTTGAGGAGTACCCTCGTACGGAGACATTCCTGGCTTCAGCACCAGATCCTGGTTAAATATGTGTTTTGCTTTCAAAACTAAACAGGAAGAGATAAAAATCAAGCCAATGCTGTTTACCGTTGAGGAGTACCCTCGTACGAAGACATCCCTGGCTTCAGTACCAGATCCTGGTTGTATATGTGTTTTGCTATCAAAACTGAACGCGAACAAAAAAAAATCAAGCCAATGCTGTTTACCGTTGAGGAGTACCCTCGTACGAAGACATCCCTGGCTTCAGCACCAGATCCTGGTTGAATATGTGTTTTGCTATCAAAACTGAACGCGAACAAAAAAAAATCAAGCCAACGCTGTTTACCGTTGTGGAGTGCCCTCGTACGGAGACATTCCTGGCTTCAGTACCAGATCCTGGTTAAATATGTGTTTTGCTTTCAAAACTAAACAGAAAGAGATAAAAATCAAGCCAATGCTGTTTACCGTTGAGGAGTACCCTCGTACGGAGACATCCCTGGCTTCAGCACCAGATCCTGGTTCAATATGTGTTTTGCTATCAAAACTGAACGTGAACAAAAAAAGTGCAAGCCAATGCTGTTTACCGTTGAGGAGTACCCTCGTACGGAGACATTACTGGCTTCAGCACCAGATCCTGGTTCAATATGTGTTTTGCTATCAAAACTGAACGTGAAAAAAAAAGTGCAAGCCAATGCTGTTTACCGTTGAGGAGTACCCTCGTACGGAGACATTACTGGCTTCAGCATCAGATCCTGGTTCAATATGTGTTTTGCTATCAAAATTGAACGTGTACAAGAAAATTGCGAGTCAATGCTGTTTACCGTTGAGGAGTACCCTCGTACGGAGTCATTCCTTGCTTCTGCACCAGATCCTGATTAAATATTTGTTTTGCTATCAAAACTGAACGTGAACAGAAAAATATCAAGCCAATGCTGTTTACCGTTGAGGAGTACCCTCAACGGTAAACAGCAGCAGAGTACATTTTTGTATGTAGATAAAACATGGTAAGTCGTGGTGATTCATAAAAACAAACCCCTGCTGTATTAAGAATTATCAAGCAGACACTTTAACCACTAAGCCAAGGTGTACTCATAAGGTACCTTTTACCTACCTACTTTATAAAATTGCGAATGTAATCTTTCTTTCAACTCGAGAAGCTAAAAGACACACACACTCCTATGTCATCTTAGGTCTACGCACACCTGCATCGAAGTTGAGTTTCATCAAATTTTTCGATAGATGGTACTAGGTATTCCACTTATAGGCGCGACTTCAGCTAGTATAGTAACGCCATCTAATATAATAAGTCGAACTACGAGGTACCGGCGACAATAATAAGTTTTACGAGAGCTTTGTTCTTTGTTTGACGTGAGCAATCTTGCCTACTTTAATTCATCTATGCCGAGACCGAAATCCCTAGCGCGTATGTGACTCATTGCTGCGCTATCTCAAATGGAATGGCGCAGCGATGACTCATCCCGAAGATGCCCAGCTGACGTACCCGTTAATTTAATTTAATTTATTTTTATGTATTCCTACTAATATAGAATAAGAACATACTAACTTTGAGTCCTGGTTACTTGATTAAATAAATATTTTATTATTATTATTATTGCAACTGTGTATACAGTTTGAAATTGATATCATTAGCATCCTTTTAAACTAAGAGTCTACCCATCACACTGAACAACTTTTATTATTGTGATGTATGTAGGTAGTATAAAATAGTTTTATATACATTTAGGTAGGTAGCCATGGCATGTGATTTTTACTTTTCAAATAGACTCAGTGGAGAACAGATGTGGTTTCATTCCTGGACCTCAAACCCCGACCTGCACCCTACAGCACCGGCTACTCAGGTACATAACAACTGGCGACGAAGAGTTAAAAGAATTCAACGCGACGTACAGTGTGAAAAAGGGCTGCGAACGGTGATAAAATTGACCAAAGACTACAGTGAAAGTTACAATAATGGCGGCCGGCAAGATAGAACGTTTCGATGTGCATACGGACAATTGGCAATTGTATGTAGAAAGATTGGAACAATATTTTATAGTGAATAGTGTTTAGGACGACCTAAAAGTGCCAACTTTAATCACTTTAATGGGTGCCGACGGTTATGAGTTAATGGTGACGTTGTGTACCCCAGAAAAACCGGCAAAGAAAACATATGCTGACCTTGTGAAGGTCATGACCGCACATTTGCAACCGACACCGAGTGGTTTAGCGGAACGATATAAATTCAGACAACGAAAACAATTGAAAAGTGAGTCGATTGCAGAATATATTTTGAAGAAAATGTCTAAATACTGTGAGTTTGGGGCATGGTTGGATGAGAGTCTAAGGGACCAGTTTGTCTGCGGATTATACAGCGAGACGATTCGACAAAGATTGTTTGCGGAAGGGTCGAGTCTCGATTTTAATAAAGCGAGGAATGTGGCCATTGCAATGGAAGCGGCAGAGATTAACGCGGCATCAGTGGAGAGCGGGCGACGAGCGGGCCCGGACGGCACAGCGGCATGCAACGCGATCAGCTGGCAGCGTCGACGGGACGCAGGATCGCAGGGCAAGCCACGTGCGGCGGCGCACAGGCGCGTCGAGTCATCGGGTCAAACCGGACGGAGAACAATGACGGCGCCGCCAGCGGGAGCGCAGAGTCATGAGCGGCAACGTTATCAGGCTCCGAGCACGTGGCACGGTGGTGCGGCAGGCGATAGAAACGCCCAACCAGAACAAACACCTTGTAGTGTGTGTGGAAGAATAGGACATGCAACTACTTCATGTAAATTTTTAAACTACGTTTGCAGAGTGTGTAACCAAGATGGACATTTAAAAAAGATGTGTCCAAAGCTGAGAAAAGCCACGGTAACAAACAATTTCCTAGAAGACGACGTAAGTGACTCGGAGGAGGGAGAAATAGAGGTAAATTTTTCACATCTAAAGGAAAATAAGCTTAGTAAATATAAGCCATACAAAATGGTATTAGAGGTAAATAAACAGGGTTTATGTATGGAAGTAGACACCGGGAGCGCTATATCATGTATAAGTGATATTTGTTATTATCAAATGTTTAATAACTTAGAATTATTTCCGTCCAATTTGCAATTAAAATACTACACAGGGCAGACAGTAGGTACATTGGGGAAAGTGAGACCGGTTGTCAAGTGCAATAACCAAAGCAAGGAATTAGATTTGTTTGTTATTATTAATGGTAAAACGAACTTATTAGGAAGACAATGGCTAGAAGAATTAGGTATTCCCGTATTAAATACAACGGTTTATAATTGCACAATAAAACAAAGAGATAGTTTTGATTTAAAATCTTTCAGTTGCAGATTCAGTAAGGTGTTTGAGGATGGGTTGGGGCGGTACACGGGCGGCACGGTGACCCTGCGCGTGCGGCCCGACGCCGCGCCGGTGTACCAGCGCGCGCGCCCGCTGGCGTACGCGGAGCGCTGCGCGAGCGCACGTGGCGCGCGAGCTGGCTCGGCTGAGCGCGAGCTGGCTCGGCTGAGCGCGAGCTGGCTCGGCTGAGCGCGAGCTGGCTCGGCTCGAGCGCGAGGGTGTCATCACACCGGTCGAGACGTCCGACTGGGCGACCCCCATCGTTCCCGTCGTCAAGCCCGACGGTAGCATACGGATCTGCGGGGACTATAAGATAAGTTTGAACAAATGTTTAGAAGTTGACCGATTTCCCTTACCACGGGTGGAAGATTTGTGTGCGAAGCTGCACGGGGGGAAGAAATTTACGAAGATTGATCTCTCCCAGGCCTATGCCCAACTGGTGCTCGATGAAACAGCCAAGTATACGGTGATTAATACCCACAAAGGTTTGTTTAGATACAATAGATTGATATACGGCTTAGCATCCAGCCCAGGAATTTTCCAAAGGAAATTGGAACAGATGTTCGCAGATTTACCTAAAGTCGGGGTGTTTTTGGATGACGTCATCATAACAGGTGAGACGGAAGCAGAGCACATTAACAATTTGTACAAGGTATTTGAAAGATTAGAAAAATACGGACTTAAAATAAAGAAGGAAAAATGTACGTTTCTATCAGAAACTGTTACCTACCTAGGGTATGTCATAAGCAAAAAGGGACTACATACTTGTCCAAAGAAAGTAGAGGATATAACAAAAGTATCAGAACCCACTAATGAAACAGAATTACGCTCCTTTTTGGGCATGGTGATGTACTACGCCAAATTTGTGCAAAACATAAGTAGTATATTAACACCACTGTATGAGTTGTTAAAGAAAGAACGATCATACATCTGGACAGAAACATGTAGGAGAGCTTTTAATACAGTGAAAGAAATGTTAATTTCCAGTGAAGTGCTAGCGCACTATACGCCGGAGCTACCACTGATACTGACCACGGACGCGAGCAGCGTGGGCGTCGGCGCAGTGATCTCGCACACCTGGCCCGACGGCACCGAGCGGCCGATAGCTTACGCATCGCGAGTGCTCAATGCTGCAGAGAAGGGATACTCACAAATTGAAAAAGAAGCCCTGGCAATTATATATGGGGTAAGAAAGTTCCACCAATACCTTTATGGTCGCAAGTTTACTTTGAGAACAGATCACAAACCGCTAGTATCCATATTCGGTGACAAGACAGGTATACCAATAATGGCTGCTAGTAGAATGCAAAGATGGGCCATAATACTATCGGGTTATCAGTACGTCATAGAGTACATTCCAACGGCGCGAAATGGGGCGGATGCACTATCACGATTACCACCAGCATCGAGTGACAGCAATGACATAATGACTAAGGAAAAAACCTATCTGAACTTTGTACAAGAATTTCTGCCGTTAACTTCTAAAGATATAAAACGAGAAACAGAAAAGGATGACATTTTGAGGAGGGTATCGCTTTATATAAGTTCAGGTTGGCCTAGTTCATGCGATGACGAGAACTTAAGGCCATATTTCATTCGCCGAAACGAACTGTATACAGAAGGGGGTTGTGTCATGTGGGGATACCGAATTGTTATTCCAACTAGTTTGAAAGAACACATGTTGAAAGAATTACATATTAGTCATTCAGGGATGGTCAAAATGAAAGGTTTAGCGCGTAGCTACATGTGGTGGGCAAAACTCGATTCAGATATTGAAAGAATTTGTCGTGAGTGTGTGGTTTGTACAGCAGAAGCAGTGGCACCACCGAAATCAATACCCCAGCCGTGGCCATACTATAAAGAAAATTGGAGCAGATTAAATATGGATTTTTTAGGGCCTTATGACGGTAAAATGTTTTTCGTACTCATAGATTCGACGTCCAAGTGGATAGAAATATTTTTGATGACAAAAACAAATGCATCAGCGGTCATCAAAATACTGAGGGAAACGATTGCTCGTTTTGGTCTACCGAAAGAAAGAGTATCCGACAATGGCCCGCCTTATTCAAGTCAGGAGATGAAAACCTTCATGGAAAATAATGGGATCCGACACTTATTTACATCACCGTACCATCCTTCATCAAATGGCCAAGCAGAAGCAGCGGTCAAGTTATGTAAGCGAGCGATCAAGAAAGCTGTACGAGATAAGTATGACGTAGAACAAGCATTACAGACGTATTTGCTATACTATCGTAACACAGAGCATTCAACAACAGGGGAGACGCCAGCGCGCATGTTACAACGCCGGCTGTTATGTTGGAGTGTAAACTCTTTCTATGTATCATTTATGGTTTGATGACAGTACCGATGTGAAAGGAAAAACGAGAGCTTTTGTTTTAGGCATCTGATTGCATAACTTCGTACGTGTGAATACACATCATCCCATTTTATACGTTTTTCAATTAATCCTAACATGGTAGCAGAGCGTGGTTGGTTGGTTGGATTCACGCAGTTAATTTGTTAAACGTGGTTGTGGATATCTCGTAATGATGGCCGGCACCAGTAATAGTGCTTCAATTGAAAAACTTAGTGGCATAGCCAATTACGCCACTTGGAAATTCCAAATGAAGATGATCCTCATACAGGAGGAATACTGGAGTTGTGTTCAGAGGGATACCGCTGGAAAACCGGAATGCGGGGATGAAAAGAAACAGCAGAAGGCTCTCGCAAGAATTTGCCTTGCTGTACAGCCCTGCGCGTATACACATGTAAGAAACGCTACAAATGCATGTGAAGCTTGGGAGAACCTACAGGCGGCCTATGAGGACACAGGCCTGTGTAGGCAGTTGGGCTTACATAGAATGTTATTCGGAATGAAGCTAGATCATTTCCCTGATATGGAGACGTACCTATCAAAGATAAGTACAGTAGCTCAAGATTTATCTGATATAAAATCACCAATAGAGGACAAATTCCTTGCTACCATCATGTTGGCTGGGCTTCCACCGAACTATGACCCGCTAATCATGGCATTGGAGAATAGTAATCAGAAATTGACGAGTGAATTTGTGAAGATGAAGCTTCTGCACGAGAGTAACAGAAGGAGTTATGGCGGAGATCCTGAAGAATCGGTTTTGACTGTACAAACACACCTACACCTGCTAACTTCGATGACGTGCCGAAAGACAAAGACATTGGTCAAAAAGAGATGAAGACAAGAATAAAATTTACATTTTGGGAGATGAACAACTGAGGGGATTGGCATCTTCTATTCATAACACTAGAAACGGAAAATGGAACGATGTCTACAAACCATTAGCATCTATCCATGACGGGTGCAACAAGTTCGGATATACTACTAGAATGTTCGTCGGATGCGACAGAGAGAAGAGCGGTAGTAGTGGGGCGCGGGACAAACAAGCGGCCGCACCCGACGCCGCTTAGTTTGTCCCGCGCCTAGATAGAGCTTAAACACCCTAGTAATACTTGAGGGGGTGCTTCAGACCATCAATATTTCGCCCCTTAAGTATTACTAGGGTGTTAAACGTAACAATTTGTTCGTCGGATGCGACAGAGAGAAAGAAGCAACTAGTGACAAAAGTGGGGTGCGGGAAATAGACGCAGCTTATGTTTGTCCCGCGCCTGAGTGTAGTCATATCTATCGTCTATCTACCATCTATTTTCTTTTTTAATTTAGGTTAGGTTTTTTTTTCTTTTTTTAGGTTAGGTTTTTTTTTTCGTTTTTAGGTTTGGTTTTTTCCCTGTTTTATTATTAAATTAGGTTAGGTTAGGTTAGAAAAATGGTGGTCAAATTTTGGAGTACTTCTCAACCCTTTTTTTTCAACTACATTTTTGAATGCAACGCCGCGGTGATTACGTGTTTATTTTATTATATAGACATCTCTTTGGCATGTCACGTCACGTAATAATATATTTCCTTAGGAGTTCTGAAAACACTTTTGTTTCCTTATGAGATAATTCGTTTAATTGTAAATACTTAAACACATTGTTGCCACTTTAGCCACTTCTTAGCTAGATCTAGCAACATTTTCGAACTTGTCAGCTACAAAAAAAATAGTCATAGTCATAGTCATTTTTTTTTATTTTATTTATTCTGTGGCTAAATATTTTAGCCACTTATTCTAGCCACTTATTTTGTTTGTTTATTTAGTGGTAAATAACAATTTATTACGCTAAAATTTATAATTTTAACGGGCTCTTAGAGCGTTTTTTACTGTTTATGAGTTCCGATATAACTGCATAACTCTTAGAAAGTGGAGATATTACAATTTATGTCATTGCCTTACCCAAACGTAGAAGTCGAAAGACTATTTTCTACAAGAACAGTGTAAAACATCAACATAGCAATAGGTTGTTGATGATGATGCACTCAAAATTCAATCTTTTTATTCCATAAAATTACAAAAGTGCATAATTTTATAGAATAAATGATTGTAAATCTATATTATTACATTTTTTGTACTTTACTTTGTTCAGCCACTTTTAGCCACTTTAGCGACAGTGAAATTTCCAGTGTCTAGCCACTTTTTGGGTACGGTTTAGCTATAATCCCCGCAAGTTGATATTGCGATGGAACCTTGTCACAATAACCGCTGAGTGACGTCATCAAGCACGGGCTAACCTTGCGAACGGTACTGATATTGCACAGTCGACTACGTCAAAATTACGTCACCAAGATGGCCGCCAGTCGCAATATCAACTTGCGGGGATTATACTTGTTCCGAAGGTGAGGTGGCAACATTGCTTAAACACCATGTAAAAAATATAAGGTGACTTTCCTTTCCTCGCCAAAGTGGTGACTATAACGACGGACAAAATAAAATGGTGAACGATAAAGGAGACAGTCAGACAATGACTTTGACCAGAGCATGCCGAGCTGGGCCTATAGACAAAGTAACATTTCTATTGGCGTGGACGCTAAATGACAGAATGTATGGATTTGGCATTGGCGATCGAAACATTTTGACGTCTGCTTTCGCCACCATACGTCAAGTCCATACATTTTTTAAGTTTTCTACTGTCGTTATTCGTTAACGCTAAGGGGGACACCTAGTGATATGTCACTTTGTGGGTTTTTCCCCAGTTGGTTAGGACATTGCAGGCTGAATCACCTGATTGTCTGAAAAGAAAGATGATTCCGTGCTTCGGATGGCACGTTAAGCCGTTGGTCCCGGCTACTATCTCTGGTGTTAGTAGTCGTTAGATAAAAACCACGTCAGAGGCCGTAAGGCGGTCTGAAAAAACTCTGACACCAGGGCTCTGCCCACACGATAAGAAGAAGGGGCCCTGTTTAGTGAACGGCGACTTTCGTTTCCTCGCCAACAAATTATTTCTAAAATCATGGATAATCATCATACGGATGCCCTGGTGATACAGGGAAAACTTTTGACTTTCTCGGAAGATCGACTCCTGGCGGATGATGTCAACGGCCGCGGCCCGTGGAAACTACGACAGATAGGGTTATGGAACTCGAACAAAATGTCATAGAGGACCCTGCTCAGAAACTGCGAAAAAACTCTGACACTAGGATTTGCTGCCCATACGATAAGAAGATTGATTGATTGACTAACATAGACCATCTCCAACAAGCTAAATAATTATTATTACTGATGCAACACCTATACCTAAGTATGTATACAAAGGATATTTGTGAAATTATCCATCGCTTTGAAGTTTTTGAAATATCCTGAGAATTAAACCACCAAACGGTTTTAACCCACTAATTTCAAACAATTTGTTTGTTGTTGTTGTATGACCTTAGGTTAAATCCACCAATATAGACCATGATTAAAAACAACAGCCTTTACACACAATTTCTTGTTTCAATGCAAACAAATGAGACCCCTGGTAATTGTATTTGATTCATAAAATCTTTTGTATTCTATACATGTGTAGGTATTATATTATATTGGATACCTTGAAAGTAGAATGAAAAACCTGTAGAAAGTCCTAATGTTTAGTGAACGGCGACTATCCTTTCCTCGCCAAAAAAATATTTCTAAAATCATTGATAATCATCATAGGGATGATACACGGAAAACTTTTGACTTTCTCGGAAGATCGACTCCTGGCGGATGATGTCAACGGCCCGTGGAAACTACGACAGATAGGGTTATGGAACTCGAACAAAATGTCATAGAGGACCCTGGTCAGATTTGGTTGGCGGTAGAAAATATCAAAAAATCCAAGATAGCTGCCATGGAAATTTCAAACGCCAACGCAGCTTTTAAAGGTTCACCGAATCGACTGAAAATTTGTATCCGGGGGTTTTCGGTATGTTGACACCGAGTTGACAGATGTTGACAAGTTCCCAAGTTTATACAAAATATTATTACCTAATGTGCTATTTTTTTTTAATGTCACACATTCTAATATGTATTCGAAAGAGCCATAAAGTAAGAATTTATGCATTATTCGTATACGAATCTAGTTAAGCAACATTCAAAAATAGCACCTTCATGTTAGAAATTGGAAACTATTATAACTTGTGGGTGTCGACATCTGTGGCAAGTCCCCACACCAAACATAGGTTTGCGTTTTGTATGAAACGGCAGATTTCTTCGACGTTAGTCTCTTAGAAGGTTGTCTAGTTTGATGCCGTAGGTGGAAACTGGAATATAAGTTATTTTACTATTCCGACACCACATGGACACTGCTTGTTTATTTACATATTTGCAACTGCTTGTATGCGATTGATAAATGATAATTTCATGAGGACATTGAATCAATCATCTCTGGTAAACAATCAACTCAATTACTGAATAAACTATTTATAATTAAATGTCAATCACTAAAATAAAGATGAGTCAATGGTACTTGAAATAAATAATTGATAGCAATTGTCTAGTGGAGGACATTGAATCAATCGTCTCCAGTAAACAATCAAGTCGATTACTGAGTAAACAATCAAGTCGATTACTGAAATATGTTTATTCGCATGAATATTATACTGAAAAACAATGACAAATTAGTACAGACGTTTGAAAATTAATTTCCAAAATTTTACCATTGACTTTGTAGAGATACCATTACACAGTGTTAACTTAAATGCATTCCTTTAGGGTTACTTCAGACCAAGCACGTATCTCTTGACACGGAGGTCGTCGGTTCGATTCCCACGAAATTGAAATGTTATTTTGTGCGTTTTTCCTCAGTTGGCTAGGACATTGCAGAATGAATCACCTGATTGTCTGTTAACAAAGATGATTCCGTACTTCGGAAGGCACGTTACGCCGTTGGTCCCGGCTACTATCTCTGGTGGTGTAGTCGTTACATAAAAAACCACATCAGAGGCCTAAAAAAACTCTGACACTAGGATTTGCTGCCCATACGATAAGAAGATTGACTGATTTACTAACATAGACCATCTCCAACAAGCTAAATAATTATTATTACTGATGCAACACCTATACCTAAGTATGTATACAAAGGATATTTGTGAAATTATCCATCGCTTTGAAGTTTTTGAAATATCCTGAGAATTAAACCACCAAACGGTTTTAACCCACTAATTTCAAACAATTTGTTTGTTGTTGTTTGACCTTAGGTTAAATCCACCAAAAGACGAAAGAAGAAACGAAAGAAAGACGAAGAAGAAAATTAAAAATAATCAGCTGTCCCATACAATTTAGTTGAGTCAGCACTTTTGTATGGGACAGCAGTTTTTATTTTATTTTTTCTCGATGTTGGCTCCATAGTGAAAGTTGTTCAGTTTGATGGTCTGAAGCACCCCCTTAAGTATTACTAGGGTGTTTTGTTACACCCTGTATTCAAAGAATATTTGTGAAATTATCCATCGCTTTGAAGTTTTTGAAATATCCTGAGAATTAAACCACGGTTTAACCCACTTATTTCAAACAATTTGTTTGTTGTTGTTTGACATTAGGTTAAATCCACCAAAATAGACCATGATTAAAAACAACAGCCTTTACACACAATTTCTTGTTTCAATGCAAACAAATGAGACCCCTGGTAATTGTATTTTGGTTCATAAACTCTTTTGTATTCTATACATGTGTAGGTATTATATTATATTGGATACCTTGAAAGTAGAATGAAAAACCTGTAGAAACTCCTAAGAAAGTCATATCATAATACTATTTTTTTAAAATTACTTTAGTTTCACTAACATACGTGCAGTGCAATAAATAAATATCGAAGGTAATAAAATTGTTGTAAATGTATTGATTTTATAATAACTATTTTGACATTTCATAGTTTAATAGCAATTTATTTAATTGTATTAATTTAAATTGATTTTTGAGATTATTTTTGTTGTATTATTCTAGCAATTTAAATTCATTTTATTTGATTAAATACTTTTAAATTATTATTTTCAATATGTATTGCATGCTGAAATCATCAAGTTGCAGAGATACCTACTATATTTATTTTATACGCCTTTTGTAAGCACCTGAGATTGTGCAATAAATATATTTGATTGTTTAAATGAGGGATTCTTCCCGCTACGGCTACCTTATTGACCAGGGCCTCTTTAATAGTGTCACAGACTGTACAATAATATTATCAGGTGGAGCACGAGGACCTGTTAGTATCCCGTGCTTCACCCAGGTGGAGAACCTAGGTGGAGCACGGACCCGGACCCAAAAAACTATCTGTTTTAATTATAACTAAGTATATATATTAGTATATTAAGATTTATATTATATTATATTTTATGTACCTAACTACCTAACCATTTATCATAGAAAAACCTTTTTTTTAAATAAATCATTTTCATTTCATTTCATTTAAATTTTCTACCAGAAAGACAGATACAGGGTGTTAAGGTAAACAGTTGCATAACTTTAAGATTTGATACTGAACAACTTTCCCAAAGAAACCTACAGGAAATTTGAATTTTTTTTTAGACTTTTCATACAAACGTTCGGTTAGCTGATTCCATTTAGTATGGAAAGTCAACATTTTTTTTGCGAATTGCCTAAAATGTTTCTTAGGGAAAGTTGTTCAGTATCATGGGTACAATCACCCCTTAAAGTAATGCAACTGTTTACCCTAACACCCTAGGCTGCGTTCAGAACCTACACCCGTTGTGCACCCCGAGTGCAACTTTTCGCACTAACGCCGTTCAGAGCCTCGGTGAAAAAACGCTCTTTGCAACTCGGTTGTCACAACTCAACCGTTCCGAACCTCTGACGGGTTGCAACTTTTAACCGTCTAATTCGATGGTTGAAAAACACTCTGACGTTTGGATTATCTGTGGCTACATGACTTTTCGCTCGTTTTGAATTAAAAATTTGTTTTCCAAATTATTTTTTGATCCGCTAACATCGAAGATGAGTTTTTTATTGTATTTGAAAATGATTGACGACCTGGAAGCCCATTTTACCGTCAATGTCTAAATTTGAGGTTATAAAACAACCGTGATCGTTCCGTATCTTATGGCGAGTTGAAAAAACGCTCTGGCCGTTCCGTACCTTAGAGCGAGTTGACAAAACAACCGCATAAAAAGGTTCTGAACGCAGCCCTGGAGTGCGATTTTTGAACATCACACGTTCAAACGAGTAGTAGAAAATGTCAAAATTACTGTGGATATTATGCATCCTTCTACTACCCGTATAAACATGTCAGGTTCAAAAATCTCACTCCTGTACAGATTAATTTATTCATCTTTCTACTGCTGATTTGAATGTGTGACTTTTTTAAATCGCACTCCAGGTCCCACACTCAGACTAATACCTATACAGAGTGTAAGTGACAGCCTAGCAAATACTGAAACGGTGAACACAGACTGTCAAACTGAACAACTTTCACTATGGAGCCTACCTCAGGAAACGACAATTTACAATGACAATGCAGAGTACATTGCTGGTTACTAACGACGCTAAACTTGCAGTGCTTCATGTGTCCTAGCATTCTCAGCAATGTACTCTGAATTGTCACGTTTATTAAATAGGGCCCATGAGACTTGATTATGAAAACAATCAATCAATATTAACAACCGGGGGACACCTAGTGATATGTCACTTTGTGCGTTTTTCCCCAATTGGTTAGGACATTGCAGGCTGAATCGCCTGATTGTCTGAAAAGAAAAATGATTCTGTGCTTCGGATGGCATGTTAAGCCGTTGGTCCCGGCTACTATCTCTGGTGGTACTAGTCGTTACATAAAAAAAACCATGTCAGAGGCCGTAAGGCGGTCTGAAAAAACTCTGACACCAGGGCTCTGCCCACACGATAAGAAGAAGAATACTAACACATTCATGATCAGTGAACAAGTAGCCGTAGAACATAAAATAACTTTGTTATTTTATTATCACCTGCCATAGCCGTTCACTGTCCATGAGAGAGTTATGAAGCCCATAACAAACGGAAGCTATAATGTATAGGACAGTGTCACACGGTCTTTGGATGTCCTCTAATGCACACAACATGGCATAAGCACGTCTCATTCCCACGTGGTGTTGCCTTTAGAATAGTAACATCTTATTCCGACCTATACTGTACTATATAATATAGCTCCCTTAGAAAGAATTATACAGATTCGAAGTGACAGCCTAGCAAATACCAACGACAATGAAAAACTACAACGGAAACAACCGGATGTGAAAGGCAAGAAGACAGTGTTGTACTTACATGTATTTATTTGACATGTATGTACAACCAGGACGAATTAACTTGGCACCTGGCTCGAACGACATTGGTGTAAACAATAACAAATAAGCAAAAGAATAACTCGAAAATTCTAAAGCGAGGCCAGTAGCGATAGCATTTTAGTTACCGTTGCACGTGTCCCTGCGCTTTAGAATTTTCGAGTTATACTTTTGCTGTTATTTGATATTGTTTACATCAACGTCACAGCCCGGACACTGCATACAAAAAATATAAATTCACAAGATGACATCAGCACATGCGAAACCAAAGAAATTGAATAAGTCTTCTTCGTAGGTAACGAGTAACCAGTGCGAGGTAACCAGACGGCAATAGAGGGGGTGAGGTAAAAAGTAGGTGGGAGGAAGGGAGTGTCCGTACTGTATCTAGTAATAGATACTCTTTCTTATACTGTGACAACAGGATGTGAAAGGCAAGAAGATAGTTTTGTACATGTATTTATTTGACATGTATGTACAACCTGGGTGAATTAACTTGGCACCTGGCTCGAACTACGTTGGTGTAAACTATAACAAATAACAGCAAAAGAATAACTCGAAAATTCTAAAGCGAGGCCAGTAGCGATAGCATTTTAGTTACCGTTGCACGTGTCCCTGTGCTTTAGAATTTTCGAGTTATTCTTTTGCTGTTATTTGATATTGTTTAAACCAATGTCGTTCGAGCCAGGTGTCAAGTTAATTCTCACAGGTTGTATGCATGTTTATGCATTGAACATGTATGTATGTTAATGTATGTATGTTTTTTTCTCATATTAAATGTCGCTTGTCATTTGTTTAGTTCCAAATTTAACAAATGACAAGTGACAATGACAAAAAATAAGCAAAAATGACAATAGGACAGAACGGAAGCGACCAGATGTGACAGGCGAGACAGTTTTGAACATGTATGTATGTTTATGCATTGAACATACATGTATGTTTTTTTCCCATATTATAGTTATTAGTTAGTTTATTTATAGTTCACCCTATTTAAATTATACAAGCAGGAACGGAACCGACCCGATGTGAAAGGCAAGAAGACAGTTTTGTGTCACTTTTAGGGCAGTTTATGTTGAGAATAGGACGTTGACAATATAAATTATAAGATGACACTCTGACCCCTAAGGTATGGGACGGGAGACCTTATTCAGTAAATTAACAGCTTTTACAAAATCACATTGTTTGGTTGGTAGTGTGTCGATAGCAGACTCAATAGACAAAGAAGGCTGAATAGAAGAAAACAAAATGTTTGCAGACAGGAAGCTGGGAAAGGTATTGTCTATGTTTCCAGACAACTTTGATGCATTTGGAGTTAGAAACAATCGTGAGAAAAAGACACTTGGAATAGTGCTTCGACCACTGTTGCAAACTCTTTGGTTTTATATTATTTTATTACCTTTTTTTCTATATTTCTTGAAATGTTTTTAAAAGCTTTTGTTTTTTACTGAATTCTTGACTTTGTCAGAGCGAGCAGTGTATGCAAAGACATATATATTACTAGCGTAAGGACATGGCCTATGAGCTTGACTATTGTCCCCAGTTCGTTGGCTCTAAAATGCAAGGAAAAATGTCAGTTTAGAGCACTACAACGATCAAAGAAAATATATGACACGGTATAGTTCGTATACGAGTTATGACAGATGGCGCAAATTTTTGTTTCTATGAAGAAGGTTTTTGTAAAATATTCTGACGGGCCTATCCTTACGGTAGTAATATATAAATCTATGAGTGTATGAGTTAAAATTTGCTTTTTATTTGTTAAATAAACCATCAATCATCATTATATTATTCTCATTTCATCATAATACATTCACGTTCGTTACAACCACCTTCACAATATTTAGAAGGAAATAAAATAAAAATAAGGGAAATGATGAAAGATCAACAGAATAACACATGAATGCCACCTTTATGACACAGACCCGCCTTTTTAATATTAGAATAGAACCTGATGACACTATGATCGAATCTTGACTGGATTTGAAATCTATACGACATTCTTGGACATTCGATCAAGATTCTTATTGGAAAATACACTCCATAGATAGGTGTTATTTTAAAATTAAATCATTCATACCTTGCTTCAACCAGATCTACGCATTATTTGCTTTGCCAAAGTAATTTAAACACCACCAAAAGAAACAACGGCGACTTGCGACTTTCCTATTATTTTGACGAATATAAGTAGATAACTTCAAAATCAAAACGACTCCAAGAAAACCAATTCAAGCAGCACCAACGAAGATTAAAATGCCAAGTTATAACAATTTTCAAAGCGAATTATCTTTTCGACACCACGAGCGGAGCAACCCACAATATGGCATCCATTTGTTTAGCCATTCTGTAAATCACGATTCGGTCACCTTAAACAATTATTTCGTTGCATGATTTATTAGATTTAACACGGATAAAAAGTCGATTTCAAACAATTTTTGTTTCAACGGTGAACGCAAAACGGAAAGAAGTAATTTTTTTTCTTCGTTTCTTTTTTTTCGTAAAGCCAGGGCTGCCACCTCAATAAATCGATTGGGCGCTAAAATTGTGAAAAGCACTACTGTCAGCGAGGCTAGTATAGTCTGTCTATAAAGTCGTGTCCAATGTTTGAGGAACTAATCATTTTAGTATGGTGGTGTTGCCAGTTTATCCGTGATTTTGACGTTTTTGCGTGGAGGCAGCGCCCTCATTTCAGGACACGACTTTATAGACAGACTGTACGCCAGCTGTACGCTAACCCGCGATAGCGTGATATAGTGCTATCACGCTTCCGCTCTCTTTCTATTCGCGATCGAACGAGATAAAAGACTAAATTTGACAGATGGATGTGTTAAATGTCGCTATCGCGGGTTGGTGTTCTAGCCCCGATGTTTAAAATAACAATGTGCATGACGTCATTCAATCACACGAACTTCACTCGAGTCATTCAAATTATTGTTTCCTTTACATAGAGTCTGTGATGTATTTGACGTTTATAATTCTGTACTAAAGTGAGGGTACCGGCAAAGGACGAAGCCGTGGCAGTCCGGAATAAACGCTCCTGTTGAACGGTTGTTTGTGTGTCATTTCTAGCCCTAAACCTTACAGTGGCTAACGAGGATAGTAAAAAACGCGTGTGAATTGTGAATTTTCGGACAATATAGCAATCTCGGGAAACATTTGTGAACTTTAAAATCATAGACGATGTCGATAGGCAGAGTTTCGGAGTTCGACGTAAAAAGCGGCACGTGGTTAACATACGTGGACAGGCTGGAGATGTATTTTAAGGTGAACAAAATCGAGGACGAGTTAAAGATGCCAATTATGATCGCTGTAATGGGCGAGGAAGCGTACGAGCTGCTGGTCAACTTATCTAGCCCAACTAAGCCAGCGGAGTTGGAATACAGCGCGGCGAAGGAATTATTGCGCAATCATTTGCAGCCGACGCCATCTTCTTTAGCGGAACGCTATAAATTTAGACAAAGAAGACAGGATGCGGGCGAGAATGTAGCCGGTTACGTGGCGGAACTCAAGAGATTGGCACGTTTTTGTAAATTTGGAACAGAACTGAACGACAACCTCAGGGATCAATTCGCTTGTGGAGTGAGAAGCGACGTTATCCGCCAACGACTATTCGCAGAGGACGACACACTAACTTTTCCCAATGCAGTAAAGATTGCGAGCTCGTTAGAGGCAGCGGAAAGGGACTCGGCGGCGGTGGAGGTACCGGGGGCGGTCCAGGGGTCGGCATCAGCAAGTGCAGGCGGAGAAAGCGTGCACGTACTGGCAGCGGCGGGGAGAGGCGCGAGGGGAGCGCGCGGCGGCCGCACATCACGAGGCGGTGGCGTGACCCGCGGGCCGCGCGGCCCTCATTCCTATACCTGCGGAGGGTGCGGGTCATCGGAGCACGAGTACAGGGACTGTAGATATCGTGACTTCGTGTGCAGCAGGTGCAAACGCGTCGGTCACCTGCGGAGAGTATGTCCGGTGAGAGAAGCGCCGGCGCCGGTAGCGTCGGGACGCCGGGAGCCGGCGGGAGAATTGCGAGGTGGCGGGGCGGAGCGGTCTCGGCTTCACTTCGGGCAGGCGGAGGACCAGGAGGAGCTCGATGACGAGCTGAGCTCGGAGGAAGATCTCCATCAGCTGTGCTTAAATAACTACAGGGCGGTGAGTTTGCCTATATCTATAGATGGCTATACTATACGCATGGAAATCGACACCGGTACAGCTCTATCATGCATAAGCACAGCTACTTACAAGGCATATTTCAATCACTTGAAAATGGAACCGCACGACGTCATTTTTAACTTTTATGACGGCTCTAAGGTAAAACCTTTAGGATTAATAAAGCCTTATGTTTGTTACGGGCATAATAAGAAGCAATTAGAGTTGTTTGTTATCGACGGCGGTACCACGTCCCTGCTGGGTAGGCAGTGGTTAGCTGAATTAAAGATAAATGCACCAGTATTCACTAATGTTAACCAGGTAGAAAATGATAATGTGTGTCTGAATAAAGAGATAAATGTTTTGTTCGACAGGTATAAGGAATTGTTTACCGGCGGTCTGGGGCGGTACACGGGAGGGCTAGCGACGCTGCGCGTGCGGCCGGGCGCCGCGCCGGTGTTCCATCGCGCGCGGCCGCTGCCGTACGCTCTGCGCGACCGTATAGACGCGGAATTGGACGCCATGCTGCGCGACGGTATCATAGAACCAGTGGATTGTTCCGACTGGGCCTCGCCCTTGGTGCCGGTAAGCAAGTCTGACGGATCGTTGAGAATTTGTGCTGATTATAAGGCTACTGTGAACCCCGTTCTCCTGATTGATCGGTATCCGTTACCAAAGATAGATGATGTGATGGTACGCCTGAGTGGGGCTAGGTTCTTTTCAAAGATAGATCTATCACAGGCGTATAACCAGGTGGTTTTGGATGATACAAAGAGGTATACGGTAGTTAACACTCATAGGGGTTTGTTCAGGTACAACAGACTAGTATATGGATTAGCATCGAGCGCAGGTATTTTCCAACGTATCATGTGTAATCTTTTAGGTAGTATACCGAACGTGGAAATTTTTCTAGACGACGTAATTATAGGGGGCAGGGATAAAGGAGAACATTTGAAAGCGTTAGAAGCTGTATTTTGCAAGTTGCATCAAAATGGGTTAAAGTTAAAGAATAATAAATGCGTATTCCTTGTAAATGAGGTTAGGTATTTAGGTTACGTGTTGAGCAAGGACGGAATACATACCGATCCGGCAAAGGTAGAAGCTATAACTAAAATTCAGAGGCCTACCAATGTGACGGAGTTGAGATCATTTTTAGGTTTAATAAATTTTTATGGGAAGTTTGTTAAAAACATGAGCTCAAAGTTAGTCCCATTGTATGAGTTACTTAAAAAGGGTAATAGCTATGTTTGGACAAGAGAGTGCGATCGAGTTTTCGGGGAAATAAAAAGTTTATTGTCTAGTGCAGAGGTCCTAGCGCATTATGATCCGAAGCGGCCGCTGATAGTAACGTGTGACGCGAGCGCGCGCGGGGTGGGGGCGGTGCTGACGCAGCCGCGGCCCGACGGTCGCGGCGAGCAACCGGTCGCTTACGCATCGCGCACGCTCAACGACGCGGAGAAAAATTATTCTCAGATCCATAGAGAAGCGCTAGCTATTATATACAGTATGAATAAATTTCATCAATACCTGTATGGTCGACAGTTTACTTTACGCACGGATCATAAGCCGCTAGTATCCATTTTCGGCCCAAACGTGGGAATTCCGGCTATGGTAGCGAGTCGTATGCAAAGATGGGCGGTCATTTTGTCTGCGTATACATTTAATATCGAGTACGTTAAGTCACAAGACAATGGGGCGGACGGGTTGTCGCGTTTACCGATAGCGGGCAAACGGTTGCATCCGAGGGTTCCAGAGCAGACGTTTTTACATTTCACGCAGGAGGCATTATTGCTCGATTGTAAGGAGGTTAAGTATCAAACGAGCAGGGACCCATTGTTGGCAAAGGTGTTGAGTTATGTTCGCGATGGTTGGCCACCGGAGTGTGAGGTAGTAGGTATGCAACCTTACTTCAATCGACGTAACGAGCTTTATGAGGAACTAGGATGTATCATGTGGGGTCATAGGTTAGTTATCCCGGAAAGATGTAAGCAAAGAGTGTTACAGATGATACACGAGCCCCACATGGGCATAGTCAAGTCGAAAGCGTTAGCACGTAGCTACGTATGGTGGGCCGGGGTGGACGAAATGGTGGAGCGCATGTGCCGCGAGTGTGCGACGTGCGCCGCGCATGCCGACGCGCCGGCGCGGCAGGCACTGCGCAGCTGGCCTTGCGTCCGGGTGTGGTCACGGATTCATCTCGATTTTATGACCGTCTACGGCAAAACGTACCTAGTAGTGGTGGATTCTACATCGAAATGGCTAGAGGTATTTTATGTTCCTAGTACGGCGGCGACAGGGGTTATAAGTAAGTTGAGCGAGTTGTGGAGTAGGTTCGGCCTACCTAGGCAGATAGTCACGGACAACGGACCGCCCTTCACGAGCAAAGAATTCGAGGTTTTCACAAAGAATAACGGTATAGACCACGTATTTACGGCACCATATCATCCAGCATCGAATGGCACAGCGGAGAATGCAGTGAAAACGTTGAAGCGGGTAGTTAAGAAGGCCGTTTTGGGGAAAAATGATATAGATAGGGCACTTTGTACCTTTTTGCTGTACTATAGGAATACAGAACATTCGACGACTGGTGAAAGTCCGGCGCAATTGTTAATGGGGAGAAGGATACGTACCCGTTTGGACGTTTTAAAGCCGGATAGGTTAAGTAGGATGCAGGAAGCGCAACGCAAACAGAGAGAGTATGCTGGAGGGGTAAACAGGGAGCTCGGACCGAATGAGGATGTATGGTATAGGCTTTATCTCAAGGGAGAAAAATGGGGACCCGGTAGGATCACAGAGGAGTTAGGCCCGAGTAATTTTACAGTGGTAGGTACGAACGGGGACATAGTACACAGGCATGTAGACCAGTTAAAGAGACGATCAAACAGGCTATCACTCGGTTGCCCCTTACCAAACAGAGAACAACAACAAAGCACAAATTCTCAACCATACGATCGGATTTGCGATCCAGCCGAGCCGCCGTCAGCGACAGGGACTGCGGCCCAGGCGGGACAGCGCGCAGGGTCGGTGTCGCCGGGTGGCATGGCGGCCATCGCGGGGGAAAGAAGGGAAGAGGCAGATGCTGTGTCGGCAGAGCCTTTGGCATCCCCTCCCTCTGTACCGCTCCAGACTCGACCCGTTAGGCAGTGTAGGTTAAATAAGAAACCTGATTATAGAGTGTAATTTAATTGTAATTAGAGGTAACTAATATCAGTCGCTAAAGTCTAAATAGGATAAGAGTGTACATTACAGTTGTAACGCTGCTTAGATAGCTATAGTCATAGTTAGATAAGTAAGAGGAACTATGTAAGTTGTAAGTAACCAATTGTGAAGAGTAAGTGGGTGCATTACTGTTGTTTATTTAGTGTGGAGGAGTGTGATGTATTTGACGTTTATAATTCTGTACTAAAGTGAGGGTACCGGCAAAGGACGAAGCCGTGGCAGTCCGGAATAAACGCTCCTGTTGAACGGTTGTTTGTGTGTCATTTCTAGCCCTAAACCTTACAGAGTCTATATTCCTTTCTCAACCGAGTGAAGTTATCCAACGGCCGCGGCCCTTCACGGTCATGCACATTGTTATTTTAAATAGCCTAGCCAGCACGCCAACCCGCGACAGCGTGATACAACGCTATCACGCTTTCGCTCTCTTTCTATTTGCGCGCGAGCGAACGAGATGAAAGACTAAATTTGACAGGTGGATGTGTTAAATGTCGCTATCGCGGTTGGCGTACCAGCCCCGCTGATAGTAGATTCGATTTTCACGGGTTGAAAGAGCGCTAGATTCTTAAACAAGAGTTTTGACCACAACAATGCTCTCAATATTTATCATGACTAAATTTGACAGATGGATGTGTTATTTTAGCTCTGTTGGAATTAGGATGCTTTAAAGTAGAAAAAGTGCTAGATTGTCCGCTAGATGCTAAACATACCAAAAAAAGCGATCGCAAAATCTAGCGCCAAAAGCACTGCATAGCTAAATGAGAAGGCAATGGGATATAGCCCTAGCCCTTACAGCTGTTCTCTTTAATAAATTTTTACTGTCGTATGACTTCCTGCGGGGCTAGTACGCCAACCCGCGATAACGTGATATAGCGCTATTACGCTTCCGCTCTCTTTCTATTTTATAAAAGATAAAATATAATAAAGACTAAATTTTACAGAAGTTGTGTTAAATGTCCACACCCGTTGTTATGCTATGAAAGCATTCGAAATAGAAATTCAAAGTTCCAACATTTGAATTTTTATCAGGAGACCAATCGCGCTAAAAAAATCGCAAATGAACCGCGTGCGAACCACAATTTTTAACAAATTCGTTTCCTATTGCTCTATTCATTTGACAGACAACGACATTTTAAATCTTGTGGTTGGCAGTCAAAGTTTCAGAAAGGCCTATAATCAGCCCCCCATGCAGCCCCCAGGCGTCTATCTGGCAACACTAATCACAAGTTCGCAACACCATTCGCAACACATCACCAAAAGTGCGATTTTTGAAAATCACACGAGCGACTTGGCAGTAGAAAATGTCAAAATTACTATGGAGATTATGCATCTTTCTACTGCCAAGTCGCTCGTATGATTTACAAAAATCGCACTTCAACAAACACGGTTCACGGTTCTTTCATCCGAAAAGACAAAGAACGAAGGAAACTAGTCCATACAGCCATTTCTAACATATACATGTTTTCTGTAGGTCTTTGAGCGTTCGCGGAGAACATGCAGCCATTGATCTTTCTTAGCACATAAAAGATTTAGTAGCACTAGCTTGGTGAGTACTGGACTAGTACCAAATAGAATGGAACCACCACAGGTAAAGATAAAATACCTAGGTAGGATAGGGACAAGAAGTTTCCCTTGTAGGGAAAATACCACAGGTATTTTTTTTTGTTAAATTCAAGGCAAAGGGATCTAGCCCATACAACCGACGTATTTATAAAGGGGTACGAACATTTTTATATGGAGCCTGGGATACCTAAACTTCTTTTTAATTTTTTTTTCTAATTTTTATAATTTCGCGCGGCCAACCTTAAGACTTTGCATATCGACAGAACACGTCATTACAAACATACTTTCTTATTTGGCAAAATCTCCTAGCCTGCTGTTTTAAGCTAGATATTCGACTTTAAAAGTTTTAATTTTTCAAGACTCCTAGGGGCTTTATTTCTCATCTGATCGAGATGAATCTTGGTGTTTGCATAGTCGAGGTGTAATGAAATAAATTATCCTAAAAATAAAAATCATTAGATTATAAAATAGATAAGAAATAAAATACGACGAAACTGGAAGTTGTATAAAAAACAAAAGCGGGGAGCGAGAAACTGCAGGGCGTGGGCAAAGCATATCCAGAAATAATAGTAAGCGCGCTTCGAAGAAACCGCGCGACACGCCGGTGATGCGGCAAGATGGTGGCCATGCTATTAGCAGTTATTGTAATGTCAGAGGAAATGGAATAAAATATAAGACAATCAATATGAAATAAGTTTAATCATTTAATATTTTATTAATTGGTAGATGATGCTGCGTAATAAACATTTTAAAATAAATATTTAAGTAAGTATATTTGAATAACATTTATTCATTCATCGTTCATCTACCTACTTCTAATTCATTATATTACATTACTTACATTTTAATTTCAAATAATGTTGTTTACTGATACTTTGGTACAAATATGGGCCGTGTGCCTAAAAATAAATTATTTATTTATTATTATTGATAACGTCAACGTTCTATTATAATTAAAGTACTTAAGTGTACTTTTAGGTACATAGGTATGTACTTATTAGGTAAGATTTTCTCATTGGTTCAGATGTCTACGACTGGAAAATATAAGGCTTTCAGGAATGTTACCTATTTTTAAATTCACACAAACTCCATTAAATATAGGCTTTGATTAATTATATGTCAAGACAAAACCTCATGCCTCTAACGTAGGTACTAAAACAAAAGGGGCTAACTTTCTTAGCTTGGTGTGCGTGCACTGGCGGACTAAGGGGGGGGGCGGAGGGGCGGTCCGCCCCGGGCCCCCAGTCCTGGGGGGCCTCCGAATGTCGAGAAGAGAATCCCTTTTTAATCAAATCCAAAATAATGACGTTTGTATAGTAAGTAAAGACAGTTTGGAGTTGGAGGCCCGGGCCTCAGGATGCCAGAACAGGTTCAGGGACTGCAGTTTGAAGTTGGAGGCCCCGTACGTTAGTCATTGAAAGTCAAAGAAAGAAATAGAGTCAAAAATATTGTGAATTTGCGAGCTCGCTTCGCTCACTCAATCTTTTTCAAGTTGTTATGCAGTTAGCATAATTATGAGTTCGCTTCGCTCGCTCAGGAGGCCCGGGCCTCCGGTACTGGGACTGCAGTTTGAAGTTGGAGGCCGCGTACGTTAGTCATTGAAAGTCAAAGAAAGAAATAGAGTCAAAAATATTGTGAATTTGCGAGCTCGCTTCGCTCACTCAATCTTTTTCAAGTTGTTATGCAGTTAGCATAATTATAAGTTCGCTTCGCTCGCTCAGGAGGCCCGGGCCTCCGGTACTGGGACTGCAGTTTGAAGTTGGAGGCCGCGTACGTTAGTCATTGAAAGTCAAAGAAAGAAATAGAGTCAAAAATATTGCGAATTTGCGAGCTCGCTTCGCTTACTCAATCTTTTTCAAGTTGTTATGCAGTTAGCATAATTATGAGTTCGCTTCGCTCGCTCAGGAGGCCCGGGCCTCCGGTACTGGGACTGCAGTTTGAAGTTGGAGGCCTCGTACGTTAGTCATTGAAAGTTAAAGTTTTTATGCAGTTAGCATAATTATGAGCTCGCTTCTTGAAAAGTCAATGTGGTTGGAATCAGAACGTATTTCGAAAATTTGAGCTTGCTTCGCTCGCTTGACTTTTTTGAGCTTTCGGTACTTTGAGACAGAGTTCTTGCTACATCCCAGTCATAATTATAGAACTCTATTCGTTCGCTCCGGTTTTATTTTATACACGAATATACTACTCTATTTCAAGATGAGCTCTACAATAGAGTTATTATAAGCATAAGCTCATTTCAGCTATTTGTTTACATCAATCGCCTCGATTTCGGCATGAGCTGAAAAAATCGAGTTATAATGAAGAAAAATCTGGAGCTCTCTTCGCTTGCTCCAGAATTCAGTGAAATCTCGAGCTCGCTTCGCTCGCTCTAGGTTTTGGATGGTATGTCTTTTTCTTTTCATAGTATAGTTAAATCTTGAGCTTACTTTATTCGTTCCAGATTTTAGGTCGTAAAAAAACTCTAGCTCGCTACGCTCACTCCAGGATTTAAATCTTATTCCACTGATCTCATTATATTGCAGTAAAATCTCGAACTCACTTAGCTTCGCTCGCTCCAGAATTCAGTGAAATCTTGAGCTCGCTTCGCTCGCTCTAGGTTTTCTGTCCGATATATTTTCATATTGCTTTAAAATCTCGACTTTACTTTGCTCGCTCTAGATTTTACATTGTACGAATCTCGGGCTCGCTTCGCTCGCTCCATATTGTAGGACCTGGATATCCCTGGGACAAAATACATGCTACCTACAAGTTTTTGCCACGGCTCGAAAGAATTGTAGATATCAATTTCTGGAAAGACCGGGGGGCCTCATTTAGTTTTGCCGCCCCGGGCCTCCGACGGGCTTAGTCCGCCACTGTGTGCGTGAGACGTCACACAACTTATCTCTGTGTGCGTATATATGGAAATGGATATGTCTTGCCTGCGGGGCTAGTACGCCAACCCGCGATATCGTGATACAGCGCTATCACGGTTCCGCTCTCTTTCTATTTGCACGAGAACGAACAAGATAAAATACAAAATTTGACAGATGGATGTGTTAAATGTCGCTCTCGCGGGTTGGCGTACTAGACTAGCCTTTTTCGACGCGTTCGTAACTTCGACTGTCTATCTTGACATATAATATCAAAGCATGAAAGTCGTCACAGACGACAGCCAATGGTTAAGTTCCACAAACTTTTTAAATATCACCTGCACTGGTAGCATGCACACCCGCGATAGCCGTGATACGGCTTTATCACGTCTTTTATCTCGTTCGTTCGCGCGCAAAAGAACGAGATAAAAGACGTGATAAAGCCGTATCACGGCTATCGCGGTTGTGCATGCTACCAGTGCTGGCAATCCTGCCACGTCTCTTATCGTACACTAACTTTTATGGCACATAAATTAATATTGAAATAAGATAAAATAAAAATCATGGTTAAATCGTGATTAAGAGGGCTATCACAGTCCAGTGGCGCCCTCATCACATTAAAAAAGATTTCTCAATAAAGAAAGCCTAAATTAAAAAAAGTGTTCAACACGAACACTACTAAAGCCTTCAAGCCATTGTTATACAATACTTTTATAGGTTCTAAACATTCCACTTTTAGACAATTTCGAATAAAAACAAAAGCGGCCGTTTTTTTTCTTTTTTCAAAATTTGTATGTTTAGACCTTTAAAAAACCTATAAAAGTATTCTATGAAAATAGCTTGAAGGCTTTTGTAGTGTTCGTATTGAGCACTTTTTTAATTTAGGCTTTCTTTATTGAGACATCTTTTTTAATGTGATGAGGGCGCCACTGGACTGTGATAGCCCTCTTAAAATAAAACAATAATCGTAACGTACACTCGTCGGTAAAATATGAATAAACCATGAATAAACAAAAGCCTCTAATATCTAAAGGTTCCGGTATGTCCCGTAGAAGCGCAGTCTGTCGGTGGGATGGTGTGTGTTTCTCCAACGAGCGAGCACCTGCGCTACCCTTGAAACACTGCAACATAAAATAAATAAAAATAAAACCGGTCAAGTGCGAGACGGGCTACTCGCGCACCGAGGGTTCCGTAGCACACCACCACAGAACACACACGTTATTAACTTTGAAAAAAAAACTATTTTTGTCCGGGACCTTTAGCGCAAGACCGACTCACACTTGGCCGGTTTTTCGTATTTGTTGTTATTCTGTAGAGTTTGCTCTATAATCACACTAAGTTTGACGCTTGTATGTATTACCGTTTTTACTATAGAGCGTGAAGAAAAAACGTTGATAAAAACTAGTTTCTTGTTGAAAACCCCCCTTAATTTGTATTTTCCTGGCATTTTTATTATTTGTTAACAAATCAGCCGTAATAACGCATAATCTTTGAAAATTTCAACTATCTAGCTATTACGGTTCAAAAGTTACAGCCCTAAATAGGTAGGACAGACGGACGGACAGACAGACGGACAGACGGACGGACGGACGGACGGACGGACGGACGGACAACGTAGGCTTAGTAATAGGGTCCCGTTTTCACCCTTTGGGTACGGAACCCTAAAAATGAAAATAGTTACTTATTACAAGAGTGCAATGTTGCTTTTTAACCGCGTGCTCAATTTTGATGACCGAGCAAGCGAAGGATTTGATTTGAGCGTTAGCGAGGGGATCAAAAGAGCACGAGGTGAAAAATCTTTGCACTTGTTCAACACGTTAACTTTTCGTCCCACCTCAGCGAGGAAATGACGGGAAAAGAAAATGGCGCGCGCAAAGCAAATTAAAAAAAAGTACACCAAGAAGGTTCAGAGTCAGAGTTTTTAACAAATTAAAAAAGGTTGTATGATAAATTCGGCACCATGGAGGGAGAAGCAAATAGGTTTGATGATGTTTTGAATTCACAAACTTAGCCTGGCTTGCACCAACACGTATTTAGGCTTAAACTAAGCGAAAAATTCTTCGTCTATGGCTTAAACGTATTTAGTGACAGCTCTGTCTCTCACACTGCTCATACTAATGACAGTGACAGCATCATATTTAAACATGTTTAAGCTTAAATACTTTTTGGTGCAAGCCAGCCTTAGTGCCATAGAGTAAGAAGAGATGGCATATCGGCTTGTTTCTATAGAAAATGTTGTCGCCAACAAAGGGGGTGAAAAACGGGTGAGGGGAAGGGTTAACATTTAAATACGCTACTTCCCGCTATTATGACGTCAGGCCCAGTTGAGTATCTGTGCACAGTTCGATACAACATCTCTACCCCAGGGGAGCGCGTTATTTTATCTATGCTTAGTGCACACGAAGTTCTAAATTCAATTTGCTTTATCCTCTAGCGGATCATCATGATTTAAGGCCTGTGAAAACCGATGATGATGATAATTATTGTCAAAATAAACTTTATTATTTATAATGGTAGGTGCTACTAACGTGAAAAAAGATCAGTCAGATGAGCAATCGCCTGGTCCGAGTGTGCGAGCAGGAGAGTCTCAAACAGCGACGTGCTGTTCGACAGGGAACTGAGGGAGACAGACAAGTTTAATTAAAAAAACATGTACCTATACAGTTCACAAGTGAAACTATTTAGCATTGATTTACCAACTACTGGACGCAGGGTCCGCGGTCAAGTGTCCAAACCAAAAGAGCACCAAAACGTAAAAAGAGAACCAATTACGCGACAGTCTGCGTTTGATCGGCAGACTACGCGCTCGCGCGGGCGTCGAACCCCGATGGGGGAGAGGGATGGAAAAGAATTTCATCATTTTCAATTTTTTTAGTTGGTTAATATTACTAGAAATAGAAATATATTTATTTACCAAAATAAACGTACACACGTATTTAGGTTATACAGGGTGAAATTGATATCATTAGCATCTTTTTAATCGAACTGAACAACTTTTACTATGGGAGCAAACAGATCGGAGCAAATTAAAAATCAGCTGCTGCATACATTTGAGTCGAGTAGGCACAGTGCCGGATTAACCATATAGGCAAAGTAGGCACGGGCCTACGGGCCCACCACCGCCAAGGGGCCCCGCGGCTCGTGAGAAAAAAAAATCTTTTTCGTATTTGAATTGAATCAAAAATTAAGAAAAGATGAAAAACATTTTTTTTTTTTCATTTTCATAACGTTTCGTTTAATGATACCCCACATGATAATTTTAGAATAAAAAACATTTGACTCCTAAGCTCAATTATAATTATAAATCTTTTTTGACTGCACTCTTCTAATTGTGCCTATCTAAATCTCTTTATCTCCGAGATAAACGAGACTGTTACAGACAGATGGACGGACAGACACCGAGGTGATTCAATAAGTGTTCCGTTTTCCCAATTTTGCTATGGAACACTACACACACACACACACACTACACACACACACACACACACACGACTACACTATACTTGCAAGGGCCAATGCAACTAAGGCTTTGTCAAAAGGTTACAGCAGTTTTCTGAAAGCTTTGCAGTCTACAAACTTGCAGTAACAAAACACCCTAGTAATACTTAAAGGGGCGTTTCAGACCATCAAACTGAACAACTTTCACTATGGAGCCAACATTGAAATCGCGAAAAAAAAATCCATTCTTTCATACAAAACTGCAGTACCGTCTCGACTCAAATGTATGGGACGGCAGATTTTTTTTATTTTTTCTCGACGTTGGCCCCATAGTGAAAGTTGTTCAGTTTGATGGTCTGAAGCACCCCCTTAAGTATTACTAGGGTGTTTTGTTACACCCTATATTGCTGGTGATAAGGATCAGAAATCTGAAGTGGTTCAAAAGGCCAGATGCCTATTGAAGGACTATGAAAAAAAAATGCCATAATGACAGTTTTCTGGGCTGTTATTCTAGATCGGATCAATGGTGTCAGTAAATCTATACAAAAAGAAACAATTGAACTTCGGACGGCAATCGATCTTTTGAAATCGCTTCTAGATTTTTTGATGTCACAGAGAGACATCTTCGAGGACTACAAGATGAAAGCAACTGAAAAAATGGATGCCCTGGGCCTTCATCATGCCCTGGGCCTTCATCATGCCCAATACAGTGATTAAAATCAGCGTAGGTATTTGAAAAAGGAAAAAGCGTTATGATGATGGAAGTGCAGAAGACGTTGTGCTCAGAGGAAAACAACAATTCAAAATTGAAACATATTTGCCTGTATTTAGATATGTTGTGTACAGAACTGTCGAAGCGCTCCGGGAAATAAATTCCCTGTTTGGATTTTTAGTAGATTTCTCGACAAAGTCTGACGATGAAATTAAAGAAGCTTGCGAAAAGATTAGAGAACATTATTCGGAGGACATTGAGCCAGAGTTTAATGAAGAAATGGTTCACTTTAAGTACTTAATTTCACAATTAGTCGACGATGCCGAAAACCTTGCATACCTATACTCCAATTAAAATAGCCGCGAAATATTAAAGCTATTTTGGAATACAGAAACAGAGATTTGAAACCGTTTTGAAACACTTACTCTCACTTATTCTTAGAAAAGCTTTTGTACAGTCAAGAGCACATCAAGCTTTACGCTTGTAGTTCGATTGTTTCAGTTTCAGTTCTTTATTGCCTTAAAATGCATGTATACATAAGATGGAATGATGAAATGTTACAATGGAATCAATGCAATTTTTACCCAAGGGTGTAGCAAACATATATGAGTAAAATTATATTTTTGAATTTTAACAATAAATCAAAATATTTAAAAACACAAGCTACATTCTTATTATTAAATAACACCATGTCAAAAACTAAGTATATTAATTACAATCAAAATATTGGACGGCACAATTCTAATAGGTAAGGTACTACAGACACAATATAAAATAATAAAAATTTTTAAAATGTCAATAACATAATTAGTATTAATTAAAAGGATAAGTAATTAAAACATAAAAAGAATGGCAATTTAACGCCCAACGCAATCCAATATGATCTACAGTTTTTTTATTATTACCTATTACTATAATTTATTTTTCACTATCAAGGCACAAACAATTCACTTTGTTTCCAACTCATTCACGTGATATGGGCATTTCTCTATGAGATCTATGAGAAACATCTATCTATGAGAAACATTTTTAGGTGTTTCAAAAATTTGTCGCCTGTAAGAGACTTCAGCTCTGTTGGCAATTTATTGTAAATCTTGACTGCATTATAATTTACGGTGCGTTGAAATGAGGCAGTTCTACAGTTAGGCAGTTGTAATTGGGGCTCGTGCAAGTTATTTAATCTGGTGCTTTTAAACTCTGGCCTATACGGGAACTTTTCGGGGTAGCGTTTGATAATTTTACATAGCTCAGTGACGTATAAGGCCGTAAGGCCGCCATTGTAACGCTTATGGCGCAATAAATAAGAACGGTACAAAGTCCAAAGTGTCAAGCTTGACGTGCTCTTGTCTTGACTGTACCGTCCAAGATATGACGTATAGTATATCTTTCTAATAAATAAATTAAATTTGGTGCTCAGAATTGGCCAGAAAGCTGAATGGAATCGGAAAATCTTGTTGCCCTTATTTTAAATGAAGTATACATATTAGAGACCTACCTTTCATGTTGCAAGTAAAGTCTCTGTGATTAAATCTCGAGCTCGGTTCATTCGCTCCTGTTTTTAAATCATGTGGCGACGACCAAGGCATACCTATGACATATTGTAGTAACAACTAGTCTAGGTCGTCGCCTCATGATTTAAATAGGATAGGTTTTGGATCGTGTTGCAACATCCTATTCATATTCATATTGTATGTAGTAGAAGCTCGATTTTAGTAGATATGTGCTGTTTTATTGCGACCACCTAATCTGGACCACACTGGAAAAGAATCATTGCTACGCCTATGGGCAGGGGGGCCCCGAGACTTGCAGTGCCTAGGGGCCTCTGCATGGCTTAATCCGGCCCTGCTACAGTAGGCACTGCAGTTTAGTATGGAACAGCAGATTTTTTGTTGCTCCGATCGGTTTGCTTCCATAGTGAAAGTTGTTCAGTTTGATGGGAAGACTCTTAGTTTAAAAGGATGCTTATGATATCAATTTCAACCTGTAGTTTAGTCTCTGACACTTTTTTCAAGGATTTTGTAGCAGACCGGCGTCCATAGTATTCTACGTCAATGCTATTTAGTGTAGCTTTAGCTTGTTCGTTTCATCTAGTTTCAAACCACAACGGCCTCGATTCAGACTGTGCCACGACTTAACTTA
This sequence comes from Agonopterix subpropinquella, assembly GCA_922987775.1. NCBI lineage: Eukaryota > Metazoa > Arthropoda > Insecta > Lepidoptera > Depressariidae > Agonopterix > Agonopterix subpropinquella. The sequence continues at coordinate 289,170 of OV277715.1, forward strand.
ACTAAATTTATTCCTGTCACTTACTAAAATAAGATTAAGAAAAGATACAGAAAACCAGCAGCTGACTTTAGTGCTGTCAAAGTGACGTAACACGCCCAAAAACGCTTTAAATAAGATGGCGTACATTATGATGGCATCTTATTTTAGGCGTGTAACGTCACTTTGACAGCACTAAAGTCAGCTGTTGGTTTCCTGTCTCTTTTCTTAATCTTATTTTAGAAAGTCACGTTGCAGGGACTGACCCGAGCACACGTCTCGCGTGGTTTCGCGCGTCGCGTTTTTGCCTACCACGAGGCTCCACAATCCTCAGTATCTTCTTGTTCTTGTCCAAAAACAATCCCTGAGATTGGGATAGATTCTCCCATAAAATACTTGACACTGGCGAAAATGCAGTGCTAACGCACAAGCAAGAGTCCATTTAATTATAAATAAAAAATAAAAACAATATTTTAGAAGGTGACAGGAGTGACGTTACACGCCCTAAAACGACTTAAATAAGATGGCGTTCTAATGAACATAGCGTGGCGTGGCGTGGCGTGCGTGGCGTGGCGTGGCGTGAACATGGCGTTCATGTTCTGATGGCATCATATTTTGGGCGTGTAACGTCACTTTGACAGCACTTAAGTCAGCTGTTGGTTTTCTGTCTCTTTTCTTAATCTTATTTTAGAAAGTGACAGGAATAAATTTAGTTAAGTCGTGGCACAGTCCGAATCGGTACCAACGTGTACTCACTCATCAGTGTCGAATCCATTGAACAGCGAGGAGAAGAAGGGCCGCCCCTCCCCGCCGTCCACACACTGTAATTAGCAAGTCAAATGTTATAATCCCCGCAAGTTGATATTGCGATGGAACCTTGTCACAATAACCGCTGAGTGACGTCATCAAGCACGGGCTAACCTTGCGAACGGTACTGATGTTGCACAGTCGACTACGTCAAAATTACGTCACCAAGATGGCCGCCAGTCGCAATATCAACTTGCGGGGATTATAATACAGTAAACATTTAAATAGGTAGGTAGTTATACCACAGAATAGGTAATAGTATATAGTTCTACATACAGAACGGCCACTCTCCGCCCCCCTCTGACTTCAGATACCTCACCTCCCCTCACACTCTCTGTGGTAACTTGAGGGAAGCCGAGCTAGGGAATGCAGTCAGGCGCGCGCACCCGTTGGATTTGACTACATAAAATATATTTTATTTTTCTCCTCACAGTAAAAATAAACGCTGGAAACTAACGCTAAATTCACATTTTCTATGATTCTTTAGCTTAAAAACTATTTTTAATAACAGAATGAACCATAAAAAGTAACAAAATGTATCGACACCCAATATGAATAACATTGTAATTGACTGTGACATAGTTTTCAGCACAGCCATTTATAATTTTTTTTTAACTTTATTATTTATTTGCAGCTGTTATCTAAAGTTATTCTATACAATTGTAGGTGCAATATACTGATTTTAATTGCTCTTTCAAAATGATCTTCATGTTATATTGATAGAACAACTGCAAGTATGTTTTTTGCAATGTTACAATGTATAGGTTTTAAGTATTTTTTATATCAAAAGCATTGTAACTAACATTACAATGTGGTCATGTAAACATTTGAAAGAATTTTTTGGCGTATAAAATTGTAACTTATTTTACAATCATGAATCTTACTGACAAAAGGAAAATCTTTATTGAATAACATTGTAAGTAACAATACAACGTGCATCAATGTTACATTTGGTTGAAAAAACATAGTAAATACAATTAAAGAAAATAATAAAAATCACTGTGTAATATTTTGATTCACTTACGCACAGTAAAAAAAACCAGCTACAATTAGTCTTCAATGTCAGAGTCAACCGCATTAGAAACGGCGTTTTCTGTATTGTTCTGGAATTGCACCGCTGGAGCATTTGTATTTGCTTTGAGTGATTGGATGTCTAAATTATGACTCCACAACTTATCAAAATTTTTGTTTTTATTCAGTTGTCTGGTTTACTTTATGGTAGTCCAAATCAATCCAATTTAGTTGATCGCTATAAAAATTATTTTGAAGGTTTATAATATTTGGACTATTCGTATTAATTTGAATATGATTAACTTTTGACCACATCATTTTCATTTTATCCTTGTCCTATTCCCAATTAGGAACTAAGTTTAGCAATGACTTGAAATCATTTTGATTGACCTCTTTCACGACGTATGGTTTGCCCGTATTTTTAGCACAACGTATGAGAGTATACCATTGTTGTGGTACATACACAACTTGGTTTTTCTTTCGTCGCTCTATAAGAGCATGCATTGAATCTCCTTCTGATTGGGAATGACCAACTTTAAAGAAGTTGTGTGTAATATTTACTCCAAATGTTTTTGAAGCATAAGCATACATTAGAAATATGATTCGATTTCTGTTTTGGCCACCGCAGCAGTCTGAATAGAATCGAAATTCTTTTATACATAGTGAAGCCTTCTTTTTTATAAAGTCGAATGTAAAGCTATCAATTTCATTGGGGCCATTTTTTCCAATGCATTTGTCCCACACATAACAGTGACCTTCTGCAGATCCGATGTCATAAATTGTGAAATTGATAACTTGAAATTTTCTTTTGTCATAGAAAGTTGAAACATCCGACTGAGGAGTACTTAAAATTTTTTGTAAGTCAAAACACGCAGATACCAATGTTTTCTAAAAATTTTCGACTTCTTCCCTATCTGCTTGTACTGTTCTTGGGTAGCTTTGGTATCATTTGGTCTATTTTCAGTCATCCATTCGGCATAGAGAGAGTACAGTAATTTAGGAAAATTAAGAGATTCTTCAAAGTAAAGTTTGGATGTTCTTTGTCTCACTTAATGTGACTCTTTGACTGGAATTGAATTTATGTTTTTTCGAACTGAAATCATAATATTTTCGTTTATGGCATTTCCCCTATTATTGCGTTTCTTACAGATTTTCATTTGATTTGGAGTATTCGTACATTCCGTGAATCAGATAATCATTATTCTATATTCATTTATAAAATAACTTTTTAATTGAATAGACACTGGCTTTCCGCCTGGCGCCTTGACTTGAACTTCATGAACTTCAACTCCATTTGACTTACTCGTCTTTTGGAGTATCGGTATTTTCTGTAAATCAAATAATCATAAACTGATTGTATTCTGTTTTTATAATAAGTGAAAAAAACAAGTGAAAATCAAAACAAATGAGACTTTGTTGTTATAAAGAAGTCAAAGGCGGTTAATACCTTTGTTTATAGCTTACCTATTGATTCCACAGTTGAGACATCTTTTCTTTTAATGAGGCTCAACAAAACTAAAAATATTAAACCACCAACGTTCACCATTACTGGAGCACAATATCCACTGAGCAGAAACCTGATGGTAATGGCTGTTATGTTTACGAATAAAAATATTGCTCGCTAACAATAACATTGGATATGATGATGATATTATATTCAAATGACTTACTTAGTCTCGATCTCAACACCAAAAACTTTCATAACAATGACATAATTTTAAATAAAGTGTTTAAGTTTAGCAGAATAACATGGTAGGTAACTTAAATTACAATTTTATCAAAGTATACATTTTTTGCAGTTTAAAATGAATAACATTGTATGTCAATTTGCAATGACTGTAACAGTAAGGAACCCTTGTAACCAAATATTTTGTGTATTGTAACTTCATCTACAATTATACTTCAATGGAAACATTATTCATCTTCAATTACAATGAAGGTATTTTGTTTCACAAAAATAGTTCTTATAATCATAGAAATACAGTTCATAGACAGAAAATTAAGTCTGATCTTACTGAATTCATAAGTGATAAATTTGTACCAACGGGTAATTAAAGTTACAATGTTATTCATATTGGGTGTCGGTATAATGTAGTTCATACGATGCGTGTTAAGTCAACCCTACACATATGTCATGCACAATTTTCGCAAAGTGCGCATGTGCGAACGTCATCATGTCAAATCTAAAACGTTGTTTGAAGTGCCGGACCTGTGGTTATACTTAAGTTATACTTAGGTACCTAGCACCTACAACCCGGGCGAATTAACTTGACACCTGGCTCGAACGACGTTGGTGGAAACAATAGCAAAAGAATAAATAACTCGAAAATACTAAAGCGAGGCCAGTAGCGATAGCGTCTCAGTTACCATCGCACGTGTCCCTGCGCTTTAGAATTTTCGAGTTATTCTTTTGCTGTTATTTGTTAATGTTTACGCCAACGTCGTTCGAGCCAGGTGTCAAGTTAATTCACCCGGGTTGTACATTGGCATACTTCGACGCCCAATGCGCACTGGGCCCGGGTTTGTATTATAGCTTTGTTTGATTAGGTACATTTTTAGGGTTCCGTTCCCAAAGGGTGAAAATGGGACCCTATTACTAAGCCTACGTTGTCCGTCCGTCTGTCCGTCCGTCCGTCTGTCCTACCTATTTAGGGCTGTAACTTTTGAACCGTAACAGCTAGATAGTTGAAATTTTCTCAGATTGTGCGTTGTTACGGCGGATTTGATAACAAATAATAAAAATGTCAAAAAGTTGAAAATTAAGGGGGGTTCTCATCAAGAAACTAGTTTTTATCAACGTTCTTTCTTCACGCTCTATCTTAAAAACGGTAATACATACAAACGTCAAACTTAGTGTGATTATAGAGTAAACTCTACAGAATAACAACAAATACTTAAAACCGGCCAAGTGTGAGTTGGTCTTGCACTAAAGGTCCCGGACAAAAAAAGTTTTTTTTCTAAGTTAATAATATTGTGTTCTGTAATGGTGTAGGACGGAACTCTCGGTGCGCGAGTAGCCCGACTCGCACTTGACCGACTTTTTTTTTTTTCCTATATGACCATATCTTTCTTTTTCCCTCACACTCGACTCAGTGCAGTGTCGCACACTTGACAGTTTTCCCATTATTTGTATGAAATGTCCAAGGTAGCCAATAGTAGTAGGTTAAGGGCTTATTTTACCACTTCGGTATAGACTTGATAGCTTATCTTATCTGACAGATGTTTGTCACACTTATAATTCATACTGAAATATATGAACATGTCAAACGATCTGTTGGGACCATAAAGATATTATACCTTACGGAATAGAGTAAGTGACATGAATTGTCAAATGAAACCATTTTTGGACGTTTTTTGGAGTCCTCGGCAGGGTAAAAATTCGATTTCTGTGTATAATTCTCAATCTAACGTGAAATCAAAGACATATATATTACTAGCGTAAGGACATGGCGTAATTAAACGTAACCCACACACTTCTGTTCTCCTGGTAAATCAAATAGCCAAATACAGGCGATTTAAAAAAAATTTTTAAAAGATAATAAAGATTTTTAGAATCACAGATCAATTTTGCCGCCCTCTTATTTTTATAAAAAGACCTACGCATATAATAAGCGAAGCGAGCTCGAATTTTTTTGGCACAACTAACCGGATGTGGTCAGACATGCTTTGATTTATAATGATGTAAATGAAGGAAAAATTAAAACATGAACTTAGAGCGAGCGAAGCTAGCTCGACTTTTCTATTAAATATGAGTTACGTATTATGTGCAAAGTTACCTAAGTAAACACTATGGATTAAGCGAAGAAACTATAAATTTTTAGCACCACTTCTAACCCAAAATTCTTTAGGATTGTGTAGGTAGGAGGTAGGTACAATAATTAAAACAGAAACTTGAATAAGCGAAGTTAGCTCGACTTTTTTCTGTTCTACGAATTAGTTATAGACAGAGCACAATCAAATTTATTGATTTTACATGTATGCCATGTTAGCTTAATCAAATTAAAGATTGAAAAAGTCGGGCGACGAGCGGGATTCGAACCCACGACCTGCCTTTCCGGGGCATGCTCCTCTCCAACAGAGCTGTCGGCGCCCCGCAGGTCACGGCGAAATTTTCAATCTATACATACTTTACTTTAGAGCACAATCAACCTATATTTTTTCCGAATTTGTTGTCCATAATAAAGTGCCGCCCGGGCCCCGGGGCATTTGCCCTCCTTGCCTGCCTCTCGCTACGCTACTGAATGAAGTGTGTATTATAACTTACCAGCACGACCATAACAGCGACCGCGAGCACTCGTACGAGCACGACCCGGCACGACATGTCGCGCGCCCGACTGATCCCCGACTGACGCACACGACCGCCGCAGCCGTACTATATACTGCACCACGACCATAGTGTGGTAAAAACTAATAGTGGTGAGCACAGAGCATTATAAAGGGGCTAGAAATGCAAAGTAGGGCTTTTGCTTCGGACAAAGATAAAATATAGGGGTAGATAAATAATATAAAGCAAGACATAGAAACGCTACTTGACATCCATTCACACTTGTGACAACCGCCCATTAGAATAAGTGAAATGTCAATAGTAAACGGAACCGTCTTGAATCATTTTGTCACCAGACCTCCAGCTGGAAGACTCAGCTATTTCCTTACGTTAAGAACGAATTTTGCTTGAATTTGCTTAAAAAGTGGTGACATTTTGTTTAACAGCCGTAACAGATTAACGTCTAATCTAGCTCTGTCACTCTTATGGCAATCTGTGTGCGACTGTAAGGAATGACTATACATGTTTTTGTACAGTTTGATATTGGGTAGACCTGGCTTCGGAGGCGACTGTTGCCACTTGTCTTCCCACTCACGCTGCTACAACTACTCATGCCCTCTCGCTCGCACCATGCCACGCGTTCCACGCCTACTTTGCACTTCTAACCCCTCTTACTCTTATAATGTTCTGTGGTGGTTTTCCAACCTTTATTCATCACGCCTGCCATGATATAATAAGTAATATTACAATATTACCTATGAACCTATTTCATTTAAAAATGACCAATAATAATAAATGTAATTTCGATCCAACTATTTAATTCATTCTGTGTTACAAACTACATGAAAGCTTTAGGAATTTTTCACCCTCCGATTACAAAAACAAGCGAAAGCGTGATTAAACATTAATTGCAATAGTAGAGCCCTTTTTTCTGTGATCTATTTCAGTCGGTAACTACATTAAAACTTAACTGTCTCGCCAAACAGCAAAATAAACACCTACTCTTCAACCGAACTCTCTCGGCATAGTATCATTTTACTAGTCTCGCCACTGTACTCGTTACGTACTCGTACGGCGAGTCTGGCGAGCACACACACAAGCCGCATTTGGTACCATTGTATGAAAATGGATTACTGTCTTATACTGTGCCGCTGAGCTCCACCACTATAAGTTTTTATTACACTACGCCGTGAACATTACAATATGAATGGAGTCGAGCGCCTTGCACTACATTGTATTGTTTTAGCACCTTGAGAACACTATTCACAACATTTCATTTTTTTAACCACGTTTTTAATGAAAAATATAAAAATAGTTTAAAAAATAAGAGATACGTATTTTTCCAATTTAATTTTTAACCGATATTTCTATTTTTAATTTACTTTTGAATTTCCTGAAAAACGTAGGATGTATGGCTATATTACCTTTGCTGCAATAAAATAAAAAATGTCATATACAATAGAAAATAGAAAAGCCAATCAGGCAAAGGGCAAAGGAATAAAATCTCATTCAACCTCTATTTAATTTTACTGTATTTTTCAAATAACTCGAGAAATAATGGATCGAAAAATCTGATAATTTTGATATAAACTTTGAATCACATAATCTCCTAATGATTTTCTAATTTTGGTACTTACCTTTCTTAAAATGAAATATCGATTACCGGCTGATTTTATTTACCGTTCCGATACTTTCAGGGGTGCTTCAGACCATCAAAATGAACAACTTTTACCATGGAAGCAAACCTGAATTCGTAAAAAAAATCGGCTGTCTCATACATTTTGAGTCGAGTAGCCATTGCAGTTTAGTATGGAACAGCTGATTTTTTTTAGCGATTCCAGGTTTGGTCCTATAATAAAAGTTGTTCAGTTTGATGGTCCGAACCACCCCTGAAAGTTTAGGAACGGTAAAAAAAGTCAACCGCAAGGTCTAACAAAATAAGCTGACTATATTTTAATGGGATGATCACACCATCGAACTGAACAACATTCTTTGGATTTGTATGGGAGGGATAACTAATTTTTTTGGGCGATTTCGATGTTGGTCCCATAAAGAAAGTTGTTCAGTTTGATGGTCTGATCATCCCTTTAAAAAAGGTCAGCATATTAAGAAGGACCCTGTAGATATACCAGTACAAATAAATATAAAGATACCTGCATAAAAATAATTATTACCACATGAAGTTTGTATTTGGACCAATTTGGCTATGCGAGCTCAGTGGCGCCCTCGTCACTATAATAATAAAGATATTATATAAGGATAAAGATTTTGTCAATAAAGAAAGCCTAAATTAAAAAAGTGCTCAACAGATAAACTACAAAAGCCTTCAAGCTATTTTTTCATACAATACTTTTATAGGTTTTTTAAAGGTAAACATACAAATTTTGAGAAAAAAAAACGACCGCTTTTGTTTTTATTCGCAATTGTCTAAAAGTGGAATGTTTAGAACCTATATGGAACCTATAAAAGTATTGTATAACAATGGCTTGAAGGCTTTTGTAGTTTATCTGTTGAGCACTTTTTTAATATAGGCTTTCTTTATTGAGAAATCTTTATTATTGTGACGAGGGCGCCACTGAGCGCGAATAGCCTTCTTAAGGATGTAAACTATCACCTTGCTAAATGTCTTCAAGGTCAGTTCAGCGGTTTAACCGTGAAAACAATAACAAGCATACAGACAGACGGACACACTTTGTCGCAGGATTAGTATGAGTATTGTGTAGTGTAGTGTAGATATAGACTCGGGCGAACAATACGAGCGGATCTAATCGGGAGGCCGTTCGCAAAGGTCGCGCGTTTCATTTCAGCTTGTTTGTAGCAATGTTTACGTTTATTATAATAACAATACCCACTATAAGTTATTGTTTTGTCACTATTATATATTTTAATTTACATAAAATGAGCGATCGATTCCTTCCGTGTGTTTTTTAAGGGGATCGGTGCTCGCTCTATACGAACGAAGTTTGATTATATTTTCAATACTAACCAATTAATGACGATGAAATATTTTTAAAACAATCTAGAAACCAATAGGTATATGTGCTTTTTGTCAGATTTATGACAAAATAAATATATACTTATTAGACATGTCTGCGCGCTGGTGATAACGAAAGCTGGCAGTTACCTTCAGCATCGTCAGCGTATAAGCTTGGCGATTCAAAGGGGGAATGCTGCCAGCGTTCTAGGGACCGTCCCGCAGGGAGAGGCTTTGGAGGAGGTTTATAGATTGTAGGTATAGAAATTGACGAAGCTTGTTGCAGATATATGGCATGTATTTATTGACGAAGCCTGTTGTGGATGTGAGTGGTGTACCTATTTACCTTTGACGAAGCCTGTTGTGGATGTGAATGTTGTACCTATTGCCTTTGACGAAGCCTGTTGTGGATACGCACTTTGTACTTTTCGGTTTTAATATACTTATGGGTATTTAATATATTTATTATATTATTATTATATATTTTTTTAAGATTTGTGTGTAAATCTTTGAGCCACAGTAACTATGAAACTAGACATTTTAACGATAAATAAATAAATAAATAATAAATAACACTCACAGGCACATACATTGTAATGATCCCAAGAAAGCACTATTTATAGGCTGTTTATTATGAAAACCATACAACAACGGCACAAACATATAAACATCCATGACCGAACCGGGATTCGAACCCAGGACCCTGGTTTGGCAGTCCGGCATGGTAACCATTACACCAACCGGGTCGTCAATATGACAAATCACAGGCACAGAGATTAGTTTCTAAACCGCGTTTAATAAATTTAATTTATTTAATTAAGTAATATCCAAAATATTTATAATCAAACTCTGTTCGTATGGAGCGCGCTTATCATATTCTCTTAAATAATTTAATTTCACAAATTCGAAGCTTCGAAAATTAAGAATTAAGAAATTAAGAATCACTAAATAGTATAAAACAAAGTCGCTTACCGCGGTCTGTATTTCCCTATGTATGCTTAGATCTTTAAAACTACGCAACGGATTTTGATGCGGTTTTTTAAATAGATAGAGTGGTTCAAGAGGAAGGTTTATATCAGCATTGCACCCGTGCGAAGCCGGGGCGGTTCGCTAGTTATGTATAAACTAAACAGAACTGTGTTCTATTACATTAACGTAATATCACTCTTTTATGCTACGGTTCGAATTATGCCAATAGTGCAAACGCTATGCACACGCTTTACCGGTCCGTCCAAATTAGTAAGTACGAATACACTGCTAAACAATTTGTACAATTTGAACCAGCTGTCAATTTGACATGCATACGCTGCACTACCTATTTTTCGTGTGCGGCGTAAGCGCAAGTTAATGACGTCACTGATGACGTCAGACAGCAAACGTATCCGCACATTCGCGCATTATGAACCGATTGTGTGCATGCTATCTCTACCGATAGCGCATATTTGCGCATTTTGAACCGTAGCATTAGTACCTAAGTAGGTAGATATGTTATTGATATGCCGTTCAGTTATTGATTTACAACATTAAACAAAAACAAAAAATCTGATTTTAAATTTATTTTCTCAATTAGTAAATCACTGCCTAGTGTTATTTACACACCAACCGATATGTCGGCGACAGTCACTGAAAGACCCGTATCTACAGGGTGTTAGGGTAAACAGTTGCATTACTTTAAGGGGTGATTGTACACATGATACTGAACAACTTGCCCTAAGAAACGTATAGGAAATTCGATTTTTTTTTAAACTTTCCATACTAAATACAGTCATCTGGAATGCGATTTTTGAAACTCATTCGCTGAGCTGAGCAGTTTAAAATGTCAAAATTACTATGGAGTATATAATACTACTATGGAATAAAAATCGCACCCCTGAAGAATGATTTTTGAAAGTCAAATCAGCAGTAGAAAGATGTATATCTCCATAGTAATTTTGACATTTTCAACTGCAGAGTTCAACGTGTGAGATTAAAAAATCGCACTCCTGATCGAACGTTTGTATGAGAAGTCTTTTTTTTTTTGCGTTTTTCCTATAGATTTCTTAGGGAAAGTTGTTCAGTATCATGGTTAAGAGCCTATGTCGAAAAATAATTTAAGCGAAACAGGCGTGGGATAGCTTATATTACGGCCTGATGCGAGAGAAAGAGATGGGGCGGCGCGCGCGCCTGAAACGAATCGAGCGCCAAATCAAACTTTATTTAATTGCGATTGTACTATTTATGTTAGTTCAATTCTGCTCTAATCAAAATTTAGAAAATAACAGTCTCTTTTTTTTAAATCAAGTCTCGTGTTTCTATTACTCACCGTTTAGCAGTTCCAAGCGTTTATAGATAAAAACACAGGCTACTTTTGCTTGTTTTTCTATCGAGAAAATGTGTCTTAATCGTGTTTTGGCTCTAATCAAAACTTCAATTATATGTTCAATTTACACATATCCGCAAATCATACTCCTACTGTTAGTACTTCATGATATATGAAGCTTTGAAGAATCCTATTTTTTTCACATAGCCCCTTAAAATCACCCCTTAAGGTAATGCAACTGTTTACCCTAACACCGTGTATACAATTTGACGACATTTCGACAGTAGATACCTTTATAACAAATCTATGAACAGTTCTCCTTATCCTATAACCTGCAGTCTTTAATGAAAAGCCTCATTAAAATATCTATAATAAATATCTTGCACAATGTCACACAAATTATCTAGTCACATTTTAAGTACCAGAATCTAGCCTGGACTTGTATTATGATGACTGGACAACGATATAGAATACATATATAGATACAAACATCCATGACTCGGGTACAAATATTCATATTCATCATACAAATATTTGTCCCTTGCAGGATTCGAACCCGCGACCCTCGGCACAGCAGGCAGGTTCACTACCGACTGTGCTACCGGGCATTCACTTACACCTCTAGTTTTTAACTAATAACAACATTTTAAGCGTGTATTCAGACAATGAAATTCTTTCCACTCGCCTTAAGTACAATTCCGTAGTGAAAATTGTACAATTCGATGGTCCAATTCACAGTAGAACACTTATCTCGTAGACAGACGGACAGACGGGCAGGCTAGCTGACGGAGGGCTGTTTGTGCGCGAGGTAGAGAGTGAAGATGCTTGTTAAGGCGCTCACGAGGAATATCACGTCGAACCAGCGGTGGTAGAAGTTGAACTGCAGGTCGCCGAGCACCTACAAAAAATAGAGGAATTCCGTATGTTACGTATTTTTTTGGTATCTAAACTATTATAAAACATAAAACTGTAACAGGAGTCTGTCTGTACATTGAAGATATTTACAAGAAATAGATTACGACATTCGTTTAAATGTAATATACAGGGTGTTACAAAAGTAAAATTAACATTTCTAACTAGGGGGTTGTTGAGACCATCAAACTGAACAACTTTCACTATGGGACCAACATCGAGATCGCGAAAAAAATTAATTTTTGTCGCATACATTTAGCTCGAGTAGATCTGTTAGTTTAGTATGGAACATCGCAAACTAGTTAGTAGTTCGGGGGGCCTATGTCGGCATAGAGAAAGTTGTTCAGTTTGATGGTCTGAACCACCCCTTTAAATGTTTATTTGTATTTTTGTAACACCTTGTATATTCTCATGCCTGTCTCCCACTGGGTTAAGCAGAGACAATGGAACAGCACCGGATACGACCCTGACAAATCTCACACGCTCGTCGGTTTCGGCAAGGTCAGACCTGGCCTTTTTGAAGCATGTCGCCGATTTGGCACGTCTAGGGCGTCCCCTTCCAACATTTCCACTTACGCTTGCCTTATAGATTGCACTCGTCAATCTGCTTTCATTCATTCTTTCCATATGACCAAACCATCTCAACATAGTGTGGAGGTGCTACTGGGAATGTTCTATCTATCTATATCTATCTACACCGTGTAAAAAGACATCTCCCGAAAACTTTAAGAACATATCACTGAACCTATATAAAAATTAATGGCGCTAGCCTTTTAAATTTAAAAAAATTATTCGTGATTTTTCCATTTTCTTGCCACGCAATGTAAAGCGTACAACACGCTGCTGTCGTAATACTACGTCACACGATCGTTTGCGGTTATGTAGGTACAAACTGTAGCAGAGAAGAAGCGCGCCAAGGTGCGCGCGGTAGTCACGGTCGCGCGCCACTCAGCTGTTAGGTCACTGCCCGCTCGCTCGGGTGAGCGGGCAGTGACCTTACAGCTGTGTGGCGCGCGACCGTAGCTTGGCGACGAGTTTGATGAGTGCGTTTTACATTGCGGATTTTTGCTATTTTCGAAATGCTTGTGTTTAACAATTAAAATTGTATTGCATTATGTCACTGGTAGGCTTTAATGTTCATAATTGTAGAAATGAAGGCCCGAAAAAAAATTGTCAAAATAAAAAAAATAAATTTCAGTGCCAACGTGTTAGGTATCATGGTCTGAATCCATAGTTTCAGTTTTCGGGAGTAGTCTTTTTACACCCTGTATAACGTCACGCCTCTTTCCCAGTGGTGTAGGCAGAGACCAGGGCGCGCCACTCACTATGATCCTTACATACCTCTTTTGCCTCATGCACATCCATACATCTCTTCATACATGCCCGTCGGTTTCGAGTACTCCGCACCTCCCCTTTTTGTAGGACGCAACTGATTTGATCAGCATACGTCCTACGAGGGCGCCCTCTGCCGACACTTCCACTCACATTAGCAACATATATCTCTTTCGTACATCTACTGTCACTCATCCTCTCCACATGACCAAACCAACGAAGCATACCTTTCTCTATTCTTGTCACAACATCTTCTTTCAATTTACATCGATCTCTTATTACACAATTTCTCACTCTATCTCTCAGCGTGACGCCACACATACTTCGCAAGGAACGCATTTCAACAGCATTAATTTTACTTGGGAATGTTCCTCCACTGAAAAGGGATCTTCCACCAGGCTATGTGTGAAGCCTGGGGACCGGCCGTGGTCCAACTGTTCTTAGTTGGACCTTGTATATATATCGAAGCTCTGTGATTATTTCTCTTGCGCGATTCATGTCTCGCACTCGATTGTGAACCTTATGTGTAGTAGGTTACGAGTTGCGTATTTACGATGAACGTTGTCTTTGTATGGAGCATATTTCCGAGAGCGACGGTATCGCTATCTGTTGGCATCTTTGCTATAACTTGTGGGTGCTGACATCTGTAGCAAGTTTCCACATAATGTATTAATGATATGTACCTGCGTGATGATGGTGCGGTATTCAGTAGGCATGTTCATGCGCATGAGTAGCACGGAGGAGCAGAAATAGGTGCCCATTATGTGCGCCAGGATCAGCACTATCACGTTGGAAGATTTCGAAGACGAGATCTTGTAGAAGAACTGCGGGCAATTTACATTCATTAGTTTTTATTCTAAACATGTTCAATGATTAGGGACGATAAAGATTGATATTGACGTAGAGCTAGAACTTTTTTCGGACTATCGTAAATTATCTACACTTTTATAGTACTGTAAAAATATGTTTGACCAACTACTGGACCGATTTTGATTAAACTATTTGTGTTTAGAAATATATTATTAGACTTAAATGCAGAGACGTGTCGACTCCAGTGAGCCAACGAGTCTCCTTCGCGATCGTACACTATACTGATAGTGTAGCATAGTATAGTATGATATCATTAGTATCCTTTTAAACTAAAAGTGCCCATCAAACTGAACAACTTTTACTATGAAAGCAAACCGATCAGAGCAAAAAATTATCAGCTGTTCCATACTAAACTGCAATGCCTACTCAACTCAAATATATGCAACAGCAGATTTTTTTTTGCTCCGATCGATTTGATCCCATAGTAAAAGTTGTTCAGTTTGATGGGTAGACTCTTAGTTTAAAAGGATGCCAGTGGTATCAATTTCACCTTGTATACATACCTTGGTGAGAGTGAGCAGTAACCCGCGTATGCTGGTGAGCACGATGCAGCCCACGAGCGCGAAGGAGACGTGCTGGCTCCAGAAGGCGACGTCGATGTTAAGCGCGAGGCGAGACACGGCGAGTTCGAGGCCGCGGGTCACCGGGTCCTTGCGACCCACGCGGTCGAACACTATGTTGATCGTCGACTGCGAAGAAACAAATCGTTATTTGTATTGAAACTTGAACAAACGAAGGATTCCCTGAGAATAGCGAGGGTTTCAAAGATACGAGACGCAGAATCACTTTGCTGCCGAGCGAAACACACTTTTCACCTTACTACAGTGAGAAAAATCTAAGTGAAAGAAATAAAAAGATTGGCGCAAGAACAGTGGACTTGGCGGTACCTATTGGCTAAGTAAGTAGTAGTAATAGCTACACAGTTGAAATTTACACAGAATATGCGTTATTACGGTGGATTTGTGACAATAAATGATTTCTGATTTGTTAACAAATAATAAAATGTCGAAAAGATAAAACTTAAGGTCCTCAGTTGCCTCCAATTTTGGTTAAATAAGTAAAAACAACTCACAATCAGGTCGGCTTTACACCTAGCCTGGCGGAAGAGCTTCTCTCTTCACTGGAAAAAGCTAGGTTAAATAAATACTGAATAACTCACAATGAGTATCTTCCAGAGGCAGTAGCCGCTGAAGAAGTATCCGAGCAGGTTGAAGTACTTGCCCTGCAGCGAGAGGGACCACTCCGCCCTCTCGCGAGCATCACTGGAGGAACCTAGGTCAAATAAATACTGAACAACTCACAATGAGTATCTTCCAGAGGCAGTAGCCGCTGAAGAAGTATCCGAGCAGGTTGAAGTACTTGCCCTGCAGCGAGAGGGACCACTCCGCCCTCTCGCGCGCGCTTCGCTTGTCGAGCGCCTCCAGGAACAGTTGTCGCGAGAGCTCCTCCAGCGCTGATATCTCGCGGCGGAGCTGACTTATGTCTGTAGTGGAGACAATTTCGTTTTATGAATGGTACCAAAAAGAAAAAAACCATAAGAGAGAACTGTTTTATAAGTATACGAGCATTTACCCGTGGCTTCGTCCGCATAAATTATATACCAGATTTTAAGTCAGATCATAAGCTATCAAACAAAAAAAGTTTCATCAAAATCGGTCCAGTAGTTTTTGCGTGATGCTCGAACAAACAAACAGACAGATAAAAAAATCTAAAAATTGGTGATTTGGAATCAGGGACATCTAAAAACCATACGGTAATCTTTTTTTTGTAAATATTTTCAATGTACAGACACACTTCTGTTACAGTTTTATAATAGTTTAGATGTAGATGTATGCTGACAATTTCTAGACAGTCGAGACAGAGCGATTTAGAGAAGGCGACCTAATATATCACTGAACTTGTTTCCAGCTCTACTGGAATATGTTTTCTCTGGGCTTTACTAGGAATGCCTTGGTATACAAATCAATGGATAATATCTAAATTATCTTAGATTTTCAGGCGATATCGTTCTGATAAGTGAAAAGTACGAAGAGCTACGCTACAGGGTGTAACAAAACACCCTAGTAATACTTAAGGCGGTGCTTCAGACCATTAAACTGAACAACTTTCACTATGGGGCCAACATCGAAAAAAAATATAAAGAATCTGCCGTCCCATACATTTGAGTCGAGACGGTACTGCAGTTTTGTATGAAAGAGTTGATTCTTTTTTCGCGATTTCGATGCTGGCTCCATAGTGAAAGTATTTCAGTTTGATGGTCTGAAGCACCCCCTTAAGTATTACTAGGGTGTTTTGTTACACCCTGTTTATGCTAATAATTTTAAGCAGAGAAAGTAAAAAATGCGGCTTAGAGATGAACGCCAGTCTTCTTATCGTGTGGGCAGAGCCCTGGTGTCAGAGTTTTTTCAGACCGCCTTACGGCCTCTGACGTGGTTTTTATGTAACGACTACTACCACTAGAGATAGTAGCCGGGACCAACGGCTTAACATGCCATCCGAAGCACGGAATCATTTTTCTTTTCAGACAATCAGGTGATTCAGCCTGCAATGTCCTAACCAACTGGGGAAAAACACACAAAGTGACATATCACTAGGTGTCCCCCGTGGGAATCGAACCCACGACCTCCGTGTCGAGAGCCAAAGCTCTTAACCATTAGACCACGGAGGCAGTTTTTGATGAACGCCAGTAAAACCTGCCTTATGACGAATAGCGAAGAAGAGCCAATTAAAATCAACTTTCAGATACTGAAGTACGTGAATCAGTATTTAGGGTTATTAATATGTTGATACTTTTTTAAGGGCATGATCAGACCGTCAAACTGAACAACTATCTCTATGGCACCAACATCGAAAACGTGAAAGATAAATCTGCTTTTCCGGCCTTTTCCATACAAAACTGAAAATTTACTAGAGTCAAATGTATGGGACAGCTGTTTTTTTTGTCGCGATTTCGACGTTGGTCCCATAGAGAAAGTTGATCGGTTTGATGGTCTGATCATCCTGTTAAAAAAGTGTCAGCATATTAAGAAGGATCTTGTATTTACTTAGGTTAGGTTAGGTTAGACCTTGTATTTACTTAGGTTAGGTTAGGTTAGACAATGTATTTACTTAGGTTAGGTTAGACCTTGTATTTACAGGTCAAAACATATCTTCCATAGATCATACGAAGAAAGAAGTAGAGAGGAGAATAAAAATGTCATGGAGTAAATACTGGTCGAGTGGTCGATGAAACACGTCTTCAAATATAAAATTCCAATATTACAACAAAAAGAAAGCCATGGAATCCACAATTCTTCCTACGCTTCTCTATGGATGTGAGCGGTCGAGCGAAGGATGCCGAACATAAAACTAAGAGATCGTCAAAGAAACTTCAAAATTAGAGAACGAACAAAACTAATGGACGCCGCGAAGCTCATGTTACAGGTCCGGCGAGCGAGCGAGCGGGGCGCTCGGCCTGCGGCTCGCCGGCGGGCTGGCGGCGCACTGCCCCTGACCCGGAGACCAGCTCCACCAGGCGTCCGGGGGCGACGCTCGGAGCAAAGCTTCTGCCTTCGGCCTCGCGCGGCACTCAATACAAAATGTTTCAATTTCGAAATGGCGTCTGCACATGCGCACTTTGTGCAAACTGTCCATGACATTGCGTGTATGGTTCAAAGCCGCGCCTTGCGTTTAACGTCATCTACATTTCCAATCGGTCAGGTTCATCCAACGGGTGCGCGCTCCTGATTGCATTCCCTTGCTCAGCTTCCCTCAAGTTACCACAGAAGAGTGTGAGGGGAGGTAAGGTATCTGAAGTCAGACACCCCCTCTGAGGGGAGTGGCCGTTCTGTATGTAGAACTATATACTATTACCTATTCTGTGCTCTTGTGTAAACTCAAGTAGAGATGGAGAGGACACCGCGCAGCAAGGAGAATGTAACTCACTCTTACGTTATAAGAGTAGGGACTTCCATAATAATAACTGATCGTGACCGATGATCCACAATGTATGAAACGTGTGCAATCGTTCAAAAGAATTTATTAGCGGCGGTGCACGTCTCATATAACGTTTTTTTGTTTGTCGTAGACCACACAAGCGACGGACACAACTAGCTGGAAAACTATGGAGGAGGCCTTTGCCCGCAAATGGATACTCGAAAGTAAAGTGAGTTAGCTAATCAATCATTTATTATAGTAATGTTTTAATGTAGGTACTATTTGTAATGATATGTATTTTATTATCCCGAAATAAATAACCTAATTAATTCATCATCATCATCATCTCAGCCGATGGACATCCACTGCTGGACATAGGCCTCCCCCAAGGATCGCCATAACGACCGGTCCTTCTTCTTATCGTGTGGGCAGAGCCCTGGTGTCAGAGTTTTTTCAGACCGCCTTACGGCCTCTGACGTGGTTTTTATGTAACGACTACTACCACCAGAGACAGTAGCCGGGACCAACGGCTTAACGTGCCATCCGAAGCACGGAATCATTTTTCTTTTCGAACAATCAAGTGATTCAGCCCGCAATGTATTCAGACCGCTATTCAGACCGGTCCTGCGCTGCCCTCATCCAACGTGTTCCCGCCGCCTTCACCAGGTCGTGGGTCCACCGTGTGAGACGCCTACCCACGCTGCGCTTTCCGGTACGCGGTCGCCACTCAAGAACTTTTCAGCCCCATCGGCCATCTGTGGCCAATGGCCTAATTAATTATTATTATTATATATACCTCTGTAAGGTATTTCACGGGCCGTAGCCCGAACCTCTGAAAGACTTGCGCGGGGACACAGGTCCTACACGCAGAATCTCTTTGGAGACACTTTTATCTAAATGTGAGAGAATGCACCACGCGTGGTCTATCTCAGAATACATTATGTAAATGCACCAGAAGACAAACCACATTCGATGCAGAGACTATTGCATAGAGGACAGAAAATTACTCGAGTTATAGAGGTGAACTGGATGAACCGGAGAACAGGCCTTGTCTTCAAGTTGATGTCGGCTGTCCCAAATAAGGCGATAGTAGACCTTGTCTCGAATATGCTGAGTGAGAGGCGGTTCAAGGTCTTTCTTGGTGATGTGAAAAGCAGGAAAAGAAAGTTGAACATCGGGCTACCGCAAGGTTCCGTTCTAGCACCTCCTCTTTTCAACCTGTATATTCACGACCTGCCCGAAACGACAGCTCGTAAGTTCATCTATGCGGATGACATCGCACTGGTGGCACAAAGCCGGGACTTCAGCGTGGGAGAGGATATCCTATCGTCGGACCTCAGGAAACTTTCTAACTACTTTACACAATGGAGACTACCGCACACCCGCCGTCCTGAGGACCTGAAGCACCTGACACCTGAGGCCCTCCGATGGCTTCAGACGCTGGATGTGGACTTATGAACTTTATGCCTACAAACGAAATTCGCCATACGAATAAATAAATACTGGATGAACCGGGAAATCTGGGTTATTGCGGAGAGACTCGAAACACCTGCCGTTACACATATCTCTGGTTTGTCAAAAAATGGCAGGCGGTGACTTGCCAACTCATTTAATGGGCCCCCAAAAAAGGCCGCTCGCAAGGAGCGACAAGGAGGCAACATCTAGTGAGTGGCTAAGGTTGTGGAGAGGTGAACCAGTCAGCAGGTGCCGGCGTTATGATAACGAACGCGTTCTCAATGAACTTTCTACAACCCGGGCGAATTAACTAAGCACCTGGCTCACACGTGGCTAAGAATTTGACACCCCTCCTGCTACCCCCCGCGGGATCCCGCTGTCGCCGTGCGAGGCCGTTGCATAGCGTTTCAGTTACTGTTGCACGTGTCCCTGCGCTTTAACATTTTCGAGTTATTCGTTCCGAGTTTTCAGAGTTTTTTATTCCTAACTACGTGCGAGCCAGGTGCCAAGTTAATTCGGCCGTGTTGTACATAGATAAACTCACGACCGTAATCCCTTTCGGGGTGATCAGAGTTTCGCTGTCAAGCCGGTACGATTCTCGACGGGGCTTGCATTTTTTGGCTTGGCTTGACACCGACTTCTATAAAACAAATTAATATTCTTATGATGCGAACGAAAAAGTCATAGGTTGCAATATTATTTTTTAACTTGTTAGTTTTTTTAATTTTTTGTTAAAATTTTGTTTAATTCACAATTTTCAGTGGTGAATTCATTAGTTCGATTTAATAGGAGTGCTTCAAATTAACAAACGCACTAGTTGGCACTACGATTTTCGAAGGTTCCCCTCGATTTCTCTAGGATCCATCATCAGATCCTGGTTTCCTTATCATGATACCACCCTCGGGACATCTCCTTCCCAACAAAAAAAGAATCATCAAAATCGGTTCATAAACGACGAAGTTATCCGTGAACACACATAAAAAAAATAATATACAGGTTGAAATTGATATCATTAGCATCCTTTTAAACTAAGAGTCTACCCATCGAACTGAACAACTTTTACTGTGGGAGGAAACAGATCGGAGCAAAAAAATTTGCTGTTGCATACATTTGAGTCGAGTAGGTGTTGCAGTTTAGTATGGGACAGCTGATTTTTTGGTTGCTCCGATCGGTTTGCTCCGATAGTAAAAGTTGTTCAGTTTGATGGGTAGACTCTTAGTTTAAAAGGATGCCAATGATATCAATTTCACCCTGTATATATATGGTCGAACTGAGAAACCTCCTCCTTTTTTGAAGTCGATTAATAATAGAAAGAAGCACAAACTCTCAGTGTTGTGCCCCAGCGTGCTGGTGATGCTGCCGACGCTCGACCACACGTTGTTCCAGAAGCCCTGTCCCTTGTTGCTCTGTCCCTTGCTGCCCTGCTCGAGCGCGCTGTACTGCTGTCTCGCTCCCACGCCCGCGCTGGTCGCCTCCGCGAGCGCTATCCTCTTCTTCTTGACGAGGATCATGTCCATGGTCTGCAGCAGCTTCTTCTCTATGGAGAGCACGTCCGAGGGCGTCACCGGCCTGTTGATGACATTCATATCGTAACATAATACACCGAGATCCGACCGTAAAATTATGCACCTATTTCATAGGCGAACGAAATATGATTCTAGTGTATGTTTACACAGGGGTTCATTCAACGCCGCCAAGTTGCCTAGAAAGATCTTGCCGCAAACTGGACAGGCCTTACGCGAACATTTCAAACCAGAAAAATGAGGCAAAACAATTGACAGTTTTACTTCAAAAATATACTGAAATGCCAGACCAAGTACCCTAATTTGTATTGAAGTGCCCTAGTTTTGCGTGCTTCAACTTAAAGCGCTTTGGGCCTATCCATTCATTTTACTATGATCTAAGGCCGCAAATACCTTTAATTATTTACTAATATTATAGAACCCACCCGGACGAACCTGGGACGGGTCGCGGGTGCTATATAAAATATACAGGATAAAATTGATATCATTGGCATCCTTTTAAACTAAGAGTCTACCCATCAAACTGAACAACTTTTATTATGAGAGCAAACCGATCGAAGCAAAAAAAAAAAATCTGCTGTTGCATGCATTTGCATTTGAGTCGCGTAGGCAGCGGCGATGGATACAGTTTAGTATAGAACAGCAGTTTTTTTTTAATCCTATCGGTTTGGTCCCACAGTAAAAGTTGTTCAGTTTGATGGGTAGACTCTTAGTTTAAAAGGATGCTAATGATATCTGTACGATGCACGTACATCAATTATCGGGGTCAATCGGTAGATGTCATTTCATCATTGGACATTGAACGCGGAAATCATGCGACCTCGATAAAAGTGCATCGTACATAGGGCGTTAACATTACTTTTTAAGAGCATTTATATTAGAAAAGAAGTGTTCGAATATACGTGGATACGACCAGTACTCTTAGCATTTTCATTCCTTCGGCCGTATCCGACTTCGGCACTCAAGCATTAGCACAGCATATCTATCATTTAGCAAATCATAAGGATATCACTATCCATAGCATTAGCATTAACATATCATTGTGAGAGACGTACTAGCCCAGTCATTTTACGGTTTGAGCCGGGACTAATTACTAATAGAATTTTTTTTTTCGCTATAATATTGAAGAGCCAATTTGAGCTTAGGAATGTACCAAAATAAAAAAAAAAATTACGTCAGCAACAGTTCCAATTTCAAAATATAGATATTATCTCGTTTTAAAAAACCTGACGAAAAATTTTTTTTGCACATATTTAAGGCTTTACCATCATACGTACATACTTCAAACATGGTGTAAACATTTTTGCCTACTTAGAAGGTTTTGAAAAATACATTCGTATTTTCTAATAAATACCTCATTTTTAAAATTTTAATGCCTATTTTATTGATCAAAAATAATGTTTATTGTTTAATCTAATTCAAATGAGTGCATTGGTATTAATATTATTAATTTAAAAGCCTTCTAGGACACACAATTTTGATTTCTATGTTGCGTAGCAAATTTTTTTTAAATATGGTTTAGGATAGTATTTTTGTCACTAAATGGTGTAAGTTACAGTTTAAAAGTCCAATTAATAATTACTCCCTACCCCGCCTAACAAAACTCCGTAAAATGACTGGCCTATACTAAGCTCTCACAATATCAATTTCACCCTGTAGAGTACTTATTGATATAGTAGCTACCTGATGAATATGGCCATGGATGTGTAAGGGTAGTTGACTGCGCCGAACCCGGAGAGCAGCGCCATCACAGTGACCCCTATCACTCCCACCCGAGAAACGCCCTGCTCTATAGACAGTATACCCTGAAAGACATTATATCAATTGTGTCTATTAAAAGCAAAAGCAGATATATTTCCAGACACAATGGAAAATCCATTGTTTGCTTTTACACCCGTCAATTATCAATCAATCGATCAGTCCACAACAACACACTGCTAGGCGTAGGCCTCCTTTTTATTGCGCGATTTCCCACCGTCCTGTGTTAAGGGGCGTCCGCCCGGTTTTGAGTAACTTTGTAACCATTTTTATACATTAACTATGGCACTTTTTAAGCAGAAAACAAAACTGAACAATCTACAGGATATGAGAAGTGATGTGGTTTTTCTCGAAATCTATTTTAATTAATAAAACTGAAGAAAAACGTATCCAAAGTCACCCCTTTTTTTCCAGTTGTAACCGTTTTACTCTTACATTGTTGATCAGAAGAATATGAAAATTTGCAATATTCTTCACAATACCATACAGAATGATGTGGTTTTCTTATTTTTTGAAAATTCATAAAAAATCATACAAGTTTTCAAAGAAAACGGAAAATTCTGACCGGAGTCGCGCAATTGAAGCGGGATGGCTAATTGCAAAAGTTTGCTTGTTAGAAAGAGAGCCTTGCACTAGGGAGCCTTAATCTGATATATTTCACAGAACACCGTTATACAGAATGAAATTGATATCATTAGCATCCTTTTAAACTAAGAGTCTACCCATCAAACTGAATAACTTTTATTATGGGAGCAAACCGATCGGAGCGACAAAAAAATCAGCTGTTCCATACTAAACTGCAATGACTCAAATGTATGCAACAGCTGGTTTTTTTGTTGTTCCGATCGGTTTGCTCCCATAGTAAAAGTTGTTCAGTTTGATTGGTAGACTAGTTAGTTAAAAAGGATGCTAATGATATCAATTTCACCCTGTAGAGGAAAATTATAAGAGGAAAAACGTCTGCAAGAAATTTGAAGAATAGGTTGTTAAGGAGGACTCATATTTATCCGCGGCGAACGAGTCGAAGGAGGCGAAAGAATCTAATTTTAGAATTCTTTATATGAAATTCTATGACACCTCGCACACTTATCCGCGGCGAATCGCACGAATCGTCAGAAGAATTAAAAGGAAATTCGTTTCGTTCCCCTGCTTCGGCTCCTTCGCCGCCGAAAGATTTGCCTTAAGAGCCTATGTCGAAAAATAATTTTAGCGAAACGGACGTGTGATAGCTTATATTACTGCCAGATGCGAGAGAAAGAGATGGGGCGGCGCGCGCGCCTGGAACGAATCAAGCGAAAAAACAAACTTTATTTAATTGTGATTGTACTATTTATGTTAGTTCAATTCTGCTCTAATCAAAACTTAGATAATAGCAATCTCTTTTTTTTAAATCAAGTCTGATGTTTCTATTATTCACCGTTTAGCAGTTACAAGCGTTTATAGACAAAAACGGAGACTACTTTGGCTTGTTTTTCTATCGAGAAAATTTGTCTTAATCGTGTTTTGGCTCTAATCAAAACTTCAATTATATGTTCAATTTACATATATCCGCAAATCATACTCCTACTGTTAGTACTTCATGATATATGGAGCTTTGAAGAATCCTATTTTTTTTACATAGCCCCTTAAACAGATATATTGCTGTCGCGATGTGCAAAAGTGACAACTGCAACGCGGACTGATTTTTATCTTCATAATATGAACGAAATCACGATTTTGTCCTGCCCTGTTTCCCTCTCCAAATCTAAACCGATTATAATAATTCTTTCAAGAATAAAACAAGCAGTCCGCACATGCACCGTCAATCATAAGTTCATAACACGACAGCCAGCGACTTTGGTTATGTCTGTATGTTTTACTTTTATAACTAAACTAGCGTTTGCCCGCGACTTCATCCGCACAAATTATATAACAGATTTTAAGTCAGATCATAAGCTATCAAACAAAAAAGTTTCATCAAAATCGGTTCAGTAGTTTCCGCGTGATGCTCGTTCAAACACACAAAGCAAAAAAAAACTTTTTTTAAATTTACAGTTTAATAATAGTATAGATAAAATAAAAAAAAAGATATATTGTTTGTATATTGTACTGAACACAGCGGTAAAATTTAGCAATTTTTCCACATTTTTGAAGGCTCCTAGTTCTTATAGTAATTATAATTAATGTATGGAAAAAGAAAACATAAGGACATGATCTGTCATGTTATAGTATGCTAACCAGTGAATGCAAATACCTACAGACAATGCTAACATAGATTGTAAGGTAGCAAAATATTTGCTCTAGTGTCATCATTACCCAGGGAGGAAACTGAAGAATCATACTAGACGTACAGATTCTTGATAATATATTATGTGACAAAACAAGTAACCTACCTGCTTAGGGCTGAGTATTGGGAAGGGGTCGCCGAGCTTCCAGAAGAAGTACAGGTATATGAACCACACGCACATCGTCAGCGGCCTCGTCACACCCTTGGACACTGCCACCAACAAACACACAAACATATACTGAATGATTTTTATTACCGTTTCGAAATTATCTGGGATGGAGACCATTACTGAATAATTTTTACTATGGGAGCAAACCTGAAATCGCAAAGAAAAAATCTGTGTGGTGACATCTAAGAATAGCACCACCCCATTTCCTCCCATGGGTGTCGTAAAAGGCGACTAAGGGATCTACCGGAGGATGGGCAGCAGCATCCTCTGAGTACACACGTTCAATCCACTGCGATCGCCAACCCCCTGCCAAGCGTGGCGATTATGGCAAATCCCCCCATTTTGGGGGAGACCTATGTCTAGCAGTGGACGTCTATCGGCTGATACGAGGGCGACACTGAAAGTTTCAAGAATGGACCAGTTAGTGACAATGCCAATGAAAAATTTATTTTAATTACGAATAAGAAACTCTTTATCAACCTATAGCCGAAAATGTTATTCGATTGTCATTTGTTTTAACGATTTGGCGGCAATTTGAAAAGTGCGTGTCGCGAGGCAAAACGAATTTAGCAGGGAAAAATGTTTTCTCCCCAATTTATTACGATTTTCGTCGTGGTCCTAGTCCATAACAAAGTTAATGATAAACTTCGATTGGTATTTCATGATGAAGCCCTGTCCCTTGACACTTGTTTACAACTGGTTAAATGAGTTTAGGCATGATCGGAGTAATCACAGTGATGATCTACCTGGGAGATGTCGTTCAACGGCGACAACTGAAGAAAACGCCAATGCTGTGCAGCTCATGAGAGAGGCTAATATGAGAGTGACCTACCAGCAGATTCAGGCAAGCTTCAGCATTGATATGAGTCAAGTGCAAAAGATCCTACACGAATATTAAGGCGTAGGGAAGCTTGGTACTAGATGAATACCCCATAATTTAACCGATTTCAATAATTTCATAGTAAAGCAGAGGGGGTTCACTGCTTCTCACAGAGGTTCCATTGAACGGGACGATACATAAAATGGAAGGGAGGACACTTCTAAAAATATTAAAAGTATTCACAACCTCCTACTTCTATACACTTTTTATTGTCTTGAAACTTTCAGTGTGCCCCTCGTATGACGATGATGATGATGATGAATGTCTACTCGAATCATAGTATGAGCTGATTGATTGATTATTGTTTTGCAAATAAAGGTTTTCTTCCATAGTAAAAGTTATTCAGTTTGATGGTCTGAACCACCCCTGAGAATTTCGGAATGGTAAAGAAATCACATAGTATACAAACAACTATTAATCCTTCAAATATTATAATACAGGGCACAGGGTCTAGGGTTTCTTACTTTCATGGTCTGGTGATCCCCATAAAAAATGGGACCGTGTGATGATGACAGATTCCGAGACGATTTTAACTATGGTGACTGCATTTTTTTTTTAAAGTCTGGTTTAGTTTCATAGTAAAAGTTTGATGGTCTGAACCACCCCTGAAAATTTGTAAACCATCCCACCACCGAAGGAAAGCATCGTGAGGAAACCTGCATGCTTCAATTTCGAGGCATGTATGGGCTCACTATCCATCACACTACTGAGTTTCGGTACTATTATTGAAACGTGGATGTTCTGAGGTTTCAGAATATAGTCGTGAGCATATGCAATGCTATGCTATTACAAAAATAAATTTGAAGCCTCCAAATAATAGTGCGGTACTTACCAAAGCTGATATTGGAGATGCAAAAGTATGCAATGTAGAACGGAATGAGCGCTATCACCATGAACAGCAGAGAGTACAGGCCGAGGTTCCAGTGGAAGTAGCGCGAGCTGCCGACATTACAAAAGGTCCTTCTTAATATCATCATCATCTCAGCCGATGGACGTCCACTGCTGGACATAGGCCTCAATTCAATTCAATTCAATTCAATTCATTTATTCAGAGACAACAATAGCTGCATAGAATATTAAGGAAAAACATAACAACAAAAAATTTACAATCATTAGGTACAAGTAGCAATAATAATAATAAGATTAATTAAACATGTCAAAACTACATCACAGTTAAAAGAACAAACAAACAAAATCATTCAACATTATTAATTACAAACAAGAAAATTACAATAATTACAATGTCAATAAGGTGCTCAATCTCTCAATCAATATTAAATATATTAAAATGTCAGTCGCTTAGTTCTAGAAATTCATTCAAATTGTATGGACATTTATTTACTAAATATGCTTTTAGTTCATGAATGAATTTTTTATCTGGCAAATTTCTTATTGCACATGGTAATTTATTATAAACTCTAACAGCATTAAAGCCGGCAGCGCGCTGAAAGAGTGCGGTATTTGCTTTAGGTACTTGCAGACGTGATTCCTGACCATATAAAGCATTCAGTCTTATGCTTACAAAAGCTGAAGCTAATGGAAATTTGTTCGGATAACGACGCACAAGCTTGCATAATTCTGCTATATAGAGAGACGTAACCGTAGGGATACCGAGACGTACAAAGGTAGGCCTGCACGAGTCGGTTCTGAGGCGTAGTTTTCCCAGTAAACGCACGCACGCTCCCCCAAGGATCGCCATAACGACCGGTCCTGCGCTGCCCTCATCCAACGTGTTCCCGCCGCCTGACCAGGTCGTCGGTCCACCGTGTGAGACGCCTACCCACGCTGCGCTCTCCGGTACGCGGTCGCCACTCGATTACTAGCAGGCCCCACCGGCCATCGGTTCTGCGAGCAATGTGCCCCTTCCTTCCTAATATGCTGATGGTTTTTTAAAAGGATGATCAGCCCAATCTTTAACTGACAGCACAGCTGAGCTGATGTATGGGACAAATGTTAATTTTTTTTGCGATTTCGATGTTGGTTCTATAGAGAAAGTTGTTCAGTTTGATGGTCTGACCTTAAAAAAGTGTAAGCATATTATGAAGGACCCTGTTTATTCTACTGAGGATTAGGGGTGCACATAGAGAAATTACGCGCTCGGAGTAGGGTGCATTAAGAACTTGAGACAATTTAATAGGGACGAGTTACGCGTGTCATTCTACTAAGAAACATTTCTGCCACTTTTTGCGGGGGGCGAGGTAACATGAAATCCGCAACATTGGATTTTATTCCCCATAAGTTTAGATTCTAATTTTGAATGTTAAAAATCATGAAAGTAGTCTCGTGTGAACCCCAAACGTTCTAAGGTCAACATTATTGTTTCGCCTTTATAAGCTGTCTCGTTTAGTAATCTAAACTATTATAAAACTGTAACAGAAGTGTGTCTGTACATTGAAGATATTTACAAAAAAAAGATTATGATATGGTTTTTAGGCTTCCCTGATTCCAAATCACGAATTTTTGGACTTTTTGTCTGTTTGTTTGTGTGTTTGTTTGTTCGAGCATCACGCAAAAACTACTGAACCGATTTTGATGAAACTTTTTTGTTTGATAGCTTATCATCTGACTTAAAATCTGGTATATAATTTATGCGGACGAAGTCGCGGGTAAAAGCTTAAGGTATAGAATTAGGTGTAAATGCGCAAGATTAATTGATCTAACACCGTGGCAGAGGGGAAATTCTACCGCAGGGCGAGTCCTTATTAAATTGTCTAAGATTAAGAAAGAATTTTTCGAAAATCTACTCCTGAAGTGGTAATCCACGTGGATGAATTTGCAGCTCAAAAGCTAGTACACAATAAAAGTTGTAGTTACCTAGAGTCCAGATAGCCAATGATCTCGAAGATGATCAGCTCGAACATGGTGCAGCTGAGAGCGAAGGTCACGGAGAAGATGAGCTGCACCAGCAGGTGGTGGACCTCGTAGTCACGGAACAGCTGCTTCACGAAGAAGATCCACCCGCCCACGAAGAACACCGTCTGACAAACATACATACACATTCATAACCCAAATTTGCAAAAACATTGAGGAAAACATCGTGAGGAAACCTTTATGCTTCAATGTCGAGTCATGTATTGTACCCACTGTCCATTACAAGTGGCGACGGGCTCACCTCACTCCCCATCACACTGGACAGAGTTTCGGTACTACTAGTGAAACGTGGATGTTCTGAAGTTTCAGAATATCTCTGACTACCCCCTCGGGGAATATCGGGGCGGAGGGGCGGAGGGGCGAGGGGGGGCCCCCAGTCCTGGGGGGCCTCCGAATCTCGAGAAGAGGATCCCTTTTTAATCAAATCCAAAATAATGACATTTGTATAGTAAGTAAAGACAGTTTGGAGTTGGAGGCCCGGGCCTCAGGATGCCAGAACAGGTTCTGGGACTGCAGTTTGAAGTTGGAGGCCCAGTACATTAGTCATTGAAAGTCAAAGAAAGAAATAGAGTCAAAAATATTGTGAATTTGCGAGCTCGCTTCGCTCACTCAATCTTTTTCAAGTTGTTATGCAGTTAGCATAATTATGAGTTCGCTTCGCTCGCTCAGGAGGCCCGGGCCTCCGGTACTGGGACTGCAGTTTGAAGTTGGAGGCCTCGTACGTTAGTCATTGAAAGTCAATGAAGGAAATAGAGTCCAAAATATTGCGAATTTGCGAGCTCGCTCATTCGCTCAATCTTTTTCAAGTTGTTATGCAGTTAGCATAATTATGAGCTCGCTTCGTGAAAAGTCAATGTGGTTGGAATCAGAATGTATTTCGAAAATTTGAGCTTACTTCGCTCGCTTGACTTTTTTGAGCTTTCTGTACTTTGAGACAGAGTTCTTGCTACAGCCCAGTCATAATTATAGAACTCTATTCGTTCGCTCCGGTTTTATTTTATACACAAATATACTACTCTATTTCAAGATGAGCTCTACAATAGAGTTATTATAAGCATAAGCTCATTTCAGCTATTTGTTTACATCAATCGCCTTGATTTCGGCATGAGCGAGGTCAGAGAGAGGCCATGGTCGAGCGTACGAATTCGACCTTGACGGCAGTGTCCGAATGGGGTACTGCCAACTTGGTTGAATTCAATGCCACCAAAACACAGGCCTGTCTGTTTTCCGCAAAAAGGTCACGTCCTAATGTGTCTCCTACGTTCCAGGGTGTCTCCATTCCGATTTCCGAAAGTCTAGAGTTGTTGGGTCTCGAACTCACGTCGGACCTGAACTTCAGCCGCTCGATTGAGTCCAAAGCTAAAACCGCAGCCAAGAAACTTGGTATCCTGAACAAGGTTAAGCGGTACTTCTCGCCTGCACAGCTTCTTACTCTCTACAAAGCCCAAGTGCGATCTTGCATGGAGTACTGCAGTCACCTCTGGGACGGCTCTGCGAAATACCAACTTGACGCACTGGACTCAGTTGAGCGTCGAGCCAAGAGACTCATCGATGACGATGCACTCGTCGAGACTAAGTTACACGGTCTGGAGCACCGACGATTGGTCGCTTGTCTGTCGGTATTCTATCGGCTACACTTCGGCGAATGTGCCCAGGAGTTACATGACCTGATTCCACCATCCCCCTTCCATCATCGTACGACAAGACGTAGTGCGAGACTGCATCCATACGTTGTCGATATTCCAACAATCCGCACAAATAGGTTCGCATCCTCTTTTATAATGAGAACCGGTAAGGTTTGGAACTCTCTCCCTGCGTCTGTTTTCCCAAGCAAATACAATCAGGATATTTTTAAAAGAAGAGTAAATAGGCTTTTTCTGGGCGAGCGCGCTACATCCTCAGCTTCATCTACACTTTCCATCAGGTGAGCTGAAGCCAAGGGCAAACCCATTATTAAAAAAAAAAAAAAAAATAATGTGCTGAAAAAAATCGAGTTATAATGAAGAAAAATCTCGAGCTCGCTTCGCTTGCTCCAGAATTCATGAAATCTCGAGCTTGCTTCGCTCGCTCTAGGTTTTGGATGGTATGTCTTTTTTTTCATAGTATAGTTAAATCTTGAGCTTACTTTATTCGTTCCAGATTTTAGGTCGTAAAAAAACTCTAGCTCGCTACGCTCACTCCAGGATTTTTATTCCACTGATATCATTATATTGCAGTAAAATCTCGAACTCACTTAGCTTCGCTCGCTCCAGAATTCAGTGAAATCTCGAGGTCGCTTCGCTCGCTCAAGGTTTTCTGTCCGATATATTTTCATATTGCTTTAAAATCTCAACTTTACTTTGCTCGCTCTAGATTTTACATTGTAAGAATCTCGGGCTCGCTTCGCTCGCTCCATATTGTAGGACCTGGATATCCCTGGGACAAAATACATGCTACCTACAAGTTTTTGCCACGGCTCAAAAGAATTGTAGATATCAATTTCTGGAAAGACCGGGGGGGGCCTCATTTAGTTTTGCCGCCCCGGGCCTCCGACGGGCTTAGTCCGCCACTGGGCCCAGCGCCGATAGCTTGGCCCGCAGTTGTTTACTATCAGAAACTCATTGGAAACTTTGGTAATCCTTTATCGGTTGGTATATTAACACTTCATAACAAGATTGAAAGTGTATATCGAGTATATTGATACAAAAATAAGGAGTAAATACTTAGTTATAAATGGGTATTAGAGATGATTTTGTTTGGCCAATATAACCTTTGATAACTTTTAAATAATTACCTGAGAGATCAGAATGATGAGCGTATCTTCCAAGAAAGTCATTTTTGTAGGTGTTCATCTGCAATTTAATAATAATAATTGAGTATTGCAGAAAAATTTGCACGAAAATATAAGCCGTTTCATGAGCTGTCAGACGTCAAATGACGATTTTTTTTTGTTTTGACTTTGACGTTTTGTTGTTGTTTTTTTTTCCTTACAGAAAGACAACCCGAGTGTAGTGATTCCATTCTCTTTGACCCGAGTCACGTTGCAGGGACTGACCCGAGCACACGTCTCGCGTGGTTTCGCGCGTCGCGTTATATTCCTTGCGCGTCGCGTTTTTGTCTGCCATGAGACTCCGCAATCCTCAGTCTCTTCTTGTTCTTGTCCAAAAACAATCCCTGAGATTGGGATAGATTCTCCCATAAAATACTTGACACTGGCGGAAATGCAGTGCTAACGCACAAGCAAGAGTCCATTTAATTATAAATAAAAAAAAAAGACATAACCCATGCGGCCAAGTTAGTTTCTTCTTCCTTTCGTAAACTTAGGGTTTTTGCGCAGGAAACGAGGAAAAAAGAACTGTTTTTGACTCGAATTTATATCCCCGCGTAAAACTCCCTTGATCATTCGAATATATGAAACACCCTTGCATTTCTAGGATAAAATAAAACGAAAAACTACTGAAGACAACGACTGTAAGCGCTAAATCCCATTGCCTTTCCGAAAGGAAGAACTACTCAACTCTTTTTTTCGTAAAGGCAATGGGATTTAGCCCTTACAGCCAATAATAAACTCACGGCCGTAATTTTTCTTGAAGTGGTCAGAAGATTTCCTACAACTTCATTTTTACACTAACTAAACCTTAGGTACACTACAAGTATATTTAAGTTATTTTTATAATATTAGGATCTTGTGTTGACCTACTTTAGGAAAAAAATGGAAAAACAAATTATTTGTGTAAAATAAATATTTTAATCATTAATTATGAAAGCAATATCTCTGCAACAAATAGAATAAAGTACCTAATTAACATTTGGATTAACATTATAGTTTTATTTCCATCAAAAATTCAATTCAGTAGAGTATTTGGAAAGTCATCTGTAAAACCGATGTCGATCCATCCCACTCCGTAAATGCATGCATTTTTGAAATCTAAAACAAGTTTAATTTACACCTCAACGTTCTCTGATACCTTCACAACATAATCATCCCCATCGGATACCTCCAAATAAACTTTCTCGTTCCCCATCTGACTGTCACCCTCGCTTGCATCACACTCGAACTCTACACTACGCGTGGGATCAAACGCGATATCACCCACTGTAGACCTCAAATCATTAGAAACCAAAATGGGTTTACCATCACACGGCATTAGAACAAAGTCCTTCGCTCTCGAGTTCCTCTTATGAGCATTATTAGCGAGGATCTGTAGCTTATTTCTCGGTTGTTTTGCGAGTCTATCGTCAAGGTGTAGCTTTCTGTGCCTCTGAAGGTACGTGTGAGATCGGAATTTGCTGGAGCAGAGATCACACTGCTGTGTAGCGTCTGTATGTTGGGAGCGTATGTGTACGGCGCGGCGCGAGGCGGAGAGGAGCCGCAGGTCGCAGTGCGGACACTTGTAGGGACGCTCGCCCGTGTGTGTGCGCGTGTGGTATAGCAGTGACTCTTTCGTCACGAATTTACCGTCGCATATACTGCATGCAAAGTTTCTCTCGCCGGTGTGTTTCACTATATGTGCTTTCAGTCTACTCTGACACGTGAACTTTTTGTTACACCATTTGCATTCGATGTTGCTGTAATTCAAATGCTCGTGTTGTATGTGGACTCGTAACGACATCTTCTGGCTGTATCGTTTCTGGCAGTGGTCGCAGGTGAATTTTGCATCGGCCTGAGATTTCCTCGTCTCACTTCGGCAGATGTCATTGATTATGTGCTGTTTGAATGTGTTGTTGTTCTTGTAGACTCTACCGCAGTCTTGGCAGATGAATCTCATGTAGTGACTTCTCTCGTGCATTCGTAGGGTATGTCTGTTTCCAAAGGTCTTCCCGCACTCTGCACAAACTAGCGATACATGACTTTCTTCCCTGTGAACTTCTAGTAATGAATTGGAGCCGAAACCTCTAGAACAGTCCTTGCATTTGTAAACTTTTGGAGCGTGAACTCGTATGTAATGATTTCGCAGGTTACTTAGAGTCATGAAGACTTTCAAACACTCCCTACATTGTATGGTGCTACGGTCATCCTTATTGTATAACATATCTACGGTATGAATGTAGGATGATGACCGTTTTTTAAGTGTTTTCTTTTCATTCTCATTAATTAATTTGTCTTTTTTCAAAACGGAAAGTCTTGTAAAATTCTCTGGTTTCTTTAATTTACGCTGTACAAATGTTTTAACTTTTTCTTCCTTTTCTGTCTTTACCAAATCTGTCAGTTTTCGAAATGTCTTTATTGCTTCTTTATTTGATAATATTTTTTCATCATAGTAGTAAAGACTTGAAGATAGTTCTGAATCTAGGGTAACAAATAAAGTCTTGCATTGTTCTAATTGGTCGGGAGTAGTGTTGAAACAGTTTTCAAGTTGTTCGACAATGCTCAGTAGCCGCTCGCTGTTGGTTCGTGTTTTCTTGATGAAGTCGTAGCTCGTTGCAGCGTTGGTCATACAGTTTGCGCATATAATCTCGAATGCAGACAGAATGTCACAGATCTGAAATAGATAACAAAAAAATATAGTTATTTTCATTAAACAGTGTAAAATATCAGAAGTGTTTATTAATAGATTGGCTTCTGTGAAGCCGTAGCATACTACACATGATACGGCTGTATCACGTCTTTTATCTCGTTCGTTTGCGCGCAAATAGAAAGAGAGTGAAGGTGTGATAGCGCTGTATCACGGTGGCATGCTACCCATGCTGAAGCCGTAGCATTTCCGCGTGATACGGCTATATCGCGCCTTTAATCTAGTTCATTCGTGCGCAAATGGAAAGAGCGAAGGCGCGATTAAAGATAGCGCTGTATCGCTACCGAACTACATCGGCTGGCCGTAGAATATACAAAGTAGTGGACCAACCTCATCGCCCATAACGTAGCACAATACATCGGCGACTCGAACAGTTGCCCCCGTTATAATAACGTCGTCTTCCAAACTGATAGGTTCCTCCTCAATCGTGTTGAGACACAAACAACAGAAATCACACTTGTTGTTTAGTACTTTCTGCAAAACACTACTTGTGTTTTTCATTTTGTTTGTTTTGATTTGTTCTCGAGCGGTTTTTGGACTTTTTGGTTTGGAAACAAGTCAAGTGATTATGATTATGAATGAAATAAAATCAGTGTTGCAAAAGTCACTTTGATAAAATCGGTAGTATTGGCGACAAAAAATCGGTAGAAATCGGTAGATTGTCTTAATGCTTGTAAAGTTCTGGTTTTAAGTCCTATTTTTTTCCAAAAGTGCTCAATCGCCTTCAAATTCTGGAGGATGAGACACGCTGACACTTAATTTTGTGCCCACGTCAGTTGCGTATTGACCAAAACTTGAAACATGATTTAAATGAGTCTTTTTGTAAAAAAATTGTAGTATCGATTAATATTGATTTTAAGGATTTCTGTGCAGGGGGCTATTGCCCCGGAACTCTATTCCATAACTTATAAAATCTAATTTGCATATTGCAATATGAAATGTAATGTACATTTCATATTTCAGTTCACAAATTTTCAAGGGGAAGTCCAAACTTTCTAATAGGACCATAGGACCATAGGACCATATTATAAAGATTCTTCTAACCCTAATTTCTAATTATCTGCTATAATAAAGGCAAAACAACTTAATATTTGGATAAAACATCTTCTGTGAAATAAATCGGTAGATCACAACCTAAAATCGGTATATCGGTAGACAGTACCCGAAATCGGTAGATCTAACGATAAATCGGTAGCTTTTGCAACACTGAATAAAATGGCAAAATGTATTCGAATCCTTTCTATCTTCTAGCCAATTTCTAGCGAAAGCGAATGACGTTATGACCACAGATTATGACGTGTGTGGCAGGGCTGTCACCTCAAAAAATCATTGGGCGCTAAAAGTGAGAAAAAGAGCTAGATTCTTAACCAAAGATTTTTTTTTGGTGTCGTATATGCGTATAGACCAAAAAAAAAATCGTTGTTCTTAACAATTTTCACGGAAAAGGGGTTAAAAGGGCTAGATTCAGCGCTAAATTCTTCTCCAATAAATAGTCCGGCATGGGTAGCATGCCAACGCGCGACAGCCGTGATACGGCTATATCACGCCTTTTATCTGCACTGGTAGCATGCCAACCCGCGATAGCCGTGATTCGGCTTTATCACGTCTTTTATCTCGTTCTTTTGCGCGTGAACGAACGGGATAAAAGACGTGATAAAGCCGTATCACGGCTATCGCGGGTTGGCATGCTACCAGTGCTGGTTTGTTTTTGCGCGACGCGAACGTACGAGATAAAAGATGTGATACAGTGGTATCACGGCTATCGCAGGTTGACATGCTACCCATTCTGGTTCTCTAAATAGTCTTATCAGAACTGAAGGTCGATTTAAATCAGTGAAAATCAGTTCGTAGGTCGGTTATTAGTAATAGTAAAATAGTATAAGGGATAAGATAGACATACCTTATAAGCTGGCAGGCCTGGCCGCGCGTATGTGAAGTAATGTAAAACGTCGCGCGGCCTACCTTAAGCCAGCGCTTCACTCTCGCCGAAAACTTTCAAGGAAAATTGCCATGGCTTATGATGCCACGAGAACAATGAAGGGCATCCACACTCTCGTTCTCGGCCGGTCTCGCCCATTCTCGGCGAGTATGAAGAGCCGGCATTATGTCGGTTTTGCGTAGCTGGATGTGTCGTCATGTGTACTTTATGTTATCATTAGCAGAGTTGAAAGGCTGATTCAGTATTCATAGGGTGTAGAGCATCTCTGTGATGGAGATGGACTGCCTGCATGACTCCAATTTGTTTGGGGGTTACAGCTGTTCAAAGTTCTGAATATGAAGATATTATTGAAAATGCAATGTGGCTATTCGAAGTTTCGAACGTCCGACAGTCCGACCTTTAAACGGCTGTATCTCCTAAACCGACTGACAGAATATTATGCCTCATTATCAGAGCCGGAATTTTGGTAGCACTTTTAATATGTCAAAGGGATTGCACTTTTATCGACTTCCGTTTGTGTCCATATATTAAATTAACATCACAAACTAACCCCACACGCCCCACCGTGGGGCGTAGGTAGAGTTGTAAATGCTACGTAGCCTACCACTGCCTACGGTAGTCTACCGGTAGACTATGGTAGACTACGGTAGACTACCGATTCATACCGTAGATTATGTAGATTTCAAATGAAAAATCGTTGATTTATTTTTAAAATAAATTTTGTTTTTTGTTCTTTCATTTCATTTCATTTCATTTATTAATTTGTGAATACAGGTTTACATTAGTAGATGGTATAACAGTGGGAGAATAAACAGTACGCTGCATTCTGCCGCTAGGCATACAAAGGGGAGGCGTCATGATCGCAGTGAGGGGTAAGTACCAGCCGCTGCGCAGGGACTGGCCCGCGCCCCCCCGCGCCTCAACTGAGTGCTTGTGGGTGTCGCTGCCCTTGCGCAGCGATAACAATAAACACTCGCATTATTTAAATATTGCATGTGTTTACATTCCTAAAGGCACAGGCTATAGGGATGCTATTACTTCGTTTTTCGATATTACTGGTAAACTTATTGTTGATAGACCCAATGACATATTTTTAATAACGGGTGATTTTAATATATCGCATGCTGAATGGAATTACCTTTGCCCGACTGATTTACTGTTGTTATCGAGCGGTAATCACGCTGT
This sequence comes from Agonopterix subpropinquella, assembly GCA_922987775.1. Taxonomy (NCBI): domain Eukaryota; kingdom Metazoa; phylum Arthropoda; class Insecta; order Lepidoptera; family Depressariidae; genus Agonopterix; species Agonopterix subpropinquella. Next base: position 327,071 of record OV277715.1, read on the forward strand.
TCAATCATTACAGGATTTTTTATCATTTTCGAACTTGAGACAATACAATTGCATTTATAACATAAATAATCGCGTTTTAGACTTAGTTTTGTGTAGCGTAGAATGTTCCGTCGTGGGTTGTGATCAGCCTTTAACACCAGAGGACGTCCATCATAGATCAATAACTATAGATTTAAATTTGAACTACGTGCCACCATTGAAAGTGGCCGAGACGTACGTATTTAATTTTCGTAAAGCTAATTTTGAAGAAATTGATAATGCCCTTATGGGGATTGAATGGAGCACACTTTTCTCGACATGTTCAGACTTGGAGGAATGCGTCTTTGAGTTTTATGAAATTTTAAATAACTTGTTCCTCAGATTTGTTCCCCGACGTCTGCTTCGGTCCCAAAATTCGGATCCAGTTTGGTATAGTCTCCCTTTAAGAAAGGTGCTTAAAGAAAAACGTAAGTTTCATAAACTTTGGAAAATCTATCGGAACCCGCTAGATTATGAAAGCTTTAAAATCTTAAGGAAAAGAGCATCTAGAATGGAACGCGATTGCTACAATAATTATATAAAGTATTCTGAAAGTAAGATTAAGACCCATCCCAAATTTTTCTGGACTTTTGTCAAGGCACTTTTCCCAAATAATGGTCCACCACAAACCATGTCCTATAAAGGAAGCTCAGTTACCGGCGGGGAGCGGATCTGTAACTTATTTAACGAACATTTTCACTCAGTTTTTGAGACCCCAAATACAGAGCCACTTAATATTGACAGTCTAGAGCCCTGTCATAATGCAGTGTTGGATTTAAGTACCATCGAGATCACTCATGAACTTGTCTTAAAGTATCTGAAATCTGTTAATATTAATAAAGGAGCTGGTCCTGATGGTGTGCATCCGATAATAATTCAAAAATGTGCCTCGTCATTGGCATTGCCTGTCACTTTGATTTACAAAAAATCTCTTAGTGATGGTTGCGTACCGCGAATATGGAAGCAAGCGTTGATTACTCCCATTCCTAAAGGCGCAGTTAGTCAAGATATTGAAAAATATCGCCCCATTTCTAAATTATGTCAATTTGGCAAGATTCAGGAAAAAATTGTTACTGACCAGTTATCTAATGCGGTAAGACGTCACATTATACCGAATCAACACGGTTTTTATAGGGGTCGTAGTGTTGAAAGTAATCTACTGTTTTTCTGTGAATTTATACTCAATGCTATGAATGAAAAGTTTCAAGTCGACGCCGTGTATACCGATTTTTCAAAGGCTTTTGACAAAATTTGCCATAACACATTACTAAAGAAGCTTTGGCGACTCGGTATGCACGGTGATCTTTTCCGTTGGACGAAATCTTATATGGAGAATAGAAGTCAGGCTGTTGCACTGGGAGGTTTTACATCACAATATAAATATATATGTTCTGGGGTTCCGCAAGGATCCCATTTAGGACCTCTATTATTCATCCTTTACGTTAATGACATTTCTAAAAATATAAATAACTCAGAAATGGCACTTTATGCAGATGACACAAAAATTTTTAGGATTGTTAGAGGTGATACTGACTGTACAATTTTACAAAATGATCTCACTAATTTCGAAACTTTTTGTACCCAAAACAACCTTTTTTTGAATGCCGACAAATGCTTCGTTATCAGTTTTACCAGAAGGAGACAGCCTGTGCTTTTTGATTATAAACTCTGTAACAAAAATTTAACTAGAGTATCGCAGATTAGAGACCTCGGTGTCATTATGGACTCGAAACTTACTTTCGTGCCCCATATTGATAAAATCGTGAGTAAGTCCTATAGACAGCTTGGTTTTATTCTACGGGTAGGAAAACCTTTTAAAAGTCCCGCCATATATAAACTCCTTTATAACAGTTACGTCCGTAGCAACTTAGAATTTGCATGTACAGTCTGGCATCCGTTTTATAGGAACCATAACGATAGAATTGAACGGATACAGAAAAAATTCGTGAAATCTCTTGACTTCAGGACTGGTTTTTGTTATTCTGATTACGTAATATCCTCCAATAGACATAAAGTGGTATCACTAACTGACCGTCGTAACTATTTTGATGTTGTTATTCTTTATAAAATTATCCATAACATCATCGATGCCCCCGCACTATTACAAAATATAACTATCCGTGTACCTCGTAGACGTGAACGTACTTGTCGCAAGAAACCGTTATTCTCAGTAGCTAGGAGTAGTACTTGCTATGTTAGTAATAGTTTTATTAGACGTGCATGTAAATTATACAACGATAAACTTTGTGACGTTGATATCTTTAGTCTTTCTCTGGAATGCTTCAAAAAATCGTCTTTAAGAGCCATAACTAATGTACCTAATGAGTAAAAATTATGTGCTTATCTTTCTATTTGTACATTTTTATTTTCTCAAGTAAATGTACCTAATAACTAATATAGTACCTAACTAAGTAAAAATTGTTTGTTAAATCTTTGTTATATTTTCTTTTTTTTTTTTTTTATAATAGGGTTGCGTTGATTCAGTGATTAAACTAGTAAACAAATATTATAATTTACTAAACTTAAGTATAATATAGGGAACTCAATGTCTGTAAGTGTATCTTAAAACCAAAATTTAATGTTTTTTAAGTGACTGTTTGTTTCTTCAATAAATAAATAAAAAAAAAAAAATAAAAAAAAAAAAACAAATTATGCATCTTACATAAAACTAACATTAACAAGAAAACAAAAAAATTAGGAAAAAGGATAATGATTACATAATTGTGTCAAATCTTAATTAAATTTCAACAAAATATATTTTATAATTGATAAATATTATCCATAGACATGCTATTATTAGGTACACAATAGGATTCAATATAAAATTCAATAACATTCAAGCAACATACACAAATAGACTGTTAAGAAATAATAGTTCATGTCAATTTTTTTATCACATACATTTTTTTTTTCCACACTTAGTCAACAACAACAAACAACATTCAGTAAAATAAAAAGAAAAAAAGCAATGTCAACAAAGTAGAGTAGGTATATGTCAAGAGCTACAATTACAATTACAGTTGTGTGTCATTTAAGAATTCGTCTACGGTATAATAGCATTTCCTAACTAATAGTTCGTGCAACTTGTGCTTATAGGAATTCAATGAGACTGAAGCTCGAATTGAGTAGGGAATTTTATTGTACAACTTTGGCGCCATTATAAAGACGCTTTTTTGGAATGCGCTCGTATTGGCCCGTGGAACACAAAGCCGATCACATCGTCGTAAACTTTTTACATGTGTAAATATATTTTATAATGCGCACGGCTAAGGAGTGGAACGCACTGCCTGCGGACCTGTTCCCTGAGCATTACAACCTGGGCCTCTTCAAGGCGAGAGTGAATAGGCATCTTTCTAGGTAAGCATGCTACATCTTCGGCCTCATCATCACTCAACATCAGGTGAGATTGGGGTCAAATGTTTACCTATCGAACATAAAAAAAAAAAAAAAAAAAAAAAAAAAAAATAACTTCGGGTTTTTTTTAACGAAAATTGCTATTTCGTAGATGTAGAGGGATGGTACTGTAAGAAGATTTAACCTTACAAAATGTGGTTTGCAACTAGTTGTTGTAATATGTAATATGTATATGTTGTTATGTATGTGTGTTATTTATGTTGTTATGTATGTTCTTGTGGTATGTGTTATGTCAATACAAATTAATTAACATTATGTAAATATTTTAAAATGTCAACAAAAGACGATTTTAAACTTCAAAGATTTTAAATTGTCATTAGCCTATAAATTGCCCCTCTTTTCGGACATAAAGGTTTCCTCACGATGTTTTCCTTCACCAAAAAGCCAACGATAATTGTTTAAAACCCTCCGTACCGACATGAAATAAAAATTATAAAAACCATATTTCAGTAGTACGTACGTGCCCTGGGGATCGAACCCATACCCCTAGGAGCTGCTAGGCTATCGTGGCTTAGTGCATAATATCACATTTTAAACAACCTTTTATATAATGGTGTATGTCAATGTCCTTTTTTCGCGTTTTTGATTGATTTTTACTTTCTCTAAAATTATTGCTGAAGCTCTCTTAGCTTATTTATCACAAATAATAAATGGCAGCCGCCTAAAATATTGTGAACTAGCTAAAATTTCTACGACTGAATAATCTACAATTGCTACCGTAGCCTACCGGTAGTCTACCTCAAATTTTGGTAGACTACGGTAGATCTGAGGAGATAGAGGAGTGGAACGCACTGCCTGCGGACCTGTTCCCTGAGCAATACAACCTGGGCCTCTTCAAGGCAAGAGTGAATAGGCATCTTTCTAGGTAAGCATGCTACATCTTCGGCCTCATCATCACTCAACAGGTGAGATTGGGGTCAAATGTTTACCTATCGAACATAAAAAAAAAAAAAAAAAAAAAAAGATCTACAACTCTAGGCGTAGGGGTAAATCAAAGAGTAATATAAGTATATTAGAGTAAATGCTGAGTACAAATGACTCGGGGCTGGACGATTGAAATAAAAGGCAACATGTTGCCCCAAAAGGGCTTAATTAGCAACACTGAGTAAAATGACAGGAGTGCGATTTTTGAAAATCATACGAGCGACTTTTCAGTAGAAAATGTCAAAATTCCTATGGAGATTATGCATCTTTCTACTGCCAAGTCGCTCGTATGATTTTCAAAAATCGCACTTCAGTTCTAAAATCTGTTTATGACTGACTTTTCCTTTTCCGGATTCATAAAGACAATCCACTGTGTCCATCCATGGTAGTGAGTGATAGTGAAGTGAGAGCTTTTGGGTTGCTACAAGAACCCAGCGCCAGTAAAAGTAAAATTAAGAAAAAGTTTGAAAAGGAAGTGTCAATTTTCTTTGGCAATACTGTGTCGAAAAAATAGTTAAAAAACCCAAGAATTATGTAAATTGTGCTGTGAACTTTAATATTTTATTCAGCGTAGGTCAGCTTTACAGGATCACCCGTTTCTTCACCTCTCAGATAAGCCAAGGACAAGGTAAGGCCATTTTCATATACGAACTTCATTTCGTGGAAAATCAATGAAAAATTCAATGAAAACCAGTCTATTTGTTAATCAGACGAGTACTAATCATTAAATCAAAGTCCTATTAATATTATTCTTACCTCTGCACGAAGTTTTCATTGAATTATTCATAAATTTTCCAGTTTTAGTATACATACATATAACCACTACACGAGTGTCTTAGAGTGGTAGGCAGAGACCCCGTAAACCTCTAACAGGTACCTGGCTATGGTCTTCATATTCGACTCAAGTATTTTTCAAAATCTACGTTTATGTTCATACATGATTTTTTGCTGTATACTTTAACCTCAATGTTTACCTAGGTAAGTGGGTCATTATTTTATTCAGGGTACCATAATCCGATCCCCTTCAAAGGCAACGGAACAAAGGTGATGTTGTTAGTAAAATAGGTAAATTACAAAATAAAACTGTTATCGGTAGCTACCGAATAAGAAACCAGTCTTAGAAAAACGTAGGATTTAAAGTAAAATACTATACTTTTTTGCAAATTACAGTAACTCAGTGGTTTGTGTTTGAAATGCAATATAATTTTGAGGGACGGTAACACAGTGGTTATTTCACTGAAAAAACGTAGTAAGAAGTAGCAAGAAAACATCGCTGCAAATGTCTTTAATGATTACTATACACAATGATGAACAAAAATCAGCATAAAACGGTAAAAAAAGAATTATAGAATTTATACAGTAAAAGAAGATAAAATTTTATCCAAATTGTACCCTGAATAAAATAATGGCCCAGGTAATCAATTAAATCTCTAATAGTACTTTAACGTTGATATTTCCTTCATTGCCTTGATTATGATCCTGCCTGTTGAATACCTGGTTCAAAAATAACTTATTTCATCATCATCATCATCATCGTCATCTACATCATCATATAAGGTCTAACAAAATTAGCTGAAACTATTTTAAGGGGATGATCAGACCATCAAACTGAGCAACTTTTACTATGAGACAAATGTCGAAATCACGAAAAACAAATCAGCTGTCCCATACATTTTGGTCGAGTAGGTTTGCAGTTTTGTATGGAATAGCGGTTTTTTTTGTCGCGATTTCGACTTTGGTCCCATAGAGAAAGTTGTTTAGTTCGATGATCTGATCAACCCTTTTCAAAAAGTTTCAGCAAATTTTGCTAGAACTTACGTACTGAACAACTTTCCTTGAGAACCCTCTAGGAAATTCTCAAAAAAAGAAATCCTCTTAAACATGCTATCAGCATTGCACCCGTGCGAAGCCGGGGCGGTCGCTAGTCAAAACATAATTTAACAAACCGACACAGTATCAACCTTTCACTTGTGCTATATAATTATCTTATTGGAATGTAAAATGGTTTCCTCTTAACTGTAATCTGTATGTATGTGTACATATAAAATAAAATTGATAGCTCTGTCTAAGTATGCAGGCATGTATTTGTAGATAAACGACACTGACTTGTCCCTCGAAACTAAAATGTTTTCAATGTTTTAAAAGTGTTTAGAAGTTTGATGAGTGCGCTCCATACAAACGAAGTTTGATTCTATTTTGAATATTAACCAAATAAATTTAATGATTTTTTTTTAACACAATCCAGAAACTAATATCCTTGTCTGTGGTTTATCAGATTTCCGTCTAAACTATTACAAAACTAACAGAAGTGTGTCTGTATATTGAAGATATTTACAAAAAAAAGATTACGTTATGGTTTTTAGGCTTCCCTGATTCCAAATCACAAATTTTTGGACTTTTTGTCTGTTTGTTTGTTTGTTTGTTTGTTTGTTTGTTTGTTTGTTCGTTTGTTTGTTTGTTTGTTTGTTTGGGTGTTTGTTTGTTCGAGTATCACGCAAAAACTACAGAACCGATTTTGATGAAACTTTTTTTGTTTGATAGCTTATCATCTGACTTAAAATCTGGTATATAATTTATGCGGACGAAGTCGCGGGTAAAAGCTCGTTATGTTATATAGTTTCAAAGTTACAGTGGCTCAAAGATTTCTATACGAAAAAAAAGCGTCAATTTTTAAACTGTAAAGGTTGTAGTATTTTAAATTACTAACATTAAAATAAAAAATTATCGAAATCGGAGTAGTTTTGACAGGTTCCGAACTAAAAACCTTCAGGAATTACTACACGATTGTTTTTCACCTGATGAAAAGGTTCCATGGCAAAAGTTGTTCGTATTGTAACACATTTAAGTTTGCATCCTGTATGTTTAAGTAACTAATGAGCGTCATGAATATACATACATACAGTTAGACATTGCCCCCTAGAGTTTGACCTACTACCACTGTACTGATAAACGCTTTGCTTCTTGTCGTCAATACAGTGACTCATTCTATTAAAATACTGATAAACTTTACTTATTATCTGGTGATAACTAGTTATAAACGGTTATTGTCTTCATTAAATACTTTAATTCAAGACCTTACATTCACTTTTTGGGGGCAGTCAAAAACATTCTACACTCATCAACTACCCACATTTTATCGCACTCTCTCACGTCTTGTCAGTGCGAGATTGTTTATATGAAGTGTCCAGGGTGGCTGGCATAGTGATGGGTAGTGGAAAATCTCCCCCTCCTCCATGTTGTCGTGTGTTTACGTAGATGTACATCACGTGATGAGTGACACAAAGCATGTGCGTAACAACACTTGCGTTACTAAAATAGAGCTGCGTGGGCGTCGCTGCGAGGGCGAGTGCGTTGCAGAAAAATTTGCAATCGCACGTCGAGGGGCAGATGACTGATCGTTTGGCTATTTATAGTGACACGGTATCATGTTGATCTTTACGCAGCTTAGACAATTTAATAGGGACGAGTTACGCGTGTCATTCTACTAAGAAACATTTCTGCCACTTTTTGCGGGGGGCGAGGTAACATGACATCCACAACATTGGATTTTATTCCCCATAAGTTTAGATTCTAATTTTGAATGTTAAAAATCATGAAAAGTAGTCTCGTGTGAACCCTGAACGTTCTATGTTTAAAATAATTGTTTCGCTACTATAGGCTGTCTCGTTTAGTGATAAGGTATAAAATTGGGTGTAAATGTGCAAGATTGTTTGATCTAATACTGTGGCAGAGGGGAAATGCTGCCGCAAGGCGAGTCCCTATTGAATTGTCTAAGTTACGCAGCCGTCGCTGTCCCATTGTTGGGCAAAGGCCTCCCCTCCCTCCGTTCTCTAAATGCGTCCAGGTTTTGTGCTTCGATAGGCCAGTTCTTTAGGAAGTTAATTGATTTCAAATTGAAGATTGAAAAAGTCGGGCGGCGAGCGGGATTCGAACCCACGACCTGCCTATCCGGGGCATGCTCCTCTCCAACAGACAGATAGGCAGGTCGTGGGTTCGAATCCCGCTCGCCGCCCGACTTTTTCAATCTTTAATTTGATTAAGCTAACATGGCATACATGTAAAATCAATTGTCGTGATTCTTTACTAAATTAAGTGATATTTTGTTACTAAACCTTTATTTTGTACTAGCAATAGGTTTAATATTCTATTACATTCAAATTACCTGTACAATAACCAACGAATAGCTTAAAAAGGACTTGTATCCAGAGCCGTTAAATATTTTACTAAGGATTCATTCATATGGCAATACTGACTTTTGTGATTGGCTGTCGCCGGAGCGCTGGACCAATCAAACGCCAGGCGCGTTTGGTGGGCACAGTGAATCTGAAAGGGTGGGGAGAACGATCGAAGTGGGGAAAAAGGGATCGAACAGCCAGTTCTCAGCCGGCACTCGAAGTGACAACTTGTATTTGTGAAGTAATTGTGATATATTTAAAATTAAAATAGTTTAGTAAAATTATAAAAGTGCAGTGAAAGTACAATATTAAAATATAGCTTCCAAAATTATACCAGTCTTTGATTCTACGATAAATCAGCAGCGGGAAAAAAATCTTCAGCCCTCAAGGTACGTGAATTCGGTCAAAGTCCACTGATTCTTTGAATATTGAAAGATTATATTGTTTTCTTAAAGTACCTACTGAGTTTATTAATTTTTCTCTCGAATTTTATAGAATTTTCGTAATGGTTGATAGTTACATTGGATTTATCATTTGGTCAGGCTACCCCATGACACTGTTAAGTCTGATTTTATTTCGTAGTCCATTCGGCCAGGGCAACTCCCTGTCATTGTGCTCCGAAATATTCATAAACCGTTAACCACCGAATTTGAAATTGCAAGCATTTTGATCAATTGCCAGACTAGCGTTCGGTCGGGGCTACTCCTTGACACCGTTTTTCTGGTATTAAAACGATGCTGTGTGATCGTATATGACCATTTGGTCAAGGCTACTCCTTGATAGTGCTAGTGTGCGATAAAACAGTATACGAGCTAAATTGCTTTCAATTATATTTTAAAATTTAGTTAATTGATATTTATATTTTTAAACCTACATTAATCGGTGCTTAAAGAAAATAAGACTCAGATATAATAATGTCATAATTTGTGAAGTCACTGGCAGAGTCATGTGGACAAATCGAATTAAAATATTTTATTATGCATGGTGGCCAAATGTGTCACGTAGTTGAGGCCATATATACCACCAGAACAGAACTTAAGACTATGTATGTCTATCATAAGGCCATGTGCGCCTAGGAGCTATGTATGTTCCAAAAACAGTTCGAGGCCATGTGTGCCTAGGAGCTATGTATGTTCCAAAACCAGTTCAAGGCCATGTGTGCCTAGGAGCTATGTATGTTCCTCAATCAGTTCAAGGCCATGTGTGCCTAGGAGCTATGTATGTTCCACAAGTAGTTCTGTGGATATGTGTGCCAGTAGTTATGTATCTATAAAGAAATAGAGATTTTGATTTGATTTGATTTATAGCCACTAAATCTCGTAACAAGTGATTTGTCTGTAAAACCAAATTTCAAATAGTTTTCACTATGGTTAAATACACTTTGTGTCGAATGGTCGATTAATTGTGTCATCATCGTCACAGTCCGTGTAGCTTTTAATAACGCCAGACCAGCAAAGGACAACCGCCATATTCCCTTTACAAAATGCCAGTAAATGTACAGAAGTTTTGACTGTAGTAAATTTTTAATAAATTATGGGGTTTTATAAAAATTACTCAGATTTTATACTTTATTTTCATTTATCGAGTTATTTAATAATTTATTACTAATAAATAGTAAAAAAAAAAAGCTGCAACCCCAAAGTGGCTGCCAATGTTGTTTGATATGAGGTGATGCAAGCACAATGTTCTTTTTTTATATAAAAATGATAAAAGCTAATGAAGCATTATAAAATAAACTAATGCCTGCAATTAGTTTCCAGTGTTCCATAGTTCATAGTAAAAATAGAAGTACGGTTATACATTTTTGGTATTATGTGCCGGATGTCATTTATTTTTACTTTATTACAAACTTACAAGAGACCGTATTTGTTTCATTGTCTTTAACACAAACAATTAATTTAAAGAAATACTGATCATTAAAAATTCAGAGATCTAATTTAATGGTGCACACTTTAGCGAGCTAATATTCAAAGTTACAGTTATTTTTATTATTTTTCTTAATGCATTTTTTTTGTTCCGAGGTAATGGTGAATCTGAAGGAGGTCGCTACCACGTGACTTTGAGATCCATCATATTTAGTGCCAATTGTCTTTCGAAATGTTCACGGCAGAATTTCAGCAAATTTTGACTGCCACAAAATTAGTGTCGTAATTATAAGATACTTTATTAAATACACATTAGTCTTTCTAGTTACTGATGAGCAATTGTTGTATAATAAAAAAAAAATTATGAAGTAATGTACCTACCTCTACGAATAAGAATGTATAGAAATGTAAATCAAGCTCAAAAAGTGACCCCAAAAAAAAGTACACAGTGTTCGAAATTTGTTTCTTAAAAACTACACCTTGCCGCCAAAACTCATACAAAATGTCATTTTTCAAAGGGTGCCGAAAATTATGTTGCTTTTGTTTAGAGTTATTCTTCCATAGTTATTCTTATTCGTAGACCTACCTACATGTAGACATATTGATATTTAATGAATTATAGATTCTTTATTTTATTTACACATCATATTGGCATAATTAAGTAAAAAGAAGCGAGCTTAGCTCTAATACGATATTTCCTCCAGGAAACCGCTAGACAAAGGCCACTAGGCACCTTAGTATGAAACCTATGCGCACGACCTACAAAAAAAAAATAGTATAGGATGTTTAAATGAATGTCTCTAGTTCATGTTTATATATGTCGCATTATTGTAGATAATGGGATTCAGGCCAATAACGGGTAAAGAAAAATGTAATATTTTGTACATTTTCGTAAATTTAATACATTTTCTTACATTTTGCACATTTTAGTACTAGTAGTACATTTTAGTACAATTATTACATTTTAGTACAATTAGTACATTTTAGTACAATTAGTAAATTTTAGTACAGTTAGTACATTTTAGTACAATAAGTACATTTTAGTACAATAAGTACATTTTAGTACAATAAGTACATTTTAGTACAATAAGTACATTTTAGTACAATAAGTACATTTTAGTACAATAAGTACATTTTAGTACTATAAGTACATTTTAGTACAATTAGTACATTTTAGTACATGATCTTCATTTCGGACATTTTCGTACATTTCGTACATTTTAGTATTATAGTACATTTAGTACATTTTCCCATGGTTTTAAAAAAAAAACTACATAAAATTGATTGTGGGTGACTAAACATTTTAAAACCAATTTGGGTTTTGTAGGAAAAATTTAGTTAGCCGAGTCAGATTTCGCCCAATGACCTTAAGTACATTTCTTGTTTACAAAATGGCTGTAGATTGCTTTGTTTGTCAAATAATTTAAAAAAGAAAATCACAACACCGGCGTGCAGATATGGCTTGGAAGACAAGACATTGCCTTCGTTTCTCTTTAACGAGTTTGACGATTTTAGATCCGGATTTTGTTGACTGTATAACACCCCTGTAGGTACCTTATCGCAGGTGCTACTTAGTTTTTAACTAAACTGATTGTCATTTGCATTTTTGGCTTAACAAGTATGTGGTACACTAAGCCTTGTAGGACACCATTCAAAGTAAGGTTTCCATTATGACAAGAATCAAATATTCTAGGTTTTTGAATCGAAATAAAAGGTAGAAGCGTGTTTTCTTCTGGTCAAATTAGTTGAGGTACCTACATCCAAAGAATTATTAATCAATGATTGATTCATTTTAATGTTGTACCTAATGCTTATGAGACGAATAAACAATTTTTAATTTAATTTATAGAGGGTGGATTGGTTTCGACATACTTCTATAAAGTATACTTTTTTTTCTTCAAAAGTCTTCAAAATTTTACGATCGTAATCATATTAATTTGCAGAAGTTATTCGTAGCGAATACTTACTCGATGAGTTTGACAACGCCATCTGATTAGATTTGTTTAGTTAAAAAAAAAGCTCCTATGCAATTTACTTCATGATGATTATAATTATTGCAGCCGTTCACAGAAAGTGTTCCAAACCTTTTTGTTGTCGTCTAAAATGGGATTAAAGCTGTACTTTGTATAGAATGAGTATAGGCACAACAAAAATTTGTTAGTAAAAAAAAAAATATATAGTAATCTGAATTATAATTGTAATAGAAACGGTGCTGCTGCTGTAATGTGTTGTGTGTTTTAAGTTATAATAGATTTAATTCCATTATTGCTGGTATACTTCTCATTAATAACACAATTTTTTGCAACTGTATACAGCAACTGTTTCATAGTACATCCCAGTTAGGTGGGCTTTGCGAAAGGCGTAAAGTATTGTAGACAGTATAACTAGCTGATGGTGATGACAGTATATTACACTGAGCTCAAGACAAGATTTATTATCAGATGACTTATTGTGCGACTACCAGATTTAATCGATGGATAATTTGTTTTATAATACTGTTTTTTTTGTAATTAAGTAAATGAGATAATTACATACTTCTTCATGTCTATCTGTGAATTTGTAAGATGGAGAATGGATTTACGAAATTATTGTTAAAAAGTTAATACGACTAAATTGTAATGTTTCTCCTTCCTGTTAAAAAAGCAGGTTAAGAAAATGCTGAATGTCTGTACACGATGACTGACCCGGCTGCCGTTATAACCACTGTTTTGATTGATTACCTATAAGTGATGGATATTTTTTAATTAATTTAAAAACAGTATAAACGGGGACGGTATGTTTTGGTTTGCAAATAAAGAGTATTGTATTGTATTTTATAAACATAAGCATAAAAATTTTGAAAAATTGAGAACGTTGTGGCAGCAAACAGAATGAAAAGAAGAGTTGTTATTCTGTTTATTATTATTTAAACTTTGAATATCAGTCTACTTAATATTCAATTCTTCTTCCCCTAAAATCAGAATGTACTATTCCAAAATAAATCATTGGACGAGGAAGATTGCAACTATTAGAGCTGCCTCTGTTAGAACTGCAGCAACGTTCACAAATATTTAAGTTTATAAATATTGATATTAGTGTAAGCAGCCAAATGTCGTGATGTGTTCGAATAGTTACTACTTAAACGTTATTATAACCTTAAATAAGAAAACAGATTAAATAATATATGATGCAAAAAAAAATCATTCCCTAAAATTAATTTCTAAAATTAAACTCAAGTACCAGTTTTGTGTACCAGCCTCATTCATTCATTCTTAAATAATTTTTACATAATAAAAATAAATACAAAAGTAACATAGCTGAATTCTAAAATGTCTGAACCAGATGTTGTAACTGAATGTCTAACTACTAAACATTGTGTTGCTGTAGAGTTTCTGGCCGCATCTTCTCTGCAGTGATAACACATTACGAAGCGGTGGTAAATTAAAAAAAAATATATATATACAAATAAAAACTTTTAATAATTTTGAAAAACCTGCTGTAAAATGTTTCAATGTTGTGATTATATAAAGATTATTCTGAATAATTTTGACTAAATGGTAATGAGAACTGACTGTTGGATGGCTGTGCACCAGGGGGTTGCACAGGGTCGGATGGCCGAATGTCGTGATTCTTTACTAAATTAAGTGATATTTTGTTACTAAACCTTTATTTTGTACTAGCAATAGGTTTAATATTCTATTACATTCAAATTACCTGTACAATAACCAACGAATAGCTTAAAAAGGACTTGTATCCAGAGCCGTTAAATATTTTACTAAGGATTCATTCATATGGCAATACTGACTTTTGTGATTGGCTGTCGCCGGAGCGCTGGACCAATCAAACGCCAGGCGCGTTTGGTGGGCACAGTGAATCTGAAAGGGTGGGGAGAACGATCGAAGTGGGGAAAAAGGGATCGAACAGCCAGTTCTCAGCCGGCACTCGAAGTGACAACTTGTATTTGTGAAGTAATTGTGATATATTTAAAATTAAAATAGTTTAGTAAAATTATAAAAGTGCAGTGAAAGTACAATATTAAAATATAGCTTCCAAAATTATACCAGTCTTTGATTCTACGATACAATAAATTCGATTAATTGATTTCGTCCCGCCACCATTTTCTTGGTGTGCCTCGACGCCGATTTCCTTTTGCTGGGGACCAGTTGGTAGTGGTTTTGGCCCACAGGTCTTCTGGCATGCGGCAGTCATGTCCAGCCCAATCCCACTTTAGATTGGCAGTGGTGGTGGCGACACGTCTGCCACTTGGGTTCTCATTCATATCATTTCTGACCCGGTCGATCAGTTTCAAGCCAAGGATGCTGCGCTCCATAGCCCTTTGACAAACCTTGAGGCTTGACTTCTGATCTTTAGTTAAAGACTACGTTTGAGCACCGTAGGTGAGAACTGAAACTGTTTTAAGAGGCTCCCCATAGGTAAACGCTAGCTCGGGCCATATTTTATAGGTTTTTAGAAACTATTTTCTCGTTATTTGAAAGACTTACAAATAATTGAAAAGTGTAGCAATATTCTTCAACATCTCGGCTTTATTTGCTATAGATCATATTTCTTATTTTTGTATAAAATACATACGAAACCTGTGTTCAAAGGAAAGCCTAAATATTGGAAAAAAATCTGTATTATGTGCATCTACTTTTTAAGTTGAAGTCACATTTACTTGAGACACACCTTTGTGTAGACAATATTAAGATCTAAAATTGCTATTTAGCAAATTATTTTTAATTAAGACCAATATTTAATGACTTAATTAGATAATTGTGAAATTTGGGGCGACTTCTTATGATTTTAGAATGTGATTTCGTTGGATTAGAAGGCTCCACTGTGACATAATGAAGGACAAGCTAGTCAAAAATAGGTATACCTACTAGAATGACGTAGTTTAGTAGAGGTGAGGTGGCTATGAAAGAGTCAAGGTCGTTCGGTCAGGGAAACCCCTTGACTATTTAAAAAATTCTTGGCGAACAAATAGGGACAAATGGCGGCTCGGGTGAGAACTGCCCTCCTTGGGGGAGGCATGTGTCCAGCAGTGGACGTCCATCGGCTGAGATGATGATGATGATGGATAGATCTGATAGGTAGCTAGGCTTCCAGCCACAGAGACACTTCAAATAAAACCTTATCTCTTATCCAATTTATAATTGCGTGGGTGTCGTCACCCACGCAAAGAACTGCGGTGGTACCCTAATCCGGGATATTAGTTTAAGAGATAAGTGTACTTTTTGCAACCATCAGCAGCAAGGCTGATTCAGTGTTTATGGGGTGTAGAGCATCTCTGTGATGGGGATGGACCAGGTCTGCCTGCATAACTCCAGTCGGTTTAGGAGTTACTGATGATTAAAAGTCTTGATGTAGTATGCACTGTAGCTATGTGAACAGTACAAAAACTGTCAAGTTCTGTCAGTCGGTTTAGGAGATACAACCAGTCAAAGTTCCGACCTTTGAACGGCTGTATCTCCTAAACCGACTGATGGACCATGCCAGTTTTTGTACTGTTCACATAGCTACAGTGCATACTACAACAATAACATACGACAGCTGATCGTTAATTTTTTACAGACCTTTAATCATCAGTAACTCCTAAACCGACTGGAGTTATGCAGGCAGACCTGGTCCATCCCCATCACAGAGAAGCTCTACACCCCATAAAGACTGAAAAAAGCAAGCAAGCTTGATGGTTGCAAAAAGTACACTTATCTCTCGGAATATATTACATCGGCAACCGCGTATCTCTCAAAAACTGTAATAACTCGGCATATTAAAACATGCAAACGTGTAATTATTACTACAGTACATGTAATACTATATGTATTCTCTCTCATTCATGATTACGTTCTATTTTAAAACAAATCTATTCAGAGATGCATTACTGTCATTGGTCTATTTAAAAGTACATCTCAGCCTAATTGGTCAATTAGTATGACTAAATGTGTTTAGTAATTCTTTTTATTAGAGCAATAGTGGTGTTTTATTATAATGTGCTAGTTATAGTTAGTGATATATTATAACTATGAATAGTGTTAAAAGGATCTGGGAGAAACGTAAAAGTATATTTGGTAAAGTTAAACGTATTTTTATTGTAGTGTTTGATAATCATGATTCATTTGTTTAGTTACATAATTAGGAAGCTCATCTGTCAATAATAGGTGCCATTGATTTGTAATTGCATGCATATGCTCACGACTAGATTTCCCGAGGGGGTAGTCAGAGATATTCTTAAAACTCAGAACGTCCTCGTTTCACTAGTAGTACCGGAACTCTGTTCAGTGTGATGGGGAGTGAGCCCGTCGCCACTTGTAATGGACAGTGGGTACAGTACATACCACGAAATTGAAGCATGCAGGTTACTAGTCATTTGCTTCGAGTTGGCCGTTCCCTCCCTTCCCGCTTCACCGTACCGCACCCCTAAGAGACCCTATTAAACGCAATTTTATAACCTTTAGCAACGCAACCACGTACGGCACGTCCGTCCCGATCACTAATATCACTTTTAATTTTAAATTTTTATTTGCTTGTTATATTATTTTTTGTCGACGGGACCAGTTAATGTGCCTTTGACGAAATTTCGTAACGGTCATCGACGGCCAACTCCAAACAAACGGGTAGTACCTTACAATGTTTTCTTTCACCGAAAATCCAGTGGTGTTACAAGTGGTACATAAATTCCGAAATCAAGTTCTCGATCTAAATAGTCTTCTTGTTATTTCTACTAGTAATTTTTTCTGTGCTCCCAAAAACCCCAGTAGATTATGGTTGCAGGCATCTTTCGGGGTTTTATTAATATATTTTACGGCTCCCAAATAGCATCAATTCCACAGCTAAATGATTAAGATAATGAATGTTTTATGAGGTCGTAATCCTGACCGATAAACTACACGTTTCAAATGTCGATAAAGATACAATGCGGCTTCAATATTATAACTTTACTAGAGTCTACCCGCGACTTCATCCGCACAAATCATATATACTTACCAGATTTTAAGTCAAATCATAAGCTATCAAACAAAAAAGTTTCATCAAAATCGGTTCAGTAGTTTTTGCGTAATGCTTGAACAAACAGAAAGACAAACAAAAATTAAAAAAAAGTTTTTTTGGAATCAGGGACACCCAAAAACCATATCGTAATCAAATCGTAATATTTTTCTTGTAAGTAAATATCTTCAATGTACAAACACACTTCTATTACACTTACACACGACACGTACACTTGACATGTAAATTATTTTACAAAATAAATGACTATGACTATTAAGTTTTAAGTTTTATAACAGTTTAGATTAGTTAGAGTTATAACATGCTCGTATATTCGTTCTGTAGAGATTATCTGTCCGTCTATTAAACTTTATAAGAAAAACAACTGGGTACCTACCTATTTATAACATCTTTATAAACTGGTGAATAATTTAATATGCGTGTAAAATTCAAATAATTACAAACGATTGCAAGTTATTCTAGTTTGAGTAACTAATAAGTCGGTCAAGTGCGAGTCGGGCTACTCGCGCACCGAGGGTTCCGTACCACACCACCACAGAACATTATTAACTTAGAAAAAAAACTTTTTTGTCCGGGATCTTTAGCGCGAGACCGACTCACACTTGGCCGGTTTTTAGTATTTGTTGTTATTCTGTAGAGTTTGCTCTATAATCACACTAAGTTTGACGCTTGTATGTATTACCGTTTTTACTATAGAGCGTGAAGAAAAAACGTTGATACAAACTAGTTTCTTGTTGAAAACCCCCCTTAATTTTTAACTTTCTGCCATTTTTATTATTTTTTAACAAATCCGCCGCAATAACGCATAATCTGAGAAAATTTCAATTATCTAGCTATTACGGTTCAAAAGTTACAGCCCTAAATAGGTAAGACAGACGGACGGACGGACGGACGGACGGACAGACGGACAGACGGACGGACGGACGGACAACGTAGGCTTAGTAATAGGGTCCCGTTTTCACCCTATGGGTACGGAACCCTAAAAATGAGGTATTTTATAATTTCTTTCTAACGAGAGAAATATTCAATTGACGTTTTTACTAGATAAACTTCCCAAATGTGGATTTTTTCGTTTTAGTAATTTGTATTACATTTTAAATTAAAATATAATATACTTAAATTGCTAAACTTAAGTGGCAGTGGGCGGGACACATTGCTCGCAGAACCGATGGCCGGTGGGGCCGAAAAGTTCTCGAGTGGCGACCGGAAAGCGCAGCGTGGGTAGGCCCCTCACACGGTGGACCGACACGACCTGGTGAAGGCGGCGGGGAAACGTTGGATGAGGGCAGCGCAGGACAGGTCGTTATGGCGATCCTTGGGGGAGGCCTATGTCCAGCAGTGGACGTCCATCGGCTGAGATGGTGATGTTGATACTTAGAGGTCATATCTTGCATCTACTTGTGCTTAACGTACTCAGTGCTTAAGTGGCCTATACTGTAACCATACTAAATTAAATTAAGTTTATTCTTTTGTTTCGGATTAAAACAGAAACTCTATATTACACTTTGAAACGTGACAAAAACTATTGTTTGAATTTTAGCCAAAATAGAATATCGTATGACGCACTAATGCGAATAAAAAAATACGAAATACCTATGTGTACCAAGCTCAATGAAAATTAAAACGCAGTACACTAGTACCAGGTTTATAAGGGCCTATTTCACCACTTCTAGTAAGTTTTTATTAGCTTATCTGACAGATTTTTTTACATAATTATCTTTCATACTAAGGGCCTGTTTCACCACTTCTTAGTAAGTTCTTGTTAGCTTATCCGACAGATATTTTGATATATCTTTCATACAAAATATGTCATTTGTAGGATAAGCTAACAAGTACTTACTCAGAAGTGGTGAAACATGCCCTAAATATGTCAAACGATCTCTCAGATAAACTAAAAAGAACTTATCAAGAAGTGGTGAAACAAGCCCTACGCACAGCATAAGAAAGAGTATCTATTACTAGATACAGTACGGACACTTCCTTCCTCCCACCAACTTTTTACCTCACCCCCTCTATCGCTCCTCTGGTTACCGCGCACTGGTTCCTCGTTACCTACGAAGAAGACTTAGGGTTCAATTTCTTTGGTTTCGCATGTGCTGACGTCATCTTGTCAATTTCAATTTTTCGTATGCAGTGTCCGGGCTGTGCCCTAAGTCTTACCGATGTACACACGGCGACAGATCAACATACCCATAGTTCGACCTTATGTCCATGAACATAGAGTTCAACTATGGGTAGGTTGATCTGTTGCGTGTGTACCTGCGCAGTTGAAAAATTTAAATAGCGTTCGAAATAATGTTTGACAAATCAGGATGTGCCACCTTCAATCCGTTGCCGCTATTGGCTAATTGTTTTGTTTTGTTGTTATTTTAAAATTCATAAAAAATCGTACAGGTTTTCAAAGAAAACGGAAAATTCTGACCGGAGCCACGCAATTGAAGCGGAATGGCTAATTGCAAAAGTTTGCTTGCAAGAATGAGAGCCTTACACTAGGGATGATTGGCCTTAACCAATCAGGATGTACCACCTTCCATCGCTTGCCGCTATTGGCTAATTGTTTTCGCGCCCTTTTCACTGCTATGCGACTGCACCCTTTGATTAGTAAACGACTTCGGGTTATGTCGGGGACTCGGGCAAACTCGGGTCTGCTCTGCGCAAACAAAGGTTGACGAGTGGAATTATTTTCCTGCGCCCTGTTTAATAAACGCGACAATGACAATTTGACAATGACAATTCAGAGTACATTGCTGGTTACTAATGACGCTACACTTGCAGTGCTTCATGTGTCCCAGCATTCTCAGCAATGTACTCTGAATTGTCATTGTCAAATTGTCATTGTCGCGTTTATTAAACAGGGCCCTGGGCCTCAATCGCCCTAAGTTTTCACCCTGACATTTTCTCAGATTATGCGTTATTACGGCGGATTTGTTAACAAATAATAAAAATGTCAAAAGTTTAAAATTAAGGGGGGTTTAATTATTAATTAATTAACAAGAAACTAGTTTTTATCAACGTTTTTTCTTCACGCTCTATCGTAAAAACGGTAATACATACAAGCGTCAAACTTTGTGTGATTATAGAGCAAGCTCTACAGAATAACAACAAATACTAAAAACCGGTCAAGTGCGAGTCGGTCTTGCGCTAAAGGTCCCGGACAAAAAAGTTTTTTTTTTCTATGTTGTGTTCTGTGGTTGTGTGGTATGGAACCCTCGGTGCGCGAGTAGCCCGACTCGCACTTGACCGGTTTTATTTACTTCAGCTATACCAAAACCAAACCAAAACCGTATAAAATTGCGCAACTGAGGCCCTGGTCGTCTTTGAATAATTATGTGTACTGTAATATACAAAATTATTCAAAGGTCGTACCGTACTTATACAAAAACATTGCTGATCGTCGCGTGTCGTCGCTAAATTATACAGTAAACAATTTGGCGCGTCATTTCCATATGACTGGCTCAAAATACGTCATCTCATTAATTCGTCGAGCTTACGATACGATACGGGCCGCGCCTCCTTCAGTTGGCGGTTTTATCAACGAGGGAGCGCGCGTGTTCCGTATTCAAATTACGCGCTCTTTTTATTTATTTTTAATTTAGTTTTTTTTTTGTTAGTTCGGACAGTGAAGTTTGTGGACAAAGAGGTTGAATTGTTATTGTTTTTAAAAAGGATTTTAAAATGGAAAATGGTTAGTATTATTTAAAGGTTATTTGAAAGTGGTCATAATCTGATTGGAGTAATGTAAAGCTATTAAGTAAATGGTTAATTAATTTAATATGCATTCAACTGATATTATACCGCTTAGAAATAATTGGGTTACCATTTTACGCGTCAATAATTGTTTTTAAACATACCTTCCGAAGTGGTCAGATGTTTCGCTACTATTTACTATATGTAGCAAACTGTCAGTTGCAGAAACGCTCATTACAGTTAGTCCTCCATTAAATCTCTTGTTGTCACTTTTTGTCTTGTTGACGTAGCGTAGTAAAAGCTAGCAAGAGTTTTAATGGAGGATTAACTCTAATGAACGTTTCTGCAACTGAGTGTTAGACTGCAAGTGTCACTTTTAGAATATTGAAAGATTCAGGATGTTATCATAATCTAAACTATTATTTTATTTATTTAATTGAAGATATTTACAAAAAAAAAATTACGACATGGTTTTTATCTGCCCCTGATTCCAAATCAAAAATTTTTGGATTTTTTTGTCTGTCTGTTTTTTTGTATGTTTGTTTGTTTGGGTGTTTGTTTGTTCGAGTATCACGCAAAAACTACTGAACCGATTTTGATGAAACTTTTTTGTTTGATAGCTTATCATCTGACGTAAAATCTGGTATATAATTTATGCGGACGAAGTCGCGGGTAAAAGCTCGTTTACTATAATAATAAAATTCAAATTACTGCTCAAAAAAAAAAAAACGTATGTCAGAAAATAATATTTTAAAGTTTACCTATATTTTTTGCCGAATTTGTTGAAAAACAAAAAATTTCGAAATTTTCGAATGTTTCCGAAACTTGAACTGCAATAAACCTACTCAACTACTACCTAATTAATTAGGTACCTACGTGTGTGTGGAAATTTTTAATTTTACTTGATGGATCGTAATAAAATGTGATGTCTTAATCTCTGCATTATCTCGGTTAAATACTTCTTTATTATATTGTAGATAAGCAGAGTTTATGGCTTATGTACGACATTCACATTAACTACACTTCGAGAATTTCTTTATCAGTCTATGACAAATAAGCAGGAAACTTAGGCCGTTTAAAACTCCCCGAGTAGCTTCCGCTCCTTAGCAACTGGGAAAATTCTCAACTTGATGGATTCCAAACTGGGCAGATTCTCAACTGAACCGATTCACCACTCAATGGATTCTAAACTGGACAAATTCTCTACTGGATATATTCTCAACTAGACCGATTCACTAATCGATGGATTCTTAACTGGACAGATTCTCAACTCGATGGATTCCGAACTGGACACGTTCTAAACTTGATGGATTCTGAACTGGATAGCTTCTCAACTCAGTAGACTCTATATTGGACAGATTCTCAACTAGACAGATTCTAAACTGGACAGATTCTCAACTCGATGTATTCTAAACTGGGCAGAATCAAAACTAGACAGATACTCAACTGGAAAGGTACTCAACTCAATTGATTCTAAACAGGACCGATTATCAACTTGATGGATTCTAAACTGGACAGTTTCTCAACTGGACAGACACTCAAGTGAACAAATTGACAACTGGACCGAATGTGTAATCATCTACATAAATATAGGTAGATGCTTCTGAGTGACGTGTGGGCAAACAAACAGAAAAAATACATAAACACAGACAGACAAAAATTGCTGTTTCACCCTCGATAATATTAATTCCCGCATTATTTTAATGTAGATAAACATTATTTAATGTACCTACAGTACCTTACTTACAGATGCCTATATGTATACTTACATACAGGGTGTCCCAGAAATGGTGAATCAAAATGCTATGGGAGGCAGCTTGACTAATGTCCTATCCATAAAAAATATTAAAAAAAATAAAACGCACATGACCATAAAAAAAAAAAGAATATCCAAAAAAACGGGAAAATCATCAAATTTTTCTAAGTTTCCAGCTCTAATTATCGCGTTTTGGGATAATTTGTAATTTTTTTCTGCCAATATTAATTGTTAGAGGTTGCTTCGACTGATTGTTAACATTTTACAAAAAAAAATGTCTGCACTTAGAGCACAGACCACTTAGTTTAATTGTTTTTTCTGAACCGAAAAATTTTCTTGCTATTTTAACCAGCTGTAGTATAAAAAAAATGTATGGGACTTGTGCGGCAAACTACTTCAAAGAGTTGCCTATTTAATGACGATTTTAAAATAATACGAATCACTGAATTTACTTTACAAAATTGGGAGATATTAATTTTCTTGTGTGCTAGGGTGAAATTTGTGCAATTTATTCTTTACTTTTTAATTCATTTTCCACTTCTAATCCGTTGCTTCTAAGGTTAGAATTGGCTAAAAAAGTTGTTTCAATACCCGGTAGTAATGGCACGGTTTTTTAGAATCCCGGTTTTTCAAAATCCCGGTGTTTTAAAATCCCGGTTGTTTAAAATCCCGGTTTTTTTAGGAATCCCGGTTTTTTTTAAATTCCCGGTTTTTTGGGATTTTTCGGTTCAGAAAAAACAATTAAACTAAGTGGTCTGTGCTCTAAGTGCAGACATTTTTTTTTGTAAAATGTTAACAATCAGTCGAAGCAACCTCTAACAATTAATATTGGCAGAAAAAAATTACAAATTATCCCAAAACGCGATAATTAGATCTGGAAACTTAGAAAAATTTGATGATTTTCCCGTTTTTTTGGATATTCTTTTTTTTTTATGGTCATGTGCGTTTTATTTTTTTTAATATTTTTTATGGATAGGACATTAGTCAAGCTGCCTCCCATAGCATTTTGATTCACCATTTCTGGGACACCCTGTATAGGCATGTAGATATGATAATTTGGTTACAATTAACACAAGTCGTTGGACTTTGATATAAAAATAAAAGTGAAACGTTTGTTTATTTGTTTGTTTATAATTATATCAACCGGAACCGGTCCGATTAGTGTCGGTCGACAAACTTTACCGGAATTAAAATATTATAAAATATGAATTTAACGCATGTAAGTATTGTATCAACTAACTGTCCATTATAAAGATTGAATATTATCAAGATAAGCTGAACTTGTATACTGGAAAGGGTTGGAGAGGTTGTCTGGAAGAAATCGCGTTTTAGCGATAAGACTGCCTTATTTGTACCTACTTGTAATTCTTTGACGATCCGGTTGGTGTGATGGTTACCACGCCGGACTGCCAAACCAGGGTCCTGGGTTCGAATCCCGGTTTGGTCATGGATGTTATATGTTTGTGCCGTCGTTGTGTGGTTCCCATAACAAAAAGCCTGAGGCTTACTTGGGATCATTACAATGTATGTGCCTGTGAGCGTTATTTATTTATTTTATTTTATTTATATATTTATATTTATTCAACGTATGTTCTGTTTTGGTGTGCAATAATATAAAATTGATTGATTGATTGGAGATATATGACAATTTAGATAGATAGATAAACAATTTATTTGCATAAGTAACACGGTAACACACACATAATATAGAAAACGACATATAGAAAATCGTTTCTTTGCCTGTAAGATGCAAGATTTGTAAGCAATTTCAACTACAGTCAATCAAAAATACCGCATACGCAGAAAGGGACAAATAACATAGATTTTATCTAGCCAGCATTTAAATCGCTATAAAACAATCTGCTGGTCCATACATTTGCGTCGATTAACCATGGACGGTTTCTATGCAAAAATAAAACGCGCTTGGGACGTGTTGGCTCCATTGTAAAAGTTGTTCAGTTTAATGTAGATGCGTTGCCCACGCTTCAAAATGGCAACAAATAAAAACCGCCTTCAAAAAAACTAAAAAGTAAAAAAATAATATTGCAGCCGATGACTTTTTCGTTCGCATCATAAGAACATTAAATTGTTTCATCGAAGTCGCTGTCAAGCCGGTACGATGCGGAACAGGGCTTGCATTAGTTTTTGGCTTGGCTTGACACCGACTTCGATAAAACAATTTAATGTTCTTATGATGCGAACGAAAAAGTCATCGGCTGCAATATTATTTTTTTACTTTTTAGTTTTTTTGAAGGCGGTTTTTAATTTTTTGTAAAAATTTTGTTTATTTCACAATTTTCAGTGGTGAATTCATTAGTTCGACTAAGATATTAGTTATACACGCAAATGGTACATCGATATGAAGCGAATTTTTCAATCGCCGATGATTTGCCGTGAACTTTTGAGGAGTTCTATTGTGTAGCTCCGGGATGCATCATCAGATCCTGGTTTCCTTATAATGGTACCACCGTCGGGATATTTCCTTTCCAACAAAAAAAGAATCATCAAAATCGGTTCATAAACGACGAAGTTATCCGCGAACACACATAAAAAAAAAAAAAAAAATATATACGGTCGAATTGAGTAACCTCCTCCTTTTTTGAAGTCGGTTAAAAAAAAGTAAGGTATTTGCCCGGCTTTCTCCTAGTCACGCGCCGTCTAGTCTACACATCACATATATCGCGCCATTTTAAAGTGCAGTGATGCTAGCGTTTGACGCGTCTATTTGTAAAACGTCATTGAGTTTAATGGTTTAAAATGTAATGCATTTAATTTTCTGTGCTACCCTTTGTCAAACATAAACACCCATTTTGGCCCTTTCTGGGTAAATATAAATAAACTGGTAAGGGTAGCAGTAACTTAACTACTTTCTTATAAAATACACATCGGAATGCATCATGAAAGGTGTCAATACGATATTGTTTCCACTTGTTTTTTTCAAGGTCGTTGCCCTCCTATACGTACAGGTGTATTCTGACACACACAGACACGTGGAGTGCGAAATGCAAACGTTGAAACAATGTCACGGCAATCGAGTAGCGGTCAGAAAACATACCTTATTAATCTTATTATACCAAGGAAGGGTAAAAACATTATATCATACAACGTGTTAATGAATTAACGCAAAACTAGAAAGGCAAGATTATATTTATTACGTAACAATGTCACAAATCACAATAATCAAATTACAAAAAATTCCAAACAATCTATTTTAAATTCGGCAACATGCCTCGTCCAAAGGGGTACAGTCAAAAAAAAATCCACGTCAAGCTTCGTCACAAGAAATTACAGGAAAAAAAAAAAAAAATTACCGAAATGCACACTCTAAATGGGCCTCTCGTCATTAAACGTACCCGGCACAAAGGATCCCATCACACCAGCTGCGTTCCCGCGCTGGATGGCCAATGAAATCCTCTGCACCAGATATGACCCTGAGCGGACATCGCTGCCACTTTCTACCATCCTCCTGCCCAGATCTCTCACAAACACCTTTCCTTCCACCCCCCACGTCCCCGACGTTTCCACTGCCAGCGGCACAAACAAGTACTGGGACTCTAAAACCGCGAGAAACTAAAGAAACCAAACCTAACCTCTAAACTAGAAAGTAGTTTGTTTAGAATCGAGAGCAAAATTGAATTATCATGGTTTCAACATAGGTAATTTTTTTCAAAATATTAAATAATTTTTTATAAAAATTTTAAATTTTCTGCACCCGATGTCAACCCACCGCACGGGCACACTCACCCTACTTGCTACCAAAACAAGATTCTTAAAATGTATCCATGAGTACGTTAGCGCTTTCATTCATTGCTGAAATGATAACAAATCATTTTAATCTCAAAACTTAAAATGCGAATAACTTTAAATTTTAACTATAAAAATAATGAAATTATTGTTTCTATCTAATTATTTTGTCATAAATCAGTTGGGGTGTATCAGGTTTTGCCTTAATTTATTAACACGTTGTATACAGGGTGTAACAAAACACCCTAGTAATACTTAAGGGGGTGCTTCAGACCATCAAACTGAACAACTTTCACTATGGAGCCAACATCGAAATCGCGAGAAAAAAAATCCTTTCTTTCATACAAAAGTGCAGTACCGTCTCGACTCAAATGTATGGGAAGGCAGATTTTTTTTTTTTTTTCTCGACGTTGGCTCCATACTGAAAGTTGTTTAGATTGATGGTCTGCAGCACCCCCTTAAGTATTACTAGGGTGTTTTGTTACACCCTGTACATATTAATCTATGATTATATCCTCACTAGCGGCCCGTCCCGGCTTCGCACGGGTGGACGTCTAATCTTTTCTAGCAATAAATATAGCCTATGTTACTCAGGGTGAATGCAGCTTTCTAATGGTGAAAGAATTTTTTAAATCGGCTCAGTACTTTTTGAGCCTATTCATTACAAACATACAAAAATAGGTACAAATCTTTCCTCTTTATAATATTAGTGTAGATACGTAAACCAAAGCCACGACTGTGTTCCCTTTCTCTACAAGACATAGGTATTCATCATCATCATCATCAGCCTATAAACGTCCCACTGCAGGGCACAGGCCTACTCTCAAGGAGGGTGTATGGGCATTAGTCCACCACTCGTGCCCAATGCGGGTTGGTAGACTTAACATACACATCAGAATTTCTTCTTCAGTGTATGCAGGTTTCCTCACGATGTTTTCCTTCACCGTTTGAGAGCAGTTGGTATTACGTACATAAGTTAGAAAAACTCATTGGTACATGGCATGTTTTCCGTGCGGATTCGAACCCGGACCTCCATAATAGGGTGTCCATATCTCTCCGCAACGCGCCACCGATGCTCTTACATAGGTATTAAATCAATCAATTATATGATTATGACTATCAAAATATACCAGCATAATCTAATCATACTACACAAAATACTTCAAAATAAACACAGGAGTGCGATTTTTGAAACTCATTCGTTGAACTCGGCAGTTATGAATGTTAAAATTACTATGGAGATTGCATCTTTGTACTGCTGATTGGACTTTCAAAAATCTCACTCCTGAAGTATGATTTTTGAAAGTCAAATCAGCAGTAGAAAGATGCGTATCTCCATAGTAATTTTGACATTTTTAACAGCTGTGTTGAACGTGTAAGTTTCGAAAATCTCACTCCAGGAGTGCGATTTTTGAAAATCATACGAGCGACTTGACATTCGCCTACGAATTGAGATTTTCATTCCGAGTGGTTACGTTTTTCTCTATTTTTGAAATCGTTTATGTGCAATAACCGTTTCGTTTCACACAGAAAACGTTTCAATTGAACGAACGAACGAATGAATGGTTTCATAGTATCATTTCAAATCGAACTTTACCGCCAAAATTACGGGATAACGGAACGTAGAAAAAAAGTGAAATCGTTGACGTCTGACAACATTACAAACGTCAAACATTCGAGTGGTAGAATTGGATACGAGTGGTTCGGAGCACTCGTTGCGAGTGATAGAAAGTGGAATTGAAAAATGGCAAATCATCGATTTTACGTCATTTTCTACTACTCGCTTTGAACGTCGTGATTTTCAAAAATCGCACTCCAGTAGTGCGATTTTTGAAAATCACACCACGTCACACGTTGAAATCAGCAGTAGAAAAATGACAAAATTACTATTTATTTTATTTACTACCATGGAGATTATGCATCATTCGATCGTGATTAATAAAGCAAATTCTAAAGATAAACGGCGAATAATAAAAACCGGCTAAGTGTGAGTCGGGCTCGCGCTATGGATCCCGTTTTTTTTTAAAGTCAAAACTTCTTTAGCGGCGTTATGCACTTTTTGGTATGGGTGAAAACATTTAAACTCGCGTCAGGACCGTGACGTCACCCTGACCTGATCGAAAATTGGTCAGATATTTCAGTTTCTGCTCATTCTTCCTACCGCGCCTCTCCCTACCTCTACCCTACCTCTCTTATTTCTACCGCGCGGCGAAAATGTATGCCTTTTCCTGTTATTTCGTTTAAGGCAGGGGTTCCCAAACTATTTCACATCACGGCGCACTTTGGGAACCCCTGGTTTAAGGGGTTTCCCTGACCGAACGACCTTGACTCTTTCAGAGCCACCTCATCTCTACTAAACTACGTCATTTTAGTAGATATACCTATTTTTGACTAGCTTGTCCTTCATTATGTCACAGTGGAGCCTTCTAATCCAAGGAAATCACATTCTAAAATCATAAGAATTCGCCCCAAATTTAACAATTATCTAATTAACTCATTAAATATTGGTCTTAAAAAAAATTTGCTAAATAGCAATTTTAGATCTTAATATTGTCTACACACAGGTGTATCTCAAGTAAATGTGACTTCAACTTAAAAAGTAGATGCACATAATACAGATATTTTCCAATATTTAGGCTTTCCTTTGAACACAGGTTTCATATGTATTTTATAGAAATATAAGAAATATGATCTATAGCAAATAAAGCCGAGACGTTGAAGAATATTGCTACACTTTTCAATTATTTGTATGCCTTTCAAATAACGAGAAGATAGCCTCTAAAAACCAGTAAAATATGGCCCGAGCTAGCGTTTATCTGGAAGCCTCTTAAATTGTCATGTTTGTGTACGATAGCGCAATAAATGAATATTGTATTTTACCACATAAATGATAGTACTTTTATATGTTCAAGTTTCTGCCGGCACTCCCGGAGTGCAACCCGTTGTTTTTTTATGTTATTTTCCTTTCCCTTTTCTTAATTAACAACCAGTTACGTACGGTATTCCCCGACACTACATAACACGTATACTTTAAGTAGTAAATTGTTTGCGGTTCGGTCTCTTATTACAAGTTCATTCTTGGTTACCTAAGTGTAGGTATAACATGACATTCGCGTGGAATCGATCGGTTGTTGTAATAAAGTTTCTGTTCAACTTGTTGCGCGAACGTGAGATTGACAACAACAACTTTCACTATGGGACCAACATCGAAATCGCGAAAAAAAAATCTTTTGTCCCATATATTTAGCTCGAGTAGATCTGTAGTTTAGTATGGAACATCGCAAACGCATCGTATGGCGATTATGGCAAATCTCCTCATTTTGGAGGAGGCCAATGTCCAGCAGTGGACGTCTATCGGTTGGTATGATGATGATGATGATGATGATTTTTTTCGCGATTTCGATATTGGTCCCATAGTGAAAGTTGTTCAGTTTGATGGTCTTAACCACCCCCTTAAATGTTTATTTGTATTTTTGTAACACCTTGTATATCTTTACCTTTAGGGTATGCTTCAGACCATCAAACTGAACAACTTTCACTATGGAACCAACATAGAAATTGCGTAAAAAAAAATTGCTGGGTCGAGTAGCCATGGAGGTTTTATATGGAACAGCAGATTTTTTATTTTGTGATTTCAATGCTGGTGCCGTAGTGAAAGTTGTTCAGTTTGATGGTCTGAAGCACCCCCTTAAATGTTTATTTGTATTTTTGTTACACCTTGTATATCTTTACCTTTAGGGTATGCTTCAGACCATCAAACTGAACAACTTTCACTATGGAGCCAGCATAGAAATTAAGTAAAAAAAAAATTGCTGGGTCGAGTAGCCATGGAGGTTTTATATGGAACAGCTGATTTTTATTTCGTTATTTCAATGCTGGTGCCATAGTGAAAGTTGTTCAGTTTGATGGTCTGAAGCACCCCCTAATCTCACCATAATATATGCTCAGTATGACTTAAGTATTTTGGATATTGAAGGAGATGGACTCAAGGAGAGTGTATGGGCGTTAGTCCACCACGCGTGCGCATCAGAATTTCTTCTTCGGCGTATGCAGGTTTCCTCGCGATGTTTCCCTTCACCATTGGAGACCAGTCAGTATTACCACAGTATAAGACAGTAATCTATCTTTATACAATGGTACCAAACGAGGCTTGTATGTGTGCTCGCCAGTACGTAGGTACGCCTACGAGGCTTAGTACGAGGCACCTACACGCACCCACTGAAAATATATCAGACTGATAAGAATGCGCCAGACGGGGCTACGCGGAGATATTGTCAGTGTGTGCGTGCTACGAGGCGTACACCACGTTGTTTGGCACCATTGTATGAAGATAGATTACTGTCTTATACTGTGGTATTACATAGAAGATTAGTTAGAGAAAACTCATTGGATGTCGTCCGTGCGGATTCGAATCGAACCCGGACCCTCACGATTGAGTGATAATACCTCTCTGCAACGCGCCACCGACACACGATATAAGATGTGGAAGAAAATAATTAGTCTCGAGATAACCACATAAACCACACGTTGTCAAACAAAAGTAAAACGTTTTATCAGAGGGATTATATCTAGTTCCGTCTTAACATTCATTATCTTACACACTTAGTTAATTGTACTACAGACAGATTACAGGCTTATCTATCTATCTACAATGTCACGCCTCTTTCCCAGTGGGGTGGGGTAGGCAGAGACGCGCAATTTGCTACCATCCTTGCGTACAGTACGACCAGAGCAGAGCTGGAGTGCGATTTTTGAAACTCATTCGCTGATTTCAGCAGTTGAAAATGTCAAAATTACTGTGGAGATTATGCACCTTTCTACTGCTGATTTGACTTTCAAAAATCATACTTCAGCCCCCCTAGAAAAAGTACTTTCGATTAGCGTTAACGACAGTAGACAACATAAAAAATGTATGGACTTGACGTATGGTGACGAAAGCTAACGTCAAAATGTTTCGATCGCCAATGTCAAATCCATACATTCTGTCATTTCTACTAGCGTCTACGCCAATAGAAATGTTACTTTGTCTATAGGCCCAGGAGTGCGATTTTTTTAAGTCAAATCAGCAGTAGAAAGATGCGTATCTTCACAGTAATTTTGACAATTTCAACTGCTGAACTGAGCGAATGAGATTCAAAAATCGCACTCCTGGGTGCAAAGTCCGATATTAGCGAAAAGGACGCGAAAACAATTAGTCAATAGCGGCAAGGGATGGAAGGTGGTACATCCTAATTGGTTAATATAATTTCGCGCGTTATTAAAATTTGTCAACAGAGCTGCGTTCAGAACCTACACCCTATGTGCACCCAGAGTGCACCCCGAGCGCAACTTGAAAAAACAACCGCACAAAAAGGTTCAGAACGCAGCTCTGCGCACGTACATCGGTAAACCTGGTATCACTGTACCTCTCGGCTCATTTACATGTCCATACATCCCTGTGAAGTGTACCAATCCGCATTGGGCACGCGTGGTGGACTAACGCCCAAACACCCTCCTTGAGAGTAGGCCTGTGCCCTGAAGTGGGACATATTTAGGGTGTAGACCTAAATGCGTTACGACTTTCAAACTGAACAATTTTCACTATGGAGTATGGAGTTAAGTTAACATAAGGGTGAAATTGATATCATTAGCATCCTTTTAAACTAAGAGTCTACCCATCAAACTGAACAACTTTCACTATGGGAGCAAACCGATCGGAGCAACTAAAAAATTAGCCGTCCCATACTAAACTGCAATGCCTACTCGACTCAAATGTATGTAATGTTTTTTTTTGCTCCGATCGGTTTGCTCCCATAGTGAAAGTTGTTCAGTTTGATGGGTAGACTCTTAGTTTACAAGGATGCCAATGATATCAATTTCACCCCAGTGTATAAATCGCGAAAAATAAAACTGCTATTTCATAGAAAATGTCAATAGCTACTTGACCAAAATGAATGAAACAGCAGTTTTTTTCCACTATTTTGCACCATGTAGGCTGATGATGATATAAAGAAGAACCCTGTCTGTGTCTGTATGAGTACCTACTAAGTGGCGTGTGTATGTATGTGTGGACTCTGTCATATAGATTATGTTAAAGATTCACTTCAACTCACACGGATATACGATAACATGGCTTATCATTAATTATAATTACCTACAGTTTACTTCTACAACGTGTTAATGAATTAACGCAAAACTAGAAAGTAGTTTGTTTAGAATCGAGAGCAGAATCCAATTATCATGGTTTCAACATAGGTAATTTTTTTTTAAATATTAAATAATTCGTTTGAAAAATTTTAAATTTCCTGAACCCGATGTCAACCCACTGCACGGGCACACTTACCCTACTTACTACCAAAACAAGTTAATAAAAATGTTACCATGACATGAGTACGTTAGCGCTTTCTTTCAGTGCCGAAATGATAACAAATCATTTTTGCCTGAAAACTTAAAATGCGAATAACTTTAAATTTTAACTATCAAAATAATGAAATTATTGTTTCAATCTAATTATTTTGTTAAAATCAGTTGGGGTGTATGAGGTTTTGCGCTAATTCATTAACACGTTGTATATATTTAACGTTAACGTTTACGTCAATAGATTAAAGAGTTTACAATGGCTTGAATTAATTGCTAACGTTTCATTTGATTCATAATCTTGAGTGTTCTTCATTTTAAATTGCTTATCGTAATTATTATGCAAATGTTTTAAATTACCACATAGTTGTATTCTCAGTACAGTACGAACAGGGCCCTGTTTATAAACGCGACAATTTACAATGACAATTCAGTGTACGCACGGCGACACATCAAGCTATACAAAACCAACATAAGCTGGCCGCGCGACGTTATACGTTACTCGACCTACGCGCGGCCAGCTTATGTTGGTTTTGTATAGCTTGATGTGTCGCCGTGTGTACATTGCTGGTTACTATTGACGCTAAACTTGCAGTGCTTCATGTATCCTAGATTTCTCAGCAATGTACTCTGAATTGTCATTGTCAATTGTCACGTTTATTAAATAGGGCACAGGAAAATAATTTATATTGTCTATTAATCCTAGCATTGAAACCAGCATAAGCATATGCTCACGACTATATTCCCCGAGGGGGTAGTCAGAGATATTCTGAAACTTCAGAACATCCACGTTTCACTAGTAGTACCGAAACTCTGAAACTATACAGGGTGAAATTGATATCATCAGCATCCTTTTAAACTAAGAGTCTACCCATCAACCTGAACAACTTTTACTATGGGAGGAAACCGATCGGAGCAACTAAAAAATCTGCTGTCGTATACATTTGAGTCGAGTGGGCACTGCAGTTTAGTATGGAACAGCAGATTTTTTAGTTGCTCCGATCGGTTTGTTTCCATAGTAAACTTTGTTCAGTTTGATGGGTAGACTCTTAGTTTAAAAGGATGCTAATGATTTCAATTTCACCCTGTATATATTAACGGAAATCTGACAAATGTAAATGACAGATATTGGTTTCAAGATCGTGTCTAAAATAATTTGACTTTGATTGGTTAGTATTGAAAATATAACCAGACTTCGTTTGTAAGGAGCGCGCTCCGAATTAGATATATCCCCTTAAACACTGTATCGATTTACATGAAACTTGGCACAGAGTTGGTTCATGCCTCCAACTAACTGAACTGAAATTATTGAACTAATTCAAGACCGACTAGGTCATGCCGAAAAAACGTGTAACCTAATTCTAAATAATTATAAACTTACACTATACTTACACTATACAGGATGTAAACTGAAATGCGCTACATATCGAACAGGATAAGTCTGAATAACTTTCACTTAGGAACCAACATTGCAATCACGGAAACAAATCAGCTGTTTCATACTTTTTCTCAAACATGCTTGGAAATGTGAGCATTATTTTGACAACCTTCTTCGAGATAAATCGAAATTGCTGTACTGGCCAAATACATGCGCGCAGCGGCCGGCAATGTTTGTATGAAAATCCATATCTGTCGTGTTTAGCGACCAAATAAATTACATACTAAACTCATATCTGTCGTGTAATTTAAAAATGGAACGATCTTTTTCTCCGAAACATGGCGACCAAGGAGGTAACTCATCAAAGGTTTTATTTAAATTTCGAACTGGCTTGCAAATAGAAAGCTGTTTATTGAAAAAAAAAAAAACAAATTGTTGTTCGTTGTTCGTCATTGATTTTGAAAAGAGTTTTAATTTCTGCGAATTATTTGAGAAAATTTACTGTTTTAATTTCCGCGCATTATTTGAGAAAAGTACTATACAAGCCTTGGCCACAACTAGGCATTGATGGACTTACGTATGTGTGGCTCGGCTTCGCCTCGGCCCACATTTACACGTTCGTCCATCAATGCCTCTGTTGCTGGCCGCTGCAGTAATGTACTATTATAGGAGCTTTTATAGAACTGCCTCCGTGGTCTAATAGTTAAGATCGTTGGCTCTCGACACGGAGGTCGTGGGTTCGATTCCCACGGGGGACACCTAGTGATATGTCACTTTGTGCGTTTTTCCCCAGTTGGTTATGATATGACATTGCAGGTTGAATAACCTGATTGTCTGAAAATAATGATGATTCCGTGCTTCGAATGGCACGTTAAGCCGTTGGTCTCGGCTACTATCTCTGGTGGTAGTAGTCGTTACATAAAAACCACGTCAGAGGCCTTAAGGTGGTCTAAAAAAAACTCTGACACCAGGGCTCTGCCCACACGATAAGAGAGATAGGAGCTATTGAATTTTTCTATGGTTATCTATAATTTTTAAATCGCGATTTCAATATTGTTCCCATGTTGTTCAGTTTGATGGTCTGATCTAGCTCCTAAAAACCGTCAATATATTAAAAAGGACCCTGTGTATCTCCCATACATTCGGGTCGAGTAGGTTTTCAGTTTTGTATAGAACAGCACCCTTTTTTTTCGCGATTTCAATGTTAGTCCTATAGAGAAAGTTCTTTAATTTTATGGTCTGTTCATCCCATAAGAGAGACAGTGACAGCTGAGAGAGCGAGATGTACATAGCGGCATCACTGTATAATAGAAAGAGATACGTGACGCGAGGCAATAGAACCGTTTTTGGGGATTTGGAGTCCTGGTAAAAATTCGGTTTCTGTGAATAATCGTGAACCTAAAGTGAAATCGTAGATAATTTTGTGAAATATACTAACACTGTTTCATTAAATTATTCACGATTTCACGTTAGATTGAGAATTATACACAGAAATCGAATTTTTACCCTGCCGAGGACTCCAAAAAATGTCCAAAAACGGTTACATTTGACAACTCATGTCACTTACTCTATTCCGTAAGGTATAATATCTTTATGGTTCATCCCATTTAAAAACATTCAGCATATTAAGAATAAGAACAACCCTATATTAGGTAAACGAGGGACAAAGAAGCCCTACTGAACCAGAGCTGATTGATCACGGACTGAAGTTAATTGTGTAGAGCATGGTACAATAATATACTGCGCCTGGTATTCTCTTCCGACCACGTGACTGACCACGTGACTGACACAAGCCTACGTCATCATACCCTTTTACCATGTTTAGCGGCCATTTTTTTGTGACGTAGGCTTGTGTCACTCTGGGAATAGAAGACCTTGTTTTTTTAGACTATGGTGTAGAGGGAATATTTCCTATTTAGCGCCGTCTAGCGTCCGCAACATATCAACACCTTCATAATCTATATTAAAATATCGACTTGTGTACATGGTGGGTGTATGGGACAGCCCTCCGCAAACTGAAACGGTGAACTCAGACCATCAAA
Organism: Agonopterix subpropinquella; assembly: GCA_922987775.1. Taxonomy (NCBI): domain Eukaryota; kingdom Metazoa; phylum Arthropoda; class Insecta; order Lepidoptera; family Depressariidae; genus Agonopterix; species Agonopterix subpropinquella. The sequence goes on from OV277715.1 coordinate 363,397, forward strand.
CTGAACAACTTTCACTATGGAGCCTACCTCAGGAAACGCTAAAAAAAACCAGCTGTCCCACAAATTTGAGTTGGGTAGGTACAGCAGTTTTGTATGAAACAGCAGATTTTTTTTCGCTTTTCCTGGGGAAGGCTCCATAGTGAAAGTTGTTCAATGTGACGGTCTGAGTTCACCGTTTCATTCTGCGGAGCGCTGTCCCTTACACCCTGTATAAAACACGAGTTTACCCGCGACTTCGACCGCACAAATTATAGAGTTACAGAATTTAAGTCAGATCATAAGCTATCAAACAAAAAAGTTTTATCAAAATCGGTTCAGTAATTTTTGCGTGGTGCTCGAACAAACAGACAGACAAAAAATCTAAAAAGGTTGATTTGGATTCAGGGATAACTAAAAACCATATAGTAATCTTTTTTGTTGTAAATATCTTCATTGTTCGGACACACTTCTGTTACAGTTTTATAATACTTGTGAAGTTGTGACCAACTGACTGACTGACTGACAGACAGACAGGCAGACAAGGTACAGCCTAAGCCACTGAAGATCATCATCATATCAGCCGATAGACGTCCACTGCTGGACATGGGCCTCCCCCAAAATGGGGGGATTTGCCATAATCGCCACGCTTGGCAGGCGGGTTGGCGATCGCAGTTGGCTTGAATGTGTGTACTCAGAGGATGCTGCTGCCCATCATCCTCCGGCAGATCCTTTAGTCGTGTTTTACGACACCCACGGGAGGAAATGGGGTGGTGCTATTCTTAGCCGACACCACACGGACCACTGAAGATAGAAGCATGATATTTGGTATACATATTCAACAGAGGATGTTAGTAGTTAGTATTCAAATTAAACATACAAAATATTGGTCAAATTAAAACAGGTCACATAAAATGACTGTTAAATGCTATCTACAATCTACGCCTGACCTATATGTATAGCATTTGAAATGGAGTCATAACAAAGATAATCTTACGGATTGCGACAATGTGCCAAGTTGTAGAAAAAATTTTGGCTCACTGTTATTTTAACTTTCAACTACAATTGTATACCTACTCAAGCAGTCTCCTAAATTAAGCAATTTTCGTCTTTCAGCCGTACACATAAGCGTTCTATAAGGGTCTTCCTAGGTAGAACGAAAAAAACCTTGATTAACCAACCTTGTAAAAAGTGAAACATTCAAAAATTCACAAATATTTTTACAAACTGTTGCCCGCTCCGTCCGAATGGTCTTTAAAAACGTATCCTATGTCTTAATTAAGAAAAATACAACAACAACACAACATAAACAAGAACATAATTATGCATAAGAATATTATGCAAAAACAAAAAAAAGTAACGTTTCCTTCGTTAAGAAGTCAAGGTCAAATATTTATTCACCATGTAATAGAGTGCATTGCATTTAGTCCAAGTTACAATATTAAAACATCAAAATGAGAATCGAACCATGGCCTCATGATTGAAAATCTGCCCGTATTCCAGTTGGTATACATAAATTAGCATCTTATATAAAGAAATAAAAGATTACTTTTCAGAATCTCATCTCATAGAATAGAATAGAATAGCTCACGACTATATTCCCGAGGGGGTGTAGTCAGAGATATTCTGAAACTTCAGAACATCCACGTTTCACTAGTAGTACCGAAACTCCGTCCAGTGTGACGGGGAGTGAGCCCGTAGCCACTTGTAATGGACAGTAGGTACAATACATGCGTCGAAATTGAAGCATGCAGGTTTCCTCACGATGTTTTCCTTCACCGAAAAGCCAGTGGTGTTACAAATCGTACATAAATTCCGAAAAACTCATTGGTACGTGTCGGCCTGGACGGGGAAAAAACCATCGCCTCCTGTAAATATGCCGACGTTTTTTTTAAGAGGATGATCAGACCATGAAACTGATCAACAGTCTCTATAGAGAATGTCGTTCAATAAATCAGCTGTCCCATACATAATGAATCGAGTACGATTGCAGTTTTGTAAGGAACAGCTGATTTCTTTTTCACGATTTCGACATTGAGAAAGAAGAGGAGGGTCCTTTAGGTCCTATAGAGAAAGTTGTTCAGTTTGATGGTGTGGTCAGATCATCCTCTTAAAAAACCATCAGCATATTAAGAAGGACTCTATATTATTGAGATAAGATGAGATTCTGAAAGTAATCTTTTATTTCAAATCGTACAAGATGTTAAGTGATGTATTTAGAACTTTATAGCTAATGATAATAATGTATATTTTCAGGCGGCGAGATGCCGGTGAAGGATGGCGACAAGAAGCCCCTCATCTGCGTCATCGACGACGGCACCAAGACCCTCAGAGTTGTGGTGAGTCAGGGACTCTATTCCTTTAGCTACAGAGTTCAGTTTAGTAGACGGCACCAAGACCCTCAGAGTTGTGGTGAGTCAGGGACTCTATTCCTTTAGCTACAGAGTTCAGTTTAGTAGACGGCACCAAGACCCTCAAAGTTGTGGTGAGTCAGGGACTCTATTCCTTTAGCTACAGAGTTCAGTTTAGTAGACGGCACCAAGACCCTCAAAGTTGTGGTGAGTCAGGGACTCTATTCCTTTAGCTACAGAGTTCAGTTTAGTAGACGGCACCAAGACCCTCAGAGTTGTGGTGAGTCAGGGACTCTATTCCTTTAGCTACAGAGTTCAGTTTAGCAAAGCGATGCAGGCTAGATTCTGACGCCTTTGTCCGAATAACAGTTTGATCATTGATCGATGGACCGACAATGTTTCGTCTATTATATCACTACCCAACAACATTCAGCCGTACACTTTAGCGTTCTATAAGGGTATTCTTATGTAGAACGAAACAACCTTCCTTAACCAACCTTTTAAAAAAATAGGACATTAAAAATTATCATATAGGTACACCCTAGTTTTTATTTACTAAAAAAATTTTAAAGTTTGTATTCTGACGATGAAACTGAACAACTTTCCCTATGGAACATGGGTCGAAAAATGGAAACATTTTTTGGACCTCCCATACAAAATCGATCGGCTGATCCGCATTTTAGTATTAGAAGCAATATTAGAAGTCCAAAAATTTTTATCGTTTTTTTACAAATATTCTTAGCCATGCCATGTCATGGCATGTTCCTTAGGGAAACTTGTTTACTTTCATTGTCTGAATATGAATACAATCTTTTTTTTTAGTTCTTAAGAACTAGTGGTGTATAGGGATCATAAGTACGAAGGCACGTGCAAGAGACGTCCTTGAGTTTGCGTGTTCGTGTGAAATTACAAATAATCACAAAATGCTTATATTTATTTACATTGTAGTGTAGCTGGTAATTTGCATGTGACGGACGAGTCTAACTGCATTAGCACGACATGTCTATTATCGTGACATTCAGCGACAACATTTTCAAACCTATGATAACCTAGCTTAACCTTTGACCATTTAACTATGGACGAGTTACGCGTGTAATTCTACTAACAAAATTTTTTGACACTTTTTGCGGGGGACGAGGAAGCATGAAATCCGCAACTTTGGATTTTATTCCATTACTTTAGATTCTAATAATTGTTTATTGTTAAAAATCATGAAAATATAATTTTTTTTGAAGCTTTTGTTCCTGCAATTATAGGCTATCTCGTTTAGTGACAGTCTTGTTCCGAGTGATCTGATCAGAGATCACAGCGAGCGCAGCCCTGATTTTCAGCTATACCCTGTTCTAACTTGCAATGTTTCTATCACTTTTAATTAAGAAAACACTTCTAGAGTTTCTATGCTACGGATAGAGCACCGATTGCAAAAGGATGGAGCGTGAAAAAATGCGATTCCGTGCCGCCAGATGAGGTTCAACCCTTATTCAAAAAAATACTTACAATATGACTATCTTTTCTTTTCCAGATATTCGAGGCGGAGCGTCCCGAAGAGCTGGTGTCCCACCAACTAGACAAGACACAGGTGCAGCCGCAGCCTGGCTGGTCCGAGCAGGACCCGCTCGAGATCATACATCACATCAAGACCTGTGCCGATAGTGCCCTGGCCAAGCTAGAGGAGTTGGGTGAGTGGATATTTATTAAAATCAAAGTCAAAATCATTTATCCAATATAGGTGCTTGAAGCCCACTTATTAAACGTCAAAAATCTTTTTTAGAAGCTGCCTCCACGTCGGAACGTTGTTATCACACTCTCCAAATATTTCAATGATGAAAATGCTTGGGTCCGAGTGCGTTTACCAATGAGTTTTGCTATCTTAAGTACGTAATACCTGCTCTCAAACAGTGAAGGAAAATATCGTGATGAAACCTGCATACACTGAAGAAGAAATTCCGATGCTAATGTGAATTCTACCAACCCGCATTGTGCACGTGCACGCGTGGTGGACTAACGCCCATACACCCTCCCTGAGGGTAGGCCTGTGCCCTGCAGCGGAATGTATGTAGGCTGTGATGATGATGATCATCACCGCGCGAAAGATTCTTTTACCCTGTCACAGCTCGCCTGGTTGTTTATTTTCATAGATGTTCTCTTAATTCTCTCCTTATATATATTGCAGGCTACTCAAAGGATGACATAGTGACGGTGGGCATCACTAACCAGAGGGAGACGACTATAGCGTGGGACAAGTACACCGGGGAACCTCTACATCCTGCGATAGGTGAGTTGATCACTGTGTATGTGGGTTACGTAGAAAATTGACAACATTTCATTTTAATAAAGGTACCAAAGGACTTCTGGCACATAATACCAAAAAATTTATAACCTATTTTTATTATTTTAGAAACTAACTGCAGGCATTAGTTTATTTTATAATGATTTATTAGTTTTTATCATTTTTATATAAAAAAAACATTGTGCCTGCAACACATCCGACGTCGCATCCGACACATGCGACGACCCGGTTGGTGTAATGGTTACCACGCCGGACTGCCAAACCAGGGTCCTGGGTTCGAATCCCGGTTCGGTCATGGATGTTTATATGTTTGTGCCGTCGTTGTATGGTTTCCATAATAAACAGCCTATAAATAGTGCTTTCTTGGGATCATTACAATGTATGTGCCTGTGAGCGTTATTTTATTTTATTTTTTATTTTACATCCTACCAACTCCTACTAAACAACATTGACTGCCATTTTGGGGTTGCTGCTTTTTCTATAATTTATTAATAATAAATGATTAAATAACTCGTTAAATAAAAATACATGATACTATCTGAGTCGTTTTTATATAACCTCATAATTTATCACACATTTGACTTCAGTCAAAACTTCTATACATTTTAAGGTATTTTTTCAAGGGAGGGCGGCGGTTGACCATTAGACAACCATTTGGAGATTATCGCTCAGTTGCAGAAACGCTTATTAAAGTTAATCCTCCATTAAATCTCTTGCTGTCCACAAATTCTAGGTTATCCTTATCAATAATTACAGTACTGTTTAACATTCGGAAGGCAAAAGTTAATACATTTGGTTTTCTTGGAATTAAGAACTAAATTGTTTATAGTGAACCATTTTAGTATCAGCTGAAGAGTATGGTTTACCGTGTAAATTTGATCATCATTTCTGTCAACTTTAAAAATAAGTGATGTATCATCGGCAAATAATACTATCTTAGTCATGTCATGTACCATAAACGGAAGATCATTTATGTAGGTTAGGAAAAGAAAAGGACCCAATATAGAGCCCTGAGGTACACCCATTTTTACACGAGCACCAGAGGATTTAACTCCATTTACACTTTGAACCCGATCCTTCCAATACGAGTTAATTAAATCCAAACCCTTATCTCCCACTCCATAGTGTTTTAGTTTGCTCAGCAAGGTCTCATGCTCAACACAATCAAACGCCTTCGATAAGTCACAAAATATGCCAATAGAATTTTGGGAATTTTCCTAGGCACTAAAACTAGTATATTTATTTGTTTATCTTATTTTATGTATCTGTATGAATGTATGTAAGTATATACCTGTATCTTTATACAGGGTGTTAAGCGCATCGTGTGCCAAATCGAATGGGATGATTGGAGGGGTCTTTAGGTACCTCAGAAAAAAAAATAAAAAATCCTGGCCCAAAGATTTTTTTTTAACTGACTTTCAATGGTTTTGGGTGAAAATTGCCAAAAATCTACATTCAAATTTTTTTTTAAAAAAACCTGTTGGGTATAACTAACTTTTTTTGTTAAACCTTTAATCTGTGATAGTGTGCGCTTCTATCGAACCCAAAATTACAGTGACATCTACTTTTTTTTTTATCCATCTTCTTGTATCCCTTTCTCCCGGGGGCTGTTTTTTTGAATAGACCCAGGGGGATTTGTAATACTGACTGAGTAATGAGTATTACAAATCCCCCTGGGTCTATTCAAAAAAACAGCCCCCGGGAGAAAGGGATACAAGATAGATTTCACTACGTTAGAGTGAGAAAGCAAATTTTACCTGTATCAAACAAAGAACGGGAGGCGGTTACTTCAAGTAAACCCTTCAAAATTTAATTTTTTTACCTGACTGTGAGTGTAATTACCGGAAATACTAGTTTTTACGTCACCTATTGAATATTAGAAAATTGCGACTTATTACAGAAAAAAAAAAATTTGCGATGTTACTCATTTTATTTCATAACGTATTGCATACCATTAGAATGGGGACAGTCCAGAGATGTTTTGAAAAAATTGGAAGAGCATGATCACTTTTAGTTTTTTTTTTATTGAGATCGAAAGTTGACTATCACATTTATTTTAACGTAAAAAAAAAACTTTGGGGGGCTGTAAAAAAAAAAGTAGATGTCACTGGCGAGTAATTTTGGGTTCGATAGAAGCGCACACTATCACAGATTAAAGGTTTAACAAAAAAAGTTAGTTATACCCAACAGGTTTTTTTAAAAAAAAATTTGAATGTAGATTTTTGGCAATTTTCACCCAAAACCATTGAAAGTCAGTTAAAAAAAAATCTTTGGGCCAGGATTTTTTATTTTTTTTTCTGAGGTACCTAAAGACCCCTCCAATCATCCCATTCGATTTGGCACACGATGCGCCTAACACCCTGTATAATTATTAGGGATGCAACGATTACGAAGCGGTGCATCATCTTGCATCTGTAATCGTAATAATCACGATTAATAACGATGCAGTGCACCGTAGTAAGAATCGTACGATTATTAAATCGAATTGAAAACTTCAATGGGATTGCACTTTTTGACAAATACCAGACCTGAATACTAGATTCTAGAGCCGAAAAACAACCTTACAAAAATCGGATCTCTCGCTGCCATTTTAGCTCATTTTGAGCTAAATCTGACTTTTTTTTGTCAGATTTGGCTCTCATTTTAAATTCTACTGAGGTCTATGATTTAATTTTCGGTTTGAAGTATTAATACATTTTCGTTTTCGCGATATCTCATCCACATTTTAAAAGATTAATCTCCCACGTAAATTGGATGAGATATCGCTTGATTAACGAGGTTATACAGAATCATGTTTCATATTGTGTTTTTCAAAACAAATTGGCCTCTACGCATCCAAAAATCAGAATCCTGACCAAGTGAACCTTTGACTTCGATCTCAAATTAGTAGAAAAAGTTACAAAATCTTTGACTTTCTTAACGTTTTTTTTAATGATTTAACTCTCATTGGAATGCAAAGAAACACTATGAGAACTCATTCTGAGGATAATCTCAACTAAATTTGCTTAAATAATCGTAATGCATCGGTTATCGTAATAAATAACGTAATAAATAACGATTAATATCGTAATCGTAATCGTAATCGTAATCGTAATGGCCGAATCGTTGCATCCCTAATAATTATATTTATTTATTATATTTATTAATGTTAAATACTGTTTTATTAGTTAAATGTGCACACTATGCCTGCCTCACTTTATATGCTCTCTCTCTTTCACGGGTTTGCTGGAAGAAATCTCTTTAGAGATAAGCTCGCCCTTTGTAATTGTCTATGATGTTATTTATATTTCCCTGTGTACAATAAAGTGTTAAAATAAATACAATTATTCTAGCTGTAATCAAGTCGTCGATTTTATGATTAAGTATCGCTGTCATACGCGGTTACACTGATATTACATCTACTAACGTAAGCGAAAAAAAAATTGTCTATGTTTGACAGCCTTCATCTTGCAATGCAAGATATTGACAAGACAGACTTAGGGTTGAACCTCATCTGGGAGCACCGCATCGCCTTTTTCTGTCGCTCCATCCTTTTCTGTCACTCAGGAACGTCATTTGCTAGAACAAATAAGGTAGACGGAACGCAACCGCATGCCGCAGCATCACCGCGCGCGATCGCGTTCCGTCTACCTTATTTGCTCTAGCAAATGACGTTCCTGAGTGACAGAACAGGATGGAGTGACAGCAAAAGGCGATGCGCTGCTGCCAGATGAGGTTCAACCCTTACGACAATCCTTTTCTTGTACCTTTACAGCATGGAACGACATTCGGACAGACAGCACAGTAGACGCGATCCTGGCCAAAGTGCCAGACCGCAACAAAAACTACCTCAAGAACGTGTGCGGGCTCCCCATCAGCCCCTACTTCAGCGCGCTCAAGATGAGATGGATGAAGGACAACGTCAAGACTGTTAGAAGGGCTAGCAGGGACAAGCGGCTTCTGTTCGGTACTGTCGACTCGTGGATCGTGTGGGTGAGTGTCTCACTACCTCAGGAACGTGTGCTCCCCATCAGCCCCTACTTCAGCGCGCTCAAGATGAGATGGATGAAGGACAACGTCAAGACTGTTAGAAGGGCTAGCAGGGACAAGCGGCTTCTGTTCGGTACTGTCGACTCGTGGATCGTGTGGGTGAGTGTCTCACTACCTCAGGAACGTGTGCTCCCCATCAGCCCCTACTTCAGCGCGCTCAAGATGAGATGGATGAAGGACAACGTCAAGACTGTTAGAAGGGCTAGCAGGGACAAGCGGCTTCTGTTCGGTACTGTCGACTCGTGGATCGTGTGGGTGAGTGTCTCACTACCTCAGGAACGTGTGCTCCCCATCAGCCCCTACTTCAGCGCGCTCAAGATGAGATGGATGAAGGACAACGTCAAGACTGTTAGAAGGGCTAGCAGGGACAAGCGGCTTCTGTTCGGTACTGTCGACTCGTGGATCGTGTGGGTGAGTGTCTCACTACCTCAGGAACGTGTGCTCCCCATCAGCCCCTACTTCAGCGCGCTCAAGATGAGATGGATGAAGGACAACGTCAAGACTGTTAGAAGGGCTAGCAGGGACAAGCGGCTTCTGTTCGGTACTGTCGACTCGTGGATCGTGTGGGTGAGTGTCTCACTACCTCAGGAACGTGTGCTCCCCATCAGCCCCTACTTCAGCGCGCTCAAGATGAGATGGATGAAGGACAACGTCAAGACTGTTAGAAGGGCTAGCAGGGACAAGCGGCTTCTGTTCGGTACTGTCGACTCGTGGATCGTGTGGGTGAGTGTCTCACTACCTCAGGAACGTGTGCTCCCCATCAGCCCCTACTTCAGCGCGCTCAAGATGAGATGGATGAAGGACAACGTCAAGACTGTTAGAAGGGCTAGCAGGGACAAGCGGCTTCTGTTCGGTACTGTCGACTCGTGGATCGTGTGGGTGAGTGTCTCACTACCTCAGGAACGTGTGCTCCCCATCAGCCCCTACTTCAGCGCGCTCAAGATGAGATGGATGAAGGACAACGTCAAGACTGTTAGAAGGGCTAGCAGGGACAAGCGGCTTCTGTTCGGTACTGTCGACTCGTGGATCGTGTGGGTGAGTGTCTCACTACCTCAGGAACGTGTGCTCCCCATCAGCCCCTACTTCAGCGCGCTCAAGATGAGATGGATGAAGGACAACGTCAAGACTGTTAGAAGGGCTAGCAGGGACAAGCGGCTTCTGTTCGGTACTGTCGACTCGTGGATCGTGTGGGTGAGTGTCTCACTACCTCAGGAACGTGTGCTCCCCATCAGCCCCTACTTCAGCGCGCTCAAGATGAGATGGATGAAGGACAACGTCAAGACTGTTAGAAGGGCTAGCAGGGACAAGCGGCTTCTGTTCGGTACTGTCGACTCGTGGATCGTGTGGGTGAGTGTCTCACTACCTCAGGAACGTGTGCTCCCCATCAGCCCCTACTTCAGCGCGCTCAAGATGAGATGGATGAAGGACAACGTCAAGACTGTTAGAAGGGCTAGCAGGGACAAGCGGCTTCTGTTCGGTACTGTCGACTCGTGGATCGTGTGGGTGAGTGTCTCACTACCTCAGGAACGTGTGCTCCCCATCAGCCCCTACTTCAGCGCGCTCAAGATGAGATGGATGAAGGACAACGTCAAGACTGTTAGAAGGGCTAGCAGGGACAAGCGGCTTCTGTTCGGTACTGTCGACTCGTGGATCGTGTGGGTGAGTGTCTCACTACCTCAGGAACGTGTGCTCCCCATCAGCCCCTACTTCAGCGCGCTCAAGATGAGATGGATGAAGGACAACGTCAAGACTGTTAGAAGGGCTAGCAGGGACAAGCGGCTTCTGTTCGGTACTGTCGACTCGTGGATCGTGTGGGTGAGTGTCTCACTACCTCAGGAACGTGTGCTCCCCATCAGCCCCTACTTCAGCGCGCTCAAGATGAGATGGATGAAGGACAACGTCAAGACTGTTAGAAGGGCTAGCAGGGACAAGCGGCTTCTGTTCGGTACTGTCGACTCGTGGATCGTGTGGGTGAGTGTCTCACTACCTCAGGAACGTGTGCTCCCCATCAGCCCCTACTTCAGCGCGCTCAAGATGAGATGGATGAAGGACAACGTCAAGACTGTTAGAAGGGCTAGCAGGGACAAGCGGCTTCTGTTCGGTACTGTCGACTCGTGGATCGTGTGGGTGAGTGTCTCACTACCTCAGGAACGTGTGCTCCCCATCAGCCCCTACTTCAGCGCGCTCAAGATGAGATGGATGAAGGACAACGTCAAGACTGTTAGAAGGGCTAGCAGGGACAAGCGGCTTCTGTTCGGTACTGTCGACTCGTGGATCGTGTGGGTGAGTGTCTCACTACCTCAGGAACGTGTGCTCCCCATCAGCCCCTACTTCAGCGCGCTCAAGATGAGATGGATGAAGGACAACGTCAAGACTGTTAGAAGGGCTAGCAGGGACAAGCGGCTTCTGTTCGGTACTGTCGACTCGTGGATCGTGTGGGTGAGTGTCTCACTACCTCAGGAACGTGTGCTCCCCATCAGCCCCTACTTCAGCGCGCTCAAGATGAGATGGATGAAGGACAACGTCAAGACTGTTAGAAGGGCTAGCAGGGACAAGCGGCTTCTGTTCGGTACTGTCGACTCGTGGATCGTGTGGGTGAGTGTCTCACTACCTCAGGAACGTGTGCTCCCCATCAGCCCCTACTTCAGCGCGCTCAAGATGAGATGGATGAAGGACAACGTCAAGACTGTTAGAAGGGCTAGCAGGGACAAGCGGCTTCTGTTCGGTACTGTCGACTCGTGGATCGTGTGGGTGAGTGTCTCACTACCTCAGGAACGTGTGCTCCCCATCAGCCCCTACTTCAGCGCGCTCAAGATGAGATGGATGAAGGACAACGTCAAGACTGTTAGAAGGGCTAGCAGGGACAAGCGGCTTCTGTTCGGTACTGTCGACTCGTGGATCGTGTGGGTGAGTGTCTCACTACCTCAGGAACGTGTGCTCCCCATCAGCCCCTACTTCAGCGCGCTCAAGATGAGATGGATGAAGGACAACGTCAAGACCGTGCAGAGAGCTACCAGGGACAAGTTGTTATTGTTTCTACCAGAAGGGGTGAGGTTAAAATTGGTGGGGGACGTTACCAGCCTCGCGTTAGCATTTCCTCTGCCAAGTTACAAGATCAATTGATCGCATTTACATACAATTTTATACCTTATCTTATCACTAAACAAGACAGCCTATAATAGCGGAACAATAATTTCGAAAAACTATTCGCGTTTCGTCGCGTCTAGTTCTAGTTCGCGTCAGGGTTGACCCCGAAAGAGGTAGAGAGACGACCTGGACATTCGACAAAGAGTGGATGGAACTGGCTCAGGATAAAGGGGGAGGCCTTTTCCCAGCAGTGGGATGAAATAGGCTAAGAAAAAAAAATCGCGTTTGGGGTTCACACGAGACTATTTTTAACAATCAAAATTAGAATCGAAACTAAAATAATTGAATAAAATCGGTAGTAGCGGATTTCATGCTATCTCGTCTCCCGCAAAAAAGTCTGTTAGTTTTTTAGTAGAACGCGTAACTCGTCCATAGTTATATGGTCTGAGGAGGTTATAAATTTGATTAAGAGTATTTATGTATTGTCGTCAGAACCTGACGGGCGGGCCGCGCGGAGGACTTCACATAACTGACGTCACAAACGCGTCTCGAACACTACTCATGAACCTGGAGACTTTGAACTGGGACCCCATGCTGTGCCGGTGAGATGTTATCTATTTATTGTTAGAACCTAGGACTTCATATAACTGACGTCACAAACACTACTCATGAACCTGGAGACTTTGAACTGGGACCCCATGCTGTGCCGGTGAGATGTTATCTATTTATTGTTAGAACCTAGGACTTCATATAACTGACGTCACAAACACTACTCATGAACCTGGAGACTTTGAACTGGGACCCCATGCTGTGCCGGTGAGATGTTATCTATTTATTGTTAGAACCTAGGACTTCATATAACTGACGTCACAAACACTACTCATGAACCTGGAGACTTTGAACTGGGACCCCATGCTGTGCCGGTGAGATGTTATCTATTTATTGTTAGAACCTAGGACTTCATATAACTGACGTCACAAACACTACTCATGAACCTGGAGACTTTGAACTGGGACCCCATGCTGTGCCGGTGAGATGTTATCTATTTATTGTTAGACCCTAGGACTTCATATAACTGACGTCACAAACACTACTCATGAACCTGGAGACTTTGAACTGGGACCCCATGCTGTGCCGGTGAGATGTTATCTATTTATTGTTAGAACCTAGGACTTCATATAACTGACGTCACAAACACTACTCATGAACCTGGAGACTTTGAACTGGGACCCCATGCTGTGCCGGTGAGATGTTATCTATTTATTGTTAGAACCTAGGACTTCATATAACTGACGTCACAAAAACTACTCATGAACCTGGAGACTTTGAACTGGGACCCCATGCTGTGCCGGTGAGATATTTTAAGTCAGATCATAAGCTATCAAACAAACAAAGTTTCATCAAAATCGGTTCAGTAGTCTTCGCGTGATGCTCGATCAAACAAACAAACTCCTTTTTTAAATTTATAGTTTTATAATAGTACGAGCATTTACCAGCGACTTCGTCTGCATAAATAATATACCAGATTTTAAGTTAGATCATAAGCTATCAAACAAAAAAGTTTCATCAAAATCGGTTCAGTAGTTTTTGCGTGATACTCGAACAAACAAATCCACAACCAAACAAACAGACGGTCAAAGAGTACAAAAAGTTTTGATTTGGAAGCAGGGACAGGTAAAAACCATATCGTAATCCTTTTCTTGTAAATATCTTCAATTTACAGACACACTTCTGTTACAATTTTATAATAGTTTAGATAGATACATAGATTACTTGCTTTTGCACCCTACTTAGTCCGCGTGGACTTCGAATATAAATAGGGAACATAATTAGAACAACATACAAACTTCAAAACCACGTTTTTGGTTTTGGGGTTGATTTTCGAAAAATTCTTTCTTAGTGCACATCTTCCGTGGAATATAGGAATTTTCTTAATGTGACGGACTGACTCTCAATATTATTGTTTAGGAATGGAATTGATTCGACTACTAAAGAATTATAGGTAAATTTATGCAAAATCACAAGGGAAATTAAACAAAGGATAGTCACGTACCGGTACCTGGCCGAGCTTCTCTTGCCGGCTGGTGTGGAGATGTTGTAACTTCTTCAAACTTCAGGAACGGTACCGTCCTATATCTTCCTTTATGTCCAGAAGGTTTTAACACACTGTAGAATACTTTGGAATGGATTATGCAGGGGAATCAGGTAATTTTTACACTTCACGTGCGCGTCCGCCAGTAGGTCGGGGCGGAAGCTCCTTTTTTCTTTTTAAACATGGCCACCGGGGTTCGTCAGTTTGTCTCTAGTCAAGGGTACAAAGTGGGCGGGAAAATTTGAAATATGGTTCTAAAGAAAACTAAGTAAGACGGTGAGTTAGTCTGGCGTAAACAATTATTTTAGTTAAACACCCAACCAACCAATAAAATGAATAAAAAAGTTAAAAAATTAATTCAAACTCCTTTATTTGTCACGAGCTTTTACCCGCGACTTTGTCCGCATAAATTATATACCAGATTTTAAGTCAGATCATAGGTTATCAAACAAAAAAGTTACATCAAAATCGGTTCAGTAGTTTTTGCGTGATACTCGAACAAACAAACACACAAACAAACAAACAGACAGACAAAAAGTCCAAAAATTTGTGATTTGTAATCAGGAGGCTTCCCTGATTCCAAATCACAAAGGACATCTGGCACATAATACCCAAAAATGTATAACCGTCCTTCTATTTTTATTATGGACTATGAAACAGTAGAAACTAACTGCAGGCATTAGTTTATTTTATAATGATTTATTAGTTTTTATCATTTTTGTATAAAAAAAACATTGTGCTTGCAACACCTCCTACCTCCTCCTACTAAACAACATTGACAGCCATTTTGGGGTTGCTGCTTTTTTATAATTAATTAATAATAAATGATTAAATAACTCGTTAAATAAAAATAAATGATGTTATCTGAGTCGTTTTTATAAAACCTCATAATTTATTACACATTTGACTTCAGTCAAAACTACTATACATTTTAAGGTATTTTTTCAAAGGAGAGCGGCGGTTGTCCTTTTTGGAGAAGATATTTATAAAAAAACCATATCGTAATCTTTTTTTTGTAAATATCTTTAATGTACAGACACAAATTCTGTTACAGTTTTATAATAGTTTAGATGTATGTTCAGAGACTGTGTTTGTTTGATTGAAACAGACAGATGTTTGTTTCATTTTTGAATTTTACCAGGTCAACAGACCTGATGATTTTTTGGATCTACCATCCGAAAAAGCATCAGGTTTTTCTAAAGGTGGACTTCCGATGCCAGCGGCCGATGCGTCTAACGCGCGCGGCCGACGACAGACCTCACTTCCGATGTCAGCGACTGACGCGTGCCTATTGTGCAGAGTGTTATCACTTTAGGGTATTTTCCCCAAAATTTACCCTAAATTTTGGGGAAAATACCCTAAAGTGATATGTTTGTTGTGTTTTTATGTTTTGGTGTTTAAACAAAAACATAAAAA
Source organism: Agonopterix subpropinquella (assembly GCA_922987775.1). Lineage (NCBI taxonomy): Eukaryota > Metazoa > Arthropoda > Insecta > Lepidoptera > Depressariidae > Agonopterix > Agonopterix subpropinquella. Next base: position 378,638 of record OV277715.1, read on the forward strand.
CACAAACAAAAAAAAACAATACATATTTTAATAAAGAATATTTGATTGATTGACAGATTGATAGGTTTAGAGAATATATGAATGCATTTTTTTTACAGGGTGTATGATAAAATACATTTTTGGGAGTAATGAGTACCTTGGCTTTTTAACCTGTACCTACATGGATCGCTTTCTAGCTAATAATTATGTAGGCAAGAGATTTTCCGAAAAAAGAAAAAGTAGAGTCAAGTGGCTCGATAGATGGTGTTAACGCTACGTGGATGAGCGACCTTGCAGATAATAAAATACAAATAAAATAGTAATAAAAATTAAGCAAATTTTCGGTAAAAACTTAGTAATATTTCTGGCAAACATTCTTGTTCCGCGTGACGTCAGAGCATAGCCGCGCGCGGCCGCGACCGATGCGACAAACATCGGCCGCGCGCGTCAGTCGCTGGCATCGGAAGCGGCGCCATACGTTTTCATAGTAACTAGTATGGCCGCATCGGCCGTCGGCCGCGAGCCGCGCGCGTCAGACGCGTCGGCCGCTAGCATCGGAAGTCCACCTTAAAAGTGGAAAAACATGGTTTGTCAACCACTATCCAGGATGAAATTGATATCATTAGCATGCTTTTAAACTAAGAATACCCATCAAACTGAACCACTTTCACTATGGGAGCAAACCGATCAGAGCAAAAAAAAATCTGCTGTTGCATACATTTGAGTCGAGTAGGCATTGCAGTTTACTATGAAACAGCAGATTTTTCTTTTTTGCTCCAATCGTTTTGCATAGATAGTAAAAGTTGTTCAGAGTTGTTGATGGGCAGACTCTTAGTTTAAAAGGATGCTAATGATATCAATTTCACCCTGTATACCTGGAGAGTTATTAATTTATAACTCGAAAAATTCCTTGATTGAATAATATGGTTTATTAGTCTGATAAATAAATAAATAAATAAATATCTTGGACAATGTCACACAAATTATCTAGTCACATTTAAAGTACCAGAATCTAGCCTGGACTTGTATTATGATGACTAGACAACGATATAGAATACATATATAAATACAAACATCCATGACTCGGGTACAAATATTCATATTCATCATACAAATATTTGTCCCTTACGGGATTCGAACCCGCGACCCTCGGCACAGCAGGCAGGTTCACTACCGACTGTGCTACCGGGCCGTCTGATGATCGAATAATCATCATAATTTTATTTAAGAGCTACGCTCTTGTCGGTGGAGTATTCGTCAATCCTTTATCTTGAGTTCTTGTTACGACACGACATTATAGTATAAGAGATAAGTGTACTTTTTGCAACCATCAGCAGCAAGGCTGATTCAGTGTTTATGGGATGTAGAGCTTTTCTGTGATGGGGATGGACCAGGTCTGCCTGCATACCTCAAGTCGGTTTAGGAGTTACTGATGATTAAAGGTCTGTAAAAAATTAACGATCAGCTGCATGGCTGGTCGTATGTTATTGTTGTAGTATGCCCTGTAGCTATGTGAACAGTACAAAAACTGTCACGATCTGTCAGTCGGTTTAGGCATGTTTAGGAGATACAGCCAGTCAAAGTTCCGACCTTTGAACGGCTGTATCTCCTAAACCGACTGATGAACCATGTCAGTTTTTGTACTGTTCACATAGCTACAGTGCATACTACAACAATAACATACGACCAGCCATGCAGCTGTTCGTTAATTTTTTACAGACCTTGTTTTTTACAAACACTGAATCAGCCTTGCTGCTGACGGTTGCAAAAAGTACACTTATCTCTCGGAATATTAACTTTTTCCTTCACTTGGGGCAGATAACTCTGTCTAGGTCTTCCATTGTCTCTCTTCCCCTCTATCTTCCCTTCCAGTATGGTTTTAAAGAAATTGTCGTTTCGTATCAAGTGTGCGATCGCAGAATAAAGTCTAAAAACGATTATCTTATTGTTATTATGAGAGCAGATTGACGAGGGCAATTTATAAGGCGAGCGTAAGTGGAAATGTTGGAAGGGGACGGCCTAGACGTACATATACGGACCAAATTGGCGACGTGCTTAAGAAGGGCCAGGTCAGATCTGCCCGGAACCGAAGAGCATGCAAGCAAGGTCTTATGAATGTGGAGGAAGCTAGAGAGGTATGTCAGGATCGTAGCAGGTGGCGTTCCGTTGTCTCTGCCTACCCCAGTGGGAGACAGGCGTGAGAATATGTATGTATCTTATTGTTGTAATATATTGTGCAGGTTGTTCGGTATCCACCGGGACTCGCTGCCGCAGATCCTGAGCAGCTCCGAGGTGTACGGCGTCGTGAGGAACGGCTCCGTGCTGGACGGCATCACTATATCCGGCGTGAGTACTTCACTTCATCATACGAACATTTTTGAAGTGAAAACTTTTTTAGCACCTTTTGGTATAATTAAAAAATGTTAAACTCGCGTCAGGACCGTGACGTCACTCTGACCTGATCGAAAATTGGTCAGACATATGTCTGATATAGGAGATATCTCCTTCTCTTGCTACCATGCGGCGAAAATGTTCCTGCTGTTTCGTTTAAGCCCCCTCTCTTTCTACCGCGCGGCGAAAATGTATGCCTGTTCCTGCTTTTATAAATTGACATGTTTGTGTACGATAGCGCAATAAATGAATATTGTATTTTACCACATAAATGATAGTACTTTTATACTGATAATTTAAGCAATTCGTGCGAAATTATTCCCAAACCTTTCCAAAATATCAAAAATGCACAACGTTAATGTTCAAGTTTTCACTTCTGCCGGCACTCCTGGAGTGCAACCCGTTGTTTTTTATTTTTATGAAATCGTCGATAAGGTGAACAGAATATTATTACAATTACAGTCATAAAATGACAAAAGGTAGGAAAGTAGGAAGTAAATGAGGTGCCATCGGAAGGAGACCGATCTAAATAAAACCGGTCAAGTGCGAGTCGGGCTACTCGCGCACCGAGGGTTCGGTACCACACCACCACAGACCACAACATTATTAACTTAGAAAAAAAACTTATTTTGTCCGGGACCTTTAGCGTGAGACCGACTCACACTTGGCCGGTTTTTAGTATTTGTTGTTATTCTGTAGAGTTTGCTCTATAATCACACTAAGTTTGACGCTTGTATCTATTACCGTTTTTACAATAGAGCGTGAAGAAAAAACGTTAATAAAAACTAGTTTCTTGTTGAAAGCTCCCCTTAATTTTTAACTTTTTGTAATTTTTATTATTTTTTAACAAATCCGCCGTAATCAGGGCCGGATTAAGCCATGCAGAGGCCCCTAGGCACTGCAAGTCTCGGGGCCCCCCTGCCCATGGGCGTAACAATGATTCTTTTCCAGTGTGGTCCAGATTAGGTGGTCGCAATAAAACAGCACATATCTACTAAAATCGAGCTTCTACTACATACAATATGAATATGAATAGGATAGACTGGTAGATTATGCTATCATTTTCAGCGTCTAACGGCGTTTTGTGAAACTTTTTGGCACCGGGTTTTTTTAGACTAATTCGACCCCGCTAAACACGATTCTGCCCGGTGCCACCCCGTCCCCCGCTTCCTTAACCCCCCGAAATGTGTCTCGACCCGCGGTTTTTTTAGTTTTATACAAAAACTATTAGAGAAAAATGAAAACCGTCAATGACAAAAATAATCTCCATTAAATTCTCTACAATATTTGAAAACCATTTTTTTTGATAGGAATAATAAGTTAGGAAATATGTGTGTCCGAACTGCGTGTAAATTTTTGGTATTGCATATTTTTGCATTTGCTTTCAATTTATCGAAAAACGGCCGAAGCTGTGATAGAATGACCTAGAAGCGAATTAATTTCGATACATTTACCTACAAAACGAGACCTTATTTACTGTCGTACGAGTATTCGTTTACGATTTATAGCTCAGTGCAGACATACTCTACCGCGAGTTTCGAGTACTGTGCTACACTCTATGCTCGATGCATCAGAAAGTTATGCATTTGCAATAGTAACAATTTTATTTATATTAACATTTTGTTGGTGACATTAAAGAGACGGAGGGTGTATGGGCGTTAGTCCACCACACATGTCCAATGGGGATTGGTGGCCTTCATAATAAGCATCGGAATTTCTTCTTCAGCGTATGCAGGTTTCCTCGTGATGTTTTCCTTCACCGTTTGAGAGCAGTCGGTATTACGTACGCGAAATGAAAGACTAATATAAAAGACTAATATTTTGATATATTGGATCGATATCTTTGCGCAAAAATCATAATCTTTATTTGCATTTTCTTCTTCTTTAAATTCTGTAAGCATCTCTACGGTTAGAAGGCTGCGAGAGACGAAAATTGCGGCCCACAGAGCTGCAACAAGCCCCAAATTAACTGCACAACACCGCAGAGACCGCGGTAGCAGCCTGCCGACCAAATCAACTAAGTAAGGTTCTCTTCTCGGATAATACGAGGTTGTGCCTTTTCTGCAACGACAGCTTCGAAAGAGTAGACAAGAGTCAGGGAGACCATTTTTCTAAAGCCTGTATACAGAAGAAAATGAACTACGGAGGTGGATTTTTCATGTTCTGGGGCGGCTACTCAATCGAAGGCAAAACCGAACTCGCATGCGTTTCCAGGACAGGTCAAGGGTCGTTGGTTGCTCCTCGGTACATTGCAGAGATCCTGGACCCTGGATGTGCATGTGGTCTCATATGTAGGTTTTGTTGGGTATGGGTATGTAATACAACGCCCGTTCCCACAAAGCGTCGTGTGTCTACAATATAGATTGGGACCCTTTTATGCAGTGGCTGGGGCGTGAAGTCTAGACCTGAATTTGATTGGGGACGAGCTGAACCAACGAGTTCGGGCCCATGGTCCTACCCATATGCCACCCTTCAAGACCTCCAGGATGCCGTCTTTTTGCTGAATGGTACGACATGCCTCAACAACTCGTAATGAAATTTGTTAGGTCTAAGCATGACGGCAAGGAAGCAGTTATCAGGGTAAGGGGCTAGGTGTTAGCACATTTTAAGAAGCATTTTTGACGATTTAATTGTGTAAATAAACGTGCACATAAACATTTAAAAATGAAGTTATAATTCCCCTTTTACTATTAATTTTGTTCTTAAACCGTGATTAAAAAGCTCCCTGCGGCATCTGTACTGCAGCCACTGCAGGCTATACATCCTTAACTAATACTTGTATAACAATAAGCTAGGTGTTGTTTTGTAGGTAAATGTATCGAGATTAATTCACTTCTTGACTATTTTATCACAGCTTCGGCCGTTTTTCGATAAATGAAGGAAAACATCGCGGGGAAACCTGCATACATTGAAGAAGAAATTCCGATGCTTATTGTGAAGTTCACCAATCCGCATTGGGCATGCGTGGTGGACTAACGCCCATACACCCTCTGTCTCTTTAATGTCACCAACAAAATGTTAATATAAATATAAAATAGTTATTATTACATGCATAACTTTCTGATGCATCGAGCATAGTAATGTAGCACAGTACTCGATACTCGCGGTGGAGTCTGTCTGCACTGAGCTATAAATCGTAAACGAATACTCGTACGAAAATAAATAAGGTCTCGTTTTGGAAGCTTAATTCGCTTCTTGGCCATTCTATCACAGCTTCGGCCGTTTTTCGATAAATTGAAAGCAAAACAAAAAATTTGCAAAACCAAAAATTTACACGCAGTTCGGACACACATATTTCCTAACTTATTATTCCTATCAAAAAAATTGTTTCACAAATATTGTAGAGAAATTAATGGAGATTATTTTTGTCATTGACGGTTTTCTTTTATCTGTAATAGTTTTTGTATAAAACTAAAAAAAACGCAGTTAGGGACACATTTTGGGGGGTGGGGGGTTAAGAAAGTGGGGGACGGGGTGGCACCGGGCAGAATCGTGTTCAGCGGGGTCTAATTAGTCTAAAAAAACCCGGTGCCAAAAAGTTTTTCTTCGTGTAAAGCTTGATGTGCTCTTGACTGTACAAAAGCTGTTCTAAGAATAAGTGAGAGAAGTGTTTCAAATCTCTGTTTCTGTATTGCAAAATAGCTTTAATATTTCGCGGCTATTTTAAATGGAGTATAGGTATGCAAGGTTTTCGGCATCGTCGTCTAATTGTGAACCCTGTAGACTGCAAAGCTTTCTGAAAACTGCTGTAACCTTTTGACAAAGCCTTAGTTGCATCGGTCCTTGCAAGTATAGTATAGTCTGTGTAGTGTTCCATAGCAAAATTGGGAAAACGGAACACTTATTGAATCACCTCGGTGTCTGTCCGTCCATCTGTCTGTAACAGTAACACTCGTACACTCGTTTATCTCGGAGATAAAGAGATTTAGATAGGCCCAATTAGAAGAGTGCAGTCAAAAAAGATTTATAATTATAATTGAGCTTAGGAGTCAAAAGTTTTTTATTCTAAAATTATCATGTGGGGTATCATTAAAGGAAACGTTATGAAAATGAAAAAAATTTTTTTTTTCATCTTTTCTTAATTTTTTATTCAATTCAAATACGAAAACGATTTTTTTTTCTCACGAGCCGCGGGGCCCCTTGGGGTTGGTGGGCCCATAGGCCCGTGCCTACTTTGCCTATATGGTTAATCCGGCACTGGCCGTAATAACGCATAATCTGAGAAAATTTCAACTATCTAGCTATTACGGTTCAAAAGTTACAGCCCTAAATAGGTAGGACAGACGGACGGACGGACGGACAACGTAGGCTTAGTAATAGGGTCCCGTTTTCACCCTTTGGGTACGGAACCCTAAAAACTAGGATGTCACCTCTCAGTTTGCCGCATTTTAAGGATTGCTGGGTTCAAAGAAGTCATTTTTAATTCTAGTTTTGCAGCTGATTAAGAGGTGGTAACCACAGTTGTATATTTTTTTATAGTGGAGGAAAATATCGAGCTCGCTTTGTTCGTTCTAGATTTTAGGTGGTAAAAAACTCGAGCGCTCGAGTTTTTAGATTTCGTTGCATCGCCATAACCTGGGTCTGGCCCCTGAGGAAAAATAATTGCTACGCCCATGTAAAGCACTCTTCTTGTCTCATTTACTCTATGTCTATGGTATGATAGTATAAGAGATACGTGTATTTTTTGCAACCATCAGCAGCAAGGCTGATTCAGTGTTTATGGGGTGTAGAGCATCTCTGTGATGGGGATGGACCAGGTCTGCCTGCATAACTCCAGTCGGTTTAGGAGTTACTGATGATTAAAGGTCTGTAAAAAAGTAATGATTAACTGCACGGCTGATCGTATGATATTGTTGTAGTATGCACTGTAGATATGTGAACAGTACAATAAAACCGGTCAAGTGCGAGTCGGGCTACTCGCGCACCGAGGGTTCCGTACCACACCACCACAGAACACAACATTATTAACTTAGAACTTTTTTTGTACGGGACCTTTAGCGCAAGACCGACTCACACTTGGCCAGTTTTTAGTATATAGGGTCCTTCTTAATATGCTGACACTTTTTTAAGGGGATGATCACACCTTCAAACTGAACAACTTCCTCTATGGGACCAACATCGAAATCGCGAAAAAAAAATCATCACTTCCATACAAAACTGCAAACCTACTCGGAGCCAAACATATGGGACAACTGTTTTATTTTTTCGTGATTTCGATGTTGGTCCCATAGAGGAAGTTGTTCAGTTTGACGGTCTGGTCATCGCCTTAAAAAAGTGTCAGCATATTAAGAAGGACCCTGTATGTTGTTATTCTGTAGAGTTTGCTCTATAATTACACTAAGTTTGACGCTTGTATGTATTACCGTTTTTACGATAGAGCGTGAAGAAAAAACGTTGATAAAAACTAGTTTCTTGTTGAGAACCCCCCTTAATTTTTAACTTTTTGACATTTTTATTATTTGTTAACAAATCCGCCGGAATAATGCATTGAACTTTCAACTATCTAGCTATTACGGTTCAAAAGTTACAGCCCTAAATAGGTAGGACAAAAAAAGTTCTAAGTTAATAATGTTGTGTTCTGTGGTGGTGTGGTACGGAACCCTCGGTGCGCGAGTAGCCCGACTCGCACTTGACCGGTTTTATTGTACTGTTCACATTGCTACAGTGCATACTACAACAATAACATACGATCAGCCTTGCAGTGGAATGTTAATTTTTTACAGACCTTTAATCATCAGTAACTCCTAAACCGACTGGAGTTATGCAGGCAGACCTGGTCCATCCCCATCACAGAGATGCTCTAAACACCATTAACACTGAATCAGCCTTGCTGCTGATGGTTGCAAAAAGTACACGTTATCTCTCGGAATATGACTATTAATGTGTGGTGTCTGTCGGTCAGATCCTGGGCAACCAGCAGTCAGCGCTGGTGGGTCAGAACTGTCTACAAGCAGGCCAGGCCAAGAACACTTACCGCTCCGGCTGCTTCCTGCTCTACAACACCGGCCCCCGCCGCGTGCTCTCCACACACGGCCTCCTGACCACACTCGCCTACAAGCTGGGACCCACCGAGCCCCCCGTCTACGCGCTAGAGGGTACACACATACACACACACATACTGCTCTCCACACACGGCCTCCTGACCACACTCGCCTACAAGCTGGGACCCACCGAGCCCCCCGTCTACGCGCTAGAGGGTACACACATACACACACACATACTGCTCTCCACACACGGCCTCCTGACCACACTCGCCTACAAGCTGGGACCCACCGAGCCCCCCGTCTACGCGCTAGAGGGTACACACATACACACACACATACTGCTCTCCACACACGGCCTCCTGACCACACTCGCCTACAAGCTGGGACCCACCGAGCCCCCCGTCTACGCGCTAGAGGGTACACACATACACACACACATACTGCTCTCCACACACGGCCTCCTGACCACACTCGCCTACAAGCTGGGACCCACCGAGCCCCCCGTCTACGCGCTAGAGGGTACACACATACACACACACATACTGCTCTCCACACACGGCCTCCTGACCACACTCGCCTACAAGCTGGGACCCACCGAGCCCCCCGTCTACGCGCTAGAGGGTACACACATACACACACACATACTGCTCTCCACACACGGCCTCCTGACCACACTCGCCTACAAGCTGGGACCCACCGAGCCCCCCGTCTACGCGCTAGAGGGTACACACATACACACACACATACTGCTCTCCACACACGGCCTCCTGACCACACTCGCCTACAAGCTGGGACCCACCGAGCCCCCCGTCTACGCGCTAGAGGGTACACACATACACACACACATACTGCTCTCCACACACGGCCTCCTGACCACACTCGCCTACAAGCTGGGACCCACCGAGCCCCCCGTCTACGCGCTAGAGGGTACACACATACACACACACATACTGCTCTCCACACACGGCCTCCTGACCACACTCGCCTACAAGCTGGGACCCACCGAGCCCCCCGTCTACGCGCTAGAGGGTACACACATACACACACACATACTGCTCTCCACACACGGCCTCCTGACCACACTCGCCTACAAGCTGGGACCCACCGAGCCCCCCGTCTACGCGCTAGAGGGTACACACATACACACACACATACTGCTCTCCACACACGGCCTCCTGACCACACTCGCCTACAAGCTGGGACCCACCGAGCCCCCCGTCTACGCGCTAGAGGGTACACACATACACACACACATACTGCTCTCCACACACGGCCTCCTGACCACACTCGCCTACAAGCTGGGACCCACCGAGCCCCCCGTCTACGCGCTAGAGGGTACACACATACACACACACATACTGCTCTCCACACACGGCCTCCTGACCACACTCGCCTACAAGCTGGGACCCACCGAGCCCCCCGTCTACGCGCTAGAGGGTACACACATACACACACACATACTGCTCTCCACACACGGCCTCCTGACCACACTCGCCTACAAGCTGGGACCCACCGAGCCCCCCGTCTACGCGCTAGAGGGTACACACATACACACACACATACTGCTCTCCACACACGGCCTCCTGACCACACTCGCCTACAAGCTGGGACCCACCGAGCCCCCCGTCTACGCGCTAGAGGGTACACACATACACACACACATACTGCTCTCCACACACGGCCTCCTGACCACACTCGCCTACAAGCTGGGACCCACCGAGCCCCCCGTCTACGCGCTAGAGGGTACACACATACACACACACATACTGCTCTCCACACACGGCCTCCTGACCACACTCGCCTACAAGCTGGGACCCACCGAGCCCCCCGTCTACGCGCTAGAGGGTACACACATACACACACACATACTGCTCTCCACACACGGCCTCCTGACCACACTCGCCTACAAGCTGGGACCCACCGAGCCCCCCGTCTACGCGCTAGAGGGTACACACATACACACACACATACTGCTCTCCACACACGGCCTCCTGACCACACTCGCCTACAAGCTGGGACCCACCGAGCCCCCCGTCTACGCGCTAGAGGGTACACACATACACACACACATACTGCTCTCCACACACGGCCTCCTGACCACACTCGCCTACAAGCTGGGACCCACCGAGCCCCCCGTCTACGCGCTAGAGGGTACACACATACACACACACATACTGCTCTCCACACACGGCCTCCTGACCACACTCGCCTACAAGCTGGGACCCACCGAGCCCCCCGTCTACGCGCTAGAGGGTACACACATACACACACACATACTGCTCTCCACACACGGCCTCCTGACCACACTCGCCTACAAGCTGGGACCCACCGAGCCCCCCGTCTACGCGCTAGAGGGTACACACATACACACACACATACTGCTCTCCACACACGGCCTCCTGACCACACTCGCCTACAAGCTGGGACCCACCGAGCCCCCCGTCTACGCGCTAGAGGGTACACACATACACACACACATACTGCTCTCCACACACGGCCTCCTGACCACACTCGCCTACAAGCTGGGACCCACCGAGCCCCCCGTCTACGCGCTAGAGGGTACACACATACACACACACATACTGCTCTCCACACACGGCCTCCTGACCACACTCGCCTACAAGCTGGGACCCACCGAGCCCCCCGTCTACGCGCTAGAGGGTACACACATACACACACACATACTGCTCTCCACACACGGCCTCCTGACCACACTCGCCTACAAGCTGGGACCCACCGAGCCCCCCGTCTACGCGCTAGAGGGTACACACATACACACACACATACTGCTCTCCACACACGGCCTCCTGACCACACTCGCCTACAAGCTGGGACCCACCGAGCCCCCCGTCTACGCGCTAGAGGGTACACACATACACACACACATACTGCTCTCCACACACGGCCTCCTGACCACACTCGCCTACAAGCTGGGACCCACCGAGCCCCCCGTCTACGCGCTAGAGGGTACACACATACACACACACATACTGCTCTCCACACACGGCCTCCTGACCACACTCGCCTACAAGCTGGGACCCACCGAGCCCCCCGTCTACGCGCTAGAGGGTACACACATACACACACACATACTGCTCTCCACACACGGCCTCCTGACCACACTCGCCTACAAGCTGGGACCCACCGAGCCCCCCGTCTACGCGCTAGAGGGTACACACATACATACATAGTCGTCTCATACGGGAACTATGTGATGAAATGGCATAGTCCATTCTAAGTCGAAACCACAGAGCAATAAAAAATGAATGAATGTTGACAGGTTCAATAGCGGTGGCCGGGGGCGCGATGAAGTTCCTCCGGGACAACCTGAAGCTTATCAAGGACGTTGCCAAGGTACTACTACTGTGTTCCTTCTTTTCTTACGAACATGATAATGATTCTGGACAGAATTTCGGTACTATAGCAGGGCCGTCACAAACGTACAGTTTGGGCCATAAACCATTATCATCGAACCTCTCGCTCGCACTTATGGGCCTCTAGGCGGACTGTGAACATCTATACCTGCGTTGCCCATCCTTGTTGAAAAAATGGTTTATGGCCCAAACTGTACATTGGTAGCGTCCCTGCTATACTAGTGAAATGTGAATGTTCAGAGATTTCAGAATATCTGTGACTACCCCCTCGGGGAATATAGTCGTGAGCATATGCTTATGATAATGGTGTAGGTGATAATGATAATTATAATGGTGATGACAATAATGATGATACTCGTATGTAACAGGACACGGAGCACATCGCGGGACAAGTCTTCAGTACAGGCGACGTGTACTTTGTGCCGGCCTTCAGCGGCCTATACGCGCCCTACTGGAGGAAGGACGCCAGGGGGTGAGTAGCGACCATTATACAGGCTAAAAGTCGTGGATCAAACGAAAAAAGGTGATAGCTGAGCTCATTTCCAAACAAAAAGGTCAAGTAAGTTGGAGTTTTTTCTATTATTTTAGATACCAAGCTGTGCGTCAACAAAAAATAAAAAAGTACAAATTGTATGGAAGTTTTTTTTATTTCTAATGTATCCCGTGAACGTATCAAAAGCAACGTTCATTAATGTACCAGTTTTACCAAAAAATTGTTTTTCTAAAAACTTTTAGTAAAATCAGAAAATTTGCAAGTGCCCGAGGAGAGCCCATCTCTAAAAAAGGAATTGCTACAGAAAGTTGACCACGATATCAAATTTTGTGAAGTTTCTAAAAAGTTACCAACACAGTCAAATTCATGATAGTATTTCTAAATATTTTTTTTTTAATGAAGATTGAGTACAAAAAAAATAGGTGTTGGGTCCAGATCAAAAATAAAATTAGTCAGGTTATCACTTATCAGTTATCAGATATGAATATTTTGTTATTTTTTTAAAAGGCTCAAAATTTCTGGAGCTTAAAATGAAATGTTGTGCATTACAATACGAATAATACAAGGTGGTATCGTTCACGTCGTAATGGACAACATAAATATAAATATTATAAAATTTTTCTATCCATTACTACTAGAATTTTTTGAACTCAACCAAATACTTCAAGATTGAAAAAAGAGTATGTTTGTGTTCCTTGATTGAATGATTTGAGTTTGGTATGAATAAAAATTTCAAACAGAATGCCTTAAATGGCCTCGATTCGGAGTGTACCACGACTAAACTAAACTTAATGTATTCCTGTCACTTTCTAAAATAAGATTAAGAAAAGAGACAGAAAACCAACAGCTGACTTTAGTGCTGTCAAAGTGACGTTAAACGCCCAAAAACGACTTAAATAAGATGGCGTACATTATGATGGCATCTTATTTTGCGCATTTAACGTCACTTTGACAGCACTAAAGTCAGCTGTTGGTTTTCTGTCTCTTTTCTTAATCTTATTTTAGAAAGTGACAGGAATACATTTAGTTTAGTTTAGTCGTGGTACACTCCGAATCGAGGCCATTGTATTTATTAACAAAAATTAATTAAAACTAATATTCAACTCATTCTATCCTTCTTTTGAAAGCCAAAACCTTTCTCCGCCTTATCAATAACAAGTGAGTCTTAATTTTCTCCTGTCTGAGTTGTTCTCTCTTTATTTGTATATCTAAGTCTTGTAACGATTTTAACCGTTGCATTTCTTCAACAGCTAGTCTATTTTTAAGTTCAATAGCGTCCATTTCCTTCCTATGCAGCCTTTCTAGGGAAGATGTGTTTGTGTGTGGTATCGGTAATCTCCTAAAAACGCCTTTAGTCATCTTGTAAGTAGGTAGCTTCTCGTTGTTGTCAATTCTGTGGGACGGTGACACGGGAACAGGGCCGTTGGATAGAAGGCTCATGATCCGCTGATGGAATGGGTCTTCCTTTGTAGGGGGTGCCGTTGATTCATCATCGGACTCTGAAACAAAATAATAATTTAAAATAACAGACTGTGGAGGAAATAATTGGAAGGTTCCTCCATTGAAAAGGGAAGATTTTCCGCCAGGCTAGGTATGGAGCTTAGGTATTGGCTGTGGTCCGACAGTTGTTAGGTCTTCTTATTGAGGGGCCTAGAGTTTTTTCAGACCGCCTTACGGCTTCTAACATGGTTTTTATGTAATGACTACTACCACCAGAGATATTAACCGGGACCAACGGCTTAATGTGCCATCTGTATCTTTCTTTTGAGACAATCAGGTGAGCCTGCAATGTCCTAAACAACTAGGGAAAAACACTGTGACATATCACTAGTTGTCCCCTGTGGGAATCAAACCCACAACCTCCGTGTCGAGAGCCCAATGCTCTTAAACATTAGACCACGGAGGTTGTATTACATGACTTCACATCACCTGTTTATTTTTCATCTGTCTTTTTGTTAGTTCGAGCCACTAAAAACTACTGGACTGATTTTGATGGAACTTTTTGTGTTTAAAAGCTTATGGTTAAACTTAAAAGCTGGTATTCAATACACAGGGGTACACCATGTGTAAACAGGAATTACAGTTCATATATGCATACAACTTATGCATATTATTTCCGTTCGCATTCCGCGACGCGTCGCGACGGCCGTACGGCTGCCGACGGATTGCACAACATATAACCGGCTCCGATGACATATGATGGACGCAACATATATCCCTCGCGTTGGTTTGGCACCGCTCCACGCGTACACCCTTTCTTGTTTTGTTCACTTTTATGTATTGTGTACTGTTTTAAATGAATCAAGTTTTTTCTCCCCTCCGGACGGAAAGCGTCAATTGTTGTCCCGCTGCGGGCTGCGCTAAACGAAGTTGTCACTTTCCACCTCTGTCGAGGACAAAAATAGTATACTAACCTCGGACAGTGAATAAGAAAGTCTCAGATCACATGTTTGTTGAGCTCGGCGTCCCCTCGGTCAACAATTACATGAGATCTGAGACCTTTCTTACTTTCCTGCCCCCCGTGTGTAAGCTACTATATCTTATCTTTACGGCTCCGTTCCGTGCCGATGCAAGCCAGTAGGTCTGAATCGTCCCTAAGGCAGCCAAGGCAGCGTCAGACGGGGCTACGCGGAGATATTGTCAGTGTGTGCGTGCTACGAGGCGTACGCCGCGTTTGGTACCAATGTATGAAGATGGATTACTGTCATATACTGTGGTAATACAGACCTGTTTTGATAATAACAGTCTTCCTTATATTCGCCGCTTCTTTCCTCGCCACTTTCTTCATACTTTCCCACTGCGCCTTCAAGTTGGCTCCATTGCGAGGGTAGTGGTTTGTTCTATTATTGTACTCTTCGGCTATAATCCGCCATTCGGCCAGTTTTGTTCTGATGGTCTTCGCGTCCAGTTGTTTATTTTCTATTACATCGTAGTGTGACTCAACTAGGTCCAATAACAGATTTTTCTCTGACGGCAGCCAATTTGGACTGCGTTTACGTTTATCCTCGCTCATTTTATTTTGTATATTTATAGGATTTTAATTCATAACTTGCTAAATAGTGAGAAAATAACACGAAAAAAATAACACAACAAATTGACAACAACACGACGCTTCAAACTTCAACTTGACATTGACATTTTTCGTCTTTCGAAAAGGCAATGGGATCTAGCCCTTACAGCCGTTGTCTTTAGTGGTTGTTTCTTTTTACCTGTGTTCAATCTTGGAAGCTCGTGTGCTGCCGTCAAGATTACCACAGAAAGAGAATAACTAGAACGGGCATTAAAAATAATTATAATCGCGGAAACGAGACATGCTTATAATACTGATTATACGTTAATTACACTAAACGCTACTCGCGTTGCCTTGTACAAATTAAAGAATAAATAAAATAAAAATTCTTTATTTAATTACAATTTAGTGTTATACAAATAATTGAGTCCCTATTTATTTACTTATTTATTTATTTAATTGCATAGAATGAGCGAGATGAAATCTATGTTGTTTGTTCCTTTCTGCGTATACGGTATTTTTGTTTTGTTAGATGAAGATAAATATTTGGAATAATGGTGTAAATTATCAATCAAGTTATTGTTCAGATTGTGTGTTTTAGTTTGTTAATTTCTTTGAATTGTGTATCTAGCAGCATCAGAACGTAGGATCTCATGAAATATGCACACACCAAGTCTATTCACTCCAAGCTCCCTCATCAGTGTCATTCGAAGAAATCTCTTCAGAGATAAGCTCGCCCCTTTGTACTTGTCTATTATGCTGTATTCATGTGTACACTACACATAAACGGTGTGTATAGTAAAGTGTTAAATAAAAATGTTAACATTGGTCGTGTGCCTGTTCGCAGCATTATCTGTGGGCTGACCGCGTTCACGACTAAGAACCACATCATAAGGGCCGCGCTGGAGGCTGTCTGCTTCCAAACTAGGTAACTTATTCTGTATTACGTAAATTTTCAGGGTTCCGTATCTCAAATGGAAAAAATCTGGCCACGTTCGAGCAGGACTCGCGCACGGAGAGTTCCGTACCACCATCCAATATTACAAAGGACAACCGCCGCTCTCCCTTGAAAAAATACCTTAAAATGTATAGAAGTTTTGACTGAAGTCAAATGTGTCATAAATTATGAGGTTTTATAGAAACGACTCAGATAGTATCATTTATTTTTATTTAACGAGTTA
This sequence comes from Agonopterix subpropinquella, assembly GCA_922987775.1. Taxonomy (NCBI): domain Eukaryota; kingdom Metazoa; phylum Arthropoda; class Insecta; order Lepidoptera; family Depressariidae; genus Agonopterix; species Agonopterix subpropinquella. The sequence continues at coordinate 395,050 of OV277715.1, forward strand.
TTTAATCATTTATTATCAATAAATTATAAAAAAGCAGCAACCCCAACATGCCTGTCAATGTTGTTTAGTAGGAGGTGTTGCAAGCACAATGTTTTTTTTATATAAAAATGATAAAAACTAATAAATCATTATAAAATAAACTAATGCCTGCAATTAGTTTCTAGTGTTCCATAGTCCATAATAAAAATAGAAGGACGGTTATACATTTTTGGGTATTATGTGCCAGATGTCCTTTTGTTTTCTCCGGGATCTTTAGCTAGCGCGACCCCGACACACACTTGGCCGGTTTTTATTATTTGTTTTTATACTGTAGAGTTTGCACTATAATCATACTAAGTTTGACGCTTGTATTGTCGTTTATTACCGTAGATTTTTTTGTAAGTTAATATGGTGTGTGGTACGGAACCTTCGGTGCGCGAGTAGCCCGACCCCCACTTGACCGGTTTTATTTAATTTCTTCACATAATCATCACGTGATAATTTATGATAATCATCACGTATTTTTTCTACTTTCCAGAGATATCCTGGAAGCGATGAACAAGGACTGCGGGATGCCTCTGAACAAGCTGCATGTTGACGGTCGCATGACTTGCAACGACTTGTTGATGCAGCTGCAAGCTGATCTCATCGGGATACCTGTGTGTAAGTATGACACTGTCTACAGGGTGAAATCGATATCATTGGCATCCTTTTAAACTAAGAGTCTACCCATCAAACTGAACAATTTTCACTATGGGAGCAAACCGATCGGAGCAAAAAAAAAATAATCAGCTGTCCCATACTAAACTGCAATGCCTACTCGACTCAAATGTATGCAACAGCTGATTTTTTTTTGCTCCGATCGGTTTGCTCCCATAGTGAAAGTAGTTCAGTTTGATGGGTATGTGGGGACTTGCTACAGATGTCAGCACCCACAAGTTTTAGCAAAGATGCCAACAGATGGCGATACCGTCGCTCTCGGAAATATGCTCCATACAAAGACAACGTTCACTCGTAACCTACTACACATAAGGTTCACAATCGAATGCGAGACATGAATCGCGCAAAAGAAATAATCACAGAGATTCGATACATATACAAGGTCCAACTAAGAACAGTTGGACCACGGTCGGTCCCCAGGCTTCACACATAGCCTGGTGGAAGATCTTCCCTTTTCAATGGAGGAACATTCCCAAGTAGCACCTCCATAGGTAGACTCTTAGTTTAGAAGGATGCTAATGATATCAATTTCACCCTGTATAAAAGCTTCAGGTGGATCTGTACGAAGCACGTACATCAATTATCGGGGTCAATCGGCAGATGTTATTTCACAGCACAGCATTGGACATTGACAGAGCGTGGACTTCACGCGACCTCGATAAAAGTGCATCATACATAGGGCGCTAACATTACTTTTTAAGAGCATTTATATTAGCAAATCAGTGTTCGAATATACGTATCATATGGAATTCCGATTGACCTATGCGACTGGATAGCTGACTTCTTGAGTGAACGATGCATACGAGTAGTCATTGATGGATACTCATCGGATCAAATGGCTATTAATGCCGGTGTTCCTCAGGGGTCAGTTCTGTCAGCTACTTTATTTCTGCTGCATATAAACGACATGCTTGTGCCCGGAACCTTTGGGTATGCTGACGACAGCACTGTTTCTGACAGATATCTGTCCGGTGCAGGGGTCAAATTGGATGTTACTCAGTCTTGTCGAGAGGCCATGGTGCAGCGATTAAACTTGGCCCTTGAATTTGTGTCCGACTGGGGTGACGCTAATCGGGTCAGTTTCAACGCAAACAAAACACAGGCGTGCCTTTTCTCCACAAAACGGAGTCCCTTCGCTTTGACTCCGACTTTCCGAAATGTGTCCATACCGATAGCTGATCGCCTGGAGCTCCTGGGCATTAACATATCGTCCGATTTGAATTTCGGGCGGTATATTGAGTCCATGGCGAAAACCGCAGCGAAAAAACTGGGCGTCCTTTCGAAGGTCAGACGGTACTTCACTCCGGGACAGCTTCTACAACTTTATCAAGCACAAGTCCGATCGTGTATGGAGTACTGCTGCCATCTTTGGGACGGGTCTGCCCAATACCAGCTGGCCGCGTTGGACTCAATCGACAGGCGTGCCAGGAAGCTCATAGGTGATCCAACCTCTGTGGCGAAGCTACAAAGTCTTGAGCATCGTCGCAAGGTAGCCTGTCTATCTGTTTTTTATAGGATACATTTCGGAGAGTGTGCGACGGAATTACACGATTTAATACCTCCGTCTCCCTTTCATCTGCGGGGGACGAGACGCAGGCTGGGTTTCCACCCTTATGTCGTTGACCTACCAGCAATTCGCACGAAGAAGTTTGCTTCTTCTTTTATAATGCGCACGGCTAAGGAGTGGAACGCACTGCCTGCGGACCTGTTCCCTGAGCAATACAACCTGGGCCTCTTCAAGGCAAGAGTGAATAGGCATCTTTCTAGGTAAGCATGCTACATCTTCGGCCTCATCATCACTCAACATCAGGTGAGATTGGGGTCAAATGTTTACCTATCGAACATAAAAAAAAAAAAAAAAAAAAAAAAAAAAAACGTGGATACAACAGCAACTCTTAGCCGGTTCATTTCCTTCAGCCGTATCCGACTTCGGCACTCAGGTATTAATTAGCACAGCATACTTATCATTAGCAAATCATTTAGCATATCATTGTGAGAACGTTCGAGAACTCTCACAGATCCGTTGGCGATTTTTTAATAACCAAAAAGGTTACCGATTGCCGTTTTGATATTGTTGTTAAGTACGACATGATTAATATAAAAAGCCCAAGTCTTAGAGGGAGGTTACACCGTCAGTATTTCATCAGTCTGGTCATGTATATTTGATTTGAAGGGAAACTGACTCGAGTTTGACCCGACTAACATGGTGCTTCAGTATATCAGTTTCCCTTCAAATCAAATAAACATGACCAGACTGATGGACCAGAATGACGAAATACTGAACGTGTAACCGGGCTCTTAAAGTAAAAAAAATGCCCTTTATGAGCTAAGTGGCGCATCACAATAATAAAGATTTCTCAATAAAGAAAGCATTTAAATAAAAATTGTCCAACAGATAAACTACAAAAGCATTCAAGCCATTGTTATACAATACTTTTATAGGTTTTTTAAAGGTCTAAACATACAAATTTTGAAAAAAGAAAAATAACGGCCGCTTTTGTTTTTATTCGAAATTGTCTAAAAGTGGAATGTTTAGAACCTATAAAAGTATTGTATAACAATGGCTTGAAGGCTTTAGTAGTGTTCGTGTTGAGCACTTTTTTAATTTAGGCTTTCTTTATTGAGAAATCTTTTTTAATGTGATGAGGGCGCCACTGGACTGTGATAGCCCTCTTAAGTTAAAATGTATTTTTCTCAAACATGCATGGAAATTTGAGCATTTTTTTGACAACCTTCTTCGAGTTAAATCGAAATTGCTGTACTGGCCAAATACATGCGCGCAGCGGCCGGCAAAAGTTTTATGAAAATCCATATCTGTCGTATTTAGCGGCCAAGTAAATTACATAGTAAACTCATATCTGTCGTGTAATTTAAAAATGGAACGATCTTTTTCTCCGAAACATGGCGACCAAGGAGGTGACTTATCAAAGGTTTTATTTAAATTTAGAACTGGCTTGCAAATATAAAGGGTTGCGTTCACGACCTTTGGGTGCGGTTGTTTTTTCAACTCGCTCTATGGTAAACGAACGTTTTCACCGAGGCCGAGGCTCTGAACGGCCGGCGCCGCCGTTAGTGCGAAAAGTTGCACTCGGGGTGCACCTGGGGCAAAAAAATATTGTTGTTCGTTGTTCGTCATTGATTTTGAAGAGTTTTTTCTGCGCATTATTTAAGAAAATTTAGTGTTTTAATTTCCGCGCATTGTTTGAGAAAAGTACTATACAAGCCTTGGCCACAACTAGGCATTGATGGACTTAAGTATGTGTGGCTCGGCTTCGCCTCGGCCCACATTTACACGTTCGTCCATCAATGCCTCTGTGGCTGGCCGCTGCAGTAATGTACTATAAAATGTAATAGTGCATACTTTGTTGGCAGTCGTTAATAATTAAAATCACTACATAGTATAAAACAAAGTAGCTTCGGCTGTCTGATGTTTCTATGTATGCTTAGATCTTTAAAACTAAGCAACGGATTTTGATGCGGTTTTTTTAATAGATAGAGTGGTTCAAGAGGAAGCTTTATAAACACCCGCATTACACCCGTGCGAAGCCGGGGCGGGTCGCTAGTAAAATAATAAAATAAACTAAGTTGTTCTTTAGGTTTCGTCGTTCGCCTTACTCTGGGAGGCATTTTCCATGTTATCTGTTCGTGGATAGTGTTTAATCATGGTACAGTAATATACTGCGCCTGGTATTATCTTCCGATCACGTGACTGACACAAGCCTACGTCATCATACCCTTTTACCATGTTTAGCGGCCATTTTTTTTGTGACGTCGGCTTGTGTCACTCTGGAATGGAAGACCTTGTTTTTTTAGACTATGGTGTTTAATGTAGTGTGCTCGCATCTCTCACAGTGCGCGCACACACGAGCGACATGTCGGCGCTGGGAGCCGCCGTAGTGTCGGGGCGCGGCGCCGGCGTGTGGCGCATCGACGTGTGGCAGCGACACTATACTGGAGCAGACACCTTCCTGCCCACCGCGCCCGACGAGGGTATGTACATACATACAACATGTTAATGAATTAACGCAAAACTAGAAAATAGTTTGTTTAGAATCGAGTGCAGAATCAAATTATCATGGTTTCAACATAAGTAATTTTTTTCAAAATATCAAATATTCTTTTGTAAAATTAAAAACTTACTGAACCCGATGTCAACCCACCGCTCGGGCACACTCACCCTACTTACTACCAAAACAAGATTATTAAAATGTATTCATGAGTACGTTAGCGCTTTCATTCATTGCTGAAATGATAAGAAATTTTTTTGCCTCAAAACTTAAAATATGAATAACATTAAATTTTAATTATCAAAATAATGAAATTATTGGCCAAATGTGAATTTTACCCATGCAGTTCGGGAGCTTTGGATGCGCGGAGTGAGTTGGAGGAGTTGCCTGGTATGAAGACAATTAATGACGAGACTTTTCATTTATTAGGGGCGCCAATTTTTGCGGCGGGTTTATTATCAGTTCTGAGCGCTAGAGCTAATTTCTTCTATACCACTTCTTTTGTAGGATATTTCGTCTCATGTGGCGTTGATTCTTTTGCGAAATTGCCTCTCATTGCCAAAACTAACATACTTACTGAGAACCACACCAACCGTCTCAAACCTCGTCTCAAAACCGTTTTGTTTACAGATCGCGACGCTCGCTACACAAAATGGAAGATGGCGGTCCAGAGGTCCCTCGGCTGGGCCACCACAAAGAAGTCCATCGCCATGACAGGTCAGAAACGAAAAAATAGCATGCTAATGAGCTTTGACACCTCGCCGCCCGGCTCTAGGAAAAATTCACTCTTCGAACGCAACTTTAGCGTCGACTACACTATTAACTATGAGAGCGAAATCGTAGAAGATCTTCTACAATATTCAGCTAGAAAATTCTCAATTTTCGTACCTTTCAAACCGCGAAAACACGAACAAACTATTTTAGATGACGCGGACTTTTTTATGGCTAAAAAGGAATGTGATTACGGAATGTGCCAGTGTTGCCAGGTTGAAAAGAAATTGCTTACGAATTGGGAGAGTATTGAGGAGATTATTGAACATGATCCAGAGATTATATTCGATTCTGAAGATAATCCTATTATGGTAGATTATAATCCCGCGATGGTAGAAAATAATCCCGCGATGGTAGAAAATCCTGGTATGGTAGAAAATGTAGAGGAGGCGTCTATGGGGTCGGCGACCTCGGTCGTTAGTACGGGAATGAGTTTGACTAAAAGAATTAATTTAAATAAAATACCTGATTTATTTAGAACATTTTTTAACAAATTCTCTAATTCTTCTGTTACATAATTTTAATAATATTAATGTACAGAATTGCTCATAAAAGACGTACTTATTATAATAATTTCTTATTATTAGTAATAGTATTTTAAAAAATCGTAAAATGTTAAAAACAGTATTTATTTTGTATTTTTTTGGCTGTTTATAGAAATATTTGTTGGTAGTAGTTGTAGCATAGTTTTTAATCATCCCAAAGGGGATTGTGGTCGTGAGTTTATGAAGGTAGGTATGTAAATAGATGGTAAAAGTCACGAAGTGCGAATGAGGCTCATGTAAAGGGAAATTTTACTATTTTGAAGAAATATTAATAGTTCCTAAAAATGTTCACAATTTCTTCTAATTCACTTATTTCCTTTAGATATTTAATAAGTAGAATTTTACGTAATAATACTAAATATTATTCAAGTAGGATATCCAATAAAAGAAAATACGCGAAAATATAGAAATTAATATGAAAATTGCTCGCAAAATTCGATGCAATTATATTCCTATCTCTTTCACGAGGGTGACGTCATTTGTCTCTATTACTCTCTCTTTCCCGCACATTCATTTTTCCGTATTAAAAAATGTAGTTCAATGCCTAATTGTAGTCCAAAAAATGTTTTTATATACCTTTTAATTTATTTAAAAAAAAGAAGTAAATGAAATAGGTACATGGATTGTCTGCTCGATTAGTTTGTCAATATGTCTGCTCTGTCCGCACTTGAGTCTCTGTATGTATTTATATAAATGTCTATTAGATGGTAGATGTATCTAAATGTCCCCAAATATATATTTACAGCATTAAGCGGTCTTTCGTGTATAGGAAGTTGCCAAATCATTTGACAAACATTTGACTTCGCTCATGAATACAGGGTGTAATATTAAATGGGACAGTCACTTAAAGGGGTGCTTCAGACCATCAAAGAGAACAACTTTCTCTATGGGACCAATATTGAAATAGCGAAAAAAAAATCGGCTGTCCCATACATTTCAGTCGAGTTATGTTTGCAGTTTTGTATGGGACAGCCGATTTTTTTTCGCGAATTCAATATTGGTCCCATAGAGAAAGTTGTTCAGTTTGATGGTCTGAAGCACCCCTTTAAGTAACTGTCCCATTTTATGTTACACCCTGTATAAAAATTTTTTGGTTATTTTGTTCTTTATTGATTTTACAAGTAAATCCCCAAATCCTGTATATTTTCTCGAAATCTTCAGGATTTACGATATTTTCTTTTGAATCAGGTTTCTTCGTGAAACGAAACCAAAAATTCATTTGCGAAAGATTTAAATTGAATACAGAAAAATGGAACTACTCAAATGATCATTTTTAATCAAAAGATTAAAATATCATTTGCGTAAATAGGAGAGCGGACGTCTAGTCAAATTAGCAACTCTTAATCAAGCGTCACACACTTTGTATGAAAAATTGTACTAATTATAATTACTAACAAGTGACGTCATAAACTTAACTTTTTATAGTTAATCCTCTCATTAAAAATTGTATTCAAGCTAAAGAATAACTTAAAATGCGAGTTTTGCGTTATTTTCAAACGTTTGTTTTACTAAGAAGATAAAACTAAAACATACCATTTTATGTATGTGCTCCATTATTTATTTTATTTATTTATTCTTATCAATTTCCATATGTCATGCATGATTGCTCATGGCAGTTGTCTATGCTAATATCATACACTAGCTTATGCCCGCGATTTCAAATCATCATCATCTCAGCCGATGGACGTCCACTGTTGGACATAGGCCTCCCCAATTTCAAATAAAATTATCAAAAAAAAAATCGATTTTCGAAAAATCTTAGTGTACCACCCCTACATCCTCCTTAGAATCCATAAGGTCCTGAACATATAAAAGTGTTCTATGAAAATAGCTTGAAGGCTTTCGTAGTTTATCTATTGGGCACTTTTTTAATTATGGCTTTATTTATTGAGAAATCTTTATTATTGTGACGAGGGCGCCACTGAGCTCGAATAGTCCTCTTAAGTAGGTGTAAGCTGTCCAGGGTGTAAGGGACAGCCCTCCGCAGACTGAAACGGTGAACTCCTACCATCAAACTGAACAACTTTCACTGTGGAACCTAGATCAGAAAACGCGAAAAAAAATGTGCTGTCCCATACTTTTGAGCCGGGAAGGTACAGCAGTTTCATGAAACTGCAGTTTTTTTTTGCGTTTCTAAAACGCGTAGACTAAACCTAAACCTAAACCTAACCTAGACCTAAAGGTCTGAGTTCACCGTTTCAGTCTACGGAGGGCTGTCCCTTACACCCTGTATACAGTGTGAAATAGATATCATTAGCATCCTTTTAAACTAAGAGTCTACCCATCAAACATATATTATGATTATGAAACTGAACAACTTTTACTATGGGAGCAAACCAAACGGAGCAAAAAGAAAATCTGCTGTTGCATACATTTGAGTCGCGTAGGCATTGCAGTTTAGTATGAACCAGCTGATTTTTTGTTGTTCCGATCGGATTGCTCCCATAGTGAAAGTTGTTCAGTTTGATGGGTAGACTCTTAGTTTAAAAGGATGCTAATGATATCAATTTCACCCTGTATATTCAGTGGTTTAGGCTCTGTGTTGTCTATCTGTCAGTCACAGAACTGTTTTATAAGTGTAGGTATACTCGTAGTCATGAGCGAAGAAGTCTGTCAAATGATTTGAATAAAATTATTCGTATACTTACTTATTTCTTCAACTGTAGTATTTAAACAGTATTGTATCAGGTAATATTCTACAGGGTCTTTCTTAAGGGGCCATACGTCCCTGAATTACCTGGGAAGGGTTCTCTTATTTTTCATTTTTTTCTACAAGATTTATACAAGTTACCAAAACGAAAAAAATACACAGTATTCTTGGATAGTTTATCTAGAGAAATCATAAATTGAATACACGTTTGAAATTACTTCACACAATAGAATTTATTTTCGAAAAGTTAAGAAAAAGTAACGCATATTTATTAGCATTATTTTCTCAAACTGGAATAACTTGCAACCGTTTATAATTACTGGAATTTTACTCACATATTCACCATTAGTTTATCTTGAGAAATAATAAAAAAAAAACCAAGAAAACCTACTTTTAATAATTCTTTTTAATCAAAAATGCGGCACAATCACGCGCTTTTCGGAGGGCTGGGCAATCGCGTTGCTCTTATAAAAAAATCGCCTGAACCTATGGCCCCTTAATGTGCTGACGGTTTCTTAAGGGTATGAAAATCCCCTTAAAAAACCGATTGGACCCTATATTATAGTATAAACATTATGTAACTGCTACTAACTTACAATAAGACTGTTGATTAATAACCTTGTTGCGAATAAAAAGATTTATTTTTTATTTACAAATGAGTTTAATTTCTCCATAGTTAGATGCATGTCTGTAATCGCACTTATATCTTCCTCTATATCTATACTACTGCATAGGTCTTAAAAAGAAATACAAAGCTATAAATAAATATAAATATATTATTTATATTTTACGTTTATTTTATTGGAATAATCTGGTGCCGCGAAAATAGAGAATGAGATGAGATGAAACGATGAAGACTATAGTTGTCTTGCTTATACTTTAACAAGCGTTAAGAGAGCTCGGTGGCGCCCTCGTCACAATAATAAAGATTTCCCAATAAAGAAAGCCTACATTAAAAAAGAGCCCAATAGATAAACTACAAAAGCCTTCAAGCTATTGTTATACAATACTTTTATACGTTCTAAACATTCCACTTTTAGATAATTTCGAATAAAAACAAAAGCGGTCGTCTTTTTTCTTTTTTCAAAATTTTTGTTTAGACCTTTAAAAAACCTATAAAAGTAGGTATTCTATGAAAATAGCTTGAAGGCTTTTGTAGTTTATCTATTGGGCACTTTTTAAATTTAGGCTTTCTTTATTGAGAAATCTTTATTATTATGACGAGGGCGCCACTGAGCTCGAATAGCCTTCTTAATTTGAGCAAGAAGCACAGTTATATTTTTCATAGTTTCAGCTAGTCCCATTCTAGTAATGTCGAGTTTAAACTAGTGCCGTCGTATAGCTTGACTTAAAACTAGTGCCGCCGTGTAGATAATAATTATTGGATTGATTTATTAACGGTTCTTTCGAGATTCTAGTAAGCACCAAAAAGCTCTCAAATGACTCTGAAATTCAACTTTTTTAAATTCGTGGTTTAAAAAAAGTGTAGTTAACATTTTTTCGATGCTGAATGTACCAATCAGAGTTAGGTACTCTTTCTTAAAAATATTTCTCTAATAAGACGATCTGGAGTGCGATTTTTGAATCTCATTCGTTGAGTTCAGCAGTAGCAAATGTCAAAATTACTGTGGAGATACGCATCTTTCTACTGCTGATTTGACTTTCAAAAATCGCACTCCTAGAGTATGATTTTTTAATGTCAAATCAGCAGTAGAAAGATGCACGTCTCCATAGTAATTTTGACATTTTCAACTGCTGAACTCAGCGAATGAGATTCAAAAATCGCACTCCTGGAGTGCAATTGTTGATTTTGAATCTCATTCGCTGAGTTCAGCAGTTGTAAATGTCAAAATTACTGTGGAGATATGCCACTTTCTACTGCTGATTTGACTTTAAAAAATAGCAGTCCTGTAGTATGATTTTTGAAAAATCATTAGTAGAAAGATACATATCTCCATAGTAAAGTAATTTTGACATTTACAACTGCTGAACTCAGCGAATGAGATTCAAAAATCGCACTCCTGGTAACGCACAAAAGAAGACTGAAAAAAAAATAGTTGGAAACGAATAATACTATAGTTATCATACTTTAACGGAAAGAGTACCTACATTGATAATTATTAAAGTGAACGATAATAGCGAAAACATTTCCCATTCAGTTTTTTATTAGGAAACACAATAAATTAATATGAATTGCCAAATAACAACGGTTGAAATAACGAATTAAATTAGCTAAACACATTTATTAATTAAGTACACGAATATAAATAAAAGATCGACCGGAATATTTGATTAATCTCAAATAGAATGGGGAGTTTTCTGACACCTAGTTGAAACGTAGTTCAATATGCCTCGATAGATCGCGTGACGTATCGGAAGATGGTAATATAGGCTTAACATAGACGAAGAATTTTTCGCTTACGCTAGTAGACGGAATGTCAGTGTAACCGGGTATGAGATAGCGATAGTCCATAAAGTTATTATACCTGTCGGAATAGAGTAACTGACATGAGTTGTCAAATGAAACCGTTTTTTGTGCATTTATCGGCACTTATCGGCAACCTAAAACTTCGAGTTCTGTGTATAATTGTGAATCTAACGTGAAATCGTAGGTAATTTTATGAAATAGTGTTAGTATATTTCACAAAATAATCTACGACTTCACTTTAGATTCACTAATTATTCACAGAGCACGAATATTTACCCAGTCGATTGCGCTGACAAGTTCCCAAAAACGGTTCTATTGCCTCGCGTCACGTATCTCTTTCTATTATACAGTGGCGCCGCTAGGTACATCTCGCTCTCTCAGCTGTCAGTTCCTCTATATGATACCTTTATGCGATAGTCATAAAATCCTATACAATTTTGAGTCAGGTGGCCGTAGTACAAAAAAGTGGTTACGCCGATAAGGACAGCAATAAGGTAGCGATCTCCTTTTTTAACTAGAGCGAATTTGCTATGTGCATCTCTTACTGAGTGAATATGACAAGACACGCGGTTCCTTCTAGTACCTTCTCTTTCTACGAGGCTTAAAAAGTTAAAATAAATACAACCTGGGTGAATTAACTTGGCACCTGGCTCGCACGTGGCTCGGAATTTGAACACCTCTCCTGCTACCCCCCGCGGGAAACCGCCGCATAGCATCTCAGTTACCGTTGCACGTGTCCCTGCGCTTTAGCCTTTTTAGAGTTATTCTTTCCGAGTTTTCCGAGTTCTTTATTCCGAGCCAGGTGCCAAGTTAATTCGCCCGTGTTGTACACGTATCCGTTGACGGAGTGTCTTTTCCTGTTTTCCTGCTTATTTAAATAATTTATTTATTACTATTTTATTAAAAACGAGCTTTTACCTGCGACTTCGTCCGCATAAATTATATACCAGATTTTAAGTCAGATGATAAGCTATCAAACAAAAAAAGTTTCATCAAAATCGGTTCAGTAGTTTTTGCGTGATAGTCGAACAAACAAACACCCAAACAAACAAACAAACGAACAAACAAACAAACAAACAGACAGACAAAAAATCCAAAAATTGGTGATTTGGAATCAGGGACATATAAAAATCATATCGTAATCTTTTTTTTGTAAATATCTTCAATGTACAGACACACTTCTGTTACAGTTTTATAATAGTTTAGATACATCCATCTCGCATCTACGCCATCTATCGAGCCATTTGGAAGTAACTTTTCTGTTTAATTTGCTTTCGGAAAATCCCCCATTGATTATTAAAATAAAATATTTAAATTCTTTAATATTCCGTACTATCTTTACTAATAAACTATAATAATATGTATATGCTAGCGTATAGATTGGCAGAGCAATAAAAAGCGAGACAAAACTGTTTAATGAACACGCTCTGGCGTTTGTATAGGTCGACCAGAATCTCATGAAAAATAGGGAAATCAAATTTTAGAGTAAGCAACACTGGGGTAATTGGATTAGGGCCCTTTAAACACTGCGACTTTTGCAGCACTTCTGAAACGCCATACAGCCACGAAGAAAAACGTTCGAAATAAAATTCAGCTATAAAATTATATGCCTTTTCATAAGAAAAGGCATATAATTTTAAACAAGATGAAAATGTTCAGCCAGATGATTTGGGCGTTCAAATGATATTAAATATGCGCCCATTAACAAACGCGCGTTTTTATCGCCGCAAAAAGTTGCAGTTTGTAAAGGGCCTACTTGATGACAGTTTGACATTGCCATGTGAAAATCTATATTTTTTTACTTTTTTTCATTTCATGAGATTCTGGTCGACCTAAAATGTAAAAAATAATAATTTGTTTTCGCATTTGTCGGTTTGTCGCCCGAATAAAACGTCAACCAATCTATAAGCTAGTAGGTACATATTCAATCCATGACCCAAACACGTACAAATACACAATAGGATAAAAAAGTGATAGTTTTGTGACAGTAACGATCGCAGATAAGTTACGTTTTGATTAATAAAACTTATGCTTATTATACTTAACACTACAGTGCGACAAATCTTTGTGTTCCATCGCATCTAATGTATCTTTTCTATTAATATTAAGAGTCTTTTTACCGTTCAGTGACGACCTCATCACAATATTAAATAATAAAAAGGCAAAAAATTTTAATGAAAATAAGTTATATGTATACTGAATCCGAATCTCTTTAAGATTTTCTCTTTATAGAAAACAAATTGAATAAATACTGCTCCAACTTACTGCAAAAGCCATAAAGCTGTTTTTATACAAACACATTTTTGTGTACAATTAAATACCCTTTTTATTTGAATACTTTAAAGGACATTTGGCACATAATACCAAAAAATGTATAACCATCCTTCTATTTTTATTATGGACTATGGAACACTAGAAACTAACTGCAGGCATTAGTTTATTTTATAATGATTTATTAGTTTTTAACATTTTTATATAAAAAAAACATTGTGCTTGCAACCTATGACGTCTGTGCTTGCAACACATCCTACCAACTCCTACTAAACAACATTGACAGCCATTTTGGGGTTGCTGCTTTTTTAGAATTTATTAATAATAAATGATTAAATAACTCGTTAAATAAAAATAAATGATACTATTTGAGTCGTTTTTATAAAACCTCATAATTTATTACACATTTGACTTCAGTCAAAACTTCTATACATTTTAAGGTATTTTTTCAAGGGAGAGCGGCGGTTGTCCTTTAAAATTAAAAATTTGAAGAAAGAAACAAAACGGCCACGTTTACATTTATTTCGATAATTCTTAGAAGTGGAACATCAGTGGAGTCCATTGTTTAGAACCTATTAAAAAAATATAGCTTTTAGGTTTTTGTAGTTAGTTGGAGTAGCACTTTTTCATTTTGGGTTTTCAAATTCAAATCAATCAATTGTACTAAAAACTAGAAACCTTTAATATTGTGATGAGGGCGCCACTGTACTTTACGGTAAAAGGACCCATAAACTAATAAGTATCACCAATCTACTGGAACAAATAACTTTGTCGTACTGTACATAATTTACGTCCTACAGTTAAATACATAAATATATGATACCTACTTGTAAAACAATTTATAACAATAATAAAATATGTGTTCTTTTTTATTTTTTTACAGAGGACAGATATAAAATGTTGGCGTCCATCCCTGCGACCTTGTACATTATAGGTAGCTTCACTATGTTAGTCGTATCGAATATTCTCAAAAATAGGTGATAAGCGAATTTAGACTTTATAAATAGGTTGTTAGGGTGAAAGAGCGATTGTATTTATGATACTGAACAACTTACCCAAAGGGACATCAGGAAATTCGCAACAAAAAAAATAACTTTTTGTGCTAACGTTCGAGTATGAAAAGAACAAACTTTTTAGCTGATTTCCTATGTGTTTCTTAGGGAAAGTTGTTAAGTATCATGGGTGCAATCACCCCTTGAAGTAATACAACTGTTTACCCTAACACCCTGTAAACATGATCCAACTTAATATGATTATGATTTTTTAAGAGGATGATCAGAACATCATATTGGACAACTTTCTTTATGGAACCAACATCGAAATACTTGTAGCGAAAAAATCAGCTGTCCCATACATTTGGGTCGAGTAGGATTCCAGTTCTTGTTTATTGTTGGTCCCATTGGGACAGTTGTTCAATTTGATGGGTTGATCATTCACTTAAAAAACCGTAAGCATATTAAAAAGGACCCTATAAAAGGTACTTTATGGCGCTCGCTTACGACGTATTTGGGCTCTGTGAAGAGAATTAGCACAGCATAAAAATAACCGGCCAAGAGCGTGTCGGACACGTTTGCTTTGTCCATGTATATAAAAGTAAACATCAATAACGAAACTATAAGCGCTTTTAAAGACGAGCGACACTTTGCGGTCGCGCGAGCGCGACCCTCTGCGACATACGGCGACCGCAAAGTGTCGCCCGTCTGTAAGAGTCCTAAGACAAGACTCTTTGGCCCTCTTAGCCTAAGAGGGCGTCTCTTTTCCGAGTCTGCTGGAAGAAATCTCTTCAGAGATAAACTTGCCCTCTGTACATGTTTTCTCAACTATGTATATTATTAAGTCTGTGTGTACAATGAAGTGTTAAAGTAGGGGTTCCTTGTTGACCGCCGTAAGGTACCTTTTCATCTCTATTAACACGTTTACTTGTGTTTAGTGACAATTAGGTATATTATATGGGTGTAGGATTCAATTGTGAAATATCGTAGATGCATTTTGAAATAAATCAATGGTGGATATTATATTAAACGTTTAGTCAAAAATGTTTATGTATATCTGTCTATATAACGTTACATACAATAATTGTGGTTGCCACAGGGACCCAGTGTCAACTATTCATAATTATACTATGTCGCATTCACTTTATATCGAATTCAAACAATAATAACTTTTGTGAAATAGAATTTCAAATCATTGAATTACCAACTAATGGACAGCGGGTTTTACAAAATACAATTTTCGAGAAAAAAAATGTCCCAGACTGACCTACATAAACGCCAGTACGTGAAACTGTTGAAAACATTATAAACATTCTTTATTCATTTTTCTTGCATAATTTTTACAAATTCTTACAGCACCAGCGACACGGCATTATAGACTTGCGCGTAGTCGGTCAATCAAACAAAGACTTATACGTTTTGTTACTCTTTTTGTTCCGACACTACAGCGCGGATCCTAAGTCCAGTAGTTGGTAGGTCAATGTTTCAATATTATGAGTAGTGTAACCAGCCTTCGTAATAATAATCGTGTAATAAAATAATATAGCCTACTTGTTGAGTCTATGGTTGCTGATTGCCTCCAAAATGATTTTTTTGGTATTTTCCGATCAAATGAGACATTATTTGCAACGTAATGAATATTGTAGTGTAAATTATGGACATATAATATATTAAATCCATAAATTAATCATTTCTTATTATTTAATCGAATATTTAATTTTTAAACACCGATGAAACAATTTTTAATCGATCTCAGAAATATTAAAGCTTTTTTTTTTAATTGAAAACCATAAATTATTTCCTAAGGCTAGCAGCAAATTCTATGGAAGAAATCGCGGTGGAAAATCGCCCCATTGTGCCAAGTTATATTATAAGTTTCATCAACAACTTTTGCGTTTTATATAAATAAAGTATAATTCATTAATTTATTAAATTAGTATGAACAATTCCGCCACAACTTTTTCGTTGTTTTAGTTCCTAGTTTATAAAATTGTAAATAAATAATACCAGAATCAAATGAAGTTATACAATACCAAATAAATGTATGAATGATGATGGGGATGATCAGACCAAACTGAACAACTTTCTCTATGGGACCAACATCCAAATCGCAAAAAAAAAAGTTGTCCCATAAATTTGGCTCAATTAGGTTTGCAGTTTTGTATGGAACAGTTTTTTTTTTCGCGATTTAGATGTTGGTGCCATAGAGAAAGTGGTTCAGTTTGATGGTCTGATCATCCCCTTAAAAAATATCTGCATGAAGGACCTTAAAATGTTTACGTGGAATCATGTGCAAAATTATCATCTTTATCTTTTATCTACTTAGGTACTAAGTTTCCTAAATTACCGTGTGAATAATTGGGGTGGGGCGGCTTGATAATGCTCGAGCGGCGAGTGACTTTGTATGGCCTACCCTACGTTTCTCATAAAGGAGAGAAAGTAAACGTTAACTCTTTGAGTGTTATTTTGTAAGCCTAATTGAATGTAATTCATATAATTGTCTCACATATATTATATGTAATATAACGTAGGTTTATATTAAGATTTAACTCTATTTATTTGCTCAGTCAATTATTTTGTAAGCCAACGATTTTTTAAAGACTTTTTCTACAAGTTCTCTACGATATTTAGTAACAATTTTATTAAATGGCTGCTTTTAGAAAATAATTAAATTATTGCATTAATTTATTGAATAATTTATTATATTTAAGCTACAATTGTATCATTCCTATTGCATTATTCATTGTTACCATTATTGCATTTTTGAACAATTTTATTGATAATTATTAATTAGGTAGGTAGGTAACGAAAAAGACAAAATTAATTATTATTTAATTATGATCAGGTCGTTGTACTTAAGACTCATTTTTTAGTCGATTTTGTTACCAATTTGTTTGAGTTGAGTATGTATTATAATCTTAGCACATTCTTGGCCCCTGTGCGAGTTTTGTGGACTTTATATAGATATATAAAGTCCACAAAACTCATATTTGGGCATAGATGCCCAGAGACAGCATAAATATGCGTTCAATACACTGAGCGAAAATCTCAAAAGGGGTCGAGAATTTGTTGAGATTCCGAATCGGACCCGATTTAAGAGTTCATTTACCGTTCAGTGGCCCTCGTCACAATATTAAAGATTTCTCAACAATGAAAATCCAGAATGAAAAAGTACTACGCCAAATTACTACAAAATACCAAAATGCCTACCTAATACCTACCTTTTATAGGTTCTAAACATTCCACTTTTAAGAATATCGAAATAAATGTAAAAGTGACCGTTTTTATCTAGACCAAAAAAAATCTTTGGTTTTTATTATGTTCTTTTTTCAAATTTGTATACAGGGTTATATATAATTCGACGTATTCCTTTCAGGACGTTAAAGGGCAGCCTTAATGCAATTATGTGAACCCCCATGTGTGGGGTCGGAAATTAATAGTTTTCGAGATATTTGGAATTCAAGTTTTTTTACTAAAAACCCAATTTTTTCACACTTTTTCTTAAATAAGAAAAAATATGCTTATTCCATGGCGTCGACTTGAATTTTAATTCATAGCTAACACTTTGTCCGAGATTTTTTCATAAATCAATGTCCGATCATACTGAGAAATTCAAAATTAATCAATAACAATGAAGGTTAATTTTTGAAAAAAATTACAATGGCTTGAAATCATGCGTTTTTCTCAAAAAGGAATACGTCGAATTTCAAATAACCCTGTAGACCTATAAAAGTGTTGTATAAATATAGCTTAAGGGTTGAACCTCATCTGGAAGCACCGCATAGCCTTTTTCTGTTGCTCCATCCTTTTCTGTCACTCAGGAACGTAATTTACTAGAGCAGATAAGATAGACGGAATGCGATCGCGCGCGGCGGTGCTGCAACGTGCGATCGCGTTCCGCCTACCTTATTTGCTCTAGCAAATGACGTTCCAGAGTGACAGAAAAGGATGGAGGGAAGGAAAAAGGCGATGCCGTGCTGCCAGATGAGGTTCAACCCTAAGGCATTTGTAGTATAATCCCCGCAAGTTGATATTGCGACTGGCGGCCATCTTGGTGACGTAATTTTGACGTAGTCGACTGTGCAACATCAGTACCGTTCGCAAGGTTAGCCCGTGCTTGATGACGTCACTCAGCGGTTATTGTGACAAGGTTCCATCGCAATATCAACTTGCGGGGATTATAAGTTGGGGTAGGTTCGATCTTTTTAAATTTAGGTTGAGAAATCTTAAAAATTGAGACTCTTAATTGCTTTATTTAACTCTTCGGTGGAATCAGTATGCAGCTATGTTAAATATTGTAAATTATAGTGCGTTTCCACTGAGGCGGAGAAATGTATGAAATCAACCAATGGAATTGAACAATTTTCTTTAGAATCAAGCCCTTTTATTACCTTGTTGCTTTTACATATCTTTGCTCCGCTTCAGTTGAAACCATAAAGGTATTATATTACGTAAGAGAGACAGTGACAGCTGAGAGAGCGAGATGTACCTAGCGGCATGCCTGTATAATAGAAAGAGATACGTGACGCGAAGCAATAGAACCGTTTTTGGGGATTTGGAGTCCTGGTAAAAATTCGGTTTCTGTGAATAATCGTGAACCTAAAGTGAAATCGTAGATAATTTTGTGAAATATACTAACACTGTTACATTAAATTATTCACCATTTCACGTTAGATTGAGAATTATACACAGAAATCGAATTTTTACCCTGCCGAGGACTCCAAAAAACGTCCAAAAACGGTTACATTTGACAACTCATGTCACTTACTCTATTCCGTAAGGTATAATATCTTTATGGTTGAAACGCACCCTAAATCGGATCCGATTTGCAGGGTGGTGGTGGTAATTTAGTTATGTAAATAAAATTGTCTGAAATCAAAAGTCTGCCAAATTACGTTTTTAAATATACTTACGAGTAGTCACGTTTTGGTCATATATTGAGGCTATTTACATTTTGTATGGCTTGTATTGAATTGAAATGTGTTTAGATGTTACGGCTAATACCTACACACTAACTGTTAATAAAATACCGTAATGTAACAAAGAATAACGTAGAATTTATTCTTTGTTACACAAGGTAACAAAGAATATTATGTAGAATGTATTCCTTGTTACACAAGGTACTTATTTGTGTAGGTACCTCGCGTGCCAGCCGGTTATTTCTTTCCCCTACCTTGTGTAGGTAGGTGTGATTTTGCATAATTAGTCGTAACATATCGATATTAAATGTAATTTATATTATTTATGGTGCATTAATTTTAATAAACTATTGCATTTTGTTGGGTTGTTCCTAAGTTGTGTTTTATTTTTCTTCCTTATATCCTGATCCTTGGTAACGGCACCCTATCGGTACCTAACTACCTACCCATGCCCTGGTACCTAACATTATTGTATACTAGCTTTTTGCCCGCGACTCCGTCTGCGTGGACATATAATATGTAGCCTATGTGTTATTCTGCGATAAGAACTATCTGCGTGCCAAGTTTCATCGAAATCGGTTCAGCCATTTTAGCGTCAAAGAGTAACAAACATCCATACATCCATACAAACATTCGCGTTTATAATATATAGAGTTAACCCGCGACTTTGTCCGCATAAATAAATAAATAATTAATATAAATATAGGTATACCAGATTTTAAGTCAGATTATAAGCTATAAAACAAAAAAGGTTTCATCAAAATCGGTTCAGTAGTTTTCGCGTGATGCGCGTTCAAACACACAAACTAACTTCTTTTTTTATTAAATTTACAGTTTTATAATAGTGTAGAGTAGGTACGTAGTAGGTAGGATTTTTTTTTTTTTTGAAAGTTTTTAACGGCTCTGGATTTTCTTTCCTTTTGAGCCAGTCTTTTTAAGCAAATTATTGTTTCTCATTTATAGCAAATAAAACGTTGGTGTTCGACGTTTCAACGCTTCTTTGGAGTTTTTGGAGGCAATCGAGAAACGCAGGAAACGCAGAGAAGTCCACAGGAAAGAGGTGAACCGACCGCTTGCCGCGCTATAAAAGAACGGAACACTTTTCCTGTTCACGACCCACACCATCATATTTCACTGAACTGTATATTGTTCACTTGCACGACACTTTGTTACGCAAAACAACACCGATTTTACGAACCAAAACTCACTATAAACAATAAAAATTCGACGAAATATGAGGACTCCAAACGTATCTGTTCAAATCCCGCCAAAAACTCTCCAGTAGGTAGGATTTCAACCCAGTGTTGCCAGATCCAACTTTTAGAAATCCGGAGGTCAAGGTTGAAAAATCCGGAGAAATCCGTAGATGACCTCTTGAAAAATCCGTAAATCTACAGACTTTTTTAATGCTTTATCTGACTATTTTGAAGTGGCCTGACTCAAAATATGGCTCTAATTTGGCATAGAAAATTGAAACATAGACAAGTTTTAAGCGAGAATAATACCCAGACAACGTGAAAATCAATATGTGTCAGTCCTTTTGTCATACATGTTACAGTTAAATATTTCTGTTGCGTCGGTAAAGCGACAGAAAGTAGAAGGAAGGCGATGGAAAAGAGTAAGGACGAGCCATATTTTACGAAACACAGTACGTAGTACAATATACAAAAATACAATACTATTATTACTATGAACGATTACTGTCTTTCTCTTCAATAAATATACAACGTGTTAATGAATTAACGCAAAACTAGAAAGTAGTTTGTTTAGAATCGAGAGCAGAATCGAATTATCATGTTTTTAACATATGTAATTTTTTTCAAAATATTAAATAATTTGTTTACAAAATTTACAATTTTCTGAACACGATGTCAACCCACCGCACGGACACACTCACCCTACTTGCTACCAAAACAAGATTATAAAAATGTATCCATGAGTACGTTAGCGCTTTCTTTCAGTGCTGAAATGATAACAAATCATTTTTGACTCAAAACTTAAAATACGAATAACTTTAAATTTTAACTACCAAAATAACGAAATTATTGTTTCAATCTAATTATTTTGTTATAAATCAATTGGGGTGTATGAGGTTTTGCGCTAATTCATTAACACGTTGTATTTGTCAATATACAAAAAAGTAAACATTATTTTGATTTATTTGCGACTGGGTATCATTTTATTTTAGGGAGGAATTCAGAAGATTTCTAAAAATCCGTAGATTTGCCATTCAAATTCGCACATCCGTAGGCCAGGCCATAAATCCGTAGATCTACGGATAAATCCGTAGGTCTGGCAACGCTGTTTCAACCACATAAGGGTCAGCGCACCTCTAGCGGAAAAATTATCCAGCAGTTTTTATTAAGAAGATAGATTTATACAGTTTTGTACAAACGTATTCCCCTGTTTCCTCCCTGGATGTGTTGTATAAATAAAGCCTTGAAAACGACTAACTGGACCGAAATTGATGCAGTTTCACCGTAGAGTTTCACTGTTTATTCATTGGTCTCTAACGACGCAATGAGAACATTGATAACAAAATTTAAAAATTCTGAACGCACCTGTTTCTTATCGCTTTCCAATGCCAATGCCGCCAACACAACAGACAAAAAAAAATGTTAAATGTCAAAATCACGAGATAAACGAGATTTCATGTGATAAAATTGTAAACAGTCTGAGATTTAATAATTAGTATTTTCCAAAATAAAAATAGTAATCGATTACAAATATCTATGAAGTTCATGTGATAATTTCAACAAATTGCGACTCCAGCTACTTGCCAACCGAAAACTGAAATCAATAGTGTGTCAATAAATCATGGATATAATAAACAGTCTCCCAACAGAAACTTTTATAGAAATACTAAAAAGAACTGACGGAATAACGCTTGGTAAGTGTCGAAGAGTTTGCAAGAGATGGAACGAATGCATCGACGGCACGGACTTATTGTGGCAAGAATTCTGCGAGAAAGACTTCAAATATCCATCAAAAATAGCCAAAAGAAAATCAGGCAATGACTGCACTTGGTACCACATTTATAAGAACTTAAAAATGTGGTCTAACATAAGTGAGACTGAGAAAAAAATGCGTGAGTTCTACAAATTTTCTTTACACGATAAATGTCATGCTTTAGAAATAGATTACTGCGTGTTACCTCTGAGAGATACTCGAGGAGTCGTACTGTATGATATGAACATTTTGAAGTACATCCCCGTCGCCATACCTGAGAGAAACTGCTATAAAATATCGAACAACGATCAAGTAACTGTACTACAAATGAAATCTGAAATTTTGCTACAAAGAACTGTTGCTAACACAACTTATATGACCGACACAAAATTCAAAGCCGATAGCTTCATCTTAACCAAAGATATTCTATACTTTTTTAACAATAGACACGTTTACAAATGCGATCTAACGTTACCCAATTTAACATCAAAGTTAATATTACATTGTGGTTACGATATCAAAGAGATACAACACAACGATGGTAAAATATTTCTTTTCACCGATTGCGGTAAAATCGTGACTATTTTACATGAAACCGATGTGTCGGTGAAACCAATAAACTGTCCGCCGGAGTGGATTAAACAAATCAAACACGTATGTCCGTTAGACGATAAAAACTTTGTGTGTTACTCGAGAAATCTATTCAAAATTGAAACTGATAATTACCAACATCTCTACTTAGATTTTCCTCCGATCACAGCGTTATTTTTCTATGGAGATGTTGTTCTATTTGGTACGAGGGCTGGAGAAATATTGCTTTATCGTCTATCTAGTCAGAAGAGGGCAACACTGCCTATATTTGAGAACCTGGCGGTGTTGCCAGATGGAAAGTTTGCAGTCCAGTTGGATGTCTGCGAGAGAAGGTGTGGTCCGGTCATAGTGGCGTCTACATTCTTTGAAATTATGCTTTTGGAAGTCAACTTCTTTCCACATGTAAGTTGTTCAATTGTATACAGGGTAACTTAATTTGCTGACACTTTTTATAGACCGAGATCCGACTATAAAATTATGCACCTATTTCTTTGGTGAACGAAATGTGATTCTGGTGTATGTTTACACAGGGGTTAATTGAACGCCGCCAAGTTGCCTAGAAAAATCTTGCCGCAAGTACCTTTTCCATTACGATTTTTGGTGAGTTGCGAATTTCAAAAATGACTTCTTTGTACCTGGCAACCCTAGAGTTACGGCAGACTGAGAGGTGGCAACCCTGGATTTTCCAGTACTTTAGATCAGTCTCCTTCCGATGGCATCTCATTTACTTCCCAAACAAATATTCGGAGAAAGTTATACCAAAAATCATAATGGAAAAGGTGCATAATTTTACGGTCGGATCTCGGACCATTATAAGGGGACAGAGATGGTTGTTCAGTTTGACGGTCTGATCATCTCTTTAAAAAAGTGTCAGCATATTAAGAAGGACCCTATACATTTAATATTATTTTATTATCAACCTTTTTTGGACGAAAAATATCTGGTAGTTGTTGCTATGCTTCTAAGCACCCTGAAAGGGATTATCGTCGTGAGTTTATGTATAAAAGGCATGTCATCATGAGATTATTTCGAATTTTTATATAGTGTCCTTCTTAATATGCTGACACATTTTTAAGGGTAGTAGGTACGATCAGACCATCAAACTGAACAATGTTCTATATGGAACCAACATCGAAATCCCGAAAAAAAAAAACAACTGTGGGGAACTACTACAGATGTCCAGCACCCACAAGTTATAGCAAAGATGCCAACAGATGGCGATACCGTCGCTCACGGAAATATGCTCCATACAAAACAAAGACAACGTTCATCCTAAATACGTAACTCGTAACCTAATACACATAAGGTTCACAATCGAATGCGAGACATAAATCGCGCAAGAGAAATAATCACAGAGATTCGATATATGTACAAGGTCCAACTAAGAACTGTTGGACCACGGCCGGTCCCCAGGCATCACACATAGCCTGGCGGAAGTACTTCCCTTTTCAATGGAGGAACATTCTCAAGTAGCACCTCCATACAACTGTATGAAAAATGTACTGGACATTTTGGCCGAGTATGATTGCAGTTTTATATGGAACAGCAGATTTTTTTTCGCGTTTCATCGTGTTGGTCCTATAACCCATATATGAAGTTGTTCAGTTTGATGGTCTAATAATCATCCTTACCCTGTATACAGGGTGAAATTGATATCATTGTCATCCTTTTAAACTAAGAGTCTACCCATCAAACTAAACAACTTTTACTATGGGAGCAACTAAAAAATCAGCTGTTGCATACATTTGAGTCGAGTAGGCACTGCAGTTTAGTATGGAACAGCTGATTTTTTTGTTGCTCCGATCGGTTTGCTCCCATAGTAAAAGTTGTTCAGTTTGATGGGTTGACTCTTAGTTTAAAAGGATGCTAATGATATCAATTTCACCCTGTAAATAGATAGGATAGAATAATACATGTAAATCTTTAATATTTAGTCATAAATAAATAGAAACACTTTTTTTTTGCAGGAAAAGGAAACTAAGAGGACGTTCCCGCCAAACAAAATGTACATGTACAAGAGATTACTTAAACTAAGGGATAAATTACAAATGAATTAGTTATTACAATCCGGTGGTTAATGTTGCGTGTTAGTTTTGAAAGTGAACCTTACTATTAACTACTGGGTGCTAGGGTCAACAGTATAGTGTAAGAGATAAGAGGAATGTTGGTAACCATCAGCTGCAAGACTGATTCAGTATTCATAGAGTGTAGAGCATCTCTGTGATGGGGATGGACCAGGTCTGCCTGCATAACTGCAGTCGGTTTAGGAGTTACAGCCGTTCAAAGGTCTGTATCAAATGAACGATCAGCTGCAAGGCTGATCATAGAATATTATTGTAATATGCACTGTAGCTCTGTGAATAGTACAAAAACTGTCATGGTCTGTCAGTCGGTTGAGGAGATACAGCCATTCAAAGTTCCAAACTTTGAACGGCTGTATCTCCTAAACCGACTGACAAATCATCGTGGCTAGTATGCCAGCGTGATATAGCGCTGTCCATCCCCATCACAGAGATGCTCTACAGTTCTACACCATATGAATACTGAATCAGCCTTGCTGCTGATGGTTACCAAAATTCCTCTTATCTCTTATACTAGTAGTTGCATGCTTCAATTTCGAGGCATGTATTGTACCTACTGTCCATTACAAGTGGCGACGGGCTCACACTCCGTCACACTGGACAGAGTTTCGGTACTACTAGTGAAACGTGGATGTTCTAAAGTTTCAGAATATCTCTCACTACCCCTCGGGGAATATAGTCGTGAGCATATGTTATGCTATGCTAGTAGTTGCATGCAGGGGGCGGTTAGTTGGGTAGGGTTGCAGTTGGGTAGTTGCTTTACTTTAAGGGGTGATTGTACCCATGATACTGAACAACTTTCCCTAAGAAAAGTATAGGAAATTCTCAAAAAAAAATTGCACTTTCTATACTAAATGCAATCAGCTGATCGAACATTTGCATGAATGAAAATATGTTTATTTTTTACGAATTTCCTATATTTTTTAGGGAATGTTGTGCAGTATCATCAGCACCCTTAGTAGCCTTAAAGTAATGCAACTGTTTACCCTAACACCCTGTATACTTCATTCCATATAAGGATGAAAAGATTTTCCGATTCCCATTTAGCTTTTTGTCCAATTCTGATTATCTTATACAGGGTGTAAGTGACAGCCTAGCTAGAGCATGGACACCGGTTTTCGATACTATCGAAAAACCGGGATACCGGACCAAATATGCGATATTGAAAAATTCGGTATTGGAGCGACAAATACCGGTTTTTCGATATTTAAGTAAAGTAAATTAAATTAAAAAGTTGTGCTATTTCGAATCAAAAAAGATTGAAAAATTAAGTCTCTTGAAACCGGACTCTTCCGTCCCTGAAGACGCAATAGATTGAAAAAATTCGCACCTCGATTTTGCGTTTCTATTGGATAACGCAATTCCCCAAGGTTGGTTAAAGTGCGGGTTCAAGTCTCGTTCAATTTCTTAATTTTTTCAATCTCTAATTTGAAATTAAATTTTATTTTATCAAATAACTCCGATTCATATTTTTGCAACAATAAGTTAGGACTAAAACGCGTGCGGACGAACGCACAACAGCGATGGGATCGCAGCCGATGCAACGTTAATTTATTGACCTAGGTCAAACGTAGGTAATGGCGAATCCCGCCAAGCGCTGCGACACCACTGTGATGTGCAAGCTGTTCGCCTTCGTGCAAAACAAGCTGGACGTGATAGAAGAGCTTAGTCTGGAGCAGATCTGAACGTCGAGCTACATGGAGGACTAGATCCACGCCGCCATGGTGGTGCTGCAAGAGACCGCCGCGACATGACCCATGCACCTCGTCACCAGCGGGACTAGTTCGCCAACCCGCGATAGTGTGATATAGTGCTTACACGCTTCCACTCTCTTTCTTTTTGCGCGCGAAAGAACGAGATAAAAGTCTAAAGGACAACCGCCGCTCTCCCTTGAAAAAATTCCTTAAATTGTATAGAAGTTTTGACTGAAGTCAAAAGTGTAATAAATTATGAGGTTTTATAAAAACGACTCAGATAGTATCATTTATTTTTATTTAACGAGTTATTTAATCATTTATTATTAATTATTAATAAATTATAAAAAAGCAGCAACCCCAACATGGCTGTCAATGTTGTTTAGTAGGAGGTGTTGCAAGTACAATGTTTTTTTTATATAAAAATGATAAAAACTAATAAATCATTATAAAATAAACTAATGCCTGCAGTTAGTTTCTAGTGTTCCATAGGGGTTAGTCCATCTAGTTATACTATTAGTTATACAATATAACAGAATGGACAAAAAAAGTCCTATTTGTTATACTGCTCAATATAACTTATTGGATTCAAAAAAACAATAGAGGTTTGTCCATGTAGTTATACCTACATATAAACAGCAATAACTTGTAAAGTGTGTGTGACTGTGTGTGTGTGTGTGTGTGTGTGCGTGTGTGTGTCGGGGTGTCTTTGTGGGGGGGGGGGGGTGTGTGTCAGTGTGTGTGTGTTTATGTGTTGGGGTGTGTGTGTGTGCGCGTGTTTGTGTAGGGGTGTGTTTACGTCTTTGTGGGGGTGTGTGTGAGTGTATATGCATCGGGGTGTGTATATATGTGTGTGTGTGTGTGTGTTTGTGTCCCGTGTATGAATCGGGGGTGTGCGTGTATGTGTGTGTGCGTTTGTGTGTAATTGTCTGCATGTGCATCAGGGGTGTTTACCTTAAAGTGAATGTTCTATGCACGTGTGTGAATCAGGTGTGTGTGGGGGTGTGTGTGTGGGGGTGTGTGTGTGGGGGTGCAGGTGATTGATACGTAGGTAGTTCAATAAGGTAAGTAATGGGTAGCCATTACTTACCTAATTGAACTAGAATTCAAATTTTCTAAACACTCCCCCGATACACACATACACACGCACACACACACACACACACAAACACACCCCCACAAACACACTCCCACAAACACACCCCCACAGGCAGATACACATACATACATGAACACATACACCCCCCCGATTCACACACGCGCATAAAAACATCCACTTTGATACACACACACACACACACACACACACACACACACACACACACACATATATATATACATGACGACACACACACATACATGACGACACACACACGCACACACACACACCTCAACACATAAACACACACACACACACACACACACACACACACACACACACACACACATACATGACGACACACACACATACATGACGACACACACACGCACACACACACACCTCAACACATAAACACACACACACACTGACACACACACCCCCACAAAGACACCCCGACACACACACACACACCCACAAAGACACCCCGACACACACACAGACACACACACACACACAAACAAACACACACACACACATACATGACGACACACACACACATACATGACGACACACACACGCACACTACACACCCCAACACAAACACACACACACACACTGACACACACACCCCCACAAAGACACCCCGACACACACACACACACACACACACACACACACACACACACACACACAAGCAAACACATGCATCTACCAGAAACACAAACACACGCACACAAACATACATACACACACACACACACACATACATGACGACACACACACGCACACACACACACCCCAACACATAAACACACACACACACACTGACACACACACCCCCACAAAGACACCCCGACACACACACACCCCCACAAAGACACCCCGACACACACACAGACATACACACACACACACACACAAACAAACACACACACACACACACATACATGACGACACACACACATACATGACGACACACACACGCACACTACACACCCCAACACATAAACACACACACACACACACTGACACACACACCCCCACAAAGACACCCCGACACACACACACACACACACACACACACACACACACAGTCACATACACTTTACAAGTTATAGCTGTTTATATGTAGGTATAACTACATGGACAAACCTCTATCGTTTTTTTGAATCCAATAAGTTATATTGAGCAGTATAACAAATAGGATTTTTTTTGTCCATTCTGTTATATTGTATAACTAATAGTATAACTAGATGGACTAACCCTTCCATAGTCCATAATAAAAATAGAAGGACGGTTATACATTTTTGGGTATTATGTGCCATATGTCCTTTGACAGATGGATGTTAAATGTCGCTATCGCAGGTTGGTGTACTAGCCCCGCAGGAAGAAAGACGGGTGCGGCAAACAGGACCTCCGAGAAATATTCGGGGTGTTGATGGAGTTGACCCTGACGATATTCCCACGTACGTGATGGGGAACCTCAACAAGCTGTCGCCGGTGACCTTCGATCACGTCGACGTCACCCGGTTGCTCAAGGACATCCAGCTGTTGAGGGCCGACATCACCGAGGCGAGGTCATATATTCGAGGCAAGTTGGAGGCCTCGGAACGAATCTGTGCCGAGTTGCGACATGTGGTGACCACATTACAGGCAGTGAGTGCTGCGCCAGCGTTTTCGCCTTCGCCAAATAAGCGAAACGAAACCGTGCGGCGCAGCGCTGCCGCGCCACCCGACACCTCTCGTCACCTGCAGCGGACCCAGTTCACCCGCGGGCCGATGCTCCCACCATACCGCGCGCTCGCGCCATCCCTGCAACGAGCTGAACTGAGCAGCATCCTCCCATGACCCACATGAAGCCAACCACATCCAGGCTCACGAAGGAGATGTACAAGGTGTTGCGCCTATGTCGCGCACCCTGCGTCCACCAAGGGGTTCGGGGCGCGACAGCCCCAACATACGCGGTACTGCACCGGCTGCCGCTTCCTGCATCAAGGCGGCCACGCTGACGGCTCCAGTGTACATCTCCCACCTGGACAGAGAGAGGATTTCGGACGACATGCTGCGTCACCTCTGCACCAGGTTTCATGTTCGGGGCGGTGGGTCTCTGCCGGTGAAGGTGCTTGAACTAGAAAGATTCAGATCGGAAAGATCTTCTGATTTCAAGGCCTTCAAGCTCCGAGTTCCCGCCGCTCACCTGAAGAGTTTCCTGACTCCATACGCATACCCAGACTTTTGTCTAAGCAGGTTTAAAAGTAATTTAAAGTAGAATTTTCAAAAGATGATATTTTGACGCAGAGTGTAGTTAAAATGTACTTTTATTTCTAAAATATCCACCTTTTTCAAATGATTACGAGAATATCGAAAAACCGGAAAACCGGTATTTAGAAATATCGATATCGAAATAATACCGGTATTGTGAAAACCGCCGATAGTCCATGCTCTAAGCCTAGCAAATACTGAAACGGTGAACTCAGGCCATCAAACTGAACAACTTTCGCTATGGAGCCTACCTCATGAAACGCGGAAAAAAACAGCTGTCCCATACAAAACTGCTGTTGGCTTCGAAGTTGGCTTCATAGTGAAAGTTGTCCAGTTTGATGGTCTGAAGCACCCCCTTGAATATTACTAGGGTGTTTTGTTACACCTTGTAGATTGTTAACCTCTTGTGATAAATATAGATCGGTAACTATTGTGCGATTCGCGGCATTTTCAGGGATGGTAATAGGCGAGTTTTATGTGGCCTTGAGTTTTTATTATTATTCTTACAAGTCATGTTCTAATCGGTGTGCCATTTCAATTATATTATGAAATTATCAATATGATACATAGATACAGTCGAGAACACGTCAAGTTCGACATCTTGATCTTCATACTGTACTTATGCCGTTCATATAAAAAATAAAACCGCACTTCAAATCACAAGCTTGACGTGGTCTTGACTGCACATGGCTGTATGGGTTAGTTCCCTTTCCCTTTCACAAACAGGAAAAAATAAAACAATGAGAAACGTGGAAATAACTCTAATTTGGGGCCCTATTCGAAAATACTAAAAGAAAACGATATGATAACATTGTAATTCTTAACCAATGATATGTGTTACAATTGTCACCCCTAGAGTTTGCCGCGAGTTGCACAATAGTTACCGATCACTATTAGTCATTCACTTCGAGTTGGCTGCTACCTCCCTTCCCGCTTCCCCGCACCACACCCCTAAGAGACCCTAATAAACGCAATTTTATAACCTTTAGCAACGCAACCACGTACGGCACATCCGTCCCGGTCACTAATATCTCTTTTAATTTTAAATTTTTATTTGCCTTTTATATAATTTTTTGTCGACGGGACCAATTAATGTGCCTGTGAGGAAATTTTGTAACGGTCATCGACGGCCAACTGGTCGTGAACGGGTAGTAGTGATAAATAATTAGTTGAATATTATGTACCCTGAGGGTGAAGCCAAACGAGCTTAATTTTGTGAGTTTGCGTATTTTGAGTCCGTTTCATATAAAATCCGGGAATGCATAGTCTATGATCCCAGGCTTTATATGAAACGGACTCAAAATACGCGACTCAACTCACAAAGTTACGCTCGTTTTAGATCGAGATCCGACCGTAAAATTATGCACCTATTTCATAGGCGAACGAAATGTGATTCTAGTGTATGTTTACTCAGGGGTTAATTCAACGCCGCCAAGTTGCCTAGAAAAATCTTGCCGCAAGTACCTTTTCCATTATAATTTTTGGTATAACTTTTTCCACCTTTCTGTTAGGGAAGTAAATGAGATGCCATCGGAAGAAGACTATAGGGTTGCCAGGTTAAAAAATGACTTCTTTGAACCTGGCAACCCTATAGTTGTGGCAGATTGAGAGGTGGCAACCCTAGTTTTTCCAGTACTTTAGACCAGTCTTCTTCCGATGGCACCTCATTTACTTCCCAAACAGACAAGTGGAAAAAGTTATACCAAAAAAATTATATACGGTCGAATTGAGAAACCTCCTCCTTTTTTGAAGTCTGTTAATTATAATGGAAAAGGTACTTGCGGCAAGATTTTTCTAGGCAACTTGGCGGCGTTGAATTAACCCCTGAGTACCTAAACATACACTAGAATCACATTTCCTTCGCCTATGAAATAGGTGCATAATTTTTTACGGTCGGATCTCGGACCATTTGGCTACACCCTTATACCTGTAACAGTATTGTTTGAGATGTAATGAAATTATGCTATAGTTTATATGTAGTTACGTTTGGATTAGGTTAACTATTTATTTGTAAATAATAAACGTTTAATAATTTATTATGTTTGTTTAATTTCTCTTCTTACTCTTTCTCTACAGTTTTATATGCAGTGTCTTCTTTGAACAATAATGGCCCCGATTCGGACTGTGCCACGACTTAACTAAATTTATTCCTGTCACTTTCTAAAATAAGATTAAGAAAAGAGACAGAAAACCAACAGCTGACTTTAGTGCTGTCTCGTGACGTTACACACCCAAAATAAGATGCCATCATAATGTACGCCATTTTATTTAAGGCGTTTTTGGGTGTGTAACGTCACTTTGACAGCACTAAAGTCAGCTGTTGGTTTTCTGTCTCTTTTCTTAATCTTATTGTAGAAAGTGACAGGAATAAATTTAGTTAAGTTAAGTCGTGGCACAGTCCGAATCGGGGCCAATGGCAATTTCCTTATGCTTTACAATACAGGGTGTAACAAAACACCCTAGTAATACTTAAGGGGTGCTTCAGACCATCAAACTGAACAACTTTCACTATGGAGCCAACTTGAAATCGCGAAATAAAAACCGCTGTTTCATAAAAAACCGCAGACTCAAATATATGGGACAGTAGGTTTTTTTATTTTTTTCGGTGTGTTGACTTCTTTCCACATGTAAGTTGTTCTATTGTATACCTACATGGTGTTAGGGTAAACAGTTGCATTACTTTAAGGGGTGATTGTAGGTACCTACCCATGATATTGAACAACCATACCGTGTTACCGTGTTTCATGGTTTCATGCGAATAAACATATTTCTATTTCTTCATACACCTCCGCAATGCGCCACTGACGCTCTAGAACTAGATAATGGTCACTTTCTTACCCCTGACCTGACGGTATATTTTATGTGTGCGTTTGCACGGCCTTCAAACTGTGCCATCAAACTGAACAACTTTCACTACGGAACCAACATCGAAATCCCAAAAAAAAAGAGATGGAGTGCGATTTTTCAAACTCATTCGTTGAACTCAGCAGTTGTAAATGTCAAAATTACTATGGAGATACCACAATCTCCATACGTGGGAGAGATATCTTTCTACTGCTGATTTGACATTCAAAAATCATACTCCAGGGGTGCGAATTTTGAAAGTCAATTCAGCAGTAGAAAGATGCGTATCTTCATTGTAATTTCTTTGGAACATGAGTGCGATGTCGGTACCCCCTGAAGTATGTAACTCCTTTAAGTTTACACCTGTACACAGGGTGTAAGGAAAAGTATCATTAACTTTTAAACCACATACTCTACCCATCAAACTGAACAACTTTTACTATGAGAGCAAAACTGTCAGAACAAAAAAAAGTTGATGTTCCATACTAAACAACAGACTAAACTGCAATGCCTTGGTACAAGACTCAAATGGTGTTGTAGTTTATGGGGTAATGAGACTTTTCCTTACACCCTGTATACAGGGTGAAATCGATATCGTTAGCATCCTTTTAAACTAAGAGTCTACCCATCAAACTGAACAACTTTTACTATGGGAGCAAACCGATCGGAGCAAAAAAAAAATCTGCTGTTGCATACATTTAAGTCGAGTAGGCGTTGCAGTTTAGTATGGGACAGCTGATTTTTTTTTTGGCTCCGATCTTATTGCTCCTATTGTAAAAGTTCAGTTTGGTGGGTAGACTCTTAGCATAGAGTAAATAAATTATACACAACAGAGGGTCAATGCCCATACTAAGAAAGTTGCCACCTTCTTATATGAAAACTCGCGCAAGTATAGCGCCGGTGGTGAGTACCTAACTAAATTTTTTAAGAAAATTAATCTAAGTATAATATAATTTATTTCCGTGGAACAAATCTCAAATAATAGTGGTCTAATAACGTTTAATTAAGATTTATCTCTCCTTCAGGCCAGTAGCGACATCTGTTGGCGCCAAGACTATACTAAATCTAAAATGTATGGAACTGTCCAGACTTGCTCTTCGCTTCATTTCAAAGGATGCTAATGATATCAATTTCACCATGTATATGGTTCCATTCAAGTATGGGCTCCGAACGAACAAATTTGTGAAAATTTCAAATAAGAGTACCTAATGAATGTATCAAAAGTGTTGTCCAAATAAAATGAGGTGGACCGACACAAAACGGGCGACAGCAAATAAACACATATTTTTAATATCCCGAGGTCCTTTATTAACGGCCCAACGATCTAAGGGGTCTCTTAATCAGGAGAGGGCACACATATTTGTAGTAGGTACCCCTTGTTTGGGTCACTCGCTTAATTAAACTGGACATTACGAGAGAATTTCGTCTAGTATACAATGTTATTTTGTTAACGAGTTTTATGTGGATAGCCCAGTCATTTTACGGTTTGAGCCGGGACTACGTATAGTATTTAAGAGCCAATATAAGCTTAAAAATTAACCAAAATTAAAAAAAAATTCGTCAGCAACAGTCCCAAATTAATAATTTAGCAGTTATCTCGTTCTAAAGAACCTGATGGTAATTTTTTTTTGCACATTTTTACATACTTCAAACATGGTGCTAATATTTTTGTCTACTAAGAAGGCTTTGAAAAATACATTAGTATTTTTAAAATTTCATTGCCTATTTTAGTGCTCAAAAATAATTTATTTTGTTAAGTCTAATTAAAATGAGTACATTTGTAATAATAATAATTCGATAAAAGCCTTCTGGGAGATACAATTTTGATTTCTATGTTGCGTAGCAATTTTTTTTAAAAACATGTTTTCAGATTGTCTTTTGTCACTAAATGGTGCCGGTTACAGTTTAAAAGTCCCATTAATAATAACTCTCCGCCACTTCTCACAAAACTCCGTAAAATAAAATAAATAAATAAATAAATAAAGAACGCTCACAGGCACATACATTGTAATGATCCCAAGAAAGCACTATTTATAGGCTGTGAAAATGACTGGGCTAGGAAGGAATTTGGGTCAAGTAAGATCAACTTATATGAGGTTATGAGACAACAAGGCAAGAAGAGAGCATCCCAGAGTGACGTGGCCCTTAGATTATTATCTATTGATAAACTTCAAACTTCAAAAACTTTATTGCGACACAGGTAATATAAAGGTGGTGAACAGTATTTTAGATAGAGCTCTGTGATCTGCCCATGAGCATGCAATATTTAATTGGAGAGAGGGCATGCAGAGCATTTACTTTACAATTCTACAATTACAATTACAATTTACAATTGTTTAGTATACCTACATAGATTATATTACATTATAGTTTCTACAGTCCAATACTAAGTAGGTACATTGATATATTGTCAATATTAGAGAATTAGGTACAGATGGTAAAAAATTACAAATAAAAGAAAATATTTATGTCAAAATTACATTCAATAAATTAATAATGGTAACAACATCAGTCGAAATTACAACAAAAACAATAACAAATGTCAGATAATTATAAAAAAGGTAAAGGAAAAAATATATAATATATATAATCATTATCAATGTCAACAAAATTTCAATGATTTCTACTAGTCTCTACTATCCCCACGTAAATTTAATTAATTATCATGAGAGCTATAATATTCCTGCAAGCTGTAGAATGCTCTATCAATAACATAAAGCCACAGTTTCGTTTTAAATTGTTCTAAATCTGTACAGCGCCTTATTTGTGGAGGTAATTTGTTGTAAATTTTAGGTGCCTGCACAAAGAAGCTGTCGCGATACAGTGCAGTTTTTGAGGCTTTAGGGATCAATTGATCGTTACGTCTTAGATACGTGATAAGCTACAAAAAAAAAGAATATAGCTCAGAAAATAAGCAAGTTGAAGTGGCAATGGGCTGGTCATATCTGAACTGACAACCGATGGGGTGTCAGAGTTCTAGAGTGCAGACCGCGAACTGGTAGGCATATAGTGTGGACGCCCTGCTACTCGTTGGACAGACGACCTAAAGAAAGTAGAGGGGAGCGACTGGATGAGGAAGGCCGAGGACAGAGTCTTGTGGCGCGCCTTGGGAGCCTACTTTCTGCTGTGGACGATGACAGGGTGATGATGATGATGATGTCCACTTGAGGAATATACGTGAGCAAAGGTATGCATTGAATACGGTACCATTTAGATTTCGGAATAGATTGAAAGGAAGAGTATATGATGAAGTCGTGTAGAAAAATAAAAATAACATAAATTATACACCAGATTTGAAGTCAGATCATAAGCTATTAAACAAAAAAAGTTTCATCAAAATCGGTTCAGCAGTTTTTGCGTGATGCTCGTTCAAACAAACAAACACACAAACAAACAAAGAAACAGACAGACAAAAAGTAAAAAAATTTGTGATTTGGAATCAGGCACACCTAAAAACCATATCGTAATTTTTTTTGTAAATATCTTCGATGTACAGACACACTTCTGTTACTTCTGTTGATTGTAGGTATAGAAATTTACGATGCTTGTTGCAGATATATGGGATGTATTTATTGACGAAGCCTGTTGTGGATGTGAGTGGTGTACCTATTGCCTTTGACGAAGCCTGTTGTGGATGTGAATGTTGTACCTATTGCCTTTGACGAAGCCTGTCGTGGATACGCACTTTGTACTTTTCGTTTTAATAAATATTAATTGCATTGCCCTTCTGTTACTGTTTTATAATAGTTTAGATTAGATAACAAATGAGTTTGAGTAACAAAACAAAGGTGGACGTAAAAGTGTATTGCAAGGGCCTGCTAAATATAATGAACACTAAATACTGATTTATGTAATTGCGGTGACAAATCGCGAAGGCGCTCGCTGCAACGTAGATGTATGTATTGAATGATGCTACTCTATAGGTATATCTTTGACTAATTCCCTCGGGGGTGAACAGTCGTGAGCATATGCTAGCTTTATATTTGCGGGGCGTGTGTCGACAACCCTGTGAGGAGGCTGGGGGGGAGGTCGTAACGAGTCATTAGGAACTGGCAGCTTCTTTTGAGAGGGTCCCCTCCGACGCGGACGTAACACTTCACTTATACGACTGGGTCGTCAACTATACATTTTGGATTACTTCCTATATGTATAAATGCATGTATACTACCCCTAAATAAGATGACATTTATAAGGTACGAGCTTTAACCCGCGACTTCGTCCGCATAAATTATATACCAGATTTTAAGTCAGATGATAAGCTATCAAACAAAAAAAGTTTCATCAAAATCGGTTCAGTAGTTTTTGCGTGATACTCGAACAAACAAACACCCAAACAAACAAACAAACAAACGAACAAACAAACAAACAAACAAACAAACAAACAGACAGACAAAAAATCAAAAAAATGGTGATTTGGAATCAGGGACATCTAAAAACCATATCGTAATTTTTTTTTGTAAATATCTTCAATGTACAGACAAATTTCTGTTACAGTTTTATAATAGTTTAGATCTGAACAACTTTCACTATGGAGACAACACTTAGAAAACAAAAAACATCGGAGTCGAGTAGGTACTTGGTAACTACCTACTGCAGTTTTGAGTTAATAATAATAACAGATTTTTTTTATCGCAATTTCGATGTCGGATCTGGAGTGCGATTTTTGAATCTCATTCGCTGAGTTCAGCAGTTGAAAATGTCAAAATTACTATGGAGATACGCATCTTTTTACTGCTGATTTGATTTTCAAAAATCGCACTCCTGAAGTATGATTTTTGAAAGTTAAATCAGCAGTAGAAAGATTCATATCTCGACAGTAATTTTGACATTTTCAACTGCTGAACTCAGCGAATGAGATTCAAAAATCGCACTCCAGTAGTAAAAGTTATTGAGATGTTTTATATATGACTAAGGTGTTTTGTTACACCCTGTACATTTCATCCCTTAAATACAGGGTGTTAGGGTAAACAGTTGCATTACTTTTGAAGTGATTGTACCCATGATATTGAACAACTTTCCCTAAGAAACCTATAGGAAATTCGCAAAAAAACATTTTGGACTTCCCATTCTAAATGCAATCAGCTGATCGAACATCCTTTTGTGTATGAAAAGTCGAAAAAAAAATTGCCAAAATTTTATTTTTACCCTAACACCCTGTACCTATAATGTAGGTAGTACACAAACCTACCCTGCTATACCGATATTGTCGTATGTCGTACTGTCGTAACTTCGCAGTCTCGCCCCAAGACGTCACTAACACAAAATTCAATCTAAAATTTAAGTACTAAACTAAAAGTTAGTCAACGCAGCTCCAGTTTCAGATATATAACTAAATTAGGTGTTAACTTTTGATCTCAGTGGCTGCAAACTTTACTATTTTGTAACCAACCTTGCTTGATTCCGTTTTTAGTCTCATGAATCAAACGATTATATTTCTTATGAAGAAAGCATTAGAGCTATGTAATAGGACTTGTTTAGTTGATCTTTTGGTCGGTAAAGTCCAGGCTAGATTCTGGTACTTTAAATGTGGCTAGATAATTTGTGTGACATTGTCCAAGATATTTATTATTTATTTATTTATTAAAGTGTGACCAGCTTCTAAGGTCGTATTTTTGAAAAGTTTCATTTTGGCGCGATGTTTATTTTAGAACTTACTTCAAACGAACGCGTCCCAAATTCCTCTGGGAAATTAATGTACCTAATAACGTAGAATTTTTACTGTAATATCTAAACTATTATAAAACTGTAACAGAAATGTGTCTGTACATTGAAGATATTTACAAAAAAAAATTACGACATGGTTTTTACCTGTCCCTGATTCCAAATCACCAATTTTTGGATTTTTTGTCTGTCTGTTTTTTGGGTTTTTGTTTGTTCGAGTATCACGCAAAAACTACTGAACCGATTTTAATGAAACTTTTTTTGTTTGATAGCTTATGATCTGACTTAAAATCTATATATATAATTTGTGCGGACGAAGTCGCGGGTTTACACTAGTACATTATATTTGTAAAGTTGTGATTAGTTTGTAAGTATGTCCCGCGCTGATAGAATTGTCTTATCGTATAATCTAAGTTTTAGTCATGATGAATGATGATCAACATTCCCTAAGAAACCTATAGGAAATTAGCAATATAAAGAAGATTGGCAGATTTGGACCCAGCCATTTTTTACGAAAACTAAAAGCTCTTCAGGACGGCGGTCATAATTATTATAAACAGAAAAAAATTAAGGCATTTTTTAAAAAACTTCCACATCTCTAGAAGTCCAGACTCAAAAGTAGAAATTACTAGTAAAATAGACAAATCATCCAAAAAGCAGTAGCAAAACGCTACCACGACTGCTATTTTCATCTAATATTATCACTGAGGTATTTTTTGGTCGTTACGGCATGTATTTGGCTTGGTTGAACTGATAGTTCGTGATTTCGTTTTCTTCCGTTATCATAATATTATCGTGAATTTTCATTAAAATAAACATAATGAATCCGTAGAAGATTGAATGGACTATCTAATAAGAAAGATTATGACTTTCACACACTTGCTACAAAATATCATATGGAGAATACCGTTCCTGAATAGATAATAATAGGTACACTATATTAAGTACCTATTCATATGCCTCTTGTAAGAAGTGTTCAGGGCGTGCCTATACGTTGTGGATCTTTCTTTCTTATCGGGCAGAACCCTGGTGTCAGAGTTTTTTCAGATCGCCTTACGGCCTCTGACGTGGTTTTTATGTAACGACTACTATCACTAGAGATAGTAGCCGGGACCAACGGCTTAACGTGCCATCCGAAGCCCCGGAATCATTTTTCTTTTCAGATAATCAGGTGATTCAGCCTGTAATGACCAACTGGGAAAAACGCACAAAAGTGACATAATAAAACGGACGGAATTAATAAAAGTAATATTTTATATATGGAAAAATAGTTTAGAAAATCTAGATGTACTGTCGCGTATCAAATAACATTTGCAATTTATAATAAACGAACTTTTACCCGCGACTTCGTCCGCATAAATTATATAGGTACCAGATTTTAAGTCAGATGATAAGCTATCAAACAAAAAAAGTTTCATCAAAATCGGTTCAGTAGTTTTTGCGTGATACTCGAACAAACAAACACCCAAACAAACAAACAAACAAACGAACAAACAAACAAACAAACAAACAAACAGACAGACAAAAAATCCAAAAATTTGTGATTTGGAATCAGGGACATCTAAAAATCATATCGTAATAATTTTTTTGTAAATATCTTCAATGTACAGACACACTTCTGTTACAGTTTTATAATAGTTAAGATAATTACGAAACTATTAAGCTTAAGCTAAGCATTGAAATTGTTGTATAAAACATTTCAAAGCTTTATATATTCGTAATTATATTATAGGTAAATTGGAAATGTTATTATATTTGTGACGCGACATCTAGATTTTCTAAACTATTTTTCATATTTACAAAGTTACTTATACAGGGTGTAAATTAAAATAGGACAGCTACTTAAAGAGGTGCTTCAGACCATCAAACTGAACAACTTTCTCTATGGGACCAATATCGAAATCGCGAAAAAAAAATCTGCTGTCCCATACATTTCAGTCGAGTTATGTTTGCAGTTTTGTATGGGAGAGCGGAATTTTTTTTTCGCGATTTCGATATTGGTCCCATAGAGAAAGTTGATCAGTTTGATAGTCTGAAGCACCCCTTTAAGTAGCTGTCCCATTTTATTGTACACCCTGTATTAATTAATACCGTCTACGCGTATTGTGCGTCAAAGTCAACGTTTTGTATAAAATTGACCCCTCTGCAACCACCTTAACCATTAGACCACGGAGGCAGTTACGTTGTGGATGATAAATGATCATAAAAATTAACTCCATAAAATAAAACAAATGGCTACAAAATCAACAGATTTTATTACAAATAGGTACTCTTAAAAAAATCATCACTATCTTTCTGTATAATGTATCTACGTACGCACAAACGAATAAACAACAATTATGAAAAATCGTTATTATTATAATGACTTCTATTACATTGAAATAAGACCACAAATAACTGAGCATTTAATTGTCGAAGATCTATTACATTTTAAAGACAAGAACAGGTCAAGTGGGATAACCTTACAACAGGAAACAGGCACCCAAAACGGACAGAGAAAACTGTAGAGTCGCCTTCTGTTATAATAATTATGTACACACGGCGACAGGTCAGGTTACACTTTGAACTATTAGAAGTTGAACCACAGATCACAAAAGTTGAACGCTGCGAATCGTGCGAGAGGGCGTGGTATGTTGTTGTTGTTTCGTCTCACAGCACGCTGCGCCCGCGCCGGCAGCCGCGTCTATGCAGGCTCTCTACCGCACTATTTTGTGTTTTGTACGTAGCGTAGTTATGGGTATATAGGGTGCGTAACCTGATGTGTCGCCGTGTGTACACACATCATCATTCAGTCATACAGTCTACCAATTTGAAGCATGTTGCAGATGCAACATTTTGTCAATTTGATGAAGTGTGTTGCAGATTTGAAGCTTGTTCTTTCTTTTAAAAATTACAATCCAATACAATACAATACGATACGATACAATACAATACAGCAATGCGTTTAATACCGTAGACTTTGATATATCTCCAACAGTGATTGAGTTTCGTAGTTACCTGTACGGTCGCCGGCAGCGTATAAAGGTTGAAGACACCTTCTCTTCATGGTGTGATACCTCTGCTGGCGTGCCGCAGGGTGGCGTGCTATCACCTCTTCTGTTTGCTATCTTCATTAATTCTATTTCCAATCAACTTAACTCTTCCTACCACCTCTATGCAGACGATCTCCAGATTTATCTTGATTTATCTTTATTAATTAGTCATGCTTGGATGACATCACTCG
This sequence comes from Agonopterix subpropinquella, assembly GCA_922987775.1. Taxonomy (NCBI): domain Eukaryota; kingdom Metazoa; phylum Arthropoda; class Insecta; order Lepidoptera; family Depressariidae; genus Agonopterix; species Agonopterix subpropinquella. The sequence goes on from OV277715.1 coordinate 436,739, forward strand.
GGCCATCCAAACCAAGAATTAAATACAATACTCTTTACAACATACTCGTACTACGTTACTCTTTCTTTTTTCTCTTTACTCTTTTCATACTAGGTACTCCATGGTTTTCAATAGTCTGATGAAGAAATAAAACATTACATTAGGAATTGACCTATCGTTTCTAATTCTAATCAGTGGCAGTGTTGCCAGATCTATAGATAAAATAAAAAAAAAAAATGTTTTTTTTATATTTTTGAATTGAATTTGAATTGAATTGTTTCTAATTCTAATCATGGGCAGTGTTGCCAGGTCTATAGATTTTTCAGACCTACTGAGTTTGGGGAATGTCTACTGAAATACCGATTAATTTAATAATTTTGAAGATAATTATTTTTAATTGAAAGCTTTGAAGGGATTTCGGCCAATATAGCACAGGAACAAAGGTATTTTGGACTTAACATCTAATAAGATAAGAGCCAATTCACGAGAAAGTGGGTTGAAAAGAATATTCATCAGGGTGTGAAATTAAACGCGATACCTACATATCGAAAACGGTGCTTCAGACCATTCAACTGTAACAACTTTCACTATATGGGATCAACATCGAAATTGAAAAAAAAAATCTACTGTTCTTGTTCTATTATAGTACCAACCTAAATGTACTAATACTCAAACAACAATATATGAAATAGCAGAATTTTTTTTCTGTTGATTCCATAGTTTTAGTTGTTTAGTTGTTTTATTTGGTCTTCATGGTATTTGGTTTTATTTGAGCCTTCAAATACTAATGATGGAGCTACATAATGCATGTAGCAGGTATGGCCTGTAGATAAGTCTATTCAAAACTGAAGTTATGAACATGCCACGTGAACTGACTGAAGAGAACTCAGACATAATTGTGGATGGCCAGTTGCTGAAGGCTGTCGATAAGTTTAAGTATCTGGGTAGTACGGTAACAGGTTATAATGACTTGGACACGGAAATCAACACCAGAATTTCGTCTGCTGCGTGTTCTTATGGCAAGCTGCGAGGACGAGTGTTTCGATCGCACGATCTCAAGCTCCACACAAAAATCGCGGTTACCGTGCAGCGTGCAGTCATATTGCCAGCTCTTCTCTACGGGTCCGAAACGTGGTGTCCATACAAAAAGCATATTCGTACTCTGGACAAATATCACATGAAATGCCTTCGTGACATACTTAACATCCGATGGTCAGACAGAGTACGTAATACTGAAGTTCTACGTCGCTGCGACATCGGGGGAATCGAGGCCTACCTGATGAGACGCCAACTACGTTGGATCACGTGTCTCGAATGCCGAACGAGAGAATGGCTAAGCGTGTCCTGTACTCGGAACTCCAAGTCGGGAAGCGCAAGCAGGGTGGCCAACTCCTCCGCTTCAGGGATGTGCAAAAGAGGCACATGAAGAACTGCAGCATTGAGGATTCAGATTGGGAACGGCGTGCTGGAAACAGAGACGAGTGGAGGCAACTGGTGCAGGATAGCGTGTTTGACTTCGAGGAGCGCAGACGTGACGAGCTGGATAGGAAGCGCGACGAGCTAAAGGCCCGGCCACCTGTGGCCTATCATTATAATTATGTGGATGGAGTGCTGACGTGTGCCCTCTGCAGCCGAGTGTTTAAGGCGAAAATTGACTACTATTGACCAAAGTCAACCACCAAAGACCAAACCAGTCCAGACCAGTCTTTGTACCAAAGGTACCAAAGTAAAAGTTGTTCAGTTTGATGGTCTGAAATACCCAATAAATAAAGTATGTACCTAACGCATTTAAGTTTACGTCCTGTTTATTTGTGTATGTTTGTTGATACCTACAATTAGTAGGTACTTATGTACCTACATTATTTATGTTTGTTCAGCCGTGTGGTTCCGGCTTAGAATGGACCACCCCAATTCGTCCCGTTGGTGTCGTACGAGGCGACTAAGGGATTTAAGTTCTTATGCAGTATTTATGTGGGTGAAAGGCCTCTGACCACTTGACACGTCATTCCATTCTGAAACTTAAGTTGCTAAAAATGTAAGCATTGCTACAACTCAAAGTTGGTGGTGGTCTAATAGTTTAGTTTAGAGCATTGGCTCTCGACACGGAGGTCGTGGGTCCGATTCCCACGGGGGACACATAGTGATATGTCACTTTGTGCGTTTTTCCCCAGTTGCAGGCTGAATCACCTGATTGTCCGAAAAAAAAATGATTCCGTGCTTCGGATGGCACGTTAAGCCGTTGGTCCCGGCTACTATCTCTGGTGGTAGTAGTGGTTACATAAAAACCACGTCAGAGGCCGTAAGGCGGTCTGAAAAAACTCTGACACCAGGGCTCTGCCCACACGATAAGAAGAAGACTGAACGTTGATAGTTGTACCAATGTTTCTGATCACCCCGAACGGGATTACGGTCGTGAATTTATGTACGTGTGTGTATGAACGTAATTCTGTTTAAAACTTCGTTGTCTCATACACCATATTTATATTCTCCGGATTTTTATCCAATCTACTGATTTTTGGCTCCATTTCTCTTGATCTTTTCTGACTGGGCCTGGCAACACTGACTTCAATCTTTCAAACGCTCCCTGTGGCATGTAGTAATAGATACTCTTTCTTATATACTGTGCCTGTGGTGATGTGTGATTGTGACATTCGAATTTAATTAAGTGCGCCTAGGGAGTATTACATTCCTTGATTAAGTGTAACCAAAAATGTTTCTTGTACCTACAATTTTCTTGAGTCGTGTCGTCTCAGTGATTTTTATTCGCGCGAAATCTTAGTTTTCAAATCAATACAAATCAATTTTTTTTATTCAATTTAATATCACATAGATAGCTTCTTGTTTGACGTCATTTTTTGATTCGACCACTCCGTTGAGAGGAGATGCGGCCAGGAGTGCGATTTTTGAATCTCATTCTCTGAGTTCAGCTGTTGAAAATGTGAAAATTACTGTGGAGGTATGCATCTTTCTGCTGCTGATTTGACTTTCAAAAATCATACTTCAGGAGTGCAATTTTTGAAAGTCAAATCAGCAGTAGAAAGATGCGTATCTCCACAGTAATTTTCACATTTTCAACTGCTGAACTCAGCGAATGAGATTCGAAAATCGCACTCCAGAAACTCTACAACAAACATCTTTAAAAAAATATATATATACGAAATACAAGTAAAATACAAAATTGCATTACATAGTGTAACATTGTCAAGACCAGACATTTTGTTCATTCAAATAATCATCGAGTTTATAGTCAACAGTCAGTGATAGATGGCTAGTGTTAAAAATCTGTCGTCGTTTACGTGCTCAGAGGAAGGATCTCTTTATAATCTCTTCGTTTACTTGGCATTCCCCCTTGACAGAAATTTAGGCTAATACATATCACTATAGCAGACGCATTCGTTGACGAAGTACCTATCTGGAGTGCGATTTTTAAATCTCATTTGCTGAGTTCAGCAGTTGGAAATGTCAAAATTAATATGGAGATATACATCTTTCTACTTATGATTTGACTTACAAAAATCATGTTACAGGAGTGCTATTTTTTAAAGTCAAATCAGCAGTAGAAAGATGCGTATCTTTTTTTTTTTTTTTTTATGTTCGATAGGTAAAAATTTGACCCCAATCTCACCTGATGTTGAGTGATGATGAGGCCGAAGATGTAGCATGCTTACCTAGAAAGATGCCTATTCACTCTTGCCTTGAAGAGGCCCAGGTTGTATTGCTCAGGGAACAGGTCCGCAGGCAGTGCGTTCCACTCCTTAGCCGTGCGCATTATAAAAGAAGAAGCAAACTTCTTCTCCACAGTAATTTTGACTTTCTCAACTGCTGAACTCAGCGAATGAGATTCAAAAATCGCACTCCTGGTCATATTTTTCTGGTACTTAAAAACAGTAATTTTTGCTATATTTTATATAAACTCCATCTATCCAACAATCCTCTATCCAACGAATTCACGCGAATAAAAATCGTGGTGCGGACAATCCCTATTTAAAACAAGGTAGCAAATGAACATATCCTTAAACTAAAATAGATATAACTAGACTAAAAAAAGTATGTATTTCAATAACTAACTAAACGAGGTTTATTGATAAAAATAATTCGTTAATGTCTACACAAAACAAGCAGTCACAAGCTTCGTCAAAGATACTAAACTAAAACATAACAGCCGGTAATCAGCAACATGCTTCGTCAAACATACTAAAACATAACAGCCGGTAATCAGCAACATGCTTCGTCAAACATACAAAAACATAACAGCCGGTAATCAGCAACATGCTTCGTCAAACATACTGAAACATAACAACCGGTAATCAGCAACATGCTTCGTCAAACATACTAAAACATAACAGCCGGTAATCAGCAACATGCTTCGTCAAACATACTGAAACATAACAGCCGGTAATCAGCAACATGCTTCGTCAAACATACTGAAACATAACAACCGGTAATCAGCAACATGCTTCGTCAAACATACTAAAACATAACAGCCGGTAATCAGCAACATGCTTCGTCAAACATACTAAAACATAACAGCCGGTAATCAGCAACATGCTTCGTCAAACATACTGAAACATAACAACCGGTAATCAGCAACATGCTTCGTCAAACATACTGAAACATAACAACCGGTAATCAGCAACATGCTTCGTCAAACATACTGAAACATAACAACCGGTAATCAGCAACATGCTTCGTCAAACATACAAAAACATAACAGCCGGTAATCAGCAACATGCTTCGTCAAACATACTGAAACATAACAACCGGTAATCTGCAACATGCTTCGTCAAACATACTAAAACATAACAGCCGGTAATCAGCAACATGCTTCGCAATAACTAACTTACAATTTTGTCTTTCAGATCTTCAAAATGACGTCTATCTGACTCCTCCGGTAACGAGTGTCAATGTTACTAAGTCTACTATACTAGTAACATTGACACTCGTTAACGGAGGGGTCATAGCATAATCATACCAGATACCAAATGTGACAGAGTAAGTAAATTATTATACAGTAAATTCATTTTCTTTTGTACTATTTTTATTTGACATCATATACAATTAAGTTACACTGACATTTTAAAAAATTTGTATTCGGCAGGATTTAGACATAACTTGTATTATTTTATTTCTTTGACATTACTTGTATAATTTTATTACCTTGACATTGCTTGTATAATTTTATTACTTAGACGTTTAATTTTAATATTGTTTTTTGTTTGACATTACTCTAATTTTTGCTTTTTTTTTTGTTTTGTTTTAATTTATGATAATCACTGGCATCCCTAACATTATCTAAATAATAATTTGGAAGCCGTAAGGTAAGACATGTAGGACTTAATAATTATTGTAACAACTGCCTGTAACTACTCATGTCTGACAGATAAATGCATCTTTATCTCTTTATATTTACCTCAGAGTTATCATCGATGGAAAATACCGTGATAAGGACACATTAAAAACCTGTTTACTATCCTTATACCTTCAAGCTGTTTCTGTGGACAAGAAATACACCCAGATACATGAAAATACAACTGGAATCTGCTAATGCGTACTTTTAATGTGTTAGGGTGCCTGTCCGATGATGCGAAGCTAGCTGGCGGAGCGGAGAAATTGAGAAATATTGACCAATAGGATTGCATAAAATATCCGCTCAGCTCCAGTGGGTGGTTTGCGAGCGAGTTTAAAAATTCATACATTTCAGGAGGCGGAGTGAGGCGGTGGAGCGGGGCATACTGGTTAATATTTCTCCGTTTCTCCGCTCCGCAATACTCGCTCGCTTCGCGTCAATGGACAGAGACAGTCCGCATCTCCGCTCCGCAATACTCGCTCAGCTCCGCTGCCTATCTCCGCGTCAATGGACAGGCAGCTAGTGGCGCCCGCAATTGCAAACCACAAGTACTTGAAAAGTTAAATTGTATACTCATAGCTTACTGGAAGTACATGCGTACCGGAAAGCGCAGCGTGAGTAGGTGACAAGGTGGACCGACGTCCTGGTGAAGGCGGTGGGAACTACATCTCCACTATGGTGGGAACCTTTTGGATGAGGGCAGCGCAGGACCGGTCGTTGTGGCGATCCTTGGGGGAGGCCTATGTCCAGCAGTGGACGTCCATCGGCTGAGATGATGATGACTTGATGACACTGGAGATTATGCGTCATTCGAACATGATTTTGAATTTGTTACTTTAAAAAATCGAACTCCTGTTGTTTGACGTGAAAAAGCTATCTATATGATATTATTTTGAATAAAAAATTTTGAATTTTGAATTTTTGATTTTTTTTAAAAACAGGTCGTCAAGTGAGATAACCTCTTCACATTGTATATGAACTAAATGGACAGAGAGAACTGTAGAGTCGCGTCTGTTATAATAATTATTTTTTTTCGAATTGTCCAATACAGCATTACTCATGGAGAATAGAATATAGAATAGAATATAATTTATTTGCTTTGAAACAGGTAAATATTACAAAAGATGGTATAAAATATAAAATAAGTTTCTTCTGTTCAGCTGTAGCAACAGCATGCAAATATTATGTTAACAACTTAAACTATACTATATTGACACTTTATTTAAAAACTCTTCAATACTGTAAAAACTGTTAATTATTTAACCACTGATACAATTGTTTGAATATTAATTTGGTGTTTAGTTGTTTAAGGCTCTCGGGAATTTTATTGTATATTTTAATACTCATGTAGTAACAATTCTTCTGGATTGACGTTAATCTAGGATAATAATCTACAACTAGTCTATTTGGGTATCGAGCATCGACTGCTTATTACTGCGGACTATGGGGGGACCACACCAGTGACGGCGAAGCGCCCTGGTAGGTCTACCGAACCAATGAAAGAACTTAAGCAACCTGCCCAAGGGGCACCTCGACCTCGGCAATGGGCGTTGCTGAGACTGCGCGGACTATGATGGGGTAGCGGGGATCGGTGAGAATCGGCCAGCGACGTGGCGGTAGCGTCTGTAGGCGCCAGAAGGAAAAGGAGTGGGCAGAGATCGCGACGGAGGTTATTTCGATTTTGACGACGACGCAACAAAGACATGATTGTGTGTTATCATAATTACGTACCTATTGTAGTATTCATAGAACGAAACGTGTCTAAATTTAAAAAATAAAAAGTAGATGTCAAAAGTCTCGCTGGTTGCTCTCTCTTCTCTCTGGGACCCCGGCATGCGGTGTGCTTTTTGTAAAGAAGATATAATTAACTTTATAATAAAACAAGTGTATAAGTAAACAGGATTTTATTGAAGACACCAGATATTACACCTATATTCATAAACTCACGATCCTAATCCCTTTCGGGGTGGTCAGAAACATTGCTACAACTTCCAACTTACTGTATAAGAATTTGTATTTGTAGAAATACTACTCTCTTTTAGCTATTTAATTTCCAGGATGAAATGAGGTGCCAAGTGGTTTCTTCTTCTTCTTATCGTGTGGGCAGAGCCCTGGTGTCAGAGTTTTTTCAGACCGCCTTACGGCCTCTGACGTGGTTTTTATGTAACGACTACTACCACCAGAGATAGTAGCCGGGACCAACGGTTTAACGTGCCATCCGAAGCACGGAAGCATTTTTCTTTTCAGACAATCAGGTGATTCAGCCTGCAATGTCCTAACCAACTGGGGAAAAACGCACAAAGTGACATATCACTAGGTGTCCCCCGTGGGAATCGAACCCACGATCTCCATATCGAGAGCCAATGCTCTTAACCATTAGACCACGGAGGCAGTGCCAAGTGGTGAGTTGTAACAATTAAATTATTGTTTCAATATAATTATTTTGTTATAAATCAGTTGGGGTGTATGTGGTTTTGCGCTAATTCATTAACACGTTGTATAAGATCCTTCTTTGCTGACACTTTTTTAAGGGGATAATCAGACCATCAAACTGAACAACTTTCTCTATGGGACCAACATCGAAATCGCGAACAAAAAAATCAGCTATCATACATTTGGCTCGAGTAGGTTCGCGGTTTTGTATAGACAGGCAGATTATTTTTTCGCGATTTCGATGTTGGCCCCATAGAGAAAGTTGTTCAGTTTGATGGTCTTATCATCCCCTTAAAAAAGTGTCAGCATATTAAGAGACCCTATACAACGTGTTACTGAATTAGCGCAAAACCACATACACCCCAACTGATTTATAACAAAATAATTATATTGAAACAATAATTTAATTATTTTTATAATTAAAATTTAAAGTTATTAGCATTTTAAGTTTTGTGGCAAAAATGATTTGTTATCATTTCAGCACTGAAAGAAAGCGCAAACTTACTCATGGATACATTTTTATAATCTTGTTTTGGTAGTAAGTAGGGTAAGTGTGCCCGTGCGGTGGATTGACATCGAATTCAGAAAATTTTAAATTGTGCAAACAAATTATTTACCATTTTGAAAAAAAAAAAACTATGTTGAAACCATGATAATTCGACTCTGCTCTCGATTCTAAACAAACTACTTTCTAGTTTTGCGTTAATTCATTAACACGTTGTATATACTGCTTAAGAAACCTTTAAGTATAAGGTATACTCTTAGGCGCTGTCCTATTGCCATCGCTCGCGCGATCATGCGTTCGTCCGACGAAAATCATTGTGCCACTGTGCGTTTAAACATAAAAATGGTGGTTATATATGGTTTTGGTGGTTTATATCTGAATAAAAATAGAACGATTCGATCGCATCTCATGATAGCACGACCTTCTGTAGGATATTCCGCAGATATAAGTGTGTTTAAACGCACAGTGGCACAATGATTTTCGTCGGACGAACGCATGATCGCGCGAGCGATGGCAATAGGACAGCGCCTTATAAGACCACTTTATACATAAACCACTTTTTGGAGCAGGGTATCAAACTATAGGGTCTGCGGAACCACAGTGCAGTAATCTAGCATTTACAATACGAACGCGTTTAGCGCCGTAGTTTAGCGCTCTTCCAGACGAGCGACACTTTGCGGTTGCGACCCACGTAAAGTCTATGAGCGCGACCCTCTGCGACACACGGCAACAGCAAAGTGTCGCTCGTCTGTAAGAGCGCTTACAAGACAAATGCACAGCACAGTGCAAAAAAGACGGTCTTGCCTTACGCGTGATTAAGGCGGTTGCAGAGGGGTCAATTTTATACAAAACTTTGACGCACAATACGCGTAGACGGTATTAATATAAGTAACTTTGTATATATGGAAAAATAGTTTCGAAAATCTAGTTATCTCGTATCAAATAACATTTGCAATTTATAATATAATTACGAAGATATTGTTACGAGCTACGGGTTCCGGGATTGGAGTGAAACGCTAAGTCCAATTTTACAGAGTTTATTTGGGATTCACTTACAAACGGTCCACCTCGCAGAGGTTCCCCTAAACGGTTCACTTCACCGGGTCCTCCTTGCAGGGATTCCCCGTGCACCGACATATACGACACTATGACGTCAAGACGTACGACACTATGACGTCACGCACTACACTGACACAATGACGTCACGTACTACACCGACACTATGACGTCACGCACTACACTGACACTAGTCTACTCACTGTTCCACTCTTAGCACTTTTCTCTTCACTAGTACTTTTCCACTTTTACTTTTCTTCCTTTTGTTTCGCACTGTTCACTGTTTAACCAAGGACTGCCGCCAGTCGAAATTCGCCGCCTTTTTATATCCCGCAGAACATTCCGGAATACCCTTTTTTCGATCTTCTTTTCTTTACTCGATTGTTTTCCTCCAGATAGTTCTAACCCCGCGTTCCTTTTTCGAAACCGATCGAAGACACGCCCACTTTTCTGGTTCTTTTCAAATATTCGTAATTTCGCCTCCTTTCTCGAAGTTCCTAGACACGTTCACCTTTTTGTCCCTTTTTAAATATTCCCTCTCTCTCTTCCTTCTAGAACATTTCTAACAACACTAAAATCTAGAAATATTTTTGGCGCGGATCGGATTCGAACCGTCACCCCCCAGCATGGGAGGCGGACCCTTAGACCGTAAGACCACGGCGATTGTTAATACACCCTCCGAATTTTTGAATGCCTTCTTACGTCTAACGTTTGACAGCGTTCGTGACAATATAAAGCGTTGAAATATTTCATACAAAATTTTCAAAGCTTTATATCTTCGTAATTATATTATAAATTGCAAATGTTATTTAATACGCGACATCTAGATTTTCTAAACTATTTTTCCATATAAAAAATATTACTTTTATTATTTTCGTATACGTGTATTGTACATCAAACGTTTGTATGGACTGAAATCACCTTAAGACGATCTCGCAAAGGTAGTAGAGATTGTTACAAAGTAAACAACAATTAAATTTTTTCAGTATTTTTTAATTGGTAATTTGCTGCTTTTTACTACGAAAGCTGGCAAAACAGTGTACATTAGAGCGCCAAGTGTGACAGCCCTATCATTAACACGACGAATGGCGAAAATATTTAACATGTCTTATCGTTGTTCTTCTTCAAATAAAATATATTGTCTTCAGTAGAATATATCACATTATCATTACTATCGAAAGCTAAACCACAACACTCATCAGCATCCATAATTTTTTCTAAAGACGAACTCTTTGTATCTATCTTATAAATAGCTTCATAATCACATATGTATGCATTACCATGTACGTCGACTGCAAACTCGGTAATAAATATCCTATGGCTGTACAACACTGCGTCTTTGCTACCTTTCTTTAGACTATACAATCTAGAATTATGAGTGTAAACTATAACATCTTCACCATCAATAACGAAATCATAAATTTCAATATCTTCCATATCTTTGATCTTCTCTATATTCCCATCGATGTAAGTATGTATGAACTTATGCGAATATTCAGAAAAATATAAAACATCTTTGAAGAATACTCTCTTTATATCTTGGCCTTTTGCTGCATATAATTCGGACTTATGGTTTTTAGGATCATATTTGTATATACCATTGTTTCCTCCTATATAAACGTCGCGGGTATTCTGATCGACAGTGTTTGTACTTCCGCCCGGGACATCACTGATGTCTTTAAATTCTTTAGTATTAAGATCAATAAGAGCTGAAGTTGAACTTACGTTCCAACTTTTATAATAACTGAAGTACAATATGTTGGCATTGTAGTCTACAGCTAGATCGGATGGAAAGCCTATATCGATTTTCAATATTTCCTTATCGTAGCAATTGCCACCGATGATAACTCCATCACGTTTAGTATCTGGTACGACTCCTGCGTTTACGAGTGTCAATGTTACTAGCAGGAGATACAGATACATTTTGAAGATCTGAAATAGAAAAAATAGAATTTATTTCAAATACCATCTTTTTGTTATGTCATATTTTAAAGAGTAGCGAATTCATATGTAACCTTAGTCTCTTAGAGCGTACATTAATGAAACTTAGCATTATGTGTAGAGTGAAATTAAACAAACAAAAATTCATTTGGTTGTAATACTTTTGAATTCACACTTTTGTAGATGTGGAACTTTCTGATGTAACCTAGACTCAGAAGCGGCGTAAGGTTTGAGTTTCTTCAAACTCATTAAAAATAGAAAAGCCACAGTTTTGGCCACAAGATAATCACAGTGCAAAAAATTTCAAGCCCACTTCGGTCGTTCAATGATATTTATTACACTGCATTCATGCATTATCTGAATTCAGGCGAAGCACAGTGCAAAAAAATTTTGAGCCCGCTTCGCTCGCTCCAAATTTATTATTTTTATGTATCAAACAGGAATCGACAGAGCTCTGTTAATAAACAGTTTTATTCAGGCTTATTTGTTTATTTATTTCAGTATACCTGTACCTAAATTGGTACCTGTTGGTGTGCCATATTAAATAAAATAAAATAAATAAATAAATAAATTACCTAATATTGATTCGAAATGTTTGATATCGAGGTTGCAGTTTTTTAATGCTACCTTCATAAAATGCTACCTACAAGTTCCCTAGTACATGGGGCCTCGCGAACTTAGACTAATTATATCAATTATATCCGGACCGGCCTTGCGGTAGCATTTCCCCTCTGCCACGGTATTCGATCAAATAATCTTGCGCATTTACATTCAATTTTATAACTTATCACTAAACTAGACAGCCTATTATTGCAAAACAATAATTTTGAACTTAGAACGTTTGGGGTTTACAAAAGACTACTTTTCATGATTTTGAACATTCAAAATTATAATCTAAAGTAATAGGGAATAAAATCCAAAGTTGCGGATAACATGTTACCTCGCCCCCCGCAAAAAGTGGCAGAAAGTTTGTTAGTAGAATGACACGTGGTTACGCGTCCCGATATAATTAGTCTAAGCTCGCGAACCTCGTCTTGCCCACATACAATGCAGGTTCTGCGCCGCCTCTGAATCTGGTGTGTACTTGTACATTATACCTGTATAGGTAGATTTTTTTTAAATATCTGCACACGGCGACACATCTAGCTACGCAAAAGAAAGATAAGCTGGTCGCGCGACGTTACACATTAGTCAACCTACGTGCGGCCAGCTTATTTTTGTTTTGCGTGGCTTGATATGTGTCGTCGTGTGATTCATTTATTTACTCTGTGTGCACAATAAAGAATTCAATAAATAAATTAACTTGAATCTTTACGGCGAAGTTTACATTTTTATTTATGTTTTTATGTGTGTTCCAATCACACTAATTAAGATGAAAGGATAGTGCAAGACAGTATAATTAAGATTTCAATAACCGTTCTTTCATTTCCCATTGAAATATATTTTTTTCTGCAATATTTACTATCTGTTCAACGTTAGAAACGTTTCCCAGTTATGTAGAACTATATACTATTTATTTATTACCTATTCTGAATCCCAGTATGAAACATATTGGGAAACGGGTATACAATTATTACTTTAATTAAAATTAAACTTTGGTTTTTTATTTTATTTTTAAATTATACTATGTTCCAGAAAGACTGTCGAGTTATCAACGTTATGGTGAAAATAAAAAGCGATTAAACTTAAATATGGCTATGCTGAGATCTCAATATAATTTAAGTAGCTACCTATGTAGTGTGTGTGTGTGTCCTTTTTCCTTTCAAATCATTCATTATAAAAATCTAAACTTTACAAAAAGTGGACCAATGCCTCATGTAATATGATAGAATTGTTTTCAACATTACCATATTTGCCCGAGTCTGCATTCCAGTCGCAACTCGTCACGGAGGCATCAAAATCCAATCCGTATTGAGTTGGTATTCGGTTTCAAATTCTACGTAACATTTATGCGATTGAATCTAAGTTCTTTAAAAATTAATTATATTCGAAAATAATTAACTGTCTTTAGGAGAGAAAATATAAATATTTGTAAGTGTATCTAAATGACAAACTCCGTAATTTTAAAGAGTACATAACGGATAAAATGAAAAATTAGCCTTCTTTAATTTTAACTAATACGCATTACATTTTTTTTTTCAAGCAGCAACATGCGCCTTTCAATAGCTATCCAAATTATCTATCAGTTATAGTAAGTTCCAAGTTAGACATACACTGCTAACTGTGTATATTTATGTAGGTATTATTAATCTTCATAATACTTTATAATATTACTACTGTTTTGCGTCGTCTACACGCGTCTACAATATAATAAAAGTTTCCTTTAAAATTAAAAACTTCAAACTATAGGTATAAAATAAACTGTACTATATCTAAATAATGTTCACTAGAAAACAGAATAAAATTGATTTTGACTTTGTAAATGAGTAAAAAAAAAAATCAACAATACGGTAATCTATAACTTTTTGAATTATTCAACACTAAAATAAAACCTGACTGTGCTGCTATGCTGAATGACTCGTACTTCCCCCGGTTGCATCCTCGTCCGACTCCATCATCTCCCGGCAGCCTGGATGTTCTTCGGTCATCACTCATCAACTATGTCCCTTTTTTGTCTTCCCAAATTCTTGTTTGATTTTCATTGATTAGTTTTCATATTTAAACGTAAATTTCTTCATTCTTATTTGTTTCTTGCTTCTTCTTCTATTGAACTCGTCTTATTTTCTTACATTCAAAAATTAAAAAACTTCCTTCTTCCAAATCTTCATTTAAAAAAATTCAATAAAAACCTTCTTTCTTCATCAATTCTTCATTTTGTAAATATCTTCTTAAAATTTTCTTCATGTAAAAATATGTTTTTTTTTTTCATTCTTCATAACGAAACTTCTTCGAAATCTTCACTTTATAATTTTTTTTTCAGTCTTCCAAAAATATTGATGTAAAATATATGTTTCTTTTTTTCATTCTTCATAACAAACTTCTTCAAAATCACCCCTTTATTAGAATTTTTCTTCAGTCTTCCAAAAATATTGCTTTTCCCAAACCATTAGCGCAGCACTGCCCAAGGCAGCACTGGCAAGGTCGCCATGCAATGTTGAGCTTGATACGTGGTTGATGGATGGTCAAAATGATACGATCGTTCTAGGTTCAGATGTGTAATGCCTCATATATCGAGGGAACAATAACTTATATTACTAACTTAGTGGCTATGTGTGTGTGGGGGGTTAGACACACACTACACCTACTGAAATAAATATAATCTTACCTTGTTATTAACTCGCCTAAATGGTTAAAGATCTTAAATTTAAACAACGCATGTCGCAATCACACCACACCACAGTGTTTTATAGATTAAAGTTTTGTATTATCTCTTACAGACTACTGAAAACCATGGTGTTAACGTGTTAATACAGAATCACACGTTTACATACATCAACGTATAGAACAGAATCGAAAAATATTTAATATGATTTCATTATTCGTGAGAGGAGACCTTTGGCCAGCAGTGGGATCCTACAGGCTTTAACTCACTTATTTTTGAAAACTCGGCCAAGAGCGTGTCGGACTCGCCACGATAGGGTTCCGTAGTCATTAGACTCGAATAAGTAGGAAAACTATTAATAAATTGTTTTCTTACTTAACGAAATTTCAACGTTAGCGCCCTCTAGTTACAAACTTAAAATCCATTTTTTATTTGGTTTTTCCGAAGCGGTTTGTGCTACATCATTAATTGGTTTTGATGAAGTTAATTTCTTAATTGTAGTCAGATAAGTCGAGAGTCGTTGAGTCTACGTACTTTTTGAAATGTAATAAATTATTTAACCGTGGATTATTCTGGCAAAGAAGAACTAAGGAGATGTCGTCTGCAATAAGAGTACCTACATAGAATGTCCACTATCTTTGTTAAATCGTTTATTGTAAATGAGGAACAGTATACACCCCAGCACGCTTGGGGTATTGATTTCGTTACGCCTGTTTTCTTTGATTTTTCATTTTTTATTACTGTTTACTTTCAATAGTTACAAATCATACATTGTGTGTTTATGTTCTTATATTGATGTGTAGCCCTCTTAGAACCTTCTCACAATCACATCAACCTTCTATGAAACAATTAATATCTAAATAGTATGTATGACGTGACAAGGTTCTACAGAACCTACGTTTCAAATTAATACTGCGTGGTTATAATTTGACTGTTTGTACATTATTATAATAATAAATGGCTACTCTACAGTTCTCTCTGTCCATTTTGAGTATACGCTAGGTTATCTCATTTGACAACCTGTTTTTTAACCCCCAATGCAAAAAGAGTTGTGTCATAAGTTTGACGCTTATGTCGGTCCGTATGTCTGTTTGTGGTGTCATAGCTACCAAACGGGTGGACGGATTTAGATGCGATTTTTTTATAAGAAAGCAAATTTTTGCAAAAGCTTTGTTTCATGAAAATCTATAATACCCAACATAAATATGAACTGTCGCATCTGTTTTGGCCGGTGATGCTCTTTGACCAAATTATAGTAGTTTCTGTTTTATGTAAACTAGATGGCACTAATGTTCCCAAAGAGTTTGGAAACAACTTGTTTGTTTGAACGTGCTTGTCTATCGCTAGAGTTCATGTCTATGACTAAAACACTTTTTGGAGCAGCAGATCAAACTATAGGGTCTTACCTTATGCGTGATTTGGACGTTCTTGCAAAGGTAGTAGAGATTGTAATTAAATAAAAAACCATTTCCTTTTTTACTATTTTTTATTTGTGGTTTGCTGCTTTTCACTCTGAAAGCTGGCAGCACAGTGTACATTATAGCCCCAAGTGTGACAGCCCTAACATTAACACGACGAATGCTGAAGATATTAAACATGTCTTATCGTTGGTATTCTTCAAATAAATTATGCTGCCGTAATCAGCATATATCACATTATCATTACTATCGAAAGCTAAACCACGACACCCATCAACATCCATCATTTTCTCTAAAGACGAACTGTTTTTATTTATCTTATAAATAGCTTCTTCATCACATATGTATGCATTACCATGTACGTCGACTGTTACCGCACTAACATACTTATTGCTGTACATGACTGCGTGTTTGCTACCTTTCTTTCGACCATAAAATTTTTTATCATTAGTGTAAAACATTACATCTTCACCATCAATAGCGAATCGAAAAGTTTGAATATCTTCCAAATCTTTGATCTTCTCTATATTCCCATCGATATAAGTAAACATGAAGTGATCATCATAGTCGGAAAAATATAAAACATCTTTGAAGAATACCTTCCATATATTTTTGACTTCTGCTGCATATAATTCTGACTTATGGTTTTTAGGATCAAATTTGTATATACCATTGTTTCCTCCTATGTAAACATCGTGGGTATTCTGATCGACAGTTTGTGTTATTCCGCTCGGGATATCATTGATGTCTTTAAATTCTTTTGTATTAAGATCAATAAGAGCTGAAATTGCGGTCTTATTATTAATGTAACTGAGGTACAATACGTTGGCATTGTAGTCCACAGCCAGATCTGATGGATGTCTTAAATCGGAGTTTAATATTTCTATGTCATAGTATTTGCCATCGAACATAACTCCATCACGTTCAGTATCTGGTACGACTCCTGCGTTAACGAGTGATAATGTTACTAGTAGGAGATAGAGATTCATTTTGAAGATCTGAAATAGAAAAAATATAATTTATATATATATATTGGCACGAGGAGGACTATGTCCCAAGGGCTAAGATTTTTCTTCGCCCATCTTTCAATAAGAAAATCAAATGTAATTTGAACAACTATTTATTTTTAGCAAAATTATCTAATTTACAATAATTTATTTATTAATATTTATTTTATTCAATCATAATCAGCGTGAATGGTTTATCGGGTCAGTGATTACGAAAACAACAATGATTTTAAAATCCTACGTGGCGGACGTGATATACCATTACGTTGGGGTGCGATGGGGTTGAAATGTCTAAATTATCATTATGGGTGTATTTTTTTTGGTTTTTTGGGACGTTAATTACTTTACCCCTACCTACGCCCTACTCACCCCATACTCTGCTATATAGGGGATGAGAAGGGGGTGCGTAAGTGGTGAGTAAGGGGTGCGTACAGGGGGTGTGTAAGGGTGTGTAAGGAATACGTAGGAGTACGTAAGGCTCAGTAGGTGGTGAGTAGGCGATGAGTAAGGGGTGAGTAGTGGGGGCGTAGGGGTATGTAGGGGGTTGCGTACGGTTGTGTAGGGGTACGTAGGTGGTGCGTAGTGTGTAGAGGGTGCGTAGGGGTGAGTAGGGAGTACGTAGAGGGGGTGGGTAGGGGGTGCGTAGATTTGAGTAGGGGTACGTAGGGCTGAGTAGGGGGTGAGTAGGGGGTGCGTAGGGAGTGAGTAGGGGTGTGTAGGGGGTAAGTGGAGGGTGCGTCGGGCTGTGTAGGGGTAAGTTGGGGATGCGTAGGGGATGAATAGTAGGTGCGTAGGGGATGAGTAGGAGTGAGTAGGGTTGCGTAGGGGGTGCGAAAGGTTGATTAGGGGTAGTGGGGGAGCGTAGGAGGTGCGTAAGTGGTGAGTAGGGGGTGTATAGAGGGGTGAGTAGGGTCATTCAGAAGTCACAAAAATAAGATAGTGCAACGAAAAAAAGCCATAAACAAGTCCTAAATACACGCGTACGAAGTCGCGGGCAACAGCTAGTGTATGTATAATATACCATAGTTTTATGTTATGTCATATTTTAAAGAAGAGTAGCGGATTCATATGCTATTTCGATATATAAATAACAACTTAGCATTACGTGTAGAGTGAAATAAAACTGACAAAAAAGTTAATTGGTTATAAGCTATTTCGAAAAGAAGTGTGTGGACCTCATTATCTTTCTCATTAGATAGTCCACACAATCTTCTTGGTTTCTATTTAAATTAATATTCACAATAACCGTATATTATTATGATACTGGCAGGAATCGAAATGAGTGACACTATCAGTTGAATCAAACCAAAGATATTCCTTAATGGTAAAAAAAATACCAAGGAGATCATATTTGACGTAGAAAGAGAAGGTACTAGAAGGAAACACGTGTCTTGTCATATTCACTCAATAAGAGATGCACATAGCAAATTCGCTCTAGTTAAAAAAAGAGATCGCTACCTTATTAGTGTCCTTATCGGTGTAACCATTTTTTTGTACTGACTCCACCTGACTCCAACGTTGTCACTTCATATAAATTGTATAGGATATTATGACATTTAAATAACCGTTCTCCCATTTCCCATTGAAATATTTTTTTGTCTGCAAATATTTACTTTTTGACGTATTATTTAAGTCCGTTACGTCAACATCAGACCCGTTTCCTTACAATTATTTACAATTATTACTTTCATCGTCATCATCTCAGCCGCTGGACGTCCACTGCTGGACATAGGCCACCCTCAAGGATCGCCATAACGCCCGGTCCTGCGCCGCCCTCATCCAACGTACGTACGTATTATTTCTTTAATTAAAGTTTATTTAAAAATTTGTATATTTTTTAAATTTGTTTCTTTATTTTATTTTTTAAATTATATAATGTTCCAGAAAGACTGTCAACGCTATGGTGACATCGAAAAGCAATTAAATTTCTTAATTTGATAGGGCTAAGCTGAGATCTCAATATAATTTAAGTATTTAATTTAAAAATAAAAATAATTGATAATCTTACCTTACACTTACACTTAATCAAGGAATGTCGCAATCTCACCACACCACAGCTTTTTATATATTCACATTTTGTTTTATCTCTCACAGACTACTGAAAACCATGGAGTGGTGTTAATGCAAAATCACATGTTTACTTACCAAACATCAACGTATTGAACAGAATCGAAAAATATGAATATGATTTCATTATTCGTGAGACCAGACCTTTGGCCAGCAGTGGGATCCTACAGGCTTTAACTCGGCCAAAAGCGTGTCGGACATGCCACGATAGGGTTCCGTAGTCATTAGACTCGAATAAGTAGGAAAACTATAATTAATAAATTGTTATCTTACTTAAAAAACATTTCAACGTTAGCGCCCTCTAGTTACAGATGTAAAAATCAATTTTTTATTTGGTTTTTCCGACGCGGTTTGTGCTACAGCATTTATTTGTTTTGATGAAATTCATTTCTAAATATTTATTGCGCAAATGGGTACATACCTACATAGGAAATTATCCACAACACGTTTCGACATGCATGCATTTATTTCTAAATTGTGGTCAGATAACCAGTCTACATAATTTTTGAAATGTTGGTACGTTATAATAGGTACTTATATTTAACCGTGGATTATTCTGGCAAGAAAGAACTAAGGAGATGTCATCTGCAATAAGAGTGCATGTAATGCCCACTATCTTAGGTAAATTGTTTATTGTAGATCAGAAACAGTATACAACCTAGCACACTTCCTTGGGGTATTGATTTCGTTATGCCTGTTTTCTTTGATCTTTCATTTTTTATTACTGTTTACTTTCAATAATTACAAATCATACGTTGTGTGTTTATGTTCTTAAATGGGAGTGTAGCTAGCGTTGCCAACCCTACTATATAATATAGTATCCTACTATATTAGGGGCCCTACTACTATAATTCTGAGGAAAATATATAGTAGGCAAAACTACTATATTTTGATGAGCAAATAATTTATAGAGAATATAAATACATTGATACGTTGGCCCAATAAAAATGCCCAATAACATAACATTATTTTTTAACAATTTCTCTCTCTTCATCACATTTGTTCCATTTGATCTAGACTGGGCCATGTAGAATTGTAGAATACTTCCTATACAATTTTTTTATAAATCCACTGCTGAAAAATGGCTTCAAGTTTTCCTAAAGTCTGATTTATGTCTAAGTTTTAATAATTATCTTATTTCTCTATCGACTCCAGCAACTTCTGCGTTTACAGGATGCATTATTTACTATGACGAATACAAAATAAGATGATTGAAGAATAAAAACTTGGTATTTAGTATTTAGTGATAAAAGTAGCAAAAAAATTCTTTTCGAAAATTTTTAATTGACAAGTTCGAAAATTACTATATATTTTCTTATTTTTCCCCGATCTACTATATTTTTTCGGGCTCTCGGCTTGAAAGTTGAAAAAAAGGCTTGAAAAAAAGTTGGCAACCCTAAGTGTATCCCTCTTAGAACCTTCTCACAATCACATCAACCTTCTATGAAATACTAATATGTAAATAGTTTGACGTGACAAGGTTCTACGGTAGCTACGTTTCAAATTAATACTGCGTGGTTATAATTTGACTGTTTGTACATTATTATAATAATAAATGGCTACTCTACAGTTCTCTCTGTCCGTTTTGAGTATACGCTAGGTTATCTCATTTGACGTTCTGTTTTTTAAAAACAATAGATTGTCTCAACAATCAGTTATTTGTGGTCTTATTTCTATGTCTTATAAACTCATTATAATAACTGTAAGGATTTGGTAAGGATCTTTTTTATTTTTTTTATTATATGCCTTCATCAGATTCAATTTTAAATTGCTCTCACTGCGGCCGTCATTCGATGTTCCGTTGTTATGTATGCAGTACAAAACTTACTAGCTGTTGATTTCGTTGTTATTTATGTTATTTAATTTTTTGCCGTAAAAATAATGTTATCATCACATACCTAACATGTCATTTTCCTCCACAACGTATCGTATCCTGGACAACATACAAACGGGCATCCTTGATAATCTATCTATACTATTATAAAACTGTAAATAAAAAAAAAACGAGCTTTTACCCGCCCGAGTTTGATGCTGAGGTCAGTGGTGCCACGGTGACTACTATAATCCTCGCAAAGGAAATTAGAGTGATTATCAGTAAAATGTCCAGAGGCAAGTCGCCGGGGCATGATGGGCTCAGCGTCGAGCACCTTCGACATGCCGGTGTCCACCTACCACGGGTTCTTGCAATGATGTTTAATCTATGCCTAAGCCACTCTTGCCTTCCTACAGATTTTATGAAAACCTTGGTGGTCCCTATTATTAAGAACAGGCTGCTCTGTGGTGGTGGTACTCTGCGGTGTTTAGGTTGCGATGTTCTCTGTCGAGGGTCACCAATATGGAGGTGCTACTTGGGAATGTTCCTCCATTGAAAAGGGAAGTACTTCCGCCAGGCTAGGTGTGATGCCTGGGGACCGGCCGTGGTCCAACAGTTCTTAGTTGGACCTTGTATATATATCGAATCTCTGTGATTATTTCTCTTGCGCGATTTATGTCTTGCATTCGATTGTGAACCTTATTTGTAGTAGGTTACGAGTTACGTATTTACGATGAACGTTGTCTTTGTATGGAGCATATTTCCGTGAGCGACGGTATCGCCATCTGTTGGCATCTTTGCTATAACTTGTGGGTAGTAGTAGTTCCCCACAGACTCTTAATTAGCACCAAATTGATTGTAATTACGTTATTATTGTTTACTTAAAACAAAAGATGGTTAGTTGTAACAACAAGCCGAATTCGTTTAACAAAGTTCTCTTAGTCGGAGAAGTCATGATGTTGACAGGCTCATATGGATTCATGATGTTGGTTGAAGTAAACAAATTTGTTTTTTCAGAGTATCCCACAGGGGTAGGCAGAGAACTTCTCTCGCCTATTCACTTTCATACCTACATCTCTTCATGCACTTCCGTCGGTTGAGGATGCTACTCACTTGTCCTTTTCGTAGAGGACCATTTATTTGGTCGTGGTAAGTTCTCCTCGGACCCCCTCTCTTGACAGTTCCAATCAAATTAAATCTATAAACGCCGCCGGATTAGCTATCAAAATCATGCCGCATGTACCTGTACCATTATGATTTTTGGTACCATTTTTTCCACGTTCTTTTCTGTTTGGAAAGTAAATGAGGTGTCATCGGAAGGAGACCGATCTAAAAAATGGAAAAACTAGGGTTGCCACCTTTCATTTTGCAGCAACTCTAGAATTTCCAGGTTCAAAGAAGTCATTTTTAACCGGCAAATTGAGAGATGGCAACGCTAGATTTTCCAGTTTCTTAGATTGGTCTCCTTCCGATGGCACCTCATTTACTTTTCAAACAGATAGGTACAATTGTTGGAAAAAAAAATTCCCAAAAATTATCATGGTTAGTACTTGCGGCAAGATTTTGCTGGGCAACCCGGCGGCGTTGTATGAACCTTTGTATAAACTTTCACATGAATCACATTTCGTTCGCCAAACATTTGTTTGGCGCATAGGTGCATAACTTTACCGTCAAATCTTGAACCACAAAGAAGTTTTAACTTCAAAAAGTAAATTAGTTGTAACCTGCAGAAGTTAGGAATTCTAAGCTTAACTTTCTGTAACCTCCATCTAATGTATTTTAACATCGACGTTGTAATGAGATACATATATAATATCTTAATATTTTACATTGTTAGAGACACTGAATAACTTTGTTACAATTGCAAAGATTTTGATTGTCACAAGTACCTTCGTATCAGTTGGTTGACTTTACGTTTTCAAAGTGAATTGTTTTCGAAACTATTTGCGGTGGCATCATAGACGAAGAATTTTTCGCTTACGCTGGTGGCATGGAATTACAATGATATCTTTAGTAGGTACTTTAGGTATGCTTATTGTTAACATTTATTTTCTTTGAAATTAAGATATTCTACGCTGTGAATGTCGTATTTTATCAAAATTTTATTGTTAATACAAATTAATTCTTTAGAAATCGCGAGTCTACAGCGCACGGGTTTCTATAGCTTCACGTTATGTGTCATGAACTGTGATAATAAAAAGGGGATATAATTCGGAGTAGTTCTTGCAAAGGTAGTAGAGATTGTAATTAAATAAAAAACTATTTATTTTTTATATTCCTTGAACTTTAATCAAATAGCCCGCCCCGTATCAAACCAGGTGCAAAGGTGCCCATAACGCTATTGCCGCGTTGTGTTGCTACGGCCAACCTTTGCACCAGGAACGAAACGGAGCGGGGTTCACATTTTCGCTCCCTAAGTCGACGCCCAATTTCAGCAATAAAGCTTTTAGCCTCGGCTCCCCACACCCCTGTGGTCTCCATTATATTTATTAATTTGTAGGGTTAGACTGTTATATGTATGTATATTGATGTAAATAAAACGTACCCATTAATTTTTTCACTATTTTTTAATTGGTGATTTGCTGCTTTGCTGCTTTTCACTCTGAAAGCTGGCAACATAGTGTACATTATAGCCCCAAGTGTGACAGCCCTAACATTAACACGGTGAATGGCGAAAATATCGAACATGTCTTATCTTTGTAATTCTTCATATAAATTAAACTGTCGGAAGTAGAATATATCACATTATCATTACTATCGAAAGCTAAACCAGTACAATTATCAACATCCATCCTTTTCTCTAAAGACAAACTCTTTTTATCTATCTTATAAATAGCTTCTGTATCACACATGTATACATTTCCATGTACGTCGACTGTTAACGCACTAACATACGTATCGCTGTACATTACTGAGTGTTTGCTACCTTTCTTTTTACCATAAAGTCCAGTATCATTAGAGTAAAACATTGCATCGTCACCATCAATGACGAAATCCATAATTTGAATATCTTCCAAATCTTTGCTCTTCTCTATATTCTCATCGATGTAAGTATACATGAAAAAAAATGGCCACTCAGAAAAATACAAAACATCTTTGAAGAATACTCTCACTATATCTTTTGATGCATATAATTTAGACTTATGGTTTTTAGGGCCATATTTGTATAAACCATCGCGTCCTCCTATACATACGTCGTGGTTATTCTGATCGACGGTTAGTGTTCTTCCGCTCAAGTTATCATTGATTTCTTTAAATTCTTTAGTATTAAGATCAATTAGAGCAAAATTTTCATTACGTTTACTCATATCAACATAATAGAAGTACATTATGCTGGCATTGTAGTCTACAGCTAGATTGGATTTAAGGACTAAAGGTAATGTTTCCTTAACATAATAATTGCCATCGATGATGACTCTTTCACATTTAGTATCTGGTACGAATCCTGCGTTAGCGCTTGTCAATATTACTAGTAGGAGATAGAGATTCATTTTAAAGATCTGAAATAGAAAAAAATAGAATTTATTTAAAATACCATAGTTTTTTTAGTTATGTCATATTTTAAAGTAGAGTAGCTGATTCGTATGTTATTTCGGTCTCTGAGGGATTAAATTAGCATTATGTGAAGAGTGAAATAAAACTAACAAAAACTTAATTGTTAGTAACTTATACAACATGTTACCGAATTAACGCAAAACTAGAAAGTAGTTTGTTTAGAATCGAGAGCAGAATCGAATTATCATGGTTTCAATATAGGTAATTTTTTTTAAAATATTAAGTAATTTGTTTGTAAAATTTAAAATTTTCTGAACCCGATGTCAACCCACCGCACGGGCACACTCACCCTACTTACTACAAAAAAAGGATTATTAAAATTTATCCATTAGTACGATAGCGCTTTCATTCATTTCTGAAATGATAAGACATCATTTTTGCCTCAAAACTTTAAATGCGATTAATTTTAAATATATACACACGGCGACACATCAAGCTATACAAAACCAACATAAGCTGGCGGCGCGTAGGTCGTGTAACGTATAACAACGCGCGGCCAGCTTATGTTGGTTTTGTGTAGCTTGATGTGTCGCTGTGTGTACTATAAAAATAATGAAATTATTGTTTCAATCTAATTATTTTGCTATATGTCTTTTTATTTATTTATCAAATCATCGTGAGGAAACCTGCATGCTTCAATTTCGAGGCATGTATCGTACAAGTCGTTACTGTCTATTACAAGTGGCGACGGGCTCACTCCCCGTCACACTAGACAGAGTTTCGGTACTACTAGTGAAACGTGGATGTTCTGAAGTTTCAGAATGTCTCTGACTATCCCCTCGGGGAATATAGTCGTGAGCATATGCCTATCAAATACATAAACAAACATCTTATGAACTAAAAGCATTGATAAACCTGATATTAGGTTTGTCCCTGTAGAATACACATTTCTACTAAGGGTTGGTTGAGGTTGATGTATATAATGAAACACAGATATAGTCTTCACTAGTAATGTGACTAGCGCACGTCCGCACAGCACGGCGGTCGGTGCACGAATACCGAGCGAATGAACAATAGATATTGACCACAGACCGCACCAGCCGATAGATGGCGCTACCGGCGCTTTCCGCATTAACTACTCTTTATTGCTGTACACTACATCCCTTTCTTGTTTTAATTTATTTTTTACGTTTACTCGAATCTACCACCGCTTCGAAAGGTATAGCCCGTGGAGAAGAAGCGGCGCAAGAAACTCCACAGTTTAGCTAATCTCTTAAATCTTATTTACAATACAGTGTTGACTGTTATCAATGCTATTACATTAAACAAATTACGAATAAGTTATTGAGACTAATTTGTTTACAGAAAATAGATATTTATCAAATATTGATCTGAAATTGTCAAACACCAAATTCAACGATAAACAATGTTTATGGAAATTACAATCTCATTATATTAACACATTTCAGTTATTGTTACTTCTGTTCTATACTATCCCTTCCCTGTAAAAATATTTTTCTATTGATAGGTGTAAGTAAACCTACAAAAATAACGTTCCATAGATCTTTATTACCTCTTATTTATTTATTTTGGCTAACTACTAGTCAAAGTCACTGCTTCAAGATCGTATCCATTTCCGTTTTATCAAATTAAGGAGGTAAGGACAAAAGAGTGAATCTGTGATAAGCACATACACTTATGCACTCAAAATATTCTGGCGGGTGCCAGCCATTGCAATTAAGCGCTCACAGCTATTTTATTTGCATGACCCTTTAGCTTTTGCTAACAAGTTGATAGTTGCATGGCTCTGTAACCCATATCATTTTATTGTTGCATGATATTTTAGCTTTCGCTAACAACTTCATAGTTGCATGTCCTATAACCCATATAATTTAACAGTTTCATGAATGCTGATATAACGCTGACTGACAACAATATTAAGTAAGGTACACTAGGTCGCTTTCGTTACCAGCTATGTACAGTAGTTACCTTTAGTTAGTCGACTAGACTAGTTTTGAGAAATCAGCAGTTTCAATTTAATGGACCCGTTTAATAAATAGATACTATTTTACTCAACCTATACAGATAAAATGCTGATACCTAAATAAAATAATAATCGTAATAATTTAATTAAATGTTCTTTGACCCACTTTAATGCTGATCTTTGACGGTGTTGCAATTACTCAAAAGATTCGCAATTTAATACGCAGTCACAATTTAATGTTACGGGCAAGTAAAAAATCAGAGTCCACACATTACTGTCGCTCTCATTTAGGGCTCTATGCCACGAGCACAATTTCAGCCAACGCCCTGTCTTATTCATCTATTTCCTCTTTGGTCTGTAAAAAGTTCTACCCCATTAGGTATGCTATGCTTCGATTGTTCCTAATATTGGAATAAATTTTTGTGGTTGAAAAGCTTGTCATTCTCTCACCATTTGGTAAGTCATTCCGTCCAAAACCAAAAATAAAAAGAAGTCTAGTCTACTACAACAGTATGCTAGACTAGAAACTTGAGATTTGATTCCGCTATCTTGGTACTCACGAATATTGTTTTAGCAAAGGGTCTGATGGTGGTCTACCCTATGAGTTATTTTGTCTGCTATACATAAGTATTCAGTCACTAAAGCAGTATTCCAAATAAATTTTATAAATTGGCATAATATTTCCTGCCGTTCAACCGTGAATAAGTTATTGTAATTAATTTCCCTTATACATACATACATTTCTATAACAATAACAATAAAATAAACTATAACCAATTTAGCAATTAGTTGTTAGTTACATGTAACGTCATGAAACTCATGAAAATATTGTCTAATGTAAGGTATACTTAGGTATGTATCTGAAACATTAGTTACTTACTTATTATTTAAACACTAATAATGTTTTCCTTTTACGAAACATACAGTTATATCATTTGGTAGGCTTTAAAAAAAATAATGCTATTTTTAATTACAATGTACATGAATTAAGTGCAACTGTTGTTTCAACTTAATTGCGTGGCGTAATATTATTACAGAACTGCAAATCATTTTGTTTTTTGACTTGCTTGGACTGAAATTATATTCTTTATTTAAAATATTATGAATTTATAAGTAACCGATTTGGTTCAAGTACAGTGTAGTATACTTTAACACATACAAATGAATAAATTAACAGTGCAGTGCCTGCAGTGATTAGGTAAGATACAGATTTTATCTATGCAAAGAAGAAAGAGCAATAAGTCATTAATTCCTTATATTAATGTCAATGGAATGACCAACTACAAGCTGCTAATAATTACTTATTTGACTTGTCATCTGAATGACCAACTACGAGCTGCTTATAATAATTTATTTGACTTGTCATTTGAATGACCAACTACAAGGTGCTGATAATGAAATAACAGTTTTTTTTCAATTGAATGACCAGCTGAAAGTTGCTAATAATTATTTTATTTATTTGACTTGTCATCTGAATGACCAACTACAAGCTGCTGATAGTAAATTTGATAGCATTTGATGCCCAGCTAAAAGTTGCAAATGTCAATTGAATGACCAGCTACAAGTTGCTAATGTCAATTAAATGAACAGCTGAAGGTTGCTAATGTCAATTGAATGACCAGCTACAAGTTGCTAATGTCAATTAAATGACCAGCTGAAAGATGCTAATGTCAATTAAATGACTTAGGCGTAACTTTTGACCAACGCCTCAACTGGAACACGCATATTGAAACCGTCATTCAGAGGGCCAAGACCTCGCTCGGCATCAGCTATCGTGTGGCAGGGACTAGGTGGGGAATAACCCCTAAAATAGCCCTCTGGCTTTTTACCGCCATAGTTAGGCCAATCGTATGCTACGCTGCAGCTATCTGGTACAAAAAGACCCTCCAAAAAACCACAATAGACAAACTCAATAGCCTTCAAAGGACTGCGTGCCTAATCACAACAGGCGCTATGTCCACCAGCCCCGGGCTAGCTCTGAATGCATTACTCAACCTCCAACCGCTGCAAATTTTTGCGCAAAGGGAAGCGAAGGCTTGCATACTCAGAGTTAACCCAAACAAGAACCGTAAGTGGCAGTCGAGGTGTTTGATTAGCCTGCAGGAGGATGCCACGTGCCTCCCAGTGCTAAAGATGACCACAGACACCATGACGCCAGTATACAACTTCACCAAGAACTATACTGTTACATTTCCTTCGAGGGATGACTGGCTTGAGGGCCAAACATCCATCAAAGACAACTGCCTAACCTGGTTCACAGACGGATCTAAGAAAGGCAATGACGTTGGCAGCGGAATATACGGCGAAAACCCAAGACTACAACAGACCCAAAATCTTGGAAATTACGCCTCCATATTCCAGGTGGAGGTCTACGCCATCACAGCCTGCGCTGAAATTAACTTAAGCAAGCGCTACGTCAACCAATATATCACAATCAACTCTGATAGCCAAGCAGCCTTGCTAGCCATAGACTCTCCGATCATAAGGTCTAAGCTAGTACAGGACTGCGTATCACAACTGAATGCCTTAGGCAATAACAATCAACTTGTGCTACAATGGGTGCCAGGACACTCAGACATCGAAGGGAACGAGAGGGCGGACGAGTTGGCTAGAAGAGGCACTGAAAACCACTTCATAGGCCCCGAACCCTTTCTCGGAATCCCCAATAGTCTAACGCGAGATTCTTTGAATAAGGCCAGCTTTGGTGAGGCAATAAAGCTTTGGTGTAACACCCCAGGCATGGGCCACTCAAAAGCACTTATCAAAGGCTACAATCGCAAACTTGCGAACGGTCTCCTTGCCCTCAGCAAGGACCAAATTTGTACAATAGCAAGGTCACTCACAGGCCACTGCAAATTAAATAAGCGCATGCACACACTGAATTTAAGTGACACGACCGGCTGCAGATTTTGCAAGGAGGAGATGGAAACTCCTCTGCACCTCCTATGTGATTGTGGTCCCCTGATGTACAAACGCAGCACTCATCTGGGTAGGCAGGTGTTGACACCAGATGAGATACAAACTATCCCGATCAAGAATCTACTGCGATTTCTGGCCGCAGTGGGGATTGGTAAGGAACTATAAAAAGGGCGATCACAAAGGACCAGCGATGGTCTACGTGGCACAGGCTTAGCAAGCCTGTCAAGGCCCAAAACCACAGATAATAATAATAATGATATGCAAAGAAGAAAGAGCAATAAGTCATTAATTCCTTATATAAATGTCAATGGAATGACCAACTACAAGCTGCTAATAATTACTTATTTGACTTGTCATCTGAATGACCAACTACGAGCTGCTTATAATAATTTATTTGACTTGTCATTTGAATGACCAACTACAAGGTGCTGATAATGAAATAACAGTTTTTTTTTCAATTGAATGACCAGCTGAAAGTTGCTAATAATTATTTTATTTATTTGACTTGTCATCTGAATGACCAACTACAAGCTGCTGATAGTAAATTTGATAGCATTTGATGCCCAGCTAAAAGTTGCAAATGTCAATTGAATGACCAGCTACAAGTTGCTAATGTCAATTAAATGAATAGCTGAAGGTTGCTAATGTCAATTGAATGACCAGCTACAAGTTGCTAATGTCAATTAAATGACCAGCTGAAAGATGCTAATGTCAATTAAATGACCAGCTGAAAGATGCTAATGTCAATTGAATGACCAGCTACAAGTTTCTAATGTCAATTGAATAACCAGCTAAAAGCGGCCTATGTCAATTGAATGACTGAATAACCAGCTACAAGTTGCTAATGTCAATTAAATGACCAGCTGAAAGATGCTAATGTCAATTGAATGACCAGCTGAAAGATGCTAATGTCAATTGAATGACCTGCTACAAGTTTCTAATGTCAATTGAATGACCAGCTAAAAGCTGCCAATGTCAATTGAATGACCAACTGTACTGTTTGTAACTGTTTGTTGTACATGGCAAAGCACTAACCATTAACCAACTACAAGCTGACAATATGAGAGTAATCAACCTGACCATTTCAAACCTCTTAGCTATTAATTGGAGACATTTTCTCTTTATTAAGCACTAAAGCAAGGAGGTATGGTTCAATCGGCGCCTTAGCAGTCGTCCTGTTGAAGGCTGGTTTTTCTGTGACATCTAGGAACATACAATCTTTTTTTTTTTTTTTTTTTTTTTTTATGTGTGATAGGTAAGCATTTGACCCCAATCTCACCTGATGTTGAGTGATGATGAGGCCGAAGATGTAGCATGCTTACCTAGAAAGATGCCTATTCACTCTCGCCTTGAAGAGGCCCAGGTTGTATTGCTCAGGGAACAGGTCCGCAGGCAGGGCATTCCATTCCAATCTGCGAACAAAATTGTTAACCAGTATTATCGGTTTGGTCATGAATGTTATGATGCTTGAATATGATATAGTTATCTTCTCTCAACTGAGATGAAGTGTTTCTTGTTAAAATTTGAGTAGGTATTTCCAGAAATACTAAATTTAATAAGAAATCACCTAATCATTTTCTAATACTTTTTTTAAATAATTGTCTGAATTTACATTGATCCTTAAAATATAAAATTCCTTGCTCAAATAGCCAAAGAAACTAATTAGTTTCACCTGGAGTAATTATATCCATAATTATGACATTAACAACAATGTTGCAAAGATAAGATCAACGTAAGGTTACTGAATTGAAGTTCTATAAAGTATAGAATACGTCAAACAAGTTCCGGTAACAAATCGGATGATGATGATGATCGGAAATTATGTTGGTACTATTGATGTTTGAATTGAAATATTTTCATGAACTAGTACCACCAAATAAGCTCCGAAAGTGTTGTATATTATTATTGTTCTCGCATACCTACACTGAGAATGTCCAATAAGTAAAACGTTCAAAACGTAAAACTTTGGATTAAAACTTAAATTTTTGTGACATCAGAATGTTCGTTACGCCAAATGTTCGTTACGCCGAATGTTCGTTAAGTCGAATGTACGTTACTCAGAACGTTCGTTACGTCAAATGTTCGTGACGCCGAATGTTCGTTACGCCGAATGTTCGTTACACCGAATGTTCGTTACGCCGAAAGTTCGTTTGCCGAATGTTCGTGGCGTCGAATGTTCGTTACGCCGAACATCGGTTACGCCGAATGTTCTATACGTAGAATGTTCGGTACGCATAATGGTAATAAGTAACTTTTATTAGGGACCATCACAACTACGAAGTAAGACAATTACTTAAAAATGACAATGTGTCAATATAAGTATAAAAACTATTGGAATAAACTCACTTGGCATATCTTGGTTACCTAATCCTGTTTGTCTCGAATCAAGACACTATTCTTAACCTTTGGTATGCAGGAACGCGCATCAGCATGATGAAAACCATTTATTTCTATTGTGTCTGGCTTTTCCGGCATACGAGAGGTTAATGCGCGTATTTTGGATACCCATTAGGGCATAATGACGGACTACAAGCATGCATTAGTATATGTTCACGAGTACACTCCCCGAGGAGCAGTCAGAGACTCAGAAACCCCAGAACACCCTTGCCCCACCAGCACCGGAACTCCGTCCAGTCACGTGTGACGGGCAGTGAGCCTGGAGCTACGGACTTGAATAAATTCTTTCAATCGTTTAAAGTAATAAGGAATGATTACGTGACCTTAAAGATTGATGTCCACAGCTGGCGCTGGCGTACATTTGTTCATCCGAGGCGCCGCGCCGTCCCGTGTTGTCCCACACCTTCCTCCTGTCTGGTCTCTCCTCTTTCCTCCAGCATTCGATGGTCGACATGTGGGAAAAGAAATACAGTATGTAGATAATTCCAAATAAACGATTTAAAATCGGGACAAAACTATTTTTACTTTTCTTTTGAAATATATTTTAACACTGTGTAACTTTTAGGCAACAAATAAAGCAACGCCAGTAGAAACCGTCTTCGATTGTGTTTAAATAACTCGCTTAGCTTCCTTAACTGGGTGTCCTTAACTGGTGGATTTTATTTCGTTGGCACCGTTTGTATTTTTTAATTTTCAACCCTCAACAAGCTGATAAACACTTTACTCACGTGAATTTCGAATCCCGTCGTCGCCAATGTAGAATACACATTTCTACTAAGGGTTGGTTGAGGTTGATGTATATAATGAAACACAGATATAGTCTTCACTAGTAATGTGACTAGCGCACGTCAGCACAGCACGGCGGTCGGTGCACGAATACCGAGCGAATGAACGATAGATATTGACCACAGACCGCACCAGCCGATAGATGGCGCTACCGGCGCTTTCCGCATTAACTACTCTTTATTGCTGTACACTACAGTCCCAATGCATAAACATCAGTCATAATAACATCGATAGCAAAAGTAGGTAAACATATAGATAGGTACATGACTACAGTACACTCGTACATCGCACCGGCCAACCACAAGTTCTTATCGCGTACTTGTATCGAAAAAAAACTGCATAGGCAGTTCTTTGTCAGTCGGTCGGCGCGTGATCATTGTATACAACGTGTTAATGAATTAACGCAAAACTAGAAAGTAGTTTGTTTAGAATCGAGAGCAGAATCGAATTATCATGGTTTCAACATAGGTAATTTTTTTCAAAATATTAAATATTTGTTTTGCAAAATTTTAAATTTAGTGAACCCGATGACAACCCACCGGACGGACACACTCACCCTACTTACTACCAAAACAAGATTATAAAAATGTATCCATGAGTACGTTAGCGCTTTCTTTTAGTGCTGAAATGATAACAAATCATTTTTGCCTCAAAACTTAAAATGCGAATAACTTTAAATTTTAAGTATCAAAATAATGAAATTATTGTTGCAATCTCATTATTTTGTTATAAATCTGTTCGGGTGTATGAGGGTTTGCGCTAATTTATTAACACGTTGTATAAATCAGTTGGGGTGTATGAGGTTTTGCGCTAATTTTTTAACAGGTTTGAGGAAATTGTCCTTGTGATTTTGAATTAAGTGTATGAAGCTTATTATCATTCTCATTAGATTTCTCATTAGACTTCTCATTAGTCTCTTTAGTTTTCTAATTTCTCTAATTTCTCATTAGTCTACTCAATCTTCTATACATTCATGGTTTCTATTGAAACGAATATTCACAATAACCATAAGATATTATGATACTGGCAGGAATCGAAATGAGTGACACCTGTCACGCTACGAAATCGTTGAAATCGTTCAATCAAACCAAAGACGTTATATTGAGTCGCGTGGCTAGAGGGCTTTCGAGTGGACGTCTGTCGTTGGCTCGCGATTTAAGTAGCCACGCGGCTCCGCCATTTTATGGCGGTTTTGAGTGTGTGTTTTTGTATAAAAACAGGGCTTTGAGATCGCCATATCCAATTACCGTGCAACGTCAAGCACTAATTGCTCTTTTTAAACTAGATACTGGCAAAATCCACCAAGGAAACGCCATTAAACAAAAATAGAATAGAATAGAATAGAATAGACGTTATATTTATAAAAATTACAGGTGATCATATTATATTAAAGTAGCTGTCACAGTTGCGTTTTGCTACCAGTTTTTGGCTGACTTGTCCAATTTACTAGTAATTTTCACATTTGAATTCACACTTTTGGAGATGTGGAATTATTAATAAAAATTCTTTAATTTATGGGGGTGAACTGGGTGGGCCGGGAAATCTGGGTCTTTGCGGTGAGATTGGGGACGCCTGCCGTATCGATGTCTCAAGTTTGTCCAAAAAGGCAGACGATAATTTGCCAACTCATTTGATGGAATGATGGGCCCCCTAAAATGGCTATGGTTGTAGAGAGGTGAGTCTGCGGACGCCAGTTCCCGGTGCTAAGCGCACCAGTCAGCAGGTCTCCGGCGTTATGACATTTTACACTTCAAACCTGGAGCATAGGTTCCGCTCTTGCAACTCCACTCCTGGCCGGCCGGTTAAGGCAAGACAGGGGGTGAAGACCAAATCAATATGGACCCTCTGGAGAATTGGGTCCGTGGTGCCGCCACTTTTTTTTTCTTTTTTTTTATTAACTATGGGTTTGCTCTTGACCTCAATCCAGTCCTCAGGACGAAGATGGGGTCGTAGATGTAGCGAGCTTACCCAGAAGATGCCTATTCACTCGTACTTTAAAGGAATTCGGGTTGTAAGTACTCGGAAATACTGACGCAGGTAAGGCATTCCATTCCACTTACCAACAGCTCGCCACAAGCTGCCCTGCGAGTTATTATTATTGTATGTCTTACGTTCCGTAACCACGGGCAATTAAGTCCCGGACCTTTGGAAGGCGTGCATGGGGCCGAAGCCAACATGTAGAGGCCCGTTCAAAAGACAAGTTAATCTAAATGTAATGTATACACAAATGGCGGATACCATCTCCGAGCGCAACACATGATACACACGGAGATGGTCCCCGCCATGTGTAAAGACTATTGGAGTACGGCGCTATGGCCGCGATGGAAAAATAAGGTCTTGGGCTATGGAGGTGGAAGTTGGATGGATGGATACTGGGCTATGGGAGGAGACTAACGGACGCCTGCCATGACAACTAGTCTCAAAATTGTAAATAGGGCAGGCGGTGACTCGCCGACTCGTCGAGTGGGCCCCATAAAACGGCCGCACGCACAAAGTGCGACAATGGGGCAACATCTCATTGAGCGGCTGAAGGTTGTCGAGAGGTGCGGCTCCGGTTTCACCATCGCGGGGTTTACCCCCGTGAGCGGGTTTCCCCGTTATTACGCCATTACGTGCAATACACTTCCAACCTGGAGCATAGATTCTGCTCTTGCGATTCCACTCTGGACGGCCAATGAAGGCAAGCCAGAGGTATGGGGGTGTTTTACTGTGTGTGTGGGTGTGGGGGGGTGTGTGGGGGTGTGTGTGTGTGTGTGAGCGCATGTCTGTATCATAAAGGTATTATACTACGTAAGAGAGACAGTGACAAATGAGAGAGCGAGTTGTACCTAGCGGCATGCCTGTATAATAGAAAGAGATACGTGACGCGAGGCAATAGAACCGTTTTTGGGGATTTGGAGTCCTGGTAAAAATTCGGTTTCTGTGAATAATCGTGAACCTAAAGTGAAATCGTAGATAATTTTGTGAAATATACTAACACTGTTTCATTAAATTATTCACGATTTCACGTTAGATTGAGAAATAATACACAGAAATCGAATTTTTACCCTGCCGAGGACTCCAAAAAACGTCCAAAAACGGTTTCATTTGACAACTCATGTCACTTACTCTAGTCTGTATGTTCCCCTGGATAGGGGTCCGCGGTGTCGCCACTCAATTATTATTATATATGATACACTAGCAGCTCAAAACTGATGCGTTTATATCACTGCACTTGTTAAGTTTTTTAATTATTTGTAAAGTATATTTTTTGAAAGAGTTCACTGAAGGTGCACAAGGGGAATTATGTTCCAGAAGGACTGTCAACGTTATGATGTCAACAAAAAGCTAATAAATTTCTCAAATTTGAAATTTTTATTTTGAGATTTGATATCACAATATAATTTAAGTACTAGGTACTTAAATTATACGGTAGATGTTTAAATAAATAGTACATTACTGCAGCGGCCAGCAACAGAGGCATTGATGGACGAACGTGTAAATGTGGGCCGAGGCGAAGCCGAGGCACACATACGTAAGTCCGTCAATGCCTAGTTGTGGCCAAGGCTTGTATAGTACTTTTCTCAAACGATGCGCGGAAATTAAAACAGTAAATTTTCTCAAATAATTCGCGGAAATTAAAACTCTTTTCAAAATCAATGACGAACAACGAACAACAATTTGTTTTTTTTTTCAATAAACAGCTTTCTATTTGCAAGCCAGTTCGAAATTTAAATAAAACCTTTGATGAGATACCTCCTTGGTCGCCATGTTTCGGAGAAAAAGATCGTTCCATTTTTAAATTACACGACAGATATGAGTTTACTATGTAATTTATTTGGCCGCTAAACACGACAGATATGGATTTTCATACAAACATTGCCGGCCGCTGCGCGCATGTATTTGGCCAGTACAGCAATTTCGATTTATCTCGAAGAAGGTTGTCAAAATAATGCTCACATTTCCAAGCATGTTTGAGAAAAAACTCTTTTCAAAATCAATGACGAACAACGAACAACAATTTGTTTTTTTTTTCAATACACAGCTTTCTAATTGCAGCAAGCCAGTTCGAAATTTAAATAAAACCTTTGATGAGTTACCTCCTTGGTCGCCATGTTTCGGAGTAAAAGATCGTTCCATTTTTAAATTACACGACAGATATGAGTTTAGTATGTAATTTATTTGGCCGCTAAACACGACAGATATGGATTTTCATACAACATTGCCGGCCGCTGCGCGCATGTATTTGGCCAGTACAGCAATTTCGATTTATCTCGAAGAAAGTTGTCAAAATAATGCTCACATTTCCAAGCATGTTTGAGAAAAATAAGCTTACCTTGTTACAATAACTATTAATCAACAAACTTCGCGTTGCAATCACACCACACCACAGCGAGCATTATACCTACAGATTGAAATATTTAAAACAGTAAAGTAATTGGGTGATAAGTTCCACTACCTACTATTTATGTTTTATATCTCTTACAGACAGCTTACATACCAGTGAAAACCATGGAGTGGTTTTAAATACAGAATCACACGTTAGAGCCCGGTTACACGTTCAGTATTTCGTCATTCTGGTCCATCAGTCTGGTCATGTTTATTTGATTTGAAGGGAAACTGATATACTAAAGCACCATGTTAGTCGGGTCAATCTCGAGTCAGTTTCCCTTCAAATCAAATATACATGACCAGACTGATGGACCAGACTGATGAAATACTGACCGTGTAACCTCACACTTACGGTATATGGGCGTTAGTCCACCACGAGTGCCCAATGCGGAATGGTAGACTTCACAATACGTATCGGAATTTCTTCTTCAGAGTGTGCAGGTTTCCTCACGATGTTTTCCTTCACCGTTTGAGAGCAGTCGGTATTACGTACATAAATTAGAAAAACTCATTGGTACATGGCATGTTGTCCGTGCGGATTCGAACCCGGACCCCCATAATTGGGTGTCCATACCTCTCCGCAACGCGCCACCGACGCTCTAAGCCTACGAACGACAAACTAAGCCCTATGCTTTTGTGAAAACCCCATTCAAATCGATTCAGTAGTTTTTAAGTGACGCGTGCACAAACAAAAAGACAGACAATAATTCTAAAAAAATAGTCGCAATGCGTTCCATTACGTACCCTAAACGCCTCTAATTAATGTTTTTGCAAATATCTTCAATGTACACATGGCGACACATCAAGCTATACAAAACCAACATAAGCTGGCCGCGCGTAGGTCGAGTAACGTATAACGTCGCGTGGCCAGCTTATGTTGGTTTTCTATAGCTTGATGTGTCACCGTGCGTACATCCTACGCGTACGCCAAGTATATAATTTTATTATATTTCAGATTTTTACTCCAGTATTTTAGAACTCTAACTTTTGATTTTGAGCGCATATATCTCGAGATACAAGATTTGCAACGACTTAGTTTGTATGGGTGTTTTCTCGCACGTTACAAGAGCGATAGATCTCAACGATACCTTACTTTTTAGAAAAAACTTATTTTTGTCATCCCCTTTTTAATCGTATGGGATTGGGAACTGCGGTCGAAAAAAAAAATTCTTCTTAATAAACCTATGTTGGCCAATATTCAGATGCATTTCTTTTGCAATGTGAATAAGCTGGGGGCATCTGTACTGTTACTCCAGAGCAAAATTCATTCAGAAATATGCGTATACGTAGGAGGCGCAAGTGGCTCTCTTTGTATCAGTTGTAATTTTAAATTCGAAAATTCGTATGCAAATCTTGATAGTTTACTAGACTAGCTACATTGTTTACATAGATATTGATACCCAACCGAATGTAAGTGTTGATGAGTTCGAGGCAAATGATAATAAAAGCTTAGTTTATGTTGAGTGAGGTTCTTTGATATGGCCTAATTGAATTAATTTTGTTATATTAAAATAAATTTCTAACATCAGTCATATTAAAATTAATTCCAAAAAAATTAAAAAATCCTCAAAGAAATAATGATTCCTTTAGAGATGAAATTGCTGCCCATGCAGTCACCTTTGGCGAATGAGGCCTTTGATACTTAGTTTTGGGATATTCGCTGCTCCAATATCTGCAGTTCTGTTTATTAACGTGCCCGTTGAGGTGGAAGTGGGTAAATTTCCGTTCTCGCTTAGAAGAATGCCGAAGTCGCTACGGTCGTCATTTACACGATATTATTTTAAAAAAGTAAATTCCCGTCTATTGGCTATCTCGTAAATAAATATTTTATGAAATAAGTCTTATTGATTTTTTTCTGTAATTTTTTTAAATGTTAACTAAATCCATGCCCATGCTGTAAATTTATTTGTAATGTGGATTATTGTGGCAAGGAAGAACTAAGGAGATGTCGTCTTCATAAGAGTGCGTGGAATCCACACTACCTTAGGTAAATCGTTTATTGTAGATCAGAAACAGTATACAACCTAGCACACTTCCTTGGGGTATTGATTTCGTTAAGCCTGTTTTCTTTGATCTTTCATTTTTTATTACTGTTTGCTTTCAATAATTACAAATCATACGTTTTATGTGTATGTTCTTAAATTGAAGTGTAGCCCTCTTAGAATTACGCT
Source organism: Agonopterix subpropinquella (assembly GCA_922987775.1). Lineage (NCBI taxonomy): Eukaryota > Metazoa > Arthropoda > Insecta > Lepidoptera > Depressariidae > Agonopterix > Agonopterix subpropinquella. The sequence continues at coordinate 475,690 of OV277715.1, forward strand.
ACTTTTCGAATTAATACTACGTGGTTATAATTGGTTGAATTGTACATTATTTTTGTACATTATTATAATAATAGATGGCTACTCTACAGTTCTCTCTGTCCGTTTTGAATATACGCTCTGTTAAGAGGTTATCTCACTTGTTTTTTTAAATAATAGATCGCCTCGGTATACAGATACTACCAGGCGGAGGACATTTGCCTTTTGGTGGTTTTTCCGATTCAGTTTGCATAGAATGTGCTGCCATCTGTTAAATATATCTTTTACTATGAAAAAGAAAGATTATATTGTCTATGTCAATGTCAAATTGACAAATTTGCAAAATGGCGACCGACCTTGCGTAATGTGCGTGTTGTTTGTAGTTTTTGTTCAATTTTGTGCCGATTTAGTGATGTTCTGGAGTTTCAGTTGTTCTCTTACCAATGTACAGATTACAGGAATAGTAAGGATACTGGAATTTCACTCGATCGGTGCGGGATTGAACGAAAACTAGCATTCAAACAACGGTATGAGTATATAAGTATATATATAAGTAGGTATGTATAGTATAGGTAGAATTATTTTCAGAGAAACACAGATGGCGCTAGCTAGCCTTCAATTTGACATAAGGTGGATGCATAATGTTGCCACGAGTGGGTTCTCTTTTCTAATATACTTATATTACTCTTTGGATACTGCACTCGACCCGATTTCGCGCGCTTTTTCGAATTTCGAACTTTGCGCTTCAAGAACGAAAACTAAAATGCGCCTTATGTCAATGAGCGACAGCCTGCCTCTTGTCAACATCTTGCAAGATGCAGTTGTCAAAGGTAATTATCGCAGCTGTCAAACGGGAGTGACGGGGCACCAGCGGGGCACTGACTCAGTTATTTGCATGCTATGTTATCTTAATACAAACTAAGTGGAACGCTAATTTTCCATAGACAGCTTCCGCTATCTATCGGTGAAGTATCGAAGCACTACGTGTTGAATTAGGGTTCGTATCTAAGCTGGTGCGATAACGCGCTACACCTCACCGCTGTAGTAGTGAAAGATTTCGCTCATATCAACCACTGGCTTGTTGGTCTAGCGGTCTAAACAACCGGCTCACGATCCGGGTGGATATGGTTCGATCCTCGTGTCAGCCGATCGTCTTTTTCAATTTATGTCATAATGTGGCTCCCCCCGGTGCTAATAAAACGCTAATAATTAGAATTAGAACGTCCTAAAATCCAAGGCGACTCACCTATCCATATACCAATATACATAAATAAATAAATAAATATCTTGGACAATGTCACTCAAATTATCTAATCACATTTAAAGTACCAGAATCTAGCCTGGACTTGTATTATGATGACTAGACAACGATATAGAATACATATATACACATATTCATATTCATCATACAAATATTTGTCCCTTACGGGTTTCGAACCCGCGATCCTCGGCACAGCAGGCAGGTTCACTACTGACTGTGCTACCGGGCTGTCAGATAATGATATTTTTTTATTGTCACATAATAATATTATCAATAGTTACTTGTAATTATTATTTCAATAACATAGAAGTAAATATAACAATTTTAAGGATTTTTCTTAAGTTTTTAATTATATACCTCCTTTTGCCTTGTAATTATTAACTGTCTCTTTTACGGGTCTGCTGGAAGAAATCTCTTCAGAGATAAGCTCGCTCACCTTAGAGATAGAGATTAGTTTCTAGACTGTTTCTGAAAATTTTAATTGACATTCATTGGTTAATATTGAAAATATAACCAGACGAACTTTTACCCGCAACTTCGTCCGCATAAATTATATACCAGATTTTAAGTCAGATGATAAGCTATCAAACAAAAAAGTTTCATCAAAATCGGTTCAGTAGTTTTTGCGTGATACTCGAACAAACAAACACCCAAACAAACAAACAAACAAACAAACAAACAAACATACAAACAAACAGACAGACAAAAATCCAAAAATTAGTGATTTGGAATCAGGGACAGGTAAAAACCATGTCGTAATTTTTTTTGGTAAATATCTTCAATGTACAGACACATTTCTGTTACAGTTTTATAATAGTTTAGATTACGTTTGTATGGAGCGCGCTCCGAATTCTCTTATATAACAAATTCTCTTATAGAACTAAAACACTTTTTGGAGCAGGGTATCAAACTGAAGGGTCTACGGAACCACAGTGCAGTAAACGAGCATATAACTCGTTTACAAATGCACAGTGCAAAAAAGACGGTCTTGCCTTATGCGTGATTTAGACGTTCTCGCAAAGGTAGTAGAGATTGTAATTAAATAAAAAACAATTTACTTTTCTCAGTATTTTTTTATTGGTAATTTGCTGCTTTTTACTACGAAAGCTGGCAACACAGTGTACATTAGAGCGCCAAGTGCGACAGCCCTAACATTAATATGACGAATGGCGAAAATATTGAACATGTCTTATCTTTGTTATTCTTCAAATAAATTAAACTGTCGTGAGTAGCATATATCATATTATTATTACCATCGAAAGCTAAACCACTACACCCATCAACAGCCAACTTTTTCTCTAAAGACGAACTCTTTTTATCAATCTTATAAATAGCATTATAATCACACATGTATGCATTACCGTGTACGTTGACTGTTAACGCCCTAACAGATATCTTATTGCTGTACAACACTGCGTCTTTGCTACCTTTCTTTTGACCATAAAATCCAGTAGCATTATTGTAAAACATTACATCTTCACCATCAATAGCGAATAGACTAGTTTTAATATCTTCCAAATCTTTGCTCTTCTCTATATTCCAATCGATGTAAGTATTCACGAACCCATATGAATATTCAGAAAAATATAAAACATCTTTGAAGAATACACTCCATACTCGTACATCTTTTGCTGCATATAATTCGGACTCATGGTTTTTAGGATCATATTTGTATATACCATAGTCCCCTCCTATATAAACGTCGTGGGTATTCTGATCGACAGTTTGTGTGAATCCGTCCGGGACATCATTGATGTCTTTAAATTCTTTAGTATTAAGATCAATAAGAGCTGAATTTGTGTAGATATTATTATAATAAATTCTACCAATTTTGTTTTTTTTTATAATAACTGAAGTATATTATGTTGGCATTGTAGTCCACAGCTAGATTTAATAGAAAGCTTAAATGGGTTTTTAATATTTCCTTCTCATAGTGTTTACCATCGATGATAACTCCATCACATTTAATATCTGGTACGACTCCTGCATTAACGAGTGTCAATGATACTAGTAGGAGACAGAGATTCATTTTGAAGATCTGAAATAGAAAAAATAAAATTTATTTATAAAATACCGTTTGGCAGTTCATAACAGTGTGCTGGCACCAACTTCGATGTATGGCAGCGAATGTTAGGTATGGCAGAAGAGGAATGAATCTAGAATAAATGCGTTGTTTGCGTAGTGTTTGTGACTCTGAATGACAGAATACGAAACAGTGTAATTAAAAAAAGATGTGGATTGAAAGAGGATATAGTGACTAGGATTGAAAAGGGAATGCTGAGATGGTTTGGTCATGTGGAAAGGATGAGTGATAGTAGACTGACGTATGAAATATATAAAGCGAGTGTAAATGGAACAGTCGAAAGGGGTCGCCCTAGATGTACGTATGAGCACCGAATTGACAGCGTACTTAAGATGGGTCCGATCAAATGCACCCGAAACCGAAGAGCGTGTATGAAACGACTTATGACTGTGGAAGAGGCAAAAGAGGTGTCAGGCCCTGTACCCGGACGTTCGATATATCGCCACTGTTTCGGTCCGCACTTCATTGTAATAGAGTTGATATTGGAACGAAATCATTCACGCAATTGCGAAGTTCGAATGTGCGGGTAAAGTCCCATGATCGTAGCCGATGGCGATCCATTGGCTCTGCCTACCCCAATGGGACACAGGCGGAAGAATAACTCTAAACAAAAGCGACATAATTTTTGGCACCTAATGAAGAATGACATTTTGTATGATTTTTGGCGGCAAGGTATAGTTTTTAAAGAACAAAATTAGAACACGGTGTACTTTTTATTGCCACTTTTTGAGCTTGATTTATCTATACATTCTTGAGTATATGTATATACAAAATACCACAGTTTTTTGTTATGTCATATTGTAAAGAAGAGTGGCGGATTCGTATGTTATTTTGGTCCCTCAGAGAGACTGTTCATCAATGAAACTTAGCATTACCTGTAGAGTGAAATAAAACTAACAAAAAAGTTACTTGGTTGTAGCCTGTAGAGGTTTGAGGAAAGATGATTCTCCTTAATGTGTGTGGACCTCATTATCTTTCTCATTAGATAGTCTATTCAATCTACTATACATTCATGGTTTCTATTTATACAAATATTCACAATAGCCGTATAATATTATGACACTGGCAGGATGTCGAAATGAGTGACTCACACTCAGTTGCAGAAACGCTCATTAGAGTTAGTCCTTTATTAAATCTCTTGCTGTCACTTTTTGTCTTGTTGAAATAGTAAAAGCTGGCAAGTTTAATGGAGGATTAACTTTAATGAGCGTTTCTGCAACTGTGTGACTATCAGTTCATTCAATACAAAGATGGTCAAAAATACCTAGGCGATGAGATCATATTCGATGAAAATGTCTGTCACAGTTGCGTTTTGTTGTTGCTTTTTGGCTGACTAATTCGTAATTTTCACTTTTGAATTCACACTTTTGTAGATATGGAACTTTTGCATGTAATCTGGTTTACTGTACCTGTATAGGTAGAGGATGATAAAACTAACAGGTAAAATAACATTCACAATTTGTTTGTAAATATTTACACATCAAGCTACGCAAAACAAACATAAGGTGGCCGCGCGACGTTATACATTTCTCTACCAACGCGCGGCCAGCTTATTTTGGTTTTGCATAGCTTGATGTGTCGCCATGTGTCACTTATTTACTCTTTGTGCACAATAAAGAATTTAAGATAATTAATGTGAAAGTTTGCGGAGAAGTTTCGAATTTTTTATATTTTTTTGTTTGTCTAACCCAATCACGCTTCAATGGCTCAACTAATTCGATTAGACGATAACGATCAGACGTGCCCACAAACTATTCACTAAGAAAACAAAATAGACTAATGCTCCCTATCTCCCGACTTAAAATGCACTCAGATAGTCCGTTGGTAATGTCTATAAAGATTTATAATAAGTTGCCGGATATCTTAAAAAATATAACAAATGACAAAACATTTAACTACCACTTAAAACAATTATTAATACAAAAATGCTACTATACTTTAGATGAATACCAAAATGATAAAACAATAAAAAATTATATATTATAAGTTGCAATATGTTAATTTGTTGTAATACTTACATTATGTTAATTTCATATAGAAATAAATAAATATGATAATTTTATAAGTAAATACAATAACTTACTAGTAGATACCATATTAATACAATACTATTATTTAAAATAAAGAATATAAATATCTTGATAACTTCTATACAAGTCTCTCTTTTAAAATTGCTGTGCCCTCCTAACAGGGTTCACAATGTTGTACTTTTATAAGATTACACCACCTATTGTATATACCATTGTGAAACGCAATAAAGCATTGAGTATTGAGTATTGAGTATTAATTAAAAAGGAAAATGCAATGATGAAAGACAGTATAAGATTTAAATAACCGTTCTCCCATTTCCAATTGAATTATGGTTTTTGTCTGCAATCATTTACTATCTGTTTGACGTATCATTATTTTAAGTCCGTCAACGTCAGACCCGTTTCCCAGTATGTCCTAACCATAGAGAAAATAACGCGCTCCCCTGGGGTAGAGATGTTGTATCGAACTGTGCACAGATACTCAACTGGGCCTGACGTCATACTGACGTGACTCACCCGTTTTTCACCCCCTTTGTTGGCGACAACATTTTCTATAGAAACAAGCCGATATGCCATCTCTTCTTACTCTATGGTCCTAACACGGTGTAGGGCAGAAGTACCGTTTTTGGCCACCTTAGCACCGTTTTTGGCCAGTGGACATTTGTATTAATTTATAAAAAATCACAATGTGAAAAACATATCTTTATTGAATTTTCAAAGATTCATACTAAAATAATTCGAGTTTGTAACTCATAATTCATAATTCATTTATTGCATAGCCACATGGTTGTCTTAGATCTAAATACATTGGTTATAGTCCTTTAGACATGTCGCACCCCGTCGGGGCACTGCAATATTTGAGAGAGAGATAACATTTTCAATTTTTACATTATTACAGAATTCAAAATTAAATTAAATAAGATACATGTCATGATTATTACTACCTATAATAAGAACTAGAAATACAATACATGTCATGATTATTACTACCTAACGCAACGAATTTATATTAGTAACGCATACGCATTATTAATATAAATTCATTTTTATCGTTTATTTAAACAATAAATGGCCAAAAACGGTACAGTGGCCACAAACGGTACTTCTGCCTTATACAATTATTACTTTCATTAAACTTTATTCAAAAATTAATTTGTGTATTTATTTAACTTTGGGTTTTTTATTTTATTTTCTAAAATTATATTGTGTTGCAGAAAGACTGTCAAAAATAATCTTACCTTGTTCTTACACTAAGGCCTCGTTCAAGGAGACGATGCACTTCACGCGTCACTTCACGCGGCGCGGCCTGCCGGAAAAACAAACATATGAAGATGTATGAGAGCGTTCACGGAGAAGCGTTTTTGCATGCTTTTGTTTGATTTGAGGCGTCGCATGTGGCGGCAGCCGCGGCAGGTGACGCGGCGGCTGACGCGGCGGCTGACGCGGCAGCTGAAGCGGCGGCTGACGCGGCAGCTGACGCGGCGGGTGCAGCGGCGGGCAACACGGCTATAGTTGTAAACGGGCGGTTTTAAACCGGTTTAAAACGGGCGGTTTAAAACGAATTCGTACGGATAAGACCAAGTAGCTTATACAACGTGTTAATGAATTAACGCAAAACTAGAAAGTAGTTTGTTTAGAATCGAGAGCAGAATCGAATTATCATGGTTTCAACATAGGTAATTTTTTTCAAAATATTAATTCATTTGTGTCTAAAATTTTAAATTTAATGAACCCAACGCCAACCCTCCGCACAGGCACACTAACCCGACTTACTACCAAAACAAGATTATTAAAATGTATCCATGAGTACGTTAGCGCTTTCATTCATTGCTGAAATAATAACAAATCATTTTTGCCTCAAAACTTAAAATGCGAATAACTTTTAATTTTACTATCAAAATAATGAAATTATTGTTTCTATCTAATTATTTTGTTATAAATCAGTTGGGGTGTATGAGGTTTTGCGTCAATTCATTAACACGTTGTATAAAGACTGACAGGATGCAAAAAAAGCTGCGGTAGCCGCGGCGGGCGACGCGGCGTGTGTAGCGGCAGTTGCCGCGGCGCGTGTAGCGGCAGCTGCCGCGGACGGAACCATGAACGGAGAATACGCTTGAAGTGCCGCGTGACGTGCCGCGTGAAGTGTCGCGTGAAGTGCATCGTCTCCTTGAACGAGGCCTTAATCAACGAATGTCGATATCACACCTAACCACAGCTTTTTATATATTATTATTTTGTTTATCTCTCACAGATTACTGAAAACCATGGAGTGGTGTTAATACAAAATCACATGTTTACTTACATCAACGTATTGAACAGAATCAGACAATATTTAAGAGGGCTATCACAGTTCAGTGGCGCCCTCATCACATTAAAAAAGATTTCTCAATAAAGAAAGCCTAAATTAAAAAAGTGCTCAACAACAAAACTACAAAAGCCTTCAAGCTATTTTCATAGAATACTTTTATAGGTTTTTTAAAGGTCTAAACATACAAATTTTTCAAAAAGAAAAAAAAAACGGCCGCTTTTGTTTTTATTCGAAAATGCTTCGCGAAAATGTCTAAAAGTGGAATGTTTAGAACCTATAAAATATTCTATGAAAATAGCTTGAAGGCTTTTGTAGTTTTGATTGTAGTGTACAGCAATAAAGAGTAGTTAATGTGGAAAGCGCCGGTAGCGCCGTCTATCGGCGGACGCGGTCTGTGGTGAATATCTATCGTGCATTCGCTCGGTATTCGTGCACCGACCGCCGTGCTGCGCGGACGTGTGCCAGTCACATTCACTAGTGAAGGCTATATCTGTGTTTCATTATATACATCAACCTCAACCAACCCTTAGTAGAAAGGTGTATTCTACATTGGCGACGCCGGGATTCGAAATTCACGTGAGTAAAGTGCTTATCAGTTTGTTGAGAGTTGAAAATTTAAAAATGCAAACGGTGCCTACGAAACAAAATTACACTGTTCCTTTAAGGAAGCTAAGCGATTTATTTAAACACAATCGAAGACAGTTTCTACTAGCGTTGCTTTGTTTGTTGCCTAAAAAGTTACACAGTGTTAAAATATATTTCAAAAGAAAAGTAAAAATAGTTTTGTCCCGATTTTAAATCTTTTATTGGGAATTATCTTAATTATCTGGTGTCTGCTAGCGTTGCTTTATTTTTGCCTAAAGTTCACAGTGATAAAAATATATTTCAAAAGAAAAGGAAAAATAGTTTTTGTCACGATTTTAAATCGTTTATTTGGAATTATCTACATACTGTATTTCTTTTCCCACATGTCGACCATCGAATGCTGATGCTGGAGGAAAGAGGGTAGACCAGACAGGAGTAAGGTGTGGGACAACACGTGACGGCGCGGCGCGGCGCCTAGGATGGACAAATGTACGCCAGCTGCGGACATCAATCTTTAAGGTCACGTAATCATTCTGTATTACTTTACACGATTAAAAGAATTTATTCAAAGCATTCCGCAAATATAAAAGGGCCTCGTAGTCCGTAGCTCCAGTTTCACTGCACGTTACACGTGACTGGACGGAGTTTCGGTGCTGGTGGGGCAAGGGTGTCCTGGGGTTTTAGAGTCTCTGACTGCTCCTCGGGGAGTGTAGTCGTGAGCATATACTAATGCATGCTTGTAGTCCGTCATTATGGCCTAATAGGTATCCAAAATACGCCCATTAACCTCTCGTATGCCGGAAAATCCAGACACAATAGAAATAAATGGTTTTCATCATGCTGATCCGCGTTCCTGCATACCAAAGGTTAAGAATAGTGTCTTGATTCGAGACGAACAGGATTAGGTAACCAAGATATGCCAAGTGAGTTTATTCCAATTGTTTTTTATACTTATATTGACACATTGTCATTTTTAAGTAATTGTCGTACTTCGTAGTTGTCATGGTCTCTAATAAAAGTTACTTATTACCATTATGCGTACCGAACATTCTACGTATAGAACATTCGGCGTAACGGATGTTCGGCGTAACGAACATTCAGCATAACGAACATTCGGCGTAACGAACATTCGGCGTAACGAACATTCGGCGTAACGAACATTCGGCGTAACGAACATTCGACGTAACGAACATTCGGCGTAACGAACATTCTGATGTCACAAAAACTTTAAGTTGAAATCCAAAGTTTTACGTTTTAAACGTTTTACTTATTGGACATTCTCAGTGTAGGTATGCGAGAACAATAATAATATACAACACATTCGGAGCTTATTTGGTGGTACTAGTTCATGAAAATATTTCAATACAAACATCAATAGTACCAACATAATTGCCAATCATCATCATCATCCTATTTGTTACCGGAACTTGTTTGACGTAATCTATACTTTATAGAACTTCAATTCGGTAACATTACGTTGATCTTATCTTTGCAACATTGTTGTTAATGTCATAATTATGGATGTAATCACTCCAGGCGAAACTAATTAGTTTCTTTGGCTATTTGAGCAAGGAATTTTATATTTTAAGGATCAATGTTAATTCAGACAATTATTTACAAAAAGTATCAAAAAGGATCAGAAAATGATCAGGTGATTTCATATTAAATTTAGTATTTCTTGAAATACCTACTCACATTTTAACAAGAAACGCTCATCTCAGTTGAGAGAAGATTAATAACTATATCATATTCAAGCATCATAACATTCATAACCAAACCGATAATACTGGTTAACAATTTTGTTCGCAGATTGTATGTTCCTAGATGTCACAGAAAAACCAGCCTTCAACAGGACGACTGCTAGGGCGCCGATTGAACCATACCTCCTTGCTTTAGTGCTTAATAAAGAGAAAATGTCTCCAATTAATAGCTAAGAGGTTTGAAATGGTCAGGGTGATTACTCTCATATTGTCAGCTTGTAATGGTAATGGTTAGTGCTTTGCCATGTACAACAAACAGTTATCAGCAACGTACAGTTGGTCATTCAATTGACATTGGCAGCTTTTAGCTGGTCATTCAAATGACATTAGAAACTTGTAGCAGGTCATTCAATTGACATTAGCATCTTTCAGCTGGTCATTCAATTAACATAGGCAGCTTTTAGCTGATCATTTAATTGACATTAGAAACTTTTAGCTGGTAATTCAATTGACATTGGCATCTTTCAGCTGGTCATTTAATTGACATTAGCAACTTGTAGCTGGTTATTCAGTCATTCAATTGACATAGGCCGCTTTTAGCTGGTTATTCAATTGACATTAGAAACTTGTAGTTGGTCATTCAATTGACATTGGCAGCTTTTAGCTGGTCATTCAATTGACATTAGAAACTAGTAGCAGGTCATTCAATTGACATTAGCATCTTTCAGCTGGTCATTCAATTGACATAGGCAGCTTTTAGCTGATCATTCAATTGACATTAGAAACTTTTAGCTGGTAATTCAATTGACATCAGCATCTTTCAGCTGGTCATTTAATTGACATTAGCAACTTGTAGCTGGTTATTCAGTCATTCAATTGACATAGGCCGCTTTTAGCTGTTTATTCAATTGACATTAGCATCTTTCAGCTGGTCATTCAATTGACATTGGCATCTTTCAGCTGGTCATTTAATTGACATTAGAAACTTGTAGCTGGTCATTCAATTGACATTAGCATCTTTCAGCTGGTCATTTAATTGACATTGGCATCTTTCAGCTGGTCATTTAATTGACATTAGCAATTTGTAGCTGGTTATTCAATTGACATTAGCAACTTGACATGGTAACTTGTAGCTGGTCATTCAGTCATTCAATTGACATAGGCAGCTTTTAGCTGGTTATTCAATTGACATTAGAAACTTGTAGCTGGTCATTCAATTGACATTAGCATCTTTCAGCTGGTCATTTAATTGATATTGGCATCTTTCAGCTGGTCATTTAATTGACATTAGCAATTTGTAGCTGGTTATTCAATTGACATTAGCAACTTTCAGCTGTTCATTTAATTGACATTAGCAACTTGTAGCTGGTCATTCAATTGACATTTGCAACTTTTAGCTGGGCATCAAATGCTATCAAATTTACTATCAGCAGCTTGTAGTTGGTCATTCAGATGACAAGTCTAATAAATAAAATAATTATTAGCAACTTGCAGCTGGTCATTCAATTGAAAAAAAAAACTGTTATTTCATTATCAGCAGCTTGTAGTTGGTCATTCAAATGACAAGTCAAATAAATAATTATAAGCAGCTCGTAGTTGGTCATTCAGATGACAAGTCAAATAAGTAATTATTAGCAGCTTGTAGTTGGTCATTCCATTGACATTAGCATCTTTCAGCTGGTCATTCAATTGATATTAGAAACTTGTAGCTGGTAATTCAATTGACATTGGCATCTTTCAGCTGGTCATTTAATTGACATAGTAACTTGTAGCTGGTCATTCAGTCATTCAATTGACATAGGCAGCTTTTAGCTGGTTATTCAATTGACATTAGAAACTTGTAGCTGGTCATTCAATTGACATTAGCATCTTTCAACTGGTCATTTAATTGACATTGGCATCTTTCAGCTGGTCATTTAATTGACATTAGCAATTTGTAGCTGGTTATTCAATTGACATTAGCAACTTTCAGCTGTTCATTTAATTGACATTAGCAACTTGTAGCTGGTCATTCAATTGACATTTGCAACTTTTAGCTGGGCATCAAATGCTATCAAATTTACTATCAGCAGCTTGTAGTTGGTCATTCAGATGACAAGTCAAATAAATAAAATAATTATTAGCAACTTGCAGCTGGTCATTCAATTGAAAAAAAAACTGTTATTTCATTATCAGCAGCTTGTAGTTGGTCATTCAAATGACAAGTCAAATAAATAATTAAAAGCAGCTCGTAGTTGGTCATTCAGATGACAAGTCAAATAAGTAATTAATAGCAGCTTGTAGTTGGTCATTCCATTGACATTAATTATTGTGAGTAGCTACGCTATGAATAACTCTAAAGGAATTAATGACTTACTGCACTTTCTTCTTTGTATAGATAAAATCTGTATCTTACCTAATCACTGCAGGCACTGCACTGTTAATTTAATCATTTGTATGTGTTAAAGTATACTATACTGTACTTGAACCAAATCGGTTAATCATAAATTCATAATATTTTAAATAAAGAACATAATTTCAGTGCAAGCAAGTCAAAAAACAAAATGATTTGCAGTTCTGTAATACTATGCCGCCAGGCAATTAAGTTTAAACAACAGTTGCACTTAATTCATGTAAATTGTAATTAAAAATAGCATTATTTTTTTAAAGCATACCAAATGATATAACTGTATGGTTCGTAAAATAGTATCTACATATTAAACGGGTCCATTAAATTGAAACTGCTGATTTCTCAAAACTAGTCTAGTCGACTAACTAAAGGTAACTACTGAACATAGCTGGTAACGAAAGCGACCTAGTGTACCTTACTTAATATTGTTGTCAGTCAGCGTTATATCAGCATTCATGAAACTGTAAAATTATATGGGTTATAAGACCATGCAACTATGAAGTTGTTAGCGAAAGCTAAAATATCATGCAACAATAAAATGATATGGGTTACAGAGCCATGCAACTATCAAATTGTTAGCAAAAGCTAAAGGGTCATGCAAATAAAATAGCTGTGAGTGCTTTATTGCAATGGCTGGCACCCGCCAGAATATTTTGAATGCATAAGTGTATGTGCTTATCACAGATTCACTCTTTTGTCCTTACCTCCTTAATTTGATAAAACGGAAATGGATACGATCTTGAAGCAGTGACTTTGACTAGTAGTTAGCCAAAATAAATAAATAAGAGATAATAAAGATCTATGGAACGTTATTTTTGTAGGTTTACTTACCTACCTATCAATAGAAAAATATTTTTACAGGGAAGGGATAGTATAGAACAGAAGTAACAATAACTCAAATGTGTTAATATAATGAGATTGTAATTTCCATCAACATTGTTTATCGTTGAATTTGGTGTTTGACAATTTCAGATCAATATTTGATAAATATCTATTTTCTGTAAACAAATTAGTCTCAGTAAGTAATTCGTAATTTGTTTGATGTAATAGCTTTGATAACAGTCAACACTGTATTGTAATAAGATTTAAGAGATTAGCTAAACTGTGGAGTTTCTTGCGCCGCTTCTTCTCCACGGGCTATACATTCCGAAGCGGTGGTAGATTCGAGTAAAGGTAAAAATAAATTAAAACAAGAAAGAGATGTAGTGTACAGCAATAAAGAGTAGTTAATGTGGAAAGCGCCGGTAGCGCCGTCTATCGGCGGACGCGGTCTGTGGTGAATATCTATCGTGCATTCGCTCGGTATTCGTGCACCGACCGCCGTGCTGCGCGGACGTGTGCCAGTCACATTCACTAGTGAAGGCTATATCTGTGTTTCATTATATACATCAACCTCAACCAACCCTTAGTAGAAAGGTGTATTCTACATTGATGTTGAGCACTTTTTTAATTTAGGCTTTCTTTATTGAGAAATCTTTTTTAATGTGATGAGGGCGCCACTGGACTGTGATAGCCTTCTTAATATGATTTCATTATTTGCATTTATGCTCATGTCGATGGGTTTCCCACCACGCTCCGCAAACGCTGTGCCGTGCCGCCGCGCTGCAGAGGTTTCGCGCCAGCACCAACAGCTTTCTGAACATGGTCGCCAGTAGATACGACAGTAGCTTTATTAAGCACTGGGTCGGTCTGCACTTAAGTGTTTGTACTAACATAGTTATTTAAGTGTGTTACTAACAACAATATGGATGTAATCTATCTGAAATAAAGATTTTTTTTCATTTATTTATTTATTTATTATTCGTTTGAGGAGTCCTTTGCCCAGCAGTGGGATCCTACAGGCTTTAACTCACTTATTTTTGAAAACTCGGACATGAGCGTGTCGACATCGCCTATGATAGGGTTCCGTAGTCATTAGACTCGAATAAGTAACTATTAATAAATTGTTTTTCTTACTTAACAAAATTTGAGCGCACCAACGTTGGCGCCCTCTAATTAAAAACTTAAAAATACATTTTTGATTTGGTTTCTCCGACACAGTTTGTGCCAGAGCATTATTTTGTTTTACTGAAATTAATTTCTAAATTGTGGTCATATAACCAGTCTACGTAATTATTGAAATGTTGAAATGTAATAAATTATTTAACCGTGGATTATTCTGGCAAAGAAGAACTAAGGAGATGTCGTCTGCAATAAGAGTACATAGAATGCCCACTATCTTTGTTAAATCGTTTATTGGAAATGAGAAACAGTATACACCCCAGCACGCTTGGGGTATTGATTTCGTTACGCCTGTTTTCTTTGATCTTTCATATTTAATTACTGTTTACTTTCAATAGTTTTAAATCATATATTGCGTGTTTATGTTCTTAAATTGAAGTGAATCTCTTAGGATCTTCTCACAGTCACATCAACCTTCTATGAAACAATAATAAGTGAATGGTTTGACGTGACAAGGTTCTACGGTAGCTACGTATCAAATTAATACTGCATGGTTATAATTTGACTGTTTGTACATTATAATAATAAATTGCTACTCTACAGTTCTCTCTGTCCATTTTGAGTAAACGTTAGGTTATCTCATTTGACGACCTGTTTTTTAACCCCCGACGCAAAAAGAGCAGTTTTATAAGTTTGACGTCTGTCTGTCTGTCTGTCTGTCTGTCGCTCAGACAGAGCAGTGGCATCGTAGCTCCCAAAGGGGTGGACCGATTTCGATGCGGTTTTTTAAGGCTGCACCGAGCCTATTGTGCTGCCCCCAATCGTATTTTTTTTATTTCTTAACAATTAGACAATATTTCCAAAAAACAAGAATGTCACATTGTAGACACTGCTGATTTTCAATGTATCGGTTCACTGCGGATGCAATTTTATAACGTTTGCAGTTATTATCTTTAAAACGCAATTAAAACGGCAAAAAGTGGCCACTTTCGACGGTTTTAACGATAATAGCTACAAGCATAAAACATAATAATCCATAATGTTTCGATAAATTGAAAGCCTATCAGGACTACAATGTGACATTCTTATTTCAAATACTATTGATTTTATACATGTTACAGCCATGTTGTGCTATTTCGAATCAAATTAAAGATTGAAAAATTAAGTCTCGGGCAGGACTTGAACCCGCACCCTTCCAAACCGGACCGGAAGGAACCGGTTTGGAAGGGTGCGGGTTCAAGTCCCGCCCGAGACTTTAATTTCTTGTTTTTTAGAAATTTTGTTAAATTGTTTAGAAATAAAAGAAAATACGATTGGGGGCAGCACAATAGGCTCGATACAGCTTTAATAAAAAGAAAATTTTTGCGGGAGTGTTCTTAGCCTTGTTTCATGAAAATCGGTTCAGTAGTTTTCAAGTAACTTTAAAAATTACGAAATAAAATAAATTACAAATTTAAAAAACCCCCAACGATAAAAACAAACATATACTTAATAACAAAAAAATTAAAACCGCCTTCAAAAAACTAAAAAGTTAAAAAATAATATTGCAGCCGATGACTTTGTTTTATTGAAGTCGCTGTCAAGCTGATACGATTCGCGACAGGGCTTGCATTTTTTGGCTTGGCTTGACAACGACTTCTATAAAACAAATTAATGTTCTTATGATGCGAACGGGAAAGTCATCGGCTGCAATATTATTTTTTAACTTTTTAGTTTTTTGAAGGCGGTTTTAATTTTTTTGTTAAAATTTTGTTTATTTCACAATTTTCAGTGGCAAATTCATTAGTTCGATTTAATAGTAGTGCTTTAAATTAACAAACGCACTAGTCGGCACTACGATTTTCGAAGGTTCCCCTCGATATCTCTGGGATCCATCATCAGATCCTGGTTTCCTTATCATGGGACCTCACTTGGGATATCTCCTTTCCAACAAAAAAAGAATCATCAAAATCGGTTCATAAACGACGAAGTTATCCGCGAACACACATAAAAAAAAAAATATATATACGGTCGAATGGAGAAACCTCCTCCTTTTTTGAAGTCGGTTAAAAAGTAGAAAATAATTGGGTCACCTATTATTTTTGATGTCGATAAATACATGTTTTACTTTTAAACTCTCTTTAATGTGTACGTATGAGATGACGGCTGAGTTTTTTATAACCACTTGAGGTCCACGACACACTAATCGACCTATCGATTAGGTGACTCAATTATTTTTTACTTTTTAGGGTTCCGTACCCAAAGGGTGAAAACGGGACCCTATTACTAAGCCTACGTTGTCCGTACGTCCGTCCGTCCGTCCGTCCGTCTGTCTTACCTATTTAGGGCTGTAACCTTTGAACCGTAATAGCTAGATCGTTGAAATTTTCACAGATTATGCGTTATTACGGCGGATTTGTTAACAAATAATAAAAATGTCAGAAAGTTAAAAATTAAGGGGGGTTTTCAACAAGAAACTAGTTTTTATCAACGTTTTTTCTTCACGCTCTATAGTAAAAACGGTAATACATACAAGCGTCAAACTTAGTGTGATTATAAAACAAACTCTACAGAATAACAACAAATACTAAAAACCGGCCAAGTGTGAGTCGATCTCGCGCTAAAGGTCCCGGACAAAAAAAGTTTTTTTTCTAAGTTAATAATGTTGTGTTCTGTGGTGGTGTGGTACGGAACCCTCGGTGCGCGAGTAGCCTGACTCGCACTTGACCGGTTTTTTTATTGTAAACAATAGATCTTCTCAATACTCAGTTATTTGTGGTCTTATTAAAATGTCATAGAAGTCATTTTCTTATCGTGTGGGGCCCTGGTGTCAGAGTTTTTTCAGATCGCCTTACGGCCTGTGACGTGGTTTTTATGTAACGACTACTATCACCAGAGATAGTTTTTTTTTTTTTTATTAACTATGGGTGCTCTTGACCTCAATCCAGTCCTCAGGACGAAGATGGGGTCGTAGATGTAGCGAGCTTACCCAGAAGATGCCTATTCACTCGTACTTTAAAGGAATTCGGGTTGTAATTACTCGGAAATACTGACGCAGGTAAGGCATTCCACTCCTTGGCTGTGCGCATTATAAAAGATTCAGAAAGGCGCTTGGTGCGGATATGTGGGATGTCAACCAAGAAGGGGTGATATCCCGCGGTGCGTCTGGAGGTCCGATAGTAGAAAGGGGAAGGTGGGATGAGCTCATGCAGCTCTTGGGCACACTCACCAAAGTACAATCTGTAGAAGACCGACAAGCAGGCTGCGGCGGTGGGCTAGGCTATGAAGCTTGGCCTCCACCAGCTTACTATCGCCAATGAGCCTCCTGGCTCTGCGTTCAACCGAGTCGAGTGCGGCAAGTTGATACTTGGCTGAGCCATCCCACAGGTGGCAGCAGTACTCCATAGTTGATTCAGTTTGTAATGTTCTTACCAACAAAAAAAAACGGGGAAAAACGCTCAAAGTAACATGTCACTAGGTGCCCCCGGACGAATCGAACCCACGACCTTCATGTCAAGAGCCCAATGCTCTTAACCATAAGACCACGGAGATAGTATTTTCATTAATAAGCATATTTTACTAGAAAATAAAAATAAATAAAATACAATAAAAAAGCCTATTATTTCTTGCTCCCTATTAAGTTCATTAACATTGGTATTATAGTTCAGAATCAATATCGTTATCCTTAACTATAAAGATAACTCTTTTACATTGTATTCCTCAATTTTGTTAAACTGTAATACAAATTTTTGTCTGTAAAATAAACAATTTTTTTTAAATTCATTTAGGTACTATAATTAATTATACTAAACTTATTTTTATTTTACTAAAAAATAGCAGAATTTGATATTTGTTAGATTAAATATTGATCCGAAAAAACTTAATAGTATAAGAGATAAGTGTACTTTTTGCAACCATCAGCAGCAAAACTGATTCAGTGTTTATGGGGTGTAGAGCTTCTCTGTGATGGGGATCGACCAGGTCTGCCTGCATAACTCCAGTCGGTTTAGGAGTTACTGATGATTTAAGGTCTGTAAAAAATTAACGATCAGCTGCACGGCTGATCGTACGTTATTGTTGTAGTACGCACTGTAGCTATGTGAACAGTACAAAAACTGACATGATTCATCAGTCGGTTTAGGAGATACAGCCGTTCAAAGGTCGGAACTTTGACTGGCTGTATTCCCTAAACCGACTGACAGAACTTGACAGTTTTTGTGCTGTTCACATAGCTACAGTGCATACTACAACAATATCATACGATCCGCCGTGCAGCTGATCGTTAATTTTTTACAGACCTTTAATCATCAGTAACTCCTAAACCGACTGGAGTTATGCAGGCAGACCTGCTCCATCCCCATCACAGAGATGCTCTACACCCCATAAACACTGAATCAGCCTTGCTGCTGATGGTTGCAAAAAGTACACTTATCTCTCGGAATATAAGGAGAATGGCGAATGCGCATTTTATTTTGGTTTCAATCTTAGATAGGGCGTACATCAATAAAACATAGCAATAGTGTGTGGTATGAAACAGAGCTAAAAAAAGTAAATTAGTTGTAACCTGCAGAAGTAAGGGGTTCTCAGCTTAACTTCTTGTGGCCTCCATCTAATATGTTTTAAAATCGATGGTGTAATGAGATACCTATTATTAAATATCTTAATATTTAACTTTGTTAGACACACTGAATAACTTTGTTACAAATTGCAAAAATTTAAATTTTCACAAGTACCTTCGTATCCGATGACTTTACGTTTTCAAAGTGAATTATTTTCGAAATTATTTAAGGCAGCGTCGAATTACAATGACATCTTTAGTACTTAAAGTAACTAGTAAGTAAGTACTGTCTACATATTTTCTGTGAAATTAAGATATGCTAAGATATGCTGTAACCGATGGCTGGTGGGGCCGAAAAGTTTTCGAGTGGCGACCGCGTACTGGAAAGCGCAGCGTGGGTAGGCCCCTCACACGGTAGACCGACGACCTGGTGAAGGCGGCGGGAAAACGTTGGATGAGGGCAGCGCAGGACCGGTCGTTATGGCGATCCTTGGGGGAGGCCTGTGTCCAGCAGTGGACGTCCATCGGCTTAGATGATGATGATGATGAAGATATGCTGTGAATTTTGTATTTTATCAAAATTCTATTCTTAATACAAAGTAATTCTAAGAAATCGCGAGAAGTTTTAGAACGCGTTTCTATAGCTTTACGTCATGAGTCATGACGTAAATTTAAGGGAATATAATTTGGAGCGCGCTAAATACAAACGAAGTCTAGTTACATTTTCAATACTGACCAATAAAAGTCAATTACATTTTTCAGAAACAATCTAGACACTAATCTCTATGCCTGTATGTTATCAAATTTTCGATAAAATATACAAAATATACTATACACTTTAACGAAAATCTGACAACAATCAAGCATAGAAATTAGTTTCTAGACTGTTTTTGAAAATTTTCATTGACTTTAATTTGGTTAATATTGAAAATATAACCAAGATTACCTTTGTGTGGAGCGAGCTCCGAATCATATCCTCTGAAACAAACCGTTCTAAAACAACTTTTTAGCAGGATATCAAGCTGTAGGGTCTGAAAAACTACAGTGCAGTACGAACATAGAACATGTTTAACGAGCATAGAAGTGCTCAGTGAAAAAAGATGGTCTTGCTTGCCTTATGCGTGATTCGGACGTTCTTTCAAAGGTAGTAGAGATTTATTTAAAACAGCCAATTACTTTTTTAACTATTTTTTATTGGTGATTTACTGCTTTTAACTCTGAAAGCTGGCAACATAGTGTACATTAGATCCCCAAGTGCGACAGCCTTATCATTAACACGACGAATGGCGAAAATATTTAACATGTCTTATCTTTGTTATTCTTCAAATAAATTAAACTGTCTTCAGTAGCATATATCACATTATCATTACCATCGAAAGCTAAACCACAACACTCATCAGCATCCATCATTTTCTCTAAAGACGAACTCTTTTTATCTATCTTATAAATAGCTTCTGTATCACACATGTATGCATTACCATGTACATCGACTGCTAACGCAGTAACATACTTATTGCTGTACCACACTGCGTCTTTGTTACCTTTCTTTTGACCATACAATCCAGTACGATTAGTGTAAAATATAACATCTTCACCATCAATAACGAATCTAAAAAATTTAATATTTTCCCGATCTTTGCTCTTCTCTATATTCCCATCGATGTAAGTATACAATATGAACTCATTTTGCGAACATTCAGAAAAATATAAAACATCTTTGAAGAATACTCTCCTTATACATTTGCCTTTTGCTGCATATAATTCAGACTTCTGGTTTTTAGGATCATATTTGTATATTCCGTTGTTCCCTCCTATATAAACGTCGTGGGTATTCTGATCGACAGTGTGTGTAGTGAGAGCCCCGCCCGCATCATTGATGTCTTTAAATTCTTTAGTATTAAGATCAATAAGAGCTGAACTACAGTGACCTTTATAAGCAGGTATCTGAGTGTAACTGAGGTACATTATGTTGGTATTGTAGTCTACAGCTAGACCGTATGGATTGGCTAAATCGGATTTCAATATTTCCTTCGCATAGCAATTGTCACCGACGATAACTCCATCACACTTAGTATCTGGTACGACTCCTGCGTTTCCGAGTGTCAATGTTACTAGCAGGAGATAGAGATTCATTTTGAAGACCTGAAATAGAAACATAGAATTTATTTCAAAGACCATCGTTTATTGTTATGTCATATTTTAAAGAAGAGTAGCGGATTAACTTCGGTCTCTTAGAGGGAGCGTACTGCGTACATTAATGAAACTTAGCATTACGTGTAGAGTAAAATAACCCTCGTTAAAATAAAACAAACAAAAATTCAATTGCTTGTAATACTTTTGAATTCACACTTTTGTAGATGTGGAACTTTTGCATGTTATCTCGACTCAGAAGCGGCGTAAGGAGTGGGCGGTGTGGGCGGCCGCCTACGGCCTCGCGGAACAGTGGCCTCACACCTCATAGGTTTATGCTACGAATAAGAATGCAGCTTTCTTCCAACTCATGAAAAATATTTAGCTATAGGACCATTAAAAGCCACAGTTTTGGCCACAAGATAATCACACTCACAGTGCAAAAAAATTTAAGCTCACTTCGCTCGCTCTATAATATTTATTACACAACATTAAAATTTGTTTTATTTAATTTTATTTTTAGCTTGTATTATGTTCCAGAAAGACTGTCCACGTTATGGTGAAAACAAAAAGCGATTTAATTTCTTAAATACAGGGTGTACAATAAAATGGGACAGCTACTTAAAGGGGTGCTTCAGACCATCAAACTGAACAACTTTCCCTATGGGACCAATATCGAAATCGCGAAAAAAAAATCCGCTCTTCCATACAAAACTGCAAACATAACTCGACTGCAATGTATGCGACAGCAGATTTTTTTTTTCGCGATTTCGATATTGGTCCCATAGAGAAAGTTGTTCAGTTTGATGGTCTGAAGCACCCCTTTAAGTAGCTGTCCCATTTTATTGTACACCCTGTATAATAGGGCTATGCTGAGATCTCAATATAATCGAATGCGAACTAAAGGGGGGGACCCACGCTCGGGAGCCTTTCTGGTACAGATAATTTCTCTGGCCATCCAGAGGGGCAATGCGGCCAGCATCTTTGGGACCTTTGAGCCGGGGTCGCGCAGGGCAGTGCCTTTAGATTAAGTTAGTGGTAGTCTGACGAAGCTTGCATGAGGATTTTATCTTGTGTTGCCATGAAGCTTGTAGCGGATATAGATATGTGTGGTTAGTATTTGACGAAGCCTGCGTTGTGGATTTCATTATTTTTGGAATTTTGTGCTTGTAATTTGATTAATAAATTTTATTTATATTTCAATAAGGCACCTACTGAAATAAATATAATCTTACCTTGTTATTAACTCGCCTAAATGGTTAAAGATCTTACATTTAAACAACGAATGTCGCAATCACACCACACCACAGTGTTTTATAGATTAAAGTTTTGTATTATCTCTCACAGACTACTGAAAACCATGGAGTGGACCATACAGAATCACACGTTTATATTCATCGACGTATTGAACAAAATAGGACAATATTTAATTTCAGTATCCGTGAGACCTTTGCCCAGCAGTGGGATACTACAGGCTTTAACTCACTTATTTGTGAAAACTCGGCCAAGAGCTTGTCGGACTCACCCCTTCCCTAGTTATTAGACTCGAATAAATAGGAATACTATTAATTAATTGTTTTTCTTACTTAACAAAATTTGAGCGCGCCAAAGTTAGCGAAAAAAGCTGCGAAAAAGCTGCTTTCCAAATAGCTGCGAAATTTTAAGGCTATTTTGCATTACGGAAACAGAGATTTGAAGCACTTACTCTCACTTATTCTTAAAACAGCTTTTGTACCGTCCAAGATATGTCGGATAGTATATCTTTCTAATAAAAATATTACATTTGGTAATCAGAATTGGCCAGAAAGCTAAATAGGAATCTGAAAATCTTGTCGCCGTTATTTGGAATGAAGTATAGTTACAAACGTAAAAATCAATTTTTTATTTGGTTTCTCCGACACGGTGTGTACTACAGCATTAATTTGTTTTGATGAAATTACTTTCCAAATTGTTGTCAGATAAGCAGTGTACGTAATTTTTGAAATGTTGGAATGATGTGATGTAATATATTTAACCGTGGATTATTCTTGCAAGGAAGAACTCAGGAGATGTCGTTTGCAATAAGAGTGTATGTAATGCCCACTAACTTAGATAAATCGTTTATTGTAGATCAGAAACAATAATTATACAACCTAGCACGCTTGGGGTATTGATTTCGTTAGCCTGTTTTCTTTGATCTTGCATTTTTATTACTGTCTACTTTCAATAGTTTTAAATCATATATTGCGTGTTTATGTTCTTAAATTGAAGTGAATCTCTTAGGATCTTCTCACAGTCACATCGACCTTCTATGAAAAAATTAATTTTGTAAATAGTTTGATATGACAAGGTTCTACGGTAGCTACGTTTCAAATAATCTTGGTTTAACGCTAAAAAAACTTCAAATTTCTGGAAGGAAAGAAAAATAACGTGACGATGCCGTGCACAAAGAAAAGTCAATGTCAGTTCAGGCGCGGGGTGCGCAGGAGGTGTGGTAGGATGCGTTCCGTTTTGTGCTTTTTCAGCTCTGAAATTTGTGCGATGCCTAGTACGATGAAGAGTGTACTACGTTTGTAAATATAAAACTCGAGGATGTAACGATGAAGTATAATAATTTGTAAACATTGTACTTTATCCCAATATCAAATATTATTGATTTTGAACATGTTACAGCCATGTTGTGCTATTTCGAATCAAATTAATGAATATAAATGATTTTATCCCAATAAATATAAATGAATGAATGAAGGAATTTGACTGTTTGAACATTATTATAAAAATAAATGGCTACTCTACAGTTCTCTCTGTCTCCCATTTGGGTATACGCTAGGTTATCTCATTTGACGACCTGTTTTTTAACCCTCGCCTTTGTTGGCCTGTTGATCTGTTTGTCTGTCGCTCTGTCTGTTTGTGGCAACGTAGCTCCCAAATGGGTGGACCGATTACGATGCGATTTTTTTAGTAGAAAGCTGTTTTTTGCAAGAGTGTTCATAGCTTTGTTTCATGAAAATCGGTTCAGTAGTTTTTAAGCAACTTTCAAAATGACGAAATAAAATAAAATTACAAATTAAAAAACCCCTAACTACATGAACAAACATTTTAAAATTAAATAAATAATTGGGTCACCATTATTAGTGTTCCGTACTAAAATTAGAAAAGCGGAACACTTATGGAATCAGCTCGGTGTCTGTCCGTCCGTCCGTCTGTCATAGGCATTTTTCTCAGAGACCGTAAGACATAGGAAGTTGAAACTCGGTACAGATATAGCAATTGCTGGTAATATGTATATCTACACTAATATTATAAAGAGGAAAGATTTGTACCTATTTTTGTATGTTTGTATGTTTGTAATGAATAGGCTCAAAAAGTACTGGGCCGATTTAAAAAATTCTTTCACCATTAGAAAGCTGCATTCACCCTGAGTAACATAGGCTATATTTATTGCTAGAAAAGATTAGACGTCCACCCGTGCGAAGCCGGGACGGGCCGCTAGTATATCATAATATGTATATGAAGTAAAAAACGCTAAATTTTTATATTGGAGGGCAATTTGGGTAGTAAGAAAGGGTAAATAAAAAAAAAATTTCTACCCTATGGTGTGGGGTATCAATTGAAAGCCTATGAAACCTTTGATGCCTTATACTCTATTGTCCTTATATTGTCCTACATTGTCATCTATGTTAACTAATATTATGTGTGAGAAGAAATAAAGAAACATTTATTTATTTATTTATTTATTTATGAAAATACGAGTCTAAAAATATACTTTTAACATTTTTTATAAACAACTCTTTTTTATAAACAAAATTTCAATTAAATCCGAGAAATTGCTGTCCCCACCTCTATTTAAAAAAATAAAGCCGTATAAGACCTGAAAAAAATCATGAACATCAGAAATAACGTGTAGATGTCGGGAAAATTATCACGGTGGCTCGTTTATTGTTTATTTCAATTTCGAAATCTAATTCATGTAAATTGAATGTGTATACGTCTGCAAAGACAAGGTTCGGACCTGCCATCTCATGTACCTGAATTCTATGCACAATAAAGAATTTTATTTTTAATTTAATTTTATTGGAAATACCCGACAACCGAATAGAGCCTATTCGGTTGTCTTGCGATTGATGCGGCGCCCGCGGCGCGCTGACGATGACGAGCCCCCCCTCGCACCCCGCTCCTGCGGGTCTGCGACTGGTTTGGTGTAGCTAGCATCACGCGCTGTATGCGTATTGCGTGAGCGTGAACAGTGATAAATTTAAGGGGATATAATTCAGAGCGCGCTAAAAATACAAACTAAGTCTGGTTATATTTTCAAAACTAACCAATTAGGGTTAATGAAATTTTTCAAAAACCATCTTGAAACTAATCTTTACGTTTGTATGTTAGCCGATATTCGTTAAAATATACAGTTTCAATGCTAGGATTAATTTAAGATTTGTATGGAAATCTTGGAGACACTAAAACTTTAAAACTATAATACACTTTAATGAAAATCTGAAACATACAAGCATAAAGATTAGATTCTAGATTGTTTCTGAAAATTTCATTGCCTTTAATTGGTTAGTATCGAAAATATAACCTCCCGAATTGGTTTGTATGGAGCGCGCTCCGAATGAAAATCGGTACTAAACCTGGTGAAGGCGGCGGGAATACGTTGGATGAGGGTAGCGCAGGACCGGTCGCTATGGCAATCCTTGGGGGAGGCCTATGTCCAGCAGAGGACGTCCATCGGCTGAGATGATGATGATGGTACTAATACACTTTTTGGGGCAGGGTATCAAGCTGCAGGGTCTGCGGAATCACAGTGTAGTAAACGAGCATAGAACGCGTTTGCAAGACAAATGCACCGTGCAAAAAGATAGTATTGCCATTGCCTTATACGTGATAAAGACGTTCTTGCGAGGTAGTAGAGATTGTAATTAAATTAAAAACCATTTACTTTTTTTACACTATTTTTTTATTGGTGGTTTGCTGGTTTTCACACTAAAAGCTGGCAGCACAGTGTACATTATAGCCAAAACTGTGACAGCCCTAAAATTAGCACAACGAATGGCGAAGATATTAAACATGTCTTATCGTTGGTATTCTTCAAATAAATTAAACTTTCGTAAGTAGAATATATAACATTATCATTACTATCGAAAGCTAAACCAATACATTCCGGAGCATCCATCATTTTCTCTAAAGACGAACTCTTTTTATCTATCTTATAAATAGCTTCTCGATCACATAAGTATGCATTACCATGTACGTCGACTGTAAACGCACAAAAAGTTATCTTATTGCTGCCGTACAACACTGCGTCTTTGCTTACTTTCTTTTGACCATAAACTCCAGTATTATTAGTGTAAAAAATTACATCTTCACCATCAATAACGAATTTATAAATTGAAATATCTTCTAAATCTTTGCTCTTCTCTATATTCCCATCGATGTAAGTGTACATGTAGTCAGATGACCACTCAAGAAAATATAAAACATCTTTAAAGAATACACTAAGTATTTCTTTGCCTTTTGCTGCATATAATTCTGACTTATGGCTTTTAGGATCATATTTGTAAATACCATTGTCCCCTCCTATATAAACGTCGTGGGTATTCTGATCTACAGTGTGTGTGGATCCGCTCGGAACATCATTGATATCTTTCAATTCTTTAGTATTAAGATCAATAAGAGCTGAATTTCTCATACTAATATTAAAAAAACCGTTCTTACTTGTGCCAATACTATTATAATAACTGAAGTACATTATGTTGGTATTATAGTCTACAGCTAGACTGATTGGAGTGCTTAAATTGGTTTTTAATATTTCTTTGTCATAGTATTGTCCATCGAAGATAACTCCATTACATTCAGTATCTGGTACGACTTCTGCGTAAACGAGTGTCAATGTTATTAGTAGGAGATAGAGATTCATGTTGAAGATCTGAAATGGAAAAAAATATAATTTAAATATAAAATACCGTTCGGCAGTCCATGACGGTGTGCTGGCACCAACTTTGATGTATCGCAACGAATTTTGGGTATGGCAGAAGAGGAATTAATCGAGAATAAATGCTGTCGAAATGCGTTCTTTGTGCAGTGTGAGTGGTATGACTCTGAATGATAGAATACAAAAGTGTAATTAGGGAAAGATTGTTAGAACGATGTAGATATTTTCTGAGCTGATTGAGGACACCTTTATGATCATTTTAAACCACATATTATTCTGACAAGTGTCATAGTTTTTAAGTTAATGTCAAAATTTCGTTGTTTGTTTATTAACCGAATTGGGGCGGTAAGAGGGCCATAACATACAAGTTAGTGCCTAAATTAGTTTTATTTTGGTTTTGAATTAGTCCTAACTCGTCTTAATCTACCGATCATTAAAAACAACTACAAGTAGTAAAAGCCTATGCCTAAAACTGGCGTGGCTTGACACCGACTTCTATAAAATAAATTAATGTTCTTATGATGCGAAGTAGGATGCGAACATGGCTGTAACATGTTAAAAATCAATAATATTTAGTTCTTTTATTTTATTTTTTAAATTATAATTATTATGTTCCAGAAAGGCTGTCAACGTAATGGTGAATAGGGAAAACGATAAAATTTCTTAAATTTATTAGGGCTATGCCGAGATCTCAATATAATTTAAGTAGCTATCTCTTGAAATAGAAATAATCTTACCTAAAAATCCTGTAAATAAAACTAAAAAATAACCTTAAAATAAAACTAATTATGAGCTCACCTAAATGGTTATAGATCTTACATTAATGTCGCAATCGCACCACACCACAGCGTTTTATAGATTAAAATGTTGTTTTATTTCTCACAGACTACTGAAAACCATAGAATAGTAGAGTAGTTAATACAAAATTTCATTTTTCGTAAGAGGAGACCTTTTCCCTGTAGCAGTGAGACACTACAAGCTTTAACTCACTTATTTGTGAAAACTCGGCCAAGAGCGTATTGGACATGCCGATGATAGGATTCCGTAGTCATTAGACTCGAATAAGTAGGAAAACTATTCATAAATTGTTTTTCTTACTTAAGGCTGCATCGAGCTTAATTTGTGCTGCTTCCAATAGTATTTATTATTCATAACAATTAAACAATATTTCCGATAAACAAGAATGTCACATTGTAGTCATTGCTCATTTTCAATTTATCGTGTGACTGTGGATTTGTTTTTATAATTTGTTTTGATGTTTCTTTCATTGTGATCAGATAACCAGTCTACGTAATTTTTGAAATATTGGAATGTTATAATATATTTGACCGTGGAATATTCTGGCAAGGAAGAACAAAGGAGACGTCGTCTGCAATAAGAGTGCATGGAATGCCCACTATCTTAACGTTTATTGTAGATCAGAAACAATATACAACCAAGCACGCTTTGGGCACTGATTTCGTTACGTTTGTTTTCTTTGATCTTTTATTTTTTATTACTGTTTACTTTCCATAGTTTTAAATCATACGTTTTGTGTTTATGTTCTGACGAAATACATATTTATTGATGAATACATTATATTAGTTGTAGTAAGGCTCACTTCAAGCATATTGAAGGTTACATAAACCAATTATTTATTTCTAAATCTTCTTTCTTTCTTTTATTTATTGATAATATAAATTCGTGAATGTCTACACAAAATAAGCAGTCAGCACAATCTTTGTTAAACATACTAAAATATTTATGTACTTTAATTGAAGTGTAGCCCATTAGAACCTTCTTACAATCGCATCAACCTTCTATGAAACAATTAATTTATGTAAATAGTTTGACATGATAATGTTCTACGGTAGCTACGTTTCAAATTAATACTGCATGGTTATAATTTGACTGCTTGTACATTATTATAACAATAAATGGCTACTCTACAGTTCTCTCTGTCCATTTTGAGTTATAAGCTAGGTTATCTCATTTTACGGCCTGTTTTTTTAAACAATAGATTGTCTCAATATTCAGTTATGTGTGGTCCTATTTCAGTCATTATAATAACTTTAAGGATTTTTTAAAGTTTTTTATTTATACAGAGTGGAAAGTTAAGATGGGACACAAAGGGCAGCTACCAGAAGCATTATAGCTACAAGAAAACGTTCTTAGGAGATTAACCCAAAATTTTTGAAAAAAAATTTACAGTCATCGAGACTTTCCACCCTGTATGCCTTCATCAGAGTCAATTTTACATTGCTCTCACTGCGCCCGTCCGTCGATGTTCTGTTGTTGTTATATTACGTATGCAGTACAAAGCTTACCTATCTGTTGATTTCGTTGGTTTTTATGTTATTTTATGGAGTTTTTTTGCCGTAAAAATAATAGTCCGAGATCCGACCGTAAAATTATGCACCTATTCCTTAGGCGAACGAAATGTAATTCTAGTGTATGTTTATACAGGGGTTAATTCAACGCCGCCAAGTTGCCTAAAAAAATCTTGCCGCAAGTGCCTTTTCATTCTATTTCATTATAATTTTTGGTATAACTTTTTCCACGTGTTTGTTAGGGAAGTGAATGAGGTGCCATCGGAAGGAGACTGGTCTAAAGTACTTTAAAAACTAGAGTTGCCACCTCTCAATCTGCCGCAACTATAGGGTTGCCAGGTCCAAATATGTCATTTTTGAATCTGGCAACCCTAGTCTTGCGGCAGGTTGAGAGGTGGCAACCCTAGTTTTTAAAGTACTTTAGACCAGTCTCCTTCCGATGGCACCTCATTCACTTCCCTAACAAACACGTGGAAAAAGTTATACCAAAAATTATAATGGAAAAGGCACTTGCGGCAAGATTTTTTTAGGCAACTTGGCGGCGTTGAATTAACCCCTGTGTAAACATACTAGTGTATGTTGTTGTTGTGTGTGTTAGTGTGTGTGTGTTGTTGTGTTGTTATGTAATTCTAGTGAATTACATTTCGTTCGCCTAAGAAATAGGTGCATAATTTTA
Organism: Agonopterix subpropinquella; assembly: GCA_922987775.1. Taxonomy (NCBI): domain Eukaryota; kingdom Metazoa; phylum Arthropoda; class Insecta; order Lepidoptera; family Depressariidae; genus Agonopterix; species Agonopterix subpropinquella. The sequence continues at coordinate 505,526 of OV277715.1, forward strand.
CGGTCGGATCTCCGTCTATAACGTGATCACCAAAATAACATGTCACTTTCCTCCACAACGTATCACATCCTGGACAACATACAAACGGGCATCCTGTATAATACCATCTACAGGGTGTTAGGGTAGACAGTTGCATTACTTTAATGGCTGATTGTACTCATGATTTATTTTATGTATGTTTCTTCATACTTCTCTATCTGTGCAATAAATATTATCCACATTATGTTGGGTAGACCATCAAACTGAACAACTTTCACTTTGGAGTTAAGGTAAAAAAAAGTCCGCTGTGCCATACATTTGAGTTGAGTCGTTACTGAAGTTTTGTGTGTAACAGCAATTTTTTTAATTATTTCGAAGTTGGCTCCGTATTGAAAGTTGTTCAGTTTGATAGTCTGAAATACTTCTGTAAATAAAACACACCTTGAAAGTTAAACCCTGTATAATTTATATTTATTGCGCAGACAGAAGTGTAAAAAAACATACCTAACTATAAAATTCAAGTTAGTAATAAAGAGATAACATTTTGAACCTTAAAATAAAACGATAAAACCGTCAAAATGGTGGATAAGAAATTAAATAAATATAATTGTGTACAATGTAAATTGTACGTACAGACATATATATATATATACTCACGCCACTATTCCACAGGGGTAGGCAGAGATACTTATCTCGCCTCATCTACTTGATTTTGACATACTTCTCTCATCTATTCATGCACTTCCATCGGTTGAGGGTGCTACGCACTTGTCCTTTTCGGAGAGCATTTGAAATAGTACATTACTGCAGCGGCCAGCAACAGAGGCATTGATGGACGAACGTGTAAATGTGGGCCGAGGCGAAGCCGAGGCACACATACGTAAGTCCATCAATGCCAGGCAATGTTTGTATGAAAATCCATATCTGTCGTGTTTTGCGGCCAAATAAATTACATAGTAAACTCATATCTGTCGTGTAATTTAAAAATGGAACGATCTTTTTCTCCTAAACATGGCGACCAAGGAGGTAACTCAAAAAAGGTTTTATTTAAATTTCGAACTAACTTGCAAATAGAAAGCTGTTTATTGAAAAAAAATACAAATTGTTGTTCGTTGGTTCGTTGTTCGTCATTGATTTTGAAAAGAGTTTTAATTTCCGCGAATTATTTGAGAAAATTTACTGTTTTCATTTCCGCGCATTATTTGAGAAAAGTACTATACAAGCCTTGGCCACAACTAGGCATTGATGGACTTACGTATGTGTGCCTCGGCTTCGCCTCGGCCCACATTTACACGTTCGTCCATCAATGCCTCTGTTGCTGGCCGCTGCAGTAATGTACTATTCTCAAATAATGCGCGGAAATGAAAACAGTAAATTTTCTCAAATAATTCGCGGAAATTTAAACTCTTTTCAAAATCAATGACGAAAAACGAACAACAATTTGTTTTTTTTTCTATAAACAGCTTTCTATTTGCAAGTTAGTTCGAAATTTAAATAAAACCTTTTTTGAGTTACCTCCTTGGTCGCCATGTTTAGGAGAAAAAGATCGTTCCATTTTTAAATTACACGACAGATATGAGTTTACTATGTAATTTATTTGGCCGCAAAACACGACAGATATAGATTTTCATACAAACATTGCCGGCCGCTGCGCGCATGTAGTTGGCCAGTACAGCAATTTCGATTTATCTCGAAGAAGGTTGTCAAAATAATGCTCACATTTCCAAGCATGTTTGAGAAAAAGCTTTTTTTCATTCGCGATTTCGAAGTTGGCTCCATATTGTTTCGTTTGATGGTCTAAAGCACCCTTAACTGCACTTCACATTTGGCTTTTTACTTCATTTATGTCATTGGACGATTAATTGCTATAACTATACTAAGTTTCAGCTTCCTGTGTCTTACGGTCTCTGAGAAAAATGCCTGTGACAGACGAAAGGACGGACGGACAGACACCAAGGTTATTCCATAAGTGTTCCGTTCACGGCAGCCCAAAGGCCAGGGTAGGCTAGGCCCTACACTCACACTCACACCCTGACATCCATACACCCTCTTAGACGGTCAACCTGCGCGTGCTCAATGCAGACTTCACAGTACTACGCACAATACAAGACTACGAAGATGTGCTACGAAAAATTGACTACGAGAATGTGCTACGCAGTAAAAATGTTGTGAAATTACTGACATTTACGCTAGTAATACTAATACTATTAAAATGTTTTGAAATTACTGACATTTACGCTATAAAATAAACAAAAGTAAATATTTGAAACTATGGCTTTTGCCCGTGGCTTTGTGTAAATAAAAAACCGTCCAAAAGCGTGTCGAACACGCCCATTGTCTGGTTTTCATGTTTCTTTTTTGTCGCTTTAGATCTTTTTCCACAGTTTTCAGTATAGTCTTCTTATCGTGTGGGCAGAGCCCTGGTGTCAGAGTTTTTTCAGACCGCATTTCGGCCTCCGACGTGGTTTTTATGTAACGACTCTACCATCAGAGATAGTAGCCGGGACCAACGGCTTAACTTGCCATCCGAAGCTCGTAATCATTGATTCAGCTTGTAATGTTCTTACCAAACGGGGAAGAACGCTCAAAGTAATATATCACTAGGTGCCCCCGGGCGAATCAAGAGCACAATGCTCTTAACCATAAGACCACGGATGTAGTATTTTCATTAATAATCATCTTTTGCTAGAAAATAATACAAATATAAACAAATAAAACAAAACAAAAAAGCCTTTTATTTCTGGCTCCTCATTAAATTCATTAATATTTGTATTATAATTCAATTAGGTACTTTAATTATACTAAACTCATTTATATTAATGGTTAGTTCAGAAAAAACGGTCTTGCCTTATGGGTGATTTAGACATTCTTGCAAAGGTAGTAGAGTATGCAATAATATAATGATAATTTTGATAATACAAGGTGTAACAAAACACCCTAGTAATACTTAAGGGGGTGCTTCAGACCATCAATCTGAACAACTTTAACTATGGAGCCAATGTCGAGAAAAAATAAAAAAAATCCGCCATCCCATACATTTGAGTCGAGACGGTACTGCAGTTTTGTATGAAAGAGCGGATTTTTTTAATTTTTTCTCGACGTTGGCTCCATAGTGAAAGTTGTTCAGATTGATGGTCTGAAGCACCCCCTTAAGTATTACTAGGGTGTTTTGTTACACCCTGTATAAGTACTGTAATTAATTAATAATGCTGTGGGATTGAAGCAAGCAAAACAAACTGAATGGCTCGATAAACTACGTTTTAATAATCTTTCAAGAGTACAGCGTTTTATATTATAACTTTACATAGGCTTTTCCCAAAAAAACGACCCTTGTCCGTCCATCTTGCAATCCGAAGAGGCATCCCCCCTCCCAGCCTCCTCTTACGTCACACTCTCTTTCATCTCTCTCGCACATACGCACCTTGTCTCCCATCCCTCTCTTACCTGACCTGTCATTCGTCTTGCATCTTGTATCCCTATCACACAACACTTCATTCTATCTGTCATCCCTTTCTCACATTATCTGCATTCCGTTACACTCAGACTTCCCTACGTTCCATTCCCACAATGCTATAATTTTGTGACATGTTTTAATCCCTAATATTTGCAATAATGTAATAATGTGGTGATAATGCCCTGTAATTAATTAATTGATAATGTTTTTAACTTTATGATACACGAGCTTTTACCCGCGACTTCGTCCGCATAAATTATATACCAGATTTTAAGTCTGATGATAAGCTATCAAACAAAAAAAGTTTCATCAAAATCGGTTCAGTAGTTTTTGCGTGATACTCGAACAAACAAACACCCAAACAAACAAACAAACAAACAAACAAACAGACAGACAAAAAATCCAAAAATTGGTGATTTGGAATCAGGGACATCTAAAAATCATATCGTAATCTTTTTTTTGTAAATATCTTCAATGTACAGACACACTTCTGTTACAGTTTTATAATAGTTTAGATTTGTAATCTCTAATATTTGCATGCTACCATTGTTGGCTGAATAGAGGAAACTTTCTATGTACCTACCTACCACTATTTACCTATTCATAGCAAATAAATAATCATTCATCATCACCAGTCGTGGTGGTCCAGTGGCGAGTAACCTTGCCTGCCGTGCAGGAGGCGATGGTTCGATCCCCGTCCAGGCCGACTCGTACCAATGAGTTTTTCGGAATTTATGTACGATTTGTAACACCACTGGCTTTTCGGTGAAGGAAAACATCGTGAGGAAACCTGCATGCTTCAATTTCGAGACATGTATTGTACCCACTGTCCATTACAAGTGGCGACGGGCTCACTCCCCGTCACACTGGACAGAGTTTCGGTACTACTAGTGAAACGTGGATGTTCTGAAGTTTCAGAATATCTCTGACTCGGGGAATATAGTCGTGAGCATATGCATATGTAAATAATAATTTCATTAGAGATTGTAATAAAATAAAAAAAGCTATTTACTTTTTTCAGTATTGTTTATTTGCTGCTTTTTACTACGAAACCTGGCAACATTCTGGAAATTAGAGCGCCAAGTGTGACATCCCTAACATTAATATGACGGATGGCGAAAATATCGAACGTGACTTATCTTTGTTATTCTTCAAATAAATTATACTGTTGTGAGTAGAATATATCACATTATCATTGCTATCAAAAGCTAAACCACTACACTTATCAACATCCGTCTTTATTTCCAAAGACGAACTATTTTTATCAAACTTATAAATAGCTTTTTCATCACACATATATGCATTTCCATGTACGTCGACTGCTAACGCATTAGCATACGCCTTGTACTTTACTGCGTTTTTGCTGCCTTTCTTTTGACTATAAAGTCCAGTATCTCTAGTCTTGTAAAACATTACATCTTCACCATCAATAACGAAATCCCAAACTTTAATATTTTTCCAATCTTTGCTCTTCTCAATATTCCCATCGACGTAAGTATTCATTGAACAACTTGGCAACTCAGAAAAATACAAAACATCTTTGAAGAATGCTCTCCTTAAGTCTTTTGCTGCATATGATTCGGACTTATGGTTCTTAGGATAATATTTGTATAGTATACCATAGCGTCCTATTATATAAACGTCGTGGGTATTCTGATCGACAGTTTGTGTCATTCCTCTCGGTACATCATTGATGTCTTTAAGTTCTTTAGTATTAAGATCAATAAGAGCTGCATTTGCGTCGGGACCTTTATAATAACTGAAGTACAATATGTTGGCATTGTAGTCTACAGCTAGATTGAATGGATAGTCTAAATCGGTTTTTAATATTTCTCTGTTATAATATTTGCCATCGAAGATAACTCCATCACCATTAGTATGTGGTACGACTCCTGCGTTAACGAGTATCAGTGTTACCAGTAGGAGATAGAGATTCATTTTGAAGATCTGAAATAGAAAAAATAGAATGTATTTCAAATACCATCATTTTATTGTTACGTCATATTTTAAAGAAGAGTAGCGGATTCGTATGTAATTTCGGTCTCCTAGGGTGCGTACATTAATGAAACTTAACATTACGTGTACAGTAAAATAAAACGAACAAAAAGTTAATTGGTTGTAACACTTTTGAATTCACACTTTTGTAGATGTGGAACTTTTGCATGTTATCTAGACTCTGGAGCGACGTAAGGAGTGGGGTGTGGGCGACCGCCTACGGCCTCACGGACCAGAGGCCTCGCACCTCATAGGTTTATAAGAATGCAGCATTCTTCAAACCCATGAAAAATATTTAGCTATAGGACCATTAAAGCCACAGTTTTGGCCACAAGATAATCACAGAGCAAAAAATTTTAAGCTTAATTCGCTCGCTCAGTGATATTTATTACACTGCATTCTTGCATTATATGAATTCAGGCGAAGCATAGTGCTGAAAAATTTTGAGCCCGCTGCGCTCGCTCCAAATTTACTATTTTTATGTTTCGCACAGGAACCAACACAAATAGTTTTATTCAGCTTTAATATATTTGTTTATTAATGTATAAGTACCTAAATTATCTAATACTGATTCAATATGCTTGATATCGAGGTTGCAGTGTTTTAATGCTACCTTCATAAAATGTGAACTGCAATCAAAAGTTCCCCAGGATATGGGGCCTCGCGAACCTCATCTTGCCGACATAAAATGTAGGTTTTGCGCCGCCTCTGAATCAGCACGTCTAGCATGATTTCGCTACACGCGCGCGACTCGGCTATTTCCCATACTTCAACTCGCGGCAAGCGCGGCTCGCGCTCTCCGAAAAGCGCGGGAACAGGTTATTTTGTATGCAGCGAAGGCGCTTCGCGCGCGTGTAGAGAAATCATACTAGACGTGCTGGTGTACGTACCTGGTGTATAGGTAGATTATTTTTTAAATATATAATATACACGATGACACAAAACAAAAATAAGCTGGCCGCGCGACGTTATACATTACTCAGCCTACGCGCGGCCAGCTTATTTTGGTTTTGCGTAGCTTGATTTGGATTTGGATTTAGATTTATTTGCAGTAAGTATGGTTAATATATTTGATAATTTGATAAGATGATATTATTATGTCGGCGTGTTTACCTTCTTCTACTTATTTACTCTGTGTGCGCAATAAAGAATTTAAGAATTATTAATGTATTAATGTGAAAGTTTGCGGCGAAGTTTCGATTTTTTATGTTTTTATGTTTGTTCTGACCTAATCACGCTAATTTAGATGAAAGGACAATGCAATGATAGAAGAAAGTAAAATTAAGACTTAAATGACCGTTCTCTCATTTCCCAATGAAATATAATATTTCTTAACCGACTTATATCCAGAATCCAACGAATGTATTTCACCACTAACAATTTTTTTTACAAAAAATTAAAACCGACTTCAAAGCTCAAAAAGTAAAAAATAATATTGTAGACGATGAATTGTATAAGAATGTCAATTTGTTTGATTGGAGTCTGTGTCAAGGCTAGCCAAAAAAACACAGCAAGCTCAGTCTCGAATCGTAGCTTGACAGCGACTTCTATAAAACAAATTGATATTCAAATAGACCAAAAAAAATCTTTGTTGATATTCTTAAAGATGCTAACGTAAAATTATTTGCAATATTATTTTTTACTTTTTGATGTTTGAAGTCGGTTTTTATATTACTAAGTTTCATTCATGTATGGAACCTCTAAGTCTGGGTCTCAAAATAAATGGCCGTCCGCCAAACTTCTTTCTTAAATTTAATAGGGCTATGCTGAGATATCAATATAATCTAGTTAGGTACCTACTGAAATAAAAATAATCTTACCTTGTTATTAGCTCGCCTAAATGGTTATAGATCTTACACTTAAATGACGAATGACGCAATCACACCACACCACAGTGTTTTATAGATTAATTTTTTTTATCTCTCACAGACTACTGAAAACCATGGAGTGGTTTTAATACAAAATCACACATTTAATTATACAATATTTAATAATTATGATTTCATGATTCGTGAGAGGAGACCTTTGCCCAGCAGTGGGATCCTACAGGCTTTAACTCACTTATTTGTGAAAACTCGGCCAAGAGCGTGTTGGACTTGCCCGTATATTATAGTATTCCGTAGTCATTAGACGCGAATAAGTAATAATGGTTTTGCAAAACAGACCTGAAGTGCGATTTTTGAAAATCATACGAGCGACTTGGCAGTAGAAAATGTCAAAATTACTATGGAGATAATGCGTCTTTCTACTGCCAAGTCGCTCGTATTATTTTCAAAAATCGCACTTCTGAACATCGGCACTTTTCAGAGCTACCTCTCTCAAAGCCAGCTCTGAAAGTTTCTCAATTAATATTGAAGGGTTCTCTGAGAACAAATCAACTCTTCTTGGTGAGCTTGGCCGTTCAACACAGTGCGACATTCTATGCGTACAAGAAACTCACCGTGGCCCTGAATACCGAAGGCCACATATACCTGGATGGAGCTTTACGGCAGAGATAACGCATGAAAAGCACGGTAGTGCCATTTTCACCAAGCCCGACTTAAGCGTAACATCAGTATCATGTAAATGTCACAATTCCATTGAATTTATCACAATCGATATCGGGAACTGTACGATCACATCTGTGTGTAAACCTCCAAAACAGCCGTTTGAGTTCTACAAGACCATTAACTTTGACGACCGGGATACCATGATTACAGTTGGTGATTTTAACAGCCACAGTATATCATGGTGCTATAGAGAAATAACCCCTGATGGAATTGCAGTAGAAGAATGGGCAGATTCCTTAGACCTCGTGTTGATCCATGACCCAAAGCTTCCCTGTTCGTTCAACAGCGGCCGTTGGAAGAGAGTTTACAACCCTGACCTAATTTTTGTTAGTTCGAATACAGCTTCTCTTTGCTCGAAGTCAGTGGGATGTCCCATCTCTAATACACATGACAGACCGGTCATATGTCAAGTAAAAGCTGCCATAATACCGAGATGAGTCTAATTCATTCGCCGGTTCAATTTATGCAAGGCAAACTGGGATCTTTTTTCGGAAGGAGACTGGTCTAAAGTACTTTAAAAACTAGGGTTGCCACTATAGGGTTGCCAGGTCCAAATATGTCATTTTTGAATCTGGCAACCCTAGTCTTGCGGCAGATTGAGAGGTGGCAACCCTAGTTTTTAAAGTACTTCAGACCAGTCTCCTTCCGATGGCACCTCATTCAATTCCCTAACAAACACGTGAAAAAAGTTATACCAAAAATTTTTATGGAAAAGGCACTTGCGGCAAGATTTTTCTAGGCAACTTGGCGGCGTTGAATTAACCCCTGTATAAATATACACTAGAATTACATTTCGTTCGCCTAAGGAATAGGTGCATAATTTTACGGTCGGATCTCGGACTAATAGTTTGACGTGACAAAGTTCTACGGTAGCTGCGTTTCAAATTAATACTGCGGTGTTATAATTTGACTGTTTGTACATTATATTAATAAACGGCTACTCTACAGTTCTCTCTGTCCATTTTGACTATAAGCTGTTAGGAGGTTATCTCACTTGACGTCCTGTTTTTTAAACAATAGATCACCTCGATACTCAGTTATTTGCATGCAATGTTATCTTAATTCAAACTAAGTGGAACGCTAATTTTCCATAAACAACTTCCGCTATCTATCGGTGACGTTTCGAAGCACTACGTATTGAATTCAACAATTTGATCGTATTGGCTATGTGCGAAGTGGGTGTTGGGAACTGTCAAGTCGATCGCAGCGCACGCTGTGGCAGAAATTTGACTACTGACTACTGACGGTGAAGCTGTGTCAGATTTGCTTGAATCTATGCAAATCCGCACACTAACTTAACACGAAATCTCCAAAACTGTCAAGACTACTAACTTTAAATTTGGCATGGAAGTTTCTGTTGGCATTTAGATGCTCACTTAAAAGAGGCTTGTCGCATTTAAAACCCCCAAAGGTGTTAAAACTGAGGTAAAAGTTTGTATGGGAATTCCGATACAAATTAGATTTTGGTGCGGGGCTTCGTCCGCATCCGCTCCCGTCATCGTACCGGAATAAAATATAAGCTAGCTTTTAACACTAATAATAAGCTTTTAAATATAAAAAGTTTTATCAAAATCGGTCTAGTAGTTTTGTCAGAATCCTCGAACAAACACAGTCCTTATAATTTAACGGCTGGCCGACATAGTTCATGCGCTACGCCGCGCTAGTATAAACAACAGTTCTATAAAAGTTATATTACAGAAATTTTTGTTACTTTTCGTCTTGTACTGCAGGTGTTCTGTCGACGTAGTTTATACTTCAGTTATATAGTGGTATTCACGGCGTTAAAATGTCTTTTTTTTATGACTTTTAGTCGTGTTAACGTTATTGTCGCATAAAATGGCTGGCAGTTTTGTAAAAGAGATCCTCGATCTTAGTATGGGAAAAAGGCTAATCAAAAAATATTAGCGTATTAGTTGACGTATAGTTATGAAACTCATGTCGATTTGTTTCTCATAATCTCCAAATTATAGTTGTAACATTAGTTTTACCTCATCTAAACGGAGTGCCGCGTAATCGCAATCGCGGCGCGCATTGTGTCTTGGTAAAATATGTTGGGTTTTTTATTTTTATTTTCATATTAACATCTAAGATGTTCCTATCACGCATTACTTTACAAGTGCCGTTTTAATAGGAAAAAAGAATCATAACAAAAAAGTTAAAACGGTGCATTTTTTATATTGATTTCATAATTCCGTTCGGTTCGATTCCCACGGGGGACAACCTAGTGATATGTCACTTTGTGCGTTTTTCCCCAGTTGGTTAGGACATTGCAGGCTGAATCACCTGATTGTCTGAAAAGAAAGATGATTATGTGTTTCGGATGGCACGTTAAGCTGTTGGTCCCGGCTACTATCTCTAGTGGTAGTAGTCGTTACATAAAAACCACGTCAGAGGCCGTAAGGCGGTTTGAAAAAACTCTGACACCAGGGCTCTGCCCACACGATAAGAAGAAGAAGAAGATAATTCCGTTTGCATTTTTACCAAATCTATTGTCTGCTTAGTATAATAAATTAAATTATGTTTTTTGAGTGTAATACCATCAATAAACGTTACCATTTGGTGGGCCTACAAAAAATTTACTCCTTTGTTTTTGTTTTTAATTATAGTAAATCCAATGAATCCATATAGGATTCATTTGAGATACTGTGTGTTTCTAAAAATAATATACAAACGACACTGTCGTCTTGTCGCTGATTGGTCCGCGCCAATAAGCAACCGTGAGAATTACTTGGTCAACTAAAATGTACTTATTTGTTTGATAGGTTGTGTTTACCGATATATTATTCATCCTAAAATCATAGTATAAATTTGTAAAGTAATATTAGCAGCTTATAAATAATTTAGTACTTTCCCTAAAATTGTAATCAAACTCCATTTCCTGGATGGATTGGCCGTCATTCCGAATGATTGTGAAGTGTGGTGGTAAATCTATAAAAGATGTGGTTTTGTCATTCAGATCTTCACGCTGCCCAAGTGTAAGTGTTACCCTAATTATTATTTATTCAGTTTATGTTACTTGTGTTATACCGTATAATTACGGTTAATCGAATTTATTGATTTTACATGACTGTATGCCATGGTAGCTTAATCAAATTAAAGATTGAAAAAGTCGGGTGGCGAGCGATTCTGTCGTGGCTAGCGGGGCGCCGACACAGTTCAGTTGGAGAGGAGCATGCCCCGGATAGGCAGTTTGTGGGTTTGAATCCCGCTCGCCGCCCGACTTTTTCAATCTTTAATTACGGTTAATTTATAAAGTGTACCGAATTCTTATAATATCATTTTGGTTGTCCTACTCTTATATGGAGGTTCTTCACTGGTTCTTCTCCATATGTCCTATGGTATAGATAGGGGGACACTAGTGAACCAGAAGTAAAATGTAGAATCAACATTATAAACTATATTCTAAGATATAAAGGATAGTCAAAGAATTAGATAATATTCGACTATTCTGATTCTTCCCTTTCATTTGAAATCATTTCTGTACATATATACTATCCTCACCCTCATTGTAGACCAGTGTCCTGAACTGGGGACGACAGATGATGACGATGGTATCATGATAACCTTTCCTTTTCTTATTGGGCATCTGGTCGATCATACACAACACACACATACACATTATAAGCTGATGATGATCAACCTGATCAAGATAACATAATACATGATAGGTTCGATACGATGTAGGTACACTATCAGAATTATAGCTTTCACTATCAGAATCATGGCTTTGATTTGCTCTAATTATATTAAATTCTATTATAAAGTGGTCCAATCGTTTTTGAACCTGATCCTGACAAAATGCTATGAATATTATAGGCTCTATTTTCCTTAGAATCGAACATAAGAAGTGGGATCCTATCAAGGATCCTATCCATGACTTCCATACTCACATACTTTTTGTTTTTCATGTCGTCACGAGAACCGCTGCTTCAGCTGCAAAAGATAAATTCATCACGATGATGACCCTTGTCGTCTGGAGACAACTCGCAAGGAACCACCCAGAAACCGTAGAAAATAACAAGAATCCAAAGATGAAAATTTTGCAAGGTAACGGCAAAAGCCGAATTAGATTTGCTCGTAAAAAAATTTAAGGCAATTTTAACCCCATTCTATAATTAATATTTGCTTAGTATATTTTATGGTTTATATTATTGTCTTTTGTTACTGTGCCTATTAAAAGAAATAAATAATTGGGTAGTTAATAAGTTAGATTATAAATCAGTATGGCCGAGCGGTTTGATAATTATTACACCTTATGTTTTTAGATCATTTCTATACTTCGATCTTAAAATTTTGTAAAACGAAAAAGAAATGAGGGTATTTTTTAATCTAGCTATCTGTGATTCGATCACGTTGTCAAATTCAAGTGACCATTATTCTTAGGAACTATCATTTCGGAAACAACTTATAATTAGTTATGTTGAGAAATAGAAATAGAAATAATATTTATTGTGAATAAGTTTAGGTTAGTACTTGTAGCCGGTCTTACTGCTAATTTTATTCGTTCACTAAACATTACTTTTTTCAAGTGTATACACAAATTAAGTAAATTGAATGCAATCAAAGTTCAAATTTAGCTAATATTAAATGTCAATGCCATTATTTACGCACCATGAAATGTCCTACAATATTATTGTATAATTAAAACAGTCAAATAATAATAATCATATTCATAAAACATAATCAAAAGACTTAACATTAAAACCATCCATAAAATACATAACTCAATCATAACATAATCAACACACATAAAATATCAATTGTAATTGTTATCTTAGAATAAATTAAGCACCTATCCATAATTTAAATATTCCTTTACTGCCAATAGGTACTATGAATTTTAAATTCTTCACGAAGGCAATTGTAAATCTTGGTTCAAATTACAAAAGAATTTTGGGAGACAACAGTAAGTTTTATCGGCGTTCTATGTAATTTATTTTTCTACTGTGTTCACAAAATTCGAGTACTAACATGTTTTTGTTCCTGAAAGAGGTCTTTATGTTTGCGTACAAACATGCAGATTTCAAATATATACAAACAAGGGACTGTTAGCAGATGATACTGCCGAAAGAATGGTCGACAAGAATTTGTTTGTGCCAAACCAAAAATCGCTCTGATGCATCTCTTTTGAACAATAAAAACATTGTTTACATTAACAGAGTTTCCCCACATTACTATACCATAACACAGAGTAGAATTTACATAGCCATAAAATGTCAACCATTTTGCCGTTTCCGTTAGAGCTGTATTAATATCTTGTTCATAGCTGGTTAAATCATTACACGATCTTGAAACCAACATCTGTGCTTTAAACTTGTCAGATTTCCGTTAAAATATGCAGGGTGTAAGGAAAAGTTCAACTTTTACTACGGCAGTAAACCAGTCAGCACAAAAAAACAGCAGTTCCCATACTTAATTGCAGCGCCTACTCGACATGATACTTTTCCTTACATCCTGAATAGTTTCGATGCTGGGATTAATTTATTGTATGGACAACTTTAAGCCACGATAACTTTGAAACTATATATTTAAATGGAAAAAGGACACAGCAAGATCTGTATAACACCTGCACATCCTCTGCGGAACGCGCCCGCTTTCTTGCCGTTTTCGAGAGGGAATCAGGCCTATGGCTAAATGCTATACCATCGTCCAATATCGGCACACTATTATACGGCTGCACTTTATCACTTGCAATCGGCCTCCGTTTGGGTGTTAGGGCCAACCAGCCTCACACATGCGGCGGTTGCGGTGCAGACATCGATGAGCTTGGTCACCATGGTCTGTCTTGCCGCAAAAGCGCCGCCGGTCGCAACCCTCGTCATTCGGCCCTAAATGGTGTCATTCGTCGGGTTCTTGTTTCAGTGAAGGTTCCGGAACGATCGGAGCCAAACGGAATCGTTCGCACTGATGGCAGGAGACCCGATGGGGTGACACTCATCCCTTGGCAACAGGGCAAGTGCCTGGTGTGGGACGCAACCTGCGTCACACTAGCCTCATCTCATATATCCGAGCCACATGCGCGCGTGCGGGTGCCGCGGCCACGGGGGCTGAGATTGCCAAGGTACGGAAGTATGAAGAAATTTCAGTTTGCTTCATGTTTGCACCGATTGGCTTCGAAACGTTGGGTCCTTGGGGCCCCGAAGCCAAAAAATTCATTAAAGAGCTGTCGATGCATCTCTTGCGTAGAGCTGGCAGCTTCCTTGGTCGACGACTCAGCTTGACCATTCAAAGGGGGAACAGTGCCAGCATGCTTTGCACCATGTCTCGCGGGGATGCACCGGACGACCTTTTTTATCTTTAAAATCTCATTTTCATACCTTTTTGTTGTTTTAATTTTTACATAATTTCTTCAATTTATTTTATTTCTAACTAGTTGTATTTGTTTGTATTTATTATAATTCAATAAATAAAAAGATATGTATTCATCAGAAAAAGATACTTACAAGGATTAGCACATTTAGCACTATCATGAATATTTCCTGATTGAACATGGGGAGCCTAAGCATTTATGCTGTTTTGCGGTCTCTCCCTTTTGTAAGTACAAATTTAACATGATTTTAATGCCATTCATTACATACCTACTACTATAATACAGGGTGTACAATAAAATGGGACAGCTACTTAAAGGGGTGCTTCAGACCATCAAACTGAACAACTTTCTCTATGGGACCAATATCGAAATCGCGAAAAAAAAATCTGCTGTCCCATACATTTCAGTCGAGTTATGTTTGCAGTTTTGTATGGGAGAGCGGATTTTTTTTTCGCGATTTCGGTATTGGTCCCATAGAGAAAGTTGTTCAGTTTGATGGTCTGAAGCACCCCTTTGAGTAGCTGTCCCATTTTATTGTACACCCTGTATATCCTACTGTTGCAGAGAAAACGACAATTAAAAAATATTATGCAAATAATTTTATTTAGATACCTCACACCTGCATGCAATGAATTATCATATAACTTATACAAAACAACACACATTACTATTAGATTCCACAATACACTCGAATATATTATATTGGCATATTATTATATACATAGTGCACATTATAGCCCTAAGTGTGACAGCCCCAACATTAACAAGACGAATGGCGAAGATATTAAACATGTCTTATCGTTGGTATTCTTCAAATAAATTAAACTGTCGTAAGAAGCATATATCACATTATCATTACTATCGAAAGCTAAACCCCTACATTGATCAGCATTCATCATTTTCTTTAAAGACAAACTCTTTTTATCTATCTTATAAATAGCATCTGGATCACATATGTACGCAATTCCATGTACGTCGACAGTTAACGCCCTAACATACTTATTGCTGTACAACACTGCGTCTTTGCTACCTTTCTTTTGACCATACAATCCAGTATCATTAGTGTAAAATATAACATCTTCACCATCAATAACGAATCTCAAAATGTGAGTATCTTCCAAACCTTTGCACTTCTCTATATGCCCGTTGATGTAAATATACATGAACTCAGCATGATACTCAGAAAAATATAAAGCATTTTTAAAGAATAATCTAAATATATCAAAGCCTTCTAATGCATATAATTCGGACTTATGGTTTTTAGGATCATATTTGTATATGCCATTTTTCCCTCCTATATAAATGTTTTGGGTATTCTGATCGACAGTTTGTGTGAATCCGCTCGGAACATCATTGATGTCTTTAAATTCTTTAGTATTAAGATCAATAAGAGCTGACTTTCTAATATTATCATCATCATAATAACTGAAGTACACTATGTTGGCATTGTAGTCTACAACTAGACCGGATGGCAAGCTTAAATTGGTTTTCAATATTTCCTTGTCATAGTATTTGCCATCGAAGATAACTCTATTAACTTCAGTATCTGGTACGACTCCTGCGTTAACGAGTGTCAATGTTACTAGCAGGAGATAGAGATTCATTTTGAAGATCTGAAATAGAAAAAAAAATTTATGTATAAAATACCGTTTGGCAGTTCATGACGGTGTGCTGGCACTAATTTTGATGTATGGCAGCAAATGTTGGGTATGGCGGAAGAGGAATTCTTTGTGGAGTGTATGATGCATGACTGTGAATGACAGAATACAAAAGTGTAATTAGAGAAAGACGAGCTTTTTCCCGCGACTTCGTCCGCATAAATTATATACCAGATTTTAAGTCAGATGATAAGCTATCAAACAAAAAAAGTTTCATCAACATCGGTTCAGTAGTTTTTGCGTGATACTCGTACAAACATACACCCAAACAAACAAACAAA
The DNA here is from genome assembly GCA_922987775.1 of Agonopterix subpropinquella. Lineage (NCBI taxonomy): Eukaryota > Metazoa > Arthropoda > Insecta > Lepidoptera > Depressariidae > Agonopterix > Agonopterix subpropinquella. The sequence goes on from OV277715.1 coordinate 521,752, forward strand.
CAAACGAACAAACAAACAAACAAACAAACAGACAGACAAAAAATCCAAAAATTGGTGATTTGGAATCAGGGACATCTAAAAATCATATCGTAATCTTTTTTTTGTAAATATCTTCAATGTACAGACACACTTCTGTTACAGTTTTATAATAGTTTAGATGTGGATTGAAAGAAGATAATTATAGTGACAGGGATTGAAAAGGGAATGCTGAGATGGTTTGGCCATGTGGAAAGGATGAGTGATAGTAGACTAACGTATCAAATATATAAAGCGAGTGTGAATGGAACAGTCGAAAGGGGTTGCCCTAGACGTACGTATGAGGACCAAATTGGCAGCACACTTCATAATTAATATTAATATTTATTGCACTATCATTATGGTACATAATTATGGACTTAAATGCTTTTTAGACTCACATATGATACCCTGTATGGGCTCAGCAAAATTTGACAATAATTTGGATAGTAATAATTATAATCAGGTTGAAATAAAATAATAATTATAATTCAAATGTTCCCGATACCGTAGAGCGTGTATGAAACGACTTATGACTATGGAAGAGGCAAAATAGGTGTATCAGGATCGTAGCCGATGGTGATCTCTTGTCTCTGCTGACCCCAATGGGACACAGGCGTGAGTATATGTGTGTATAAAATACCACAGGTTTTTGTTACGTCATATTTTAAAGAAGAGTGGCGGATTCTTATGTTTCTTCGGTCTCTTAGAGAGACCGTACATCAATGAAACTAAGCATTACCTGTAGAGTGAAATAAAATTAACATGAAAGTTAATCGGTTTGAGAGCGATGATAGCCCATACAGAAGAGAACTAGCGCCTCAATCATAAGGCCGCGGTTCGATTCCTGGCCTGTACCATTAAGTTCTTTGGAATTTATTTACCGTTGTATTTATCATTTACTAGCTCGGCGGTGAAGGAAAACATCGTGAGGAAACCTGCATTCCCGAGAGTGGAAAGAAAATGCCATAAGTTCGGAGGTATGCGTAAAATATGGGTGAGCTTGGGGCGAACACAAAGGACCAGCGCTGGTCTCGGTGTTACAACGACCCTTGCTTGCAATTGCCCAACCACAAATAATAATAATATAATAGGTTGTAACCAGTAGAGGTTTGAGGAAAGATAATTCTCCTTAATGTGTGCGGACCTCATTATCTTTCTCATTAGATAGTCCAATCAATCTTCTATACATTTAATTTCTCTATTTATACGAATATGAGATTGGGGTCAAATGTTTACCTATCGAACATAAAAAAAAAAAAAAAAAAAAAATATTCACAATAATATTATAATGATACTGGCAGGAACCGAAATGAGAGCAGTTCAATCAAATCAAATATGGTCAAAAAATACCTAGGTGATGAGATCATAATTCGTTGAAAATAGCCGTCACAGTTGCGTTATGCTACTGCTTTTAATCTGACTTGTCCATTAGTAATTTTCACTTTTGAATTCACACTGGAGGATGGATGGCCTGGCCTGGCCTGGATTTTGTAGGTGTGAAACTTTTGCATTTAATCTGGTGTACAGTCGCCATCAGATATATCGTAGCATACAAGGTGTCCAAATATTTCTGAGCAGTGCTAATTTCATTAAATTATTTACAGTAAATGTTACCAATTATATCTAAACGTGTATTTTGTCATAAATATGTGAACAGCGAATTTTCAATAATTTCTTTACAATGTTATTTAAAATTAACATGTAAAACAACGGAGTAAGGTTTTTATTAGGGATGCAACGATTCGGCCATTACGATTACGATTACGATTACGATATTAATCGTTATTTATTACGATAACCGATGCATTACGATTATTTAAACAAATTTAGTTGAGATTATCCTCAGAATGAGTTCTCATAGTGTTTCTTTGCATTCCAATGACAGTCAAATCACAAAAAAAAAAAAAAATTAAAAAAGTCATAGATTTTGTAAGTTTTTCTACTAATTTGAGATCGAAGTCAAAGGTTCACTTGATCAGGATTCATATTTTTGGATGCGTAGAGGCCAATTTGCTTTGAAAAACACAATGAACATGATGATGATTCTGTATAATCTCGTTAATCAAGCGATATCTCATCCGATTTACGTGGGAGATTAATCTTTTAAAATGTGGATGAGATATCGCGAGAACGAAAATGTATTAATTAATACTTCAAACCAATCAATAATAAAATGAGAGTCAAATCTGACCAAAAAAGTCAGATTTAGCTCAAAATGAGCTAAAATGGCAGCGAGAGATCAGAAGTGCGATTTTTGAAAATCATACGAGCGACTTGGCAGTAGAAAGATGCATAATCTCCATAGTAATTTTGACACTTTCTACCGCCAAGTCGCTCGTATGATTTTCAAAAATCGCACTTCTGATTTTTTTAAGGTTGTTTTTCGGCTCTAGAATCTAGTATTAAGGTCTGGTATTTGTCAACAAGTGCAATCCCATTGAAGTTTTCAATTCGATTTAATAATCGTACGATTCTTACTACGGTGCATTGCATCGTTATTAATCGTGATTATTACGATTACAGATGCAAAACGATGCACCGCTTCGTAATCGTTGCATCCCTAGTTTTTATCCGAAACTGTTCAGATGTTATGGCCACCATGACTGCGTCGATATATTTGATGTTCTCGGCGTTCCTATATTTTTGATTGACTATGAGTAAAGAAATTATTGAAAATTAGAACTGCTTAAAAATATTTGACCACCTTGTTTGCTACGATATATCTGCTGGTGACTGTACATACCCGTATAGGTAGATTTTTTTTGTAAATATGTACACTCCGCGACACATCAAGCTACGCAAAACAAACATAAGCTGCGCCGTGCAACGTTATACATTATCTGCCTACACGCGGTCAGCTTATGTTGGTTTTGCCTACCTTGATATGTCGCCGTGTGTAGTGTAGGGACGTTTATGGAGTGCAGAGAAATATAACAAAATTAAGTTTTGAATGACATTTTTATTTTATGGAGAAAATTATGTTCCATCATCGTACATCGTCACAGTACCTTACCATCCACTTATTTGTCTCTGTGGACGCAATAAAGAATTTAAGAATGGCGAAGTTACGATTTTTTATGTTTTTATGTTTGTTCTGACACAATAACGCTAATTTAGATGAAAGCACAATGCAATGATGAAAGACAGTATAAGATTTAATTAACAGTACTCCCATTTCCCATTGAAATATTGTTTTGTCTGCAAATATTTACGATATTTATAAAGTCCGTTACGTCAACGTCAGACCCGTTGCCCAGCATGAGTATTAACACGGTGTACCTATACAATTATTAATTTAATTTAAATTTATTTAAAAAATTGTGTATTAATTAAACTTCGGTTTCTTAATTTTATTTTTTAAACTATATTTATGTTCCAGAAGGAACGTTAAGGTGACATAAAAATACGATTAAATTTCTTAAGTTTAATAGGGCTATGTCAGCATACAACACACAAACACAACACAACAACACACACACACAAAACACAACTGATCACAATATTCACAATATAATTTAAGTAGCTTCCTTAGTAGGAAGGCGAGGTGAGGCGAGGCGAGGCTTTTTATGTCAGTACATAAAAATAAATTTACCTTGTTATTAGCTCGCCTAAACGGTTATAGATCTAACAACTTAAACAGCGAATATCGCAATCACACCACACCACAGCGTTTTACAAATTGAAATATATGAAACACTAGCTGTTGCCCGCGACTTCGTCTGCGTGGACATGTGATTTTGTCTCATGTCTCGTCTAAGGGTCATGAAGGTCATGGTCAGAACCAAGTCTAGAAACCCTGGCATGTAACATTAAAATGGCCATTAAGGAATGGGCTGATAAAATACACATGCTAGAATGCTCTGGCTTCTTGGGTCTGCAACATTGCAGGAAATTCATCAGCAATATAACACCACGAATCCCACAGTTCATACTGAACAACAGCAGGAACAAAGCTCGTGCTATCGTCGGAGCTCTCACCGGGTACTACGCCTCACAGGCATGATAAAGCTCACCCTAGATCCCAGTTGCCGAGCGTGCGGAGAGGAGGAGGAAACCATGGAACATTTATACTGTGTGACTGCGATGTCTTGGTGGCTAAACGTATGTGTCCTGAGACTGAGAGATGGTTATTCAAAACTGGGAGATTACAGGTTTCTTCCCCTGAACACTATTGCCTCTCTCATTTTCCACGATTTTCAATGGAAAAAAATAAATATTAAGTAGGAGTCAACACAAAAGATAGGTACCATTGGGTTGATGTGTTGCTGGCTTGCCAGCCCCCATAATAGGATAAGAATAGGATAATAGTCATGAAATTGAGCTGAATCAAAATCAGAAAGTACCTACATTAAGTAAGTATGTAGGTATAAAAAAAAGGCATTCACAGATCCATCACTTGAATTTTTCTACTGTTCGTCGGTTATTAGTGTTTTATTTATGTCGAGCAGCATAATAATCATCTTACGACCCACTGCGGATCACAGACTTCCACTCACAAATAAACGTTAGAGGATAGAGGATAAGCGGAAAGCGCAGCGTGGGTAGGCCCCTCACACGGTGGACCGACGACCTGGTGAAGGCGGCGGGAAAACGTTGGATGAGGGCAGCGCAGGACCGGTCGTTATGGCGATCCTTGGGGGAGGCCTATGTCCAGCAGTGGACGTCCATCGGCTGAGATGATGATGATGATAGAGTATACTCCACCACGCGGGCTAGTGCACAATGGTGTAGGCAAGAGCTAGAACGATAATATTCTAGCAAGCAAAATGGTCAACTTGTTAAAAGAATTATTTTCAAGCCACATTTGTAAATCTCTAACCTTACTTAGCTATTATGAAAGTACTTAGGCACAATACCAAACTGTGGTGTTATAAGGACTTTTTAGATAAGTAGGTACCTATCTTTTCATAGATTGTGGTCGATTGATGTTCTATAGTTAAGCTACACAAATCCTCAAGAAATCATAATAGAACCGAAAATCAAACAAAACGAACATTTGGCAAAATTTTCTGCAACAAAATTATTATACCGTAGAATTGGCTCAGATTGGGCTCAAACTACCACCATTATACTTACATACAAAGATGTATTCAATCAATTTGTAAGCTCCTGCTAGAGTTAAAAATACGCCTAACGATATCTATGAAGATTAAAACGATACTACAATAACTTTAGAAAAGATTAAAACAAAAGAAAAATATTTGACGACCCGTTTGGTGTAATGGTTACCACGCCGGACTGCCAAACCAGGGAATCCCGGTTCGGTCATGGATGTAATATGTTTGTGCCGTTGTTGTATGGTTTCTATAATAAAAAGCCTATACTGCTTGCTTCGGATCATTACAATGTATGTGACTGTGAGCATTATTTATTTAATTATTTTTCAATTCACCCGGTAAGTTACTTTACAATCAAATCTGTAAGACCTAATTTCTGAGACGCCTTGAGCGTGAGTTACGAGTAAGTGCAAGTATGGTCGAAATGTATGAACTTTGAGATCAGGGATTTATCAACTAAATTAAGCTCCTGCTAGCCTTTGCTGCTAGCTAGGTTTTGGAATAAATAATTTTATTGTTGCACACTTGCATTTAAAAAACGCCTCACGCCATCTATTAACATGAAAACGTACTACAATAACTTTAAAAAAGGTTAATAGAAAGAGTATTTTTTTATATTTGACGACGCGTTTTGTGCAATAGTTACCACTCCGGACTGCCAAACCAGGGTCCTGCGCTCGAATCCCGGTTCGGTCATGGACATTATTATGTTTGTGCCGTTGTTGTAATATTTCCATAATAAAAAGCCGTGCTTGCTTGGGATCACTACAACGTATGTATTAAAATAATAAAAAAGCCAAAGAAAACGTACTTTCCTAAAATTGGATCTGATCTAATCTCAGGATATTATTAAGGTCAGCAAATTGCTTCTGTCAAATCCGTTGAAAAATGGATAAAAGTTAAAAAAAAAAAAATCTCACCCAAGAATCGAACCTCCAACCTCTTGCGCGAAAATCTGACCATTTCCCAACTACGCTACACAGCTCTTGAGAGAAGTGTTGAAAAAAGCAACCACTATTTACTACTGGAATCTACCCAAATACATCTGTCAGCGTCAAGTCGGCGCTAGTGAGCATGATAAAACATTGGAAATTATCCCACAGACTCCCACAGTAACCCATTGCTGGGATAAAAAGTATCCTATGTGTTAATCCAGAACACATTCTATCTGCATGCCAAATTTCATCTAAATCTGTTCAGCCGTTTAAGCGTGATTGAGCCACAAACACACAAACATCCAAACATCCAAACATCGTCACAAACTTTCGCATTTATAATATTAGTGAGATTTAGTAACTATTGGGTAATCTGTGACGCTATTATTTATGTTTTATCTCTCACCGACTACTGAAAACTATGGAGTGGTTTTAATACAAAATCACACGTTTACTTACCTAACATCATAGTATTGAACCAAATCGTAAAACATTTAATATGATTTCATTATTCGTGAGAAGACACCACACCACTTATTTGTGAAATAAAATAAAAATAAAAATAAAATATCTCGGACAATGTCACACAAATTATCTAGTCACATTTAAAGTACCAGAATCGAGCCTGGACTTGTGTTATGATGACTAGACAACGATATAGTATACATATATAGATACAAACATCCATGACTCGGGTACAAATATTCATATTCATCAAACAAATATTTGTCCCTTACGGGATTCGAACCCGCGACCCTCGGCACAGCAGGCAGGTTCACTACAGACTGTGCTACCGGGCCGTAAATCTCTACCAAGAGCGTGTCGGACTCGCCCATGATAGGGTTTCGTAGTCATTAGACTCGAAAAAGTAAGAAAACAATTAATCAATTGTTGTTCTTACTTAACAAAATTTCAGCGCACCAACGTTAGCGCCCTGTGGTTACAAACGTAAAAATCCATTTTTTATTTGGTTTTTCGGACACGGTTTGTGCTGCAGCATTAGTTTCGTTTTGATGAAATTAATTTCTAAATTGTTGTCAGATAACCAGTCTTCGTAATTTTTGCAGTGTTGGAATGTTGTAATATATTTAACCGTGGATTATTCTGGTAAGGAAGAACTAAGGAGATGTCGTCTGCAATAAGAGTGCATGGAGTGCCCACTGTCTTAGGTGAATCGTTTATTGTAGATCAGAAACAATATACAACCTTGCACGCTTGGGGTATTGATTTCGTTACGCCTGTTTTCATTGATCTTTCATTTTTTATGACTGTTTACTTTCAATAGTTACAAATCATACTTTGTGTGTTTATGTGCTTACATTGAAGTCTAGTCCCTCTCAGAACCTTCTCACAATCACATCAACCTTCTATGAAACAATAATAATAATGTAAATAGTTTGACGTGACAAGGTTTTACGTACCCTAATCAAGAGCAAGCAAAGATCACTTACTAACTTACTTATTTACGGTAGCTACGTTTCAAATGAATACAGCGTGGTTATAATTTGACTGTTTGTACATTATTATAGTAATACGAGCTTTTACCCGCGACTTCGTCCGCATAAATTATATACCAGATTTTAAGTCAGATGAAAAGCTATCAAACAAAAAAAGGTTCATCAAAATCGGTTCAGTACTTTTTACGTGATACTCGAACAAACAAACAAACAAACAAACGAACAAACAAACAAACAAACAAACAAACAGACAGACAAAAAATCTAAAAATTGGTGATTTGGAATCAGGGACATCTAAAAATCATATCGTAATCTTTTTTTTTGTAAATATCTTCAATGTACAGACACACTTCTGTTACAGTTTTATAATAGTTTAGAAGAAATGGCCGCTCTACAGTTATCTCTGTCCGTTTTGACTTTTGAGTATACGCTAGGTTATCTCATTTGACGTTCTGTTTTCTTAAAATAATACAACGTGTTAATGAATAAGCGCAAAACCTCTAGTTAGATACTTAACTATCAAAATAATGAAATTATTGTATCAATCTAATTATTTTGTTATAAATCAGTTGTGGTGTATGAGGGTTGACATCGGGTTCAGTAATTACAAACAAATGGAAGGTTTTTTTTAATATATACATTAATCTGTTTACTTCATTTATGTCATTGGACCATTAATTTCTATTACTGTTCCAAGTTTCAGCTTCCCGTGTCTTACGGTCTTTGAGAAATATGCCTATGATAGACGGACGGGCAGACAGACACCAAGGCGATTCCATGTGTTCCGTACATGGCACGCCAAAGGCCAGGGTAGGCTAGGCCCTACACTCACACTCACACCTGACGTTCATACACCCTCTTAGACGGTCAACCCGCGTGCCCAATGCAGACTTCACAGTACTACGCACAATACGAGACTACGAAGATGTGCTACGAAAAATTTACTACGCAGTAAAAATGTTTTCAAATTACTGTTTTCATTTACGCTATAAAATTAACCAAAGTATTTGTACCAACATTTACTTTGGTTCAAATTTGAAACTATGGCTTTTGCCCGTGGCTTTGAGTAAATAAAAAACCGGCCAAGAGCGTGTCGAACACGCCCATGAGATATAAAATTCCGTAGTAATTTTTTGGTTTTCATGTTTTTTTTTTTCAGTCTTATAGTGCTCTTAAAATTGGTATCTAATCAAGTACCTACATGGAGAAAAATATAGTCTATTAGAATTAAGCAAATTTGATAACCAATGGCCAGAGAAAGAGATTGCCCAAAACAGGAACGAGTGGAAGAGCAGGGGAGAGGCCTTTGCCCAGCAGTGGGATGAAATAGGCTAATAAAAAAAATAGAATTTGTGACAACTATTTTCATCCTTCTTCTTATCGTGTGGTCAGCAAGCCCTGGTGTCAAAGTTTTTCCAGACCGCCTTACGGTCTCTGACGTGGTTTTTATGTAAAAAAAGATAGTATCTCTGGTGGTAGTAGACGCTACTAAGGCGGGACCAACGGCTTAACTTTCCATCCGAAGTACGGAATCATCATTCTTTTCAGACAATCAGTTGATTCAGCTTGTAATGTTCTTCTTCTTACCAACTGGGGAAGAACGCTCAAAGTAACATATCACTAGGTGCCTCCGGGCGAATCGAACCCACGACCTTCGTGTCAAGAGCCCAATGCTCTTAACCATATGACCACTTAGGTAGTATTATTAACCGACTTCAAAAAAAGGAGGAGGTTCTATGTTCGACTGTATATATTTTTTTTTTATGTATGTTCACCGATATTTTCGTCAATTGTAAACCAATTTTAAAAATTCTTTTTTTGTTTGAAAGTGTATACTCCCGAGGTGGTCCCATTTTAATTTTGTGATGATCTGATGACGAACTTCGGAGCTACATGATATAACTCCTCAAAAGTTGACAGCAAATCGTCTGCGATTGAACCATTTGCTTCTTTTCAATATACCCTTTGCGTGTATTACTGATATCTGAGTCGAAATAACATATTTAATCACTACAAATTATGAAATAAAAATTTTTTTACAAAAAAATTAAAATCGACTTCAAAAGTAAAAAAGTACAAAATAATATTTCAGCCTATGAATTTTACGTTCGAATCTATAAGAAAATCAATTTGCTTTGTTGGAGTCGGTGTCAAGCCAAGCCAAAAAATTACTGCAAGCCCAGTCGCGAATCGTACCTACCGGCTTGACAGCGACTTCGACAAAACAAATTAATTTTCTTATAGATTCGAATTCGAACGTAAAATTCATTGGCTGTAATATTATTTTGTACTTTTTTACTTTTGAAGTCGGTTTTTATATTTTTTTTATAAAAAAAATTTTATTCCATCATTAATAAGCATCTTTTACTAGAAAATATAAATAAATAAAATAAAAAAAGCCTTTTATTTCTTGCTCCCTATTTAATACATTTGTATTATAATTCAATTAGGCTAATAAGCTTGTTTCAGATATATGGGATGTATTTATTGACGAAGCCTGTTGTGGATGTGAATGTTGTACCTATTGCCTTTGACGAAGCCTGTCGTGGATACGCACTTTGTACTTTTCGTTTTAAATAAACTTTTATAAATTCATTCAATTAGGTACTAAAATTATGAGATTTTGATTTCCACGAGTCGAATAACTTCGTATCAGATGACTTTACGTTTTCAAATGAATAATTTTAGAAACTATTTAAGGCGGCGTGGAATTACTATTAAATAATAAGTACTTAAAGTATGCTTACTGTATACATATTTTCTAAGTTGTATTTTAATTGTTAATATAAAGTAATTCTTAGAAATCGCCAGTAGTTTTAGCACGCATTTCTATGAACTGTGATAAATTTAAGGGGACATAATACAGAGCGCGCTAAACAAAAACGAAGTCTGGTTATATTTTCAATACTGTGACCAATTGAAGGCAATGAAAATTTTCAGAAACAATCTAGAAACTAATCTCTATGCTTGTATATTATCAGATTTTTGTTAGAATGTATACAGTCTCAATGCTGGGATTAATTTAAGATTTGTATAGAAATCTTTGGGACACTATAACTTTAAAACTATACATTTTAACAAAAATCCGACAACATACAAGCATAGAGATTAGTTTCTAGACTGTTACAAAAAAAAATCATTTTCTTTAATTGGTTAATATAAAAAATAGAATAATTGTAAATTGTGTTAGGTTAGGGTTAGGAATTTATATATTTAATAGTTGTATATATCATTCTTATGTCAATAAAAGACCTGTAAATCCAATCTAAGCAATATAATTTAAAAAAAAATCTAAAAGTACTGCGCACGGAAATGATGTTCATTCCTGTGAGGTTTTCTCATAGGAACGATAATTATCTAATTTACTATTATAAGTAGGTAATTTGCTTTTTGATTGTGAGATTTATATGGAATAATAAGATACCTATCTCTAATAAGTTTGGTAGGTACTTAGGTATTAACACAGGTCCGGCACTTCAAACAACGTTTTAGATTTGACATAATGACGTTCGCACATGCGCACTTTGCGAAAATTGTGCATGATATATGTGTAGGGTTGACTTAACACGCATCGTATGAACTATATTATACATTTTGTTACTTTTTATAGTTCATTCTGTTATTAAAAATAGTTTTTAAGCTAAAGAATCATAGAAAATGTGAAGTTAGCCTTATTTTCCAGCGTTTATTTTTACTGTGAGGAGAAAAATAAAATATATTTTATGTAGTCAAATCCAACGGGTGCGCGCGCGTGACTGCATTCCCTTGCTCGGCTTCCCTCAAGTTACCACAGACAGTGTGAGGGGGGGTGAGGTATCTGAAGTCAGAAGGGGGCGGGGAGTGGCCGTTCTGTATGTAGAACTATATACTATTACCTATTCTGTGGTATTAAGAAAATATTTTTTTTTCTTTAGTTATATTTTCAATAGTTTGAGAAACTGACTGAGTATCCTGGTCATATAATATAGCATTATTATATTCAGAAAACAATAAGATAGTAGTAGTAGAATATTTATTTATTTGCCTTATTACACATAAAGATTTTAGTTACAAAAGATGCATGCGTGCATGCTGTGTAAAATATAGACAAAAAGGTGTGAAAATCTTAGTGATGGACAAAGAAGTCACCTGTTAAATATGTATAAAATGTGAAATCTAAGGCTTTGACCAAAAATGGCATCTCCTCTGCAACAACGTCATTTTAGGCTGTCATCCTTATTTAAGTCTTCCTTAAACAAATAAATTTGTAACTTTTGTATGTGCTATCAAAACGTTAAAAATAAGATAACATCAACAGCTATTATTTAAGAGTAATTTAATGCGAAGTTAAATCATACCATTTTACACACATTTTAAGAATAATAATAATTTTGGTGCATTTGGCGCACAGAAATGACATGCACAGGAATGAGAATTTTTTACTTTGAACAAACATGGGAACTGATATTTTGAGTCTCGATAATGCCGTTTGTCAAAAATATGTTGAAATGCCTACTTGGACATTTAACATTGATGCAACAGACCTCGGTTATCCTTGAACAGGATTGACGCCTTCAACTATGACATTGTGTTTATTCACGACTATTTTGAAGTTTTCGTCAATATAACAACATTGAAAATTTTTTTTTGTTATTTTTCATGTTACATAGAGTGCTTTCAATGTAAAAAAATACTAGTCGCTTTCAATGTTGTCAGACTTTAAAACGTAAAAGTCTCGCATTGCACAGAATTGATGCTGGGACAAGTAACAGTTTATTTTCGCGATTCTTACCCATTTCCCAAAGGCCAAATTTTTTGAAACCTAATATACTATAAGAAGGCTATACAAGATGTATGTGAACCAAATCTTTCAGTTCAATTATAATTATTAGTATTTTTCTCAGTAACGTAAAGTTTTCAACTCCATGGAGTAACACTGCACAGAATATGACGTTCATGTGTTTGAAGCAATTTTTTTTTTTTCAAGAAGTTCTAATAATTTCACAAATGTTTTTATATCATAGATTCATAGATTCTTTATTGTACACAAAAACATAGTTATGAAAAAAATTACAATAAGTCGTGAGTCGTGTCGTCGTCGTCGTCGTCGTCGTCGTCGTTATATGATGTGCAAGTGCTTTAATAGCTGCCAAGGTTTCCTAATATTTGCTTCCCATATGGTATGGCTTCTTGTACCGTAGAATGACTCAGGTAGTAGATTTTGTAATTAAATAAAAAACCATTTACTTTTTTAACTATTTTTTTATTGGTGATTTGCTGCTTTTCACTCTGAATGCTGGCAACATAGTGTACATTATAGCCGCAAACGTGACTGACCTAACATTAATACGACGAATGTCGAAAATATTTAACACATCTTATCTTTGTTATTCTTCAAATAAATTAAACTGTCGTAAGTAGCATATATCACATTATCATTACTATCGAAAGCTAAACCATGACACTCATCAACATCCATCTTTTTCTCTAAAGACGAACTCTTTTTATCAATCTTATAAATAGCTTCTGTGTCACACATGTATACATTTCCATGTACGTCGACTGTTAAAGCCCTAACATACAACTTATCGCTGTACATTACTGCGTCTTTGCTACCTTTCTTTTGACCATAAAATCCAGTAACATTATTGTAAAACATTACACCTTCACCATCAATAACAAATGAAAAAGTTTTAACATCTTCCAGATCTTTGCTCTTCTCTATTTTTCCATCGATGTAAGTATACATGAACCACAATGGATACTCAGAAAAATATAAAACGTCTTTAAAGAATACTCTGAATATAGCTAGGCCTTCTGCTGCATATAATTCGGACTTGTGGTTTTTAGGATCATATTTGTATATACCATTTTCCCCTCCTATATAAATGTCGTGGGTATTCTGATCGACATTTTGTGTAAATCCACCCGGGACATCATTGATGTCTTTAAATTCTTTAGTATTTAGATCAATAAGAGCTGAATTTAACGTATAATTATAATAACTGAAGTACATTATGTTGGCATTGTAGTCAACAGCCAGATTGAATGGAGATATTAACTTGGTTTTTAATATTTCTTTGTCATAGTATTTGCCATCGATGAGAACTCTTTCACATTCAGTATCAGGTGCGACTTTTGCGTTAACTAGTACCAATGTTACTAGTAGGAGATAGAGATTCATTTTGAAGATCTGAAATAGAAAAAAATATAATTTATGTATAGCATACCGTTTGGCAGTTCATGACGGTGTACTGGTATCTTAGACTAGTTATATAGGGACTCGTAACCACGTGTCATTCTACTAACAAACTTTCTGCCACTTTTTGCGGGGGGCGAGGTAACATGTTATCCGCAACTTTGGATTTTATTCCCTATGACTTTAGATTCTAATTTTGAATGTTCAAAATCATGAGAAGTAGTCTCGTGTAAACCCCAAACGTTCTAAGTTCGAAATTATTGTTTCGCAATAATAGGCTGTCTAGTTTAGTGATAAGTTATAAAATTGAATGTAAATGCGCAAGATTAATTGATCTAATACCTTGGCAGAGGGGAAATGCTACCGCAAGGCCGGTCCTTATATAAGTATAGTCTAAGACTGGTATCGACTTTGATGTATTGTAGCTATTGTTGGATATGGCAGAAGAGGAATAAATCTGGAATAAATGCTGTTGAAAAGCGTTCTTTGCGCAGTATGTGTGGTATGACTCTGAATGACAGCATACGAAACAGGGTAACTAGAGAAAGATGTGGATTGAAAGAGGATATACAAGGATTGAAAAGGGAATACTGAGATGGTTTGGTCATGTGAAAAGATACCTAGTAGACTGACGTATGAAATTTTTTACGCGAGTGTGAATGGAACAGTCGACAGGGGTCGCCCTAGTAGGTATAAAGACCAAATTGGCAGCATACCTACTTCAGATGGGTCCGATCAAATGTACCCGAAACCGACGAGCGTGTATGAAACGACTTATGAGTTATGACTGTGGAAGAGGCAAAAAAGGTGTCAGGATCGTAGCCGATGGCGATCCATTGTCTCTGCCTACCCTACCCTAATGGGACACAGACGTGAGTATGTGTCTGTGTAAAATACCATAGTTTTTTTCTAAATTAAATTTTTTAAAGATTAGTGCAGTGGCGGAATCGTATGCTATTTCGGCCAGAGAGACCGTGCAGCAATGAAACTTAGCATTACATGTAGATTGAAATACAAATGACAAAAAAATCGATTATTTGTAACCTATATTTTATAGGTTTGAGAAAAGATGATTCTCCTTATACTTAATACAAGAAAGAAGAGATAAAAAGAATGAAAAAAAATAATGATGAGGATGGTCAAGATGAATTAAGTGTGTTATCTTTCTCTTTAGATAGTCCACTCAATCTTCTATACATTCATGGTTTCTATTAAAACAAATTCACAATAACTGTATAATATTATGATACTGACAGGAATCGAAATGACGACACTATCATATCAGTTTAATTAAACCAAAGATGGTCAAAAAATATCTAGGTGATGAGATCATATTCGATGAAAATAGCTGTCACAATTGCTTTTTGCTACTGCTTTTTCGCTAAATTGTCCAATTAGTAATTAACATCTTACCTTATAATGGCCTCGCCTTAATGGTTATAGATCTTACACTTAACAACGAATGTCGCAATCACACCACACTACAGTGTTTTATAGATTACAATTTTGTTTTATCTCTCACAGACTACCGAAAACCATGGAGTGGTTTTAATACAAATTCACACGTTTTCTTACCTAAAATCAACGTATTGAACAGAATCGGACATTATTTAATATGATTCTTTATTCGTGAGAAGAGACCTTTGTCCTGCAATGAGAATGAGACACTACAAGCTTTAACTCACTTATTTGTGAAAACTCGTCCAAGAGCGTATTGGAGTTTTCACAAATAAGTGAGTTAATCCTAGCGTATTGGAGTTTTCACAAATAAGTGAGTTAATCCTATCGGATTCCGTAGTCATTAGACTCGAATAAGTAGGAAAACTATTAATAAATTGTTTTTCTTACTTAAGGCTGCACCGAGCCTATTGCGCTGCTTCCAATGATCTTACAGGCTATAACTCACTTATTTGTGAAAACTCGGCCAAGAGCGTGTCGGACTCGCCACGATAGGGTTCCGTAGTCATTAGACTCGACTAAGCAGGAAAACTATTAATAAAATGTTTTTTTTACTTAACGACATTTCAACGCGCCAACGTTAGCGCCCTCTAGTAACAAACGTGAAAATCCATTTTTTATTTGGTTTTTCCGACACGGTTTGTGCTATTACAGCATTAATTTGTTTTGATGAAATTCATTTCTAAATTGTGACCAGTCACCAGGAGAGCGATTTTTGAAATTCATTCGTTGAACTCAGCAGTTGTAAATGTCAAAATGACTATGGAGATACCAGGAGATAAGCATCTTTCTACTGTTTAATTGACATTCAAAAAACATACTCCAGGGATGCGATTTTCGAAAGTCAAATCAGCAGCAGCGTATGTCCACACATTTTCAGGTATATGAGATTCTAAACTCACACTCCAGATAACCAGTCTACGTAATTTTTGAAATGTTGGAATGTTATAATTTATTTAACCGTGGATTATTCTGGCAAGGAAGAACTAAGGAGATTTCTTTTGCAATAAGAATGCATGGAATGCACACTATTTTAGGTGAATCGTTTATTTTAGATCAGAAACATTGTACAACCTGGTACACTTGGGGTATTGATTTCGTTACGCCTGTTTTCTTTAATGTTTAATTTTTTTACTGTTTACTTTCAATAGTTACAAGTCATAACTATGTTTGTGTGTTTATGTTCTTAAATTGAAGTGAAGCCCCTCTTAGAATCTTCTCGCAATCAAGCATTATTATTAGCAATCCAAGCGATACTACGGAAGCGAGGCGCCGCGACGCTCCGCAGAGTGCGCGACAGCACCAACAGTATTCTGTCTGTAGCAGCGAGTAGGTGGGACAGTCGTTTTATCAAGCACTGGGTCACTCTGCATTTAAGTGTCTGTATTAACGTAGTTATTTAAGTGTTGCGTCGTTACTAACAAACTTAAATTAAATTAAATGAATTTTATGAATTGTAAAATTGTAATTGCATTGTATTTTACTATTATGAAATGTGTAATTTTTATTGTAAATGTAAAGTGTAAAATGTAATATGGATCAAGTAATCCGAAATAAAAATTATTTAATTTTTTTATTTTATTTTTATTATTCATTTTTAAACATGTTACAGCCATGTTGTGTTCTTAAAATCACATTAACCTTCTATGAAAAAAAATAATAATTATGGAAATAGTTTGATGTGACAAGGTTCAACGGAAGCTACGTTTCAAATTAATACGGTGTGGTTATAATTAGACTGTTTGTACATTATTATAAGAATAAATGGCTACTCTATAGTTCTCTCTGTCTATTTTCAGTAAACGCTAGGTTATCTCATTTGACGACCTCTTTTTTTAACCCCCGACGCAAAAAGAGCGGTGTTATAAGTTTGACGCCTATGTGTCTGTCTGTCTGTCTGTCGCTCTGTCTGTTTGTGGCATCGTAGCTCCCAAACGGGTGGACCGATTTCGATGCGATTTTTTTAAATAATTTTTTAATAAGGTAATTTTTGCAAGAGTGTTTTTTATTTTGTTTCATGAAGATAAGTTCTGTAGTTTTTTAGTAACTTTAAAAATTATGAAATAAAATTAAAATGCTAATTTAAAAAAACCCCAACGACGACGTAGACAAACATATAAAAAAAAAAAAATAAAAAAATAATAGGGTCACCTATTATTTTTGATGTAAACAAACGTATGTTTTCTTTTTAATTCTCTTTATGAAATTTTATGTCATATAATGTGTAGGAAACCTCTAAGAGATGACGGAAGATTTTTTAAAAATTACTTACGGTCCCCGACACACTAATCAACCTATCGATTAGGTGACCTAATTATTTTTTATTTTAAACAATAGATTGTCTCAATATGAATGTCTCTTGGGGTGGTTGGGGATCTACCTCCTAGCGGTCCACCCCGGGCAACGGCATCACAAGCTACCAAGTTTGTGGTGGCGGCTGAACGATCCCCCACAGCGGTGTGGTAGGCTCCGCATCCGCAAGGAGCCGCCTGGCTCGCGACCACCCTCCTGCCGGAGTCTGGCGCCAAGCAGCTTGCTGCGTTCCGTCGGTGTGCAGGAGTGCCAGTGCCATTCTGGGTAAGCTCGCTACATCTTCGACCACATCTTCGACCACATCTTTGTCCTGTGGACAAGATTGAGGTCAAGAGCAAACCCATAGATAATAAAATAAAATAAAAAACTTAGTTATTTGTGGTCTTATTTCAATGTCATAGAAGTTTCTTTAGCTTCACGTTATGTCGTGAATTGTGATTGTCTAATAGTAAAAGGGTACTACTAGATGGTCGTATTTTTAATGAAACACTCGTTCAGACTTTTAGGTATAATGTTGAACCAACGTAGACATAGTATATACAGATAGGTATAACTTGGAAATAGGGTCTATTCGGTTATAGGGAATAGGAGAAAACTCTTGGACCTAATGTATCTCCACAAAACTGTCAACAATGTAGTAGACCTTGACTAAACATCTGTACCCCAAGCCGTAGTTTCCAAGTAGGTGTCTACTCGTATAAACTTTTCCGGGATCACGGCCACAGAACTAATCTTGGATTGAACTCCCCTATTGCCGGAATGATTCGATTATACAATTATATACCAAACTCTATTAATGTGTACATATTTTTTGATAGTAGGTATATGTTTAGGAAAAAATAGGTATTATAAAAAAAAAATCTTTATTTCAGATATATTACATCCATATTGTTGTTAGTAACACACTTAAAAACTATGTTAGCACAAACACTAA
This sequence comes from Agonopterix subpropinquella, assembly GCA_922987775.1. Classification (NCBI taxonomy): domain Eukaryota; kingdom Metazoa; phylum Arthropoda; class Insecta; order Lepidoptera; family Depressariidae; genus Agonopterix; species Agonopterix subpropinquella. The sequence goes on from OV277715.1 coordinate 540,102, forward strand.
TATAATACCCACACACACACACCACCACACACCACCACCCACCCAGATAGATATACACTATCATAATTACCTCACAAGTTTTAGCTAGCTCTTAGCTAGCTATCTTTTAAAATTACTTACTGATCGTTTTATTATTTTTTATGCATGTTTGTTCTGTTTTGCTTCTGGTTCTTGTTAAAATTGTTTTATTTTTGGTGAATCTAAGTAATATACTTTATACTTTGCTTAAAAATGTTTTACTGTAATTTGTGTGTTCCATATAATTGTATTGTATCTTGTCCTTGTGTTTTATACTAGCTGTGGCAGCCTGTAAGTAGATGAACACAATGTTTGCCTAATTTTTGTAGTTTCTTGGGTTTGTAAGGTGTTTCATCTGTTGGTAACCCTAAATAAATAAATAAATAAATAGGGTTGTCTTGCGATTGATGCGGCGCCCGCGGCGCGCTGACGATGACGAGGCCCCTCCCCCTGCACCCCCGCTCCTGCGGGTCTGCGACCGGTTTGGTGTAGCTAGGCCACACTGTGAGCTAGCCTCACGCGCTGCATGCTGCGTGAACAGTAATAACATTTAATAATTCGGAGTACGCTAAAAATACAAACTAAGTCTGGTTATAATTTCAAAACTCACCAATTAAAAAACAATTTCAAAACCAATCTTTATGCTTGTACGTTATCCGATTTTCGTTCAAATATACATTTTCAATGCTAGGATTAATTTAAGATTTGTATGGAAATCTTTGAGACACTGTAACTTTTAAACTATTATGCACTTTAATGAAAATCTGAAAACATACAAGCATAAAGATTAGATTCTAGATTGTTTCTGAAAAATGTCATTGACTATGGTTCATATTGAAAATATAACCAGACTACGTTTGTACGGACCGGGCTCCGAATTATATCCTCTTATAGTACTACTAAAACACAGCAGGGTATCAAACTGTAGGGTCTGCGGAACCACAGCGCAGTACCTAAACGAGCATAGAACGCGTATGTACAAGACAAGTGCACAGTGCAACAAAAAAAGATGGTCTTGCCTCATGCTTGATTTAGACGTTCTTGCAAAGGTAGTAGAGATTTTATTATATAAAAAGCCAACTTTTTTTCTATTTTTTATTGGTGATTTGCTGCTTTTCACTCTAAAAGCGGGCAACACTATTTATTATTAACACGACGAATGGTGAAGATATTAAACATGTCTTATCGTTGTTATTCTTCAAATATATTAAACTGTCGTAAGTAGAATATATCACATTATCATTACTATCGAAAGCTAAACCAGTACAATTATCAGCATCCATCTTTTTCTCAAAAGACAAACTTTTTTTATCTATCTTATAAATAGCTTCGGAATCACACATGTATGCATTTCCATGTACGTCGACTGTTAACGCATTCACAACCAACTTATCGCTGTACAACACTGCGTCTTTGCTACCTTTCTTTTGACCATAAAATCCAGTACCATTAGTGTAAAATATAACATCTTCACCATCAACAACGAATTCCTTAGTTTGAATATCTTTCAAATCTTTGTTCAACTCTATATTCCCATCGATGTAAGTATACATGCGAAAACGTGGCCACTGAGAAAAATACAAAACATCTTTGAAAAATACGCTATATATAAATTTGCCTTCTGCAGTTTTTGCATATAATTCGGACTTATGGTTTTTAGGATCATATTTGTATACACCAATGCGTCCTCCTATATAAACGTCGTGGGTTTTCTGATCAACAGTGTGTGTTTTTCCGCTCGGAACATCATTGATGTCTTTAAATTCTTTAGTATTAAGATCAATACGAGCCGATTTTTTTATAATTATATCATCCTTAAAATAACTGAAGTACATTATGTTGGCATGGTAGTCTACAGCTATATCAGATGGATAGGTTAAATTGGTTTTCAATATTTCTTTGTCATAGTATTTGCCATCGAAGATAACTGCGTCACGTTCAGTATCTGGTACGACTCCTGCGTTGACGAGTGTCAATGTTACTAGTAGGAGATAGATATTCATTTTGAAGATCTGAAATACAACAAATATAATTTATTTCAAATTTATTCTTTATTGTCATCACAGGTGTAATACACGTCAAACTGAGCCCAAAGAGCCTGGTAGGCAGATATAACTCCGTGTCTGGTAGGGGGGAGGGGGGGTTAAAGTACTGGACTGCCAGTTCTCAGAATTAACATTCTAGCGGATGCATTTGAACTCTTGGGTCAAGTTTGGTGTCGTTTTCGGGTAAATACATGATGGCCAATTCATTCCTCATACCAGTTTTTTAGAGTTCCTTAGCAAAAAATTTAGTAATCCCTAAAATAATAAAATTTCAGTACTAATATAATGCAAATAAACCCTTATATTTTCAGATTTATGTTTGAAAAGTGATATTATAAAAACACTTTCTGAAAGCCCATTTAATGTCAATTTTAAAAAGATTATCAATTGATATCAATATATCTATTTTCAGTGTAGAATTAAATATTAATCGTACTGCGGCGTTCGGCTGCGGTACGAAAAAACACTTGAAAAATGCATTGTAGCCAGTTGTGTGATTAAGATTAACAAAAAACCAGTCAAGCGCAAGTCGAACTTGTGCTGCGAGGGTTCCGTACCACACACAACACTACAACAACAATACATTTGTGTTAATGTGCCGAGTTCCGAGCCTAAAGTTCGACTCAAACTTGACCAGTTTTTATTAATTGTTGTTTTACTTTAGAGTTTTAACAATAATTAATACAAGTTTGATGTGTTTATGTATTGTCGTTTTCACGATAGAACAAAATAAAAAAACGTTTCTTGTATACCTTTAAGTTTTACCACCATAATAACAGGTCTATTATGTGAAAATTTCAACCGACTGCCTATTTCGATTCAAAAGATACAGCATTTTGAACGTAGCATGGACAGACGGACGAACGGATAGCGTAGGGCGTTAGCGTTAGTAATAGAGTCCCGTTGGCCCCCTTTGGGTACGGAACCTTAAAAATAAGAAAAGAAAGAAGAGCTGTTGTAGACATAAATTTAATACATTATGTTTTTAATATTATGTAATAAAAATGTTCTCAGCAGGAGTAACGAGGCATCAGTCTACTCAGTGTCGTTGGCAATTGTACGCCAAGGTTTTAATTGAGAGAATATTGACTGCCACGGTAGCAAAAATCTGGGATGTGCAAACAGGTTTTCGGAAGGGGATGGGATATGCGTTGATCAAGTTTACGGTTTGCGGTGCATTTCCCAAAATATTTAGCTTAAAACCTAAAAGACACCTTCTTAGATTTAGAGAAAGCTTATGATTATGACAGAGTGAGGAGGGATGAATTCTGGGTGGGATACTCTCGAAAATTTTTCCATACATTGAGTGATCCACCCTACTATACAGGGTTATTTGTAATTCGACGTATTCCTTTCAGGACGTTAAAGGGCAGCCTAAATGCAATTATGTGAACCCCCATATGTGGGGTCGGAAATTAATAGTTTTCGAGATATTTGGAATTTAATATTAAATAATAAATAAATAAATAAAAAAAATAAATAAAAAAAATTTTAAATAATAAATATATATATATATTTTAATTTTTTTTTTTTAAATTTTTAATTTAATTTTTTTTTAATTTTTTTTTTTCTATATCGTTGTCTAGTCATCATAATACAAGTCCAGGCTAGATTCTGGTACTTTAAATGTGACTAGATAATTTGTGTGACATTGTCCAAGATATTTATTATTATTTAATGTTTTTTACAAAAACACCCATTTTTTCACACTTTTTCTTAAATAAATAAAAATATGCTTTTTCTATGGCGTCGATTTGAATTTTTATTCAAGGCTCACACTTTTTCCGAGATTCTGTCATAAATCAATGTCCAATCATACGGAGCAATTGAAAATAAATCAACAACAATGATGGTAAATTTTTGAAAAAAATTAGAAAATCTTGAAATCAAGCTTTTTTTCTCAAAAAAATTGTATGAAAAAAAGTGTGTGTTTTTTACTGAAGTAACTTCCTTGTTTTGTTAGTTTTCTAAAAAGGTATAAATTTTGTAGAAATAAATGGAATTACAATAACAAATAAAGATTTTTTACTTAGAATGTGTTACGTAGAGGCAACATTCTCATGAAGAAAAATTTTACGAAAATTCTTTTGATAACATTATTTATTAATTTAAATCTACACATCATACTCAAAGTGAGCCCCTCGGTTCTGAACACATTCACGCAAGCACTTTCTTTTCACTTTTAGTTTCTCTTGAAGTAAAGGTAAAATCTCATTACCTCTGCTGCGTTTATTATGCGCTGCCTTAAATCTTCTACGTCGTTTACTGAGGTTTGATGAACAAGGTCTTTTATGTATCCCCAGACATGAAAATGATACGGGGTCAAGTCGGGGCTTCTTGCAGACCATGTATTGGTGGTCCTCTACCAATCCATTTGTAACAACAACACTTTATTCGAACAAGTTTCAAGTCGGGCCAGCAACGTAACCATTTGAGGGATTGGTAGAGGAGGGCCACTCCTTGGCTTGCAAGAAGCTCCTACTTGACCTCATATAATTTTTATGTCTGGGGACACAATGAAAGACCTTATTTATCAAACCCCAGCAAACGACGTAGAAGACTTAAGGCAGCGCACAATAATGCGCGGAGGTGAGATTTTACCTTTACATTAAGAGGAACTAAAAGTGAACTAAGAAAGTGCTTGCGTGAATGTGTTCGGAACCGAGGGGTATCATTCTGAGTATGATGTGTAGATTTAAATAAATAAATAATGTTATCAAAAGAATTTTCCTAAAATTTTTCCCCATGAGTTGTTGCCTCTGCGTAACACGTTCTAAGTAAAAAATCTTTATTTGTTATTGTAATTCCATTTATTTCTACAACATTTATACCACTTTAGAAAGCTAACAAAACGAGGAAGTTATTTCAGTAAAACGCACAATTTTTTTCATACAATTTTTTTGAGAAAAATAGCTTGATTTCAAGACTTTCTATTTTTTTTTCAAAAATTAACCCCCATTGTTATTGATTCATTTTGAATTGCTCAGTATGATTGGACATTGATTTATGAAAAAATCTCGGAAAAAGTGTTAGCTATGAATTAAAATTCAAATCGACGCCATAGAATAAGCATATTTTTATTTATTTAAGAAAAAGTGGGAAAAAATTTGTGTTTTTGTAAAAAACCTTAAATTCCAAATATCTCGAAAACTATTAATTTCCGACCCCACATATGGGGGTTCACATAATTGCATTTAGGCTGCCCTTTAACGTCCTGAAAGGAATACGTCGAATTACAAATAAACCTGTATACACTATTACCTATTTAGCGTCCCAGTATAGGACATACCGGGAAACGGGTATACAATTATTACTTTAATTAAAATTTAACTTTGATTCTTTTATTTTCTTTTTTAAATTATATTATTTTCCAGAAAGACTGTAATGGTGAAAACAAAAAGCTATTATATTTCATAAATATAATAGGGCTATGCTGAGATCTCAATATAATCTAGTTGGGTACCTACTGAAATAAATATAATCTTACCTTGTTATTAGCTCGCCTAAATGCTTATAGATCTTACACTTAAACAATGAATGTCGCAATCACACCAAACCACAGCGTTTTATACATTGAAATTTTGTTTTATCTCTCACAGACTACTGAAAACCATGAAGTGGTGTTAATACAGCATCACACGTTTACATTCATCAACGTATTGAACAAAATCGGACATTATTTAATATATCTTGGACAATGTCACACAAATTATCTAGTCACATTTAAAGTACCAGAATCTAGCCTGGACTTGTATCACGATGACTAGACAACGATATAGAATACATATTATATAGATACAAACATCCATGACTCGGGTACAAATATTCATATTCATCATACAAATATTTGTCCCTTACGGGATTCGAACCCGCGACCCTCGGCACAGCAGGCAGGTTCACTACCAACTGTGCTACCGGGCTGTCATATGATTTCATTATTCGTGAGAGGAGACCGTTTTCCCAGCAGTGGGATCCTACAGGCTACTCACTTATTTGTGAAAACTCGGTCAAGAGCGTGTCGGACTCGCCCATGATAGGATTCCGTAGTCATTGGACTCGAAGTAGGAAATAACTATTAATAAATTGTTTTTCTTACTTAACAAAATTTCAGCGCGCCAACGTTAGCGCCCTCTAGTTACAAATGTCAAAATCCGTTTTAGTTTGGTTTTTCCGACACGATTTGATGAAATTAATTTCCAAATTGTTATCAGATAACCGGTCTAGGTAATTTAGATAAATTTTCTGGCGGCCCGGTAGCACAGTCGGTAGTGAACCTGTCTGCTGTGCCGAGGGTCGCGGGTTCGAATCCCGTAAGGGACAAATATTTGTATGATGAATATGAATATTTGTACCCGAGTCATGGATGTTTGTATCTATATATGTATTCTATATCGTTGCCTAGTCATCATAATACAAGTCCAGGCTAGATTCTGGTACTTTAAATGTGACTAGATAATTTGTGTGACATTGTCCAAGATATTTTTGAAATGTTAGAATGTAATAAATTATTTAAACGTGGATTATTCTGGCAAGGAAGAACTAAGGAGATGTCATCTGCAATAAGAGTGCATGGAATGCCCACTGTCTTAGGTGAATCGTTTAGAAGCACTCTTTGACTGTTTATTATAAGGAGTAGCCTTGTGGTAGCATTTCCCCTCTGCACGGTATAAGAACATAATTATTATGATCACGTGCATTTACACTCAATTTATTACCTTATCACTAAACGAGACAGCATATAATTGCGAATTAATAATTTTGAATTTAGAACGTTTGTTCGTTTGAGGCTCACACGAGACTACTTTTCATGATTTTTAATAATCAAAATTAGAATCTGAAATTATGGGGAAAAAAATCCAATGTTGCGGATTTCATGTTACCTCGCCTCCCGCAAAAAGTGGCAGAAATGTTTGTTAGTAAAATTACAGGCGTAACTAGTCCCTATATATTATAAGTAGTCAAATGGAACAATATAAAACCTAGCACGCCTGGGGTATTGATTTCGTTACGACTGTTTTCTATGATATTATGTTTTATTACTGTTTAATTTTAATAGTTACAAATCATTGTGTGTTTATGTTCTTAATATAATATCAAAAGCAAACTAAAAGGGTACAAAAAAAAATTTAAAATAAATAAAAAATCTTTATTTCAGATATTATAATCCATATTGATGTTAGTAACACACTTAAATAACTATGTTAGTACAAACACTTAAGTGCAGACCGACCCAGTGCTTAATGAAGCTACTGTCGTATCTACTTGCGACCATCTTCAGAATGCTGCTAGTGCTGGCGCGAACCCTCTGCAGTGCGGCGGCACAGCGTTTGCGGAGCGTGGTGGGAAACCCATCGACATGAGCGTCCGCGAACATGCCTGAAGCACTGCAGAAGCGCGGCAGTCCCAGCAGCATTCTGAAGGCGTTATTATATTGGGTGCGCAGTGCCCTTAGAGATGCCTGGCGATATGCAGTCCACAGATTACAGGTGAACATGGATGTGCAGTACGCTCTAAACAATGTTATTTTTACTTGCGCTGAGCAATGCCTGAATCTGTGGACTATCATATTGGCCCTGACTGCAAGCGCCCTGCGTTCCCTTTCTATGTCTGCATCATCCTGCAGATCTTCTGTCACTATGTGTCCCTGGTATTTGAACTGTGACACTCTTTTAAGAGGTGTTCCATTCAGAGCCAAGACAGGTATGTCTGATGGACACTTCTTACCGGACTTCAATAGCATGAATTCACTTTTGGTTGTATTATATTTCAATCCATGTCTAGATGCATACGCCTCACAAACACTTATCAGTTTTTTGAGGCCACCGATCGACGGGCTGAGCAGCACCATGTCGTCTGCATAACTTATATTATTGACACAGGTACCGTCGATGTGACAGCCGACATGCATGCTGCTGAGCTCAGCGATCAGCTCATTTACATAGAGATTAAAAAGGGTGGGAGACGTAAGCCCACCTTGTCTTACACCGCATTCCAGACCATATGATTCTGACACTACAAATGACCATATGATTCTGACAAATGACGGTCTTATCATTAAAAGCGATTTCTTCTTAAATTGAAGTGTAGCCCTCTTAGAACCTTCTCACAATCACATCAATCTTCTATAAAGCAATTAGTATGTAAATAGTTTGCTGTGACAAGGTTCTACGGTAGCTACGTTTCAAATGAATACTGCATGGTTATAATTTGACTGTTTGTACATTCTTATATACGTAGTAGTAAATGGCTACTCTACAGTTCTCTCTGTCCATTTTGAGTAAACGCTAGGTTATCTCATTTGACGGCCTGTTTTTTTTACATATCTCAATGCTCAGTTATTTGTGGTCTTATTTCAATGTCATTGAAGTCATTGTAACAACTGTAAGGATTTTTTTAAGTTTTTTAATTCAGTGTCAATATTACATTGCTCTCACTGTACCCGTCCGTCGATATTCCGTTGTTATGTATGCAGTACAAAGCTTACCTAGCTGTTGATTTCGTTGTTATTTATGTTATTTTATGGAGTCTTTTTTGCCGTAAAAATAATGTTATCATCAAATAACATGTCATTTTCTTCCACATCACTACATACAAACATGCATCCCGAATTTTCTTCTTCTTCTTCTTATCGTGTGGGCAGAGCCCTGGTGTGAGAGTTTTTTCAGACCGCCTTTCGGCCTCTGACGTGGTTTTTATGTAACGACTACTACCATCAGAGATAGTAGCCGGAACCAACGGCTTAACGTGCCATCCGAAGCACGGAATCATTTTTCTTTTCAGACGATCAGGTGATTCAGCCTGCAATGTCCTAACCAACTGGGGAAAAACGCACAAAGTGACATATCACTAGGTGTCCCCCGTGGGAATCGAACCCACGACCTCCGTATCGAGAGCCAATGCTCTTAACCATTAGACCACGGAGGCAGTTATACACCCTGTATATTATCCCGAATAATATACAGGATGTAAGGGTTGACAGTTGCATTACTTTAATTAGGTGATTGTACTCATGATTAATTTTATAGTTTTATACTTCTATCTGTGCAATAAATATTAATTTATGTATTTTATGTGGTGTAGCTACCTTTCAAGTACGTATGCATTATTTAGGGTATCAAAATAATGCATACGGCATTATTTTGGGTAGTTAAGGCTATCAAACTGAATAACTTCCACTATGGATTTGACGTCAAAAAAAATTCACTGTCCAACACATTTAAGGGTATATTTTCGTTTGTGACGTCATCACTTGCCGTACTATGGAAAAAATCAGAAACAAGTAGAGGTTTGCAGTTGTCAAAAGATGTCAAAGATTGAATTTGTTCGCCATTTTGTATGGTAATCAGACTGTTTCATTTTTACTAAAATATTTCAAAAATGTTGTGTCTTTTCTAATCGTATTTCAAAAAATCGATTCATTAGTTTTTTTATATTTATATTATCTTTCTTTTTACGTAAGCTGTAAATTTAACCGTGTAACATAATCTTCTAAAAATGTTCCTAAAGTAACCCCATTTTTCGACAAACAGAGTCCGGATTTTACGCGATTACTAAAATAAATTATATGAAACGTACAAAAAAACGATTCATTTGATTTTTAAGTAAAGGCAGATCTTTTATTATCAATATAATACACTGGATTTGCAATAGCATATCACCGAAAACAATGTTCCTGAAAGTTGGGGTTTTTGAGAATATACCCCTAAGTCGAGTCGTTACTGAAGTTTTGTATCTGAAACAATAATCAACATTCTCAATGCTTGTAAGTTATCAGATTTTCGTTAAAATATACAGTTACAATGCTAGAATAATTAATTTAAGATATTTGTGACACTATCACTTTAAAACCACCACCCACCACCATTTTGACTAAAATCTGACAATATACAAGCTTAGAGATTTGTTTCTAGATTCTAGATTATTCCTCAAAATTTTCATTGACTTTAATTAGTAACTGTCGAAAATATAACCGGACTTCGTTTATATGGAGCGCGCTTTAAATTATATCCTCTTATGGTACTAAAACATTTTTAGGAGCATGGTATCAAACTGTAGGGTCTGCGGAACCACAGTGCAGTAAACGAGCATAGAACGCGTTTACAAGACAAACAGTGCACAGTGCAAAAAGTTGGACTTGCTTTATGCGTGATTTAGATGATCTTCCAAAGGTAGTTGAGATTGTAATAAAATAAAAAACCATTTTTTACTATTTTTTTATTGGTAATTTGCTGCGTTTTACTACGATAACTGGCAACATAGTACATTAGATCCCCAAGTGTAACAGCCCTAAAATTAACACTATGAATTGCGAAAATATTTAACATGTCTTATCTTTGTTATTCTTCAAATAAATTAAACTGTCGTAAGTAGCATATATCACATTATCATTACTATCGAAAGCTAAATCACAACAATTATCAACATCCATCTTTTTCTCTAAAGACGAACTCTTTTTATCAATCTTATAAATAGCTTCTGTATCACACATGTATGCATTACCATGTACGTCGACTGCTAACGCAGTAACATACTTATTGCTGTACAACACTGCGTCTTTGCTACCTTTCTTTTGACCATATAATCCAGTATAATTATTGTAAAATATAACACCTTCACCGTCAATAACGAATTCAAAAATTTTATTATCTTTCAGATCTTTGCTCTTCTCTATATTTCCATCGATGTAAGTATACATGAACTTATACGGATATTCAGTAAAATATAAAACATCTTTGAAGAATATTCTCTTTATATCTTTACCTTCTGCTGCATATAATTCGGAGTTATGGTTTTTAGGATCATATTTGTATATTCCATTGTTCCCTCCTATATAAATTTCATGGGTATTCTGATCAACAGTTTGTGTTATTCCGCCCGGGACATCATTGATGTCTTTAAATTCTTTAGTATTAAGATCAATAAGAGCTGAATTTACGTTCGTAACATAATTATTGTTACTGAAGTACATTATGCTGAAATTGTAACTGAAGTACATTACGTTGGCATTAAAGTCCACAGCTAGATTGGATGGATAGATTAAATTGGTTTTTAATATTTCTTTGTCATAGTATTTGCCATCGAAGATAACTCCATTACCTGTGCCATTACATTCAGTATCTCGTACGACTCCAGCGTTAACCACTGTCAATGTTATTAGTAGGAGATAGAGATTCATTTTGAAGATCTGAAACAGAAAAAAATATAATTTATATATATTATATTTATCGGCACGAGGAGGATGGATAGGTGAGAATGGTAGTAGTACCTCATCTGCTGTATCGACTTTCTGAGATTTTTCTGCGCTCATCTCTCATTAAGAAATCCGTATGTAATTTAAACAAATATTTATTTTAGCTAAATTATCTAATTTTCAATAATTTATTTATTATTATTTATTTTATTTAATAAGAATCAGCAAATGATTCATGTCACATTTAAACGTGTGGATGTATAAAATACCATCGTTTTTTTTGCTATGTCATATTTTAAAGAACAGTGGCGGATTCGTATGTTATTTTGGTCAGACATACCGTACATCAATGAAACTTAGCATAACGTGTAGATTGAAATACAACTAACAAAAAAGTTTAATGTTTGTAACCTATAGAGGTTTGAGAAAAGATGATTCTCCTTATACTTAATACAAGAAAGACAAGATAAAAAGAATGAAAAAAGATGATGATGAGGATAGTTAAGATGAATTAAGTGTGTGGACCTCATTATCTTTTTCATTAGATAGTCCACTCAATCTTCTATACATTCATGGTTTCTATTTAAACAAATTCACAATAACCGTATAATATTATGATACTGACAGGAATCGAAAGACGACACTATCATATCAGTTCAATCAAACCAAAGATGGTCAAAAAATGTCTAGGTGATGAGATCATATTCGGTGAAAATGGCTGTCACAGTTGCGTTTTGCTACTGCTTTTTAATAATTAAAATCTTACCTTATTATGAGCTGGCCTAAATGGTTATAGATCTTAAACTGTCGCAATCACACCACACCACAGTTTTTTATAGATTACAATTTTGTTTTACCTCTCACAGGCTACCGAAAACCGTGGAGTGGTTTTAATACAAATTCACACGTTTTCTTACCTAACATCCAACGTACTGAACAGAATCGAAAAATATTTAATATGATTTCTTTATTCATGAGAAGAGATCTTTGTACTGCAGTGGGGTGGGATCCAACATGCTTTAACTCATTTATTTGTGAAAACTGGGCCAAGAGCGTGTCGGACTCGCCACGATATGGTTCCGTAGTCATAAGACTCCAATAAGCAGGAAAACTATTAATAAAATGTTTTTCTTACTTAACGACATTTCAGCGCGCCAACGTTAGCGCCCTCTAGTTACAAACGTGAAAATTCATTTTTTATTTGGTTTTTCCGACACGGTTTGTGCTATTACAACATTAAATTGTTTTGATGAAATTAATTTCTAAATTGTGATCAGCAGTGCGATTTTTGAAACTCATTCGTTGAACTCAGCAGTTGTAAATGTCAAAATTACTATCGAGATACGCATCTTTCTACTGTTGATTTGACATTCAAAAAACATACTCCAGGGGTGAGATTTTTGAAAGTCAAATCAGCAGCAGAAAGATGCGTATCTCCACACATTTTCAACTGCTGAGTTCAACGTATGTGATTCAAAAATAGCACTTACGATAACCAGTCTACGTAATATTTGAAATGATGGAATGTTAATAATAAAATTATATTAAGGAGATGTTGTCTGCAATAAGAGTGGCATGGAATGCCCACTATCTTAGGTAAGTCGTTTACTGTAGATCAGGAACAGTATACACCCCAGCACACTTCCTTGGGGTATTGATTTCGTTACGGCTGTTTTCTTTGATATTTCATTTTTTATCACTGTTCACTGTTTCAATAGTTACAAATCATAATTTATGTTGTGTGTTTATGTTCTTAAATTGAAGTGTAGCCCCTCTTAGAACCTTCTCACAATCACATCAACCTTCTATAAAACAATTAATATGTAAATAGTTTGACGTGTCAAGGTTCTACGGTAGCTTCGTTTCACATAAATACTGCGTGGTTATAATTTGTTTGTTTATACAATATTATGATAATAAATGGCTACTCTACAGTTCTCTCTGTCCATTTTGAGTATACGCTAGGTTATCTCATTTGACGACCTGTTTTTTTAACCCCCGTCGCAAAAAGAGCGGTGTTATAAGTTTGACACCTATGTCGGTCTGACTGTCGTTCTGTCTGTCGCTCTGTCTGTCTGTGGCATCGTAGCTCCCAGACGAGTTGACCGATTTCAATACGGTTTTTTAATAGAAAGCAAATTTTTGCGGGAGTGTTCTTAGCTTTGTTTCATGAAAATCGGTTCAGAATTTGTCAAGTAACTTTAAAAATTACGAAAAAAAAAATATTAAAATGCAAATTTAAAAAACCCCAACGACGACGTAGACAAACATATAAAAAGTAAAAAATAATTGGGTCACCTATTATTTTTGATGTAAACAAACGTATGTTTTTCTTTTTAATTATCTTTAAGATATTTTAGGTCATATAATGTGTAGGAAACCTCTAAGAGATGACGGCAGATTTTTTAAAATTACTTACGGTCCCTGAAACACTAATCAACCTATCGATTAGGTGACCCAATTATTTTTTATTTTAAACAATAGATTGTCTCAATATGAATGTCTCTTGGGGTGGTTGGGGATCTACCTCCTAGCGGTCCACCCCGGGCAACGGCATCACAAGCTACCAAGTTTGTGGTGGCGGCTGAACGATCCCCCACAGCGGTGTGGTAGGCTCCGCAAGGAGCCGCCTGGCTCGCGACCACCCTCCTGCCGGAGTCTGGCGCCAAGCACCTTGCTGCGTTCTGTCAGTGTGCAGGAGTGCCAGTGCCATTCTGGGTAAGCTCGCTACATCTTCGACCCCATCTTTGTCCTGTGGACTAGATTGAGGTCAAGAGCAAACCCATAGATAATAAAATAAAATAAAAAACTTAGTTATTTGTGGTCTTATTTCAATGTCATAGAAGTTTCTTTAGCTTCACGTTATGTCGTGAATTGTGATTGTCTAATAGTAAAAGGGTACTACTAGATGGTCGTATTTTTAATGAAACACTCGTTCAGACTTTTAGGTATAATGTTGAACCAACGTAGACATAGTATATACAGATAGGTATAACTTGGAAATAGGGTCTATTCGGTTATAGGGAATAGGAGAAAACTCTTGGACCTAATGTATCTCCACAAAACTGTCAACAATGTAGTAGACCTTGACTAAACATCTGTACCCCAAGCCGTAGTTTCCAAGTAGGTGTCTACTCGTATAAACTTTTCCGGGATCACGGCCACAGAACTAATCTTGGATTGAACTCCCCTATTGCCGGAATGATTCGATTATACAATTATATACCAAACTCTATTAATGTGTACATATTTTTTGATAGTAGGTATATGTTTAGGAAAATATAGGTATTATAATTACCTCACTAGTTTTAGCTAGCTCTTAGCTAGCTATCTTTTAAAATTACTTACTGATTGTTTTATTATTTTTTATGCATGTTTGTTCTGTTTTGCTTCTGGTTCTTGTTAAAATTGTTTTATTTTTGGTGAATCTAAGTAATGGCATTATACTTTGCTTAAAAATGTTTAACTGTAATTTGTGTGTTCCATATAATTGTATTGTATCTTGTCCTTGTGTTTTATACTAGCTGTGGTAGCCTGTAAGTAGATGAACACAATGTTTGCCTAATTTTTGTAGTTTCTTGGGTTTGTAAGGTGTTTATTCGTTGGTAACCCTAAATAAATAAATAAATAGGATTGTCTTGCGATTGATGCAGCGCCCGCGGCGCGCTGACGATGACGAGGCCCCTCCCCCTGCACCCCCGCTCCTGCGGGTCTGCGACCGGTTTGGTGTAGCTAGGCCACACTGTGAGCTAGCCTCACGCGCTGCATGCTGCGTGAACAGTAATAACATTTAATAATTCGGAGTACGCTAAAAATACAAACTAAGTCTGGTTATAATTTCAAAACTCACCAATTAAAAAACAATTTCAAAACCAATCTTTATGCTTGTACGTTATCCGATTTTCGTTCAAATATACATTTTCAATGCTAGGATTAATTTAAGATTTGTATGGAAATCTTTGAGACACTGTAACTTTTAAACTATTATGCACTTTAATGAAAATCTGAAAACATACAAGCATAAAGATTAGATTCTAGATTGTTTCTGAAAAATGTCATTGACTATGGTTCATATTGAAAATATAACCAGACTACGTTTGTACGGACCGGGCTCCGAATTATATCCTCTTATAGTACTACTAAAACACAGCAGGGTATCAAACTGTAGGGTCTGCGGAACCACAGCGCAGTACCTAAACGAGCATAGAACGCGTATGTACAAGACAAGTGCACAGTGCAACAAAAAAAGATGGTCTTGCCTCATGCTTGATTTAGACGTTCTTGCAAAGGTAGTAGAGATTTTATTATATAAAAAGCCAACTTTTTTTCTATTTTTATTGGTGATTTGCTGCTTTTCACTCTAAAAGCGGGCAACACTATTTATTATTAACACGACGAATGGTGAAGATATTAAACATGTCTTATCGTTGTTATTCTTCAAATATATTAAACTGTCGTAAGTAGAATATATCACATTATCATTACTATCGAAAGCTAAACCAGTACAATTATCAGCATCCATCTTTTTCTCAAAAGACAAACTTTTTTTATCTATCTTATTAATAGCTTCGGAATCACACATGTATGCATTTCCATGTACTATCAGCATAGTTCACGCTGGACCCCACTAAGATCTAATTTTGCTTGTAGCGCCCGTCCGCTACCTCGCGTATGACATCCAATAGCGTCACGGTAGCACCATAAAGTTTTTTTGCTTCGTCCCTTTTTACGTTGGTTGTATTCTAACTATAATAGGAATAAACTAAAACAATATTTTCTGTGCTAAGAACTCAATATTTAGTTGTTAGGGTCCCGTGCCCAAAGGGTCTGCTACAAAAAGTAAAAATTCATGGGGCTGGATTAATTTTCTTTTTATTGCTATATCGTAAAAACGGTAACACAAATAAACGTTAAACTAGGTGTAATTATAATGCATACTTTAACGTAAAACAAATAATCAAAACTAGCCAAGTATTGAGTCCGGCTCACGCTAAGGATTCTAGTCAAATCGCAATATTTTCGGTAAAGTGTATACGGAACCCTCGGTGCGAGTGTCCGACTCGCACTTGTTATAATTTATGTCATGTCTTCAAAGCTCGATGTGTCGGGAACTGACTATCCTAGTAAAGCAAGTATCCGAGTAGGCCCCACTTGGAGCAGGTAGTGAGCAGGATCGGTTGTGAACTGTAATTGTCTAACCAACTTTCGCTACACCATCTGTTTTACAGATGTTTTTTTAGTTGCTTATTGGTTGAGTTGATTCGTGCAATGTACAGCCGATCCAGTACATGCGTCCGATCATCCGCTGGTACCACCGATAAGTTCAATGTGGCTGTAGGTTTGCACCAAGGGTCGGCTTTAAGTCCTTACCTCTTCTTGTTGATTATGGATGCTTTGACATCGGACATACAGGAAGAGGCACCCTGGTGCATGCTGTTTGCCGACGACATTGTTCTTGTCGGTGAAGATGGACTCGAGGTCCAGAGCAGATTGGCAAAATGGCAGCAAAAACTGGAGAGTGTTGGCTTGAAAATTAGCAGAACTAAAACGGAACATTTGTTCTGCGATTTCGGCGGTCTCTCCAGTTGCATGCCTATTGCCCTTGATGGCGTGCCTTTGCCAGTCTGCCCCGACTTCCGGTACCTCGGTTCACTAATACAAAACGATGGAGAGATAGATCGCGACGTGAAGCACCGAATCAACTCAGGGTGGATGAAGTGGCGGCTGGTTACGGGAACGATTTGCGACTCCCGAATCCCCCTCAAATTGAAGGGAAAAATATATAAGAGTATAATAAGACCTGTCGTTATGTATGGATCAGAATGTTGGGCCACAAAAGGGACGGATGAGAAACGACTGCATGCAGCTGAGATGCGAATGTTGAGATGGATGTGTGGTGTAACTAGAATGGACAAGATTAGGAATGAGTATATTAGAGGAAGTTTGAAAGTAGCACCTATGACGGAAAAATTGCAGGGTAATAGATTATCGTGGTATGGGCATGTAATGCGGAGGGGTGAGTGTCATGTTACGAGACGAGTGTTAAGTATGAATGTGGATGGCAGTGGTAGGAGAGGCAGGCCGAAGAAAAGATGGATGGATTGTGTGAAGAATGATATGTGTAAAAAGGGGGTGAGTGTTGAGACGACGGCTAAGAGAGATGAATGGAAGAGGATGACATATTGCGCCGACCCCAAATAATGGGAAATGGGCAAGAGAATGATGATGATTGGTCAACAAGATAAAGGGCGGGACTAGCCGTGATGGTCACTTGCAAAGGAAAAATGTTCAAAAAGGGTCCAGCGTGAACTATGTTGATAGTACGTCGACTGTTAACGCATTCACAACCAACTTATCGCTGTACAACACTGCGTCTTTGCTACCTTTCTTTTGACCATAAAATCCAGTACCATTAGTGTAAAATATAACATCTTCACCATCAATAACGAATTCCTTAGTTTGAATATCTTTCAAATCTTTGTTCAACTCTATATTCCCATCGATGTAAGTATACATGCGAAAACGTGGCCACTCAGAAAAATACAAAACATCTTTGAAAAATACTCTATATATAAATTTGCCTTCTGCAGTTTCTGCATATAATTCGGACTTATGGTTTTTAGGATCATATTTGTATACACCAATGCGTCCTCCTATATAAACGTCGTGGGTTTTCTGATCAACAGTGTGTGTTTTTCCGCTCGGAACATCATTGATGTCTTTAAATTCTTTAGTATTAAGATCAATAAGAGCCGATTTTTTTATAATAATATTATCCTTAAAATAACTGAAGTACATTATGTTGGCATGGTAGTCTACAGCTATATCAGATGGATTGGTTAAATTGGTTTTCAATATTTCTTTGTCATAGTATTTGCCATCGAAGATAACTGCGTCACGTTCAGTATCTGGTACGACTCCTGCGTTGGCGAGTGTCAATGTTACTAGTAGGAGATAGATATTCATTTTGAAGATCTGAAATAGAACAAATATAATTTATTTCAAATTTATTCTTTATTGTCATCACAGGTGTAATACACGTCAAACTGAGCCCAAAGAGCCTGGTAGGCAGATATAACTCCGTGTGTGGTAGGGGGGAGGGGGGGTTAAAGTACTGGACTGCCAGTTCTCAGAATTAACATTCTAGCGGATGCATTTGAACTCTTGGGTCAAGTTTGGTGTCGTTTTCGGGTAAATAGATGATGGCCAATTCATTCCTCATACCAGTTTTTTAGGGTTCATTAGCAAAAAATTTAGTAATCCCTAAAATAATAAAATTTCAGTACTAAAATAATGCAAATAAACCCTTATATTTTCAGATTTATGTTTGAAAAGTGATATTATAAAAAACACTTTCTGAAAGCCCATTTAATGTCAATTTTAAAAAGATTATCAATTGATATCAATATATCTATTTTCAGTGTAGAATTAAATATTAATCGTACTGCGGCGTTCGGCTGCGGTACGAAAAAACACTGGAAAAATGCATTGTAGCCAGTTGTGTGATTAAGATTAACAAAAAACCAGTCAAGCGCAAGTCGAACTTGTGCTGCGAGGGTTCCGTACCACACACAATACATTTGTGTTAATGTGCCGAGTTCCGAGCCTAAAGTTCGACTCAAACTTGACCAGTTTTTATTCATTGTTGTTTTACTTTAGAGTTTTAACAATAATTAATACAAGTTTGATGTGTTTATGTATTGTCGTTTTCACGATAGAACAAAATAAAAAAACGTTTCTTGTATACCCTTAAGTTTTACCACCATAATAACAGGTCTATTATGTGAAAATTTCAACCGACTGCCTATTTCGATTCAAAAGATACAGCATTTTGAACGTAGCATGGACAGACGGACGAACGGATAGCGTAGGGCGTAAGCGTTAGTAATAGAGTCCCGTTGGCCCCCTTTGGGTACGGAACCTTAAAAATAAGAAAAGAAAGAAGAGCTGTTGTAGACATAAATTTAATACATTATGTTTTTAATATTATGTAATAAAAATTATGTATGGCAGTGAGTGCTGGGTATGGCAGAAGAAGCATGCAAGTAAAATTAATGCTGTTGAAATGCGTTCCTTGCGAAGTATGTGTGGTGTCACGATGAGAGATAGAGTGAGAAATTGTGTAATAAGAGATCGATGTAAATTGAAAGAAGATGTTGTGACAAGAATAGAGAAAGGTATGCTTCGTTGGTTTGGTCATGTGGAAAGGATGAGTGACAGCAGATGTACGAAAGAGATATATGTTGCTAATGTGAGTGGAAGTGTCGGCAGAGGGCGCCCTCGTAGGACGTATGCTGATCAAATCAGTTGCGTCCTACAAAAAGGGGAGGTGCGGAGTACTCGAAACCGACGGGCATGTATGAAGAGATGTATGGATGTGCATGAGGCAAAAGAGGTATGTAAAGATCGTAGTAAGTGGCGCGCCCTGGTCTCTGCCTACCCCACTGGGAAAGAGGCGTGACGTTATAGATAGATAGATAGATAGATAGATAGTAATAAAAATGTTCTCAGCAGGAGTAACGAGGCATCAGTCTACTCAGTGTCGTTGGCAATTGTACGCCAAGGTTTTAATTGAGAGAATATTGACTGCCACGGTAGCAAAAATCTGGGATGTGCAAACAGGTTTTCGGAAGGGGATGGGATATGCGTTGATCAAGTTTACGGTTTGCGGTGCATTTCCCAAAATATTTAGCTTAAAACCTAAAAGACACCTTCTTAGATTTAGAGAAAGCTTATGATTATGACAGAGTGAGGAGGGATGAATTCTGGGTGGGATACTCTCGAAAATTTTTCCATACATTGAGTGATCCACCCTACTATACAGGGTTATTTGTAATTCGACGTATTCCTTTCAGGACGTTAAAGGGCAGCCTAAATGCAATTATGTGAACCCCCATATGTGGGGTCGGAAATTAATAGTTTTCGAGATATTTGGAATTTAATATTAAATAATAAATAAATAAATAAAAAAAAATAATAAAAAAATTTAAATATAATAAATATATATATATTTTTTAATTTTTTTTTTAATTTTTAACTTAATATATTTTTTTTTTTTTTTCTATATCGTTGTCTAGTCATCATAATACAAGTCCAGGCTAGATTCTGGTACTTTAAATGTGACTAGATAATTTGTGTGACATTGTCCAAGATATTTATTATTATTTAATGTTTTTTACAAAAACACCAATTTTTTCACACTTTTTCTTAAATAAATAAAAATATGCTTTTTCTATGGCGTCGATTTGAATTTTTATTCAAGGCTTACACTTTTTCCGAGATTCTGTCATAAATCAATGTCCAATCATACGGAGCAATTGAAAATAAATCAATAACAATGACGGTAAATTTTTGAAAAAAGTTAGAAAATCTTGAAATCAAGCTTTTTTTCTCAAAAAAATTGTATGAAAAAAAGTGTGTGTTTTACTGAAGTAACTTCCTTGTTTTGTTAGTTTTCTAAAAATGTATAAATTTTGTAGAAATAAATGGAATTACAATAACAAATAAAGATTTTTTTACTTAGTACGTGATACGTAGAGGCAACATTCTCATGAAGAAAAATTTTACGAAAATTCTTTTGATAACATTATTTATTAATTTAAATCTACACATCATACTCAAAGTGAGCCCCTCGGTTCCGAACACATTCACGCAAGCACTTTCTTAGTTCACTTTTAGTTTCTCTTGAAGTAAAGGCAAAATCTCATTACCTCTGCTGCGTTTATTATGCGCTGCCTTAAATCTTCTACGTCGTTTACTGAGGTTTGATGAACAAGGTCTTTTATGTATCCCCAGACATAAAAATGACACGGGGTCAAGTCGGGGCTTCTTGCAGACCATGTATTGGTGGTCCTCTACCAATCCATTTGTAACAACAACACTTTATTCGAACAAGTTTCAAGTCGGGCCAGCAACGTAACCATTTGAGGGATTGGTAGAGGAGGGCCACTCCTTGGCTTGCAAGAAGCCCCGACTTGACCTCATATAATTTTTATGTCTGGGGACACAATGAAAGACCTTGTTTATCAAACCCCAGCAAACGACGTAGAAGACTTAAGGCAGCGCACAATAATGCGCGGAGGTAATGAGATTTTACCTTTACATTAAGAGTAACTAAAAGTGAACTAAGAAAGTGCTTGCGTGAATGTGTTCGGAACCGAGGGGTATCACTCTGAGTATGATGTGTAGATTTAAATAAATAAATAATGTTATCAAAGGAATTTTCGTAAAATTTTTCCCCATGAGTTGTTGCCTCTGCGTAACACATTCTAAGTAAAAAATCTTTATTTGTTATTGTAATTCCATTTATTTCTACAACATTTATACCATTTTAGAAAGCTTATAAAACGAGGAAGTTATTTCAGTAAAACGCACACTTTTTTTCATACAATTTTTTTGAGAAAAAAAGCTTGATTTCAAGACTTTCTAATTTTTTTTCAAAAATTATCCCCCATTGTTATTGATTCATTTTGAATTGCTCAGTATGATTGGACATTGATTTATGAAAAAATCTCGGAAAAAGGGTTAGCTATGAACTAAAATTCAAATCGACGCCATAGAATAAGCATATTTTTATTTATTTAAGAAAAAATGTGAAAAAATGGGTTTTTTGTAAAAAACCTTAAATTCCAAATATCTCGAAAACTATTAATTTCCGACCCCACATATGGGGGTTCACATAATTGCATTTAGGCTGCCCTTTAACGTCCTGAAAGGAATACGTCGAATTACAAATAACCCTGTATACACTATTACCTATTTAGCGTACATACCGGGAAACGGGTATACAATTATTACTTTAATTAAAATTTAACTTTGATTTTATTATTTTCTTTTTTAAATTATATTATTTTCCAGAAAGACTGTAATGGTGAAAACAAAAAGCTATTATATTTCATAAATATAATAGGGCTATGCTGAGATCTCAATATAATCTAGTTAGGTACCTACTGAAATAAATATAATCTTACCTTGTGATTAGCTCGCCTAAATGCTTATAGATCTTACACTTAAACAATGAATGTCGCAATCACACCAAACCACAGCGTTTTATACATTGAAATTTTGTTTTATCTCTCACAGACTACTGAAAACCATGAAGTGGTGTTAATACAGCATCACACGTTTACATTCATCAACGTATTGAACAAAATCGGACATTATTTAATATATCTTGGACAATGTCATACAAATTATCTAGTCACATTTAAAGTACCAGAATCTAGCCTGGACTTGTATTACGATGACTAGACAACGATATAGAATACATATTATATAGATACAAACATCCATGACTCGGGTACAAATATTCATATTCATCATACAAATATTTGTCCCTTACGGGATTCGAACCCGCGACCCTCGGCACAGCAGGCAGGTTCACTACCAACTGTGCTACCGGGCTGTCATATGATTTCATTATTCGTGAGAGGAGACCTTTTTCCCAGCAGTGGGATCCTACAGGCTACTCACTTATTTGTGAAAACTCGGTCAAGAGCGTGTCGGACTCGCCCATGATAGGATTCCGTAGTCATTGGACTCGAAGTAGGAAATAACTATTAATAAATTGTTTTTCTTACTTAACAAAATTTCAGCGCGCCAACGTTAGCGCCCTCTAGTTACAAAAGTCAAAATCCGTTTTTTATTTGGTTTTTCCGACACGATTTGATGAAATTAATTTCCAAATTGTTATCAGATAACCAGTCTAGGTAATTTAGGTAAATTTTCTGGCGGCCCGGTAGCACAGTCGGTAGTGAACCTGTCTGCTGTGCCGAGGGTCGCGGGTTCGAATCCCGTAAGGGACAAATATTTGTATGATGAATATGAATATTTGTACCCGAGTCATGGATGTTTGTATCTATATATGTATTCTATATCGTTGCCTAGTCATCATAATACAAGTCCAGGCTAGATTCTGGTACTTTAAATGTGACTAGATAATTTGTGTGACATTGTCCAAGATATTTTTGAAATGTTAGAATGTAATAAATTATTTAAACGTGGATTATTCTGGCAAGGAAGAACTAAGGAGATGTCATCTGCAATAAGAGTGCATGGAATGCCCACTGTCTTAGGTGAATCGTTTAGAAGCACTCTTTGACTGTTTATTATAAGGAGTAGCCTTGTGGTAGCATTTCCCCTCTGCACGGTATAAGAACATAATTATTATGATCACGTGCATTTACACTCAATTTATTACCTTATCACTAAACGAGACAGCATATAATTGCGAATTAATAATTTTGAATTTAGAACGTGTGTTCGTTTGAGGTTCACACGAGACTACTTTTCATGATTTTTAATAATCAAAATTAGAATCTGAAATTATGGGGAATAAAATCCAATGTTGCGGATTTCATGTTACCTCGCCTCCCGCAAAAAGTGGCAGAAATGTTTGTTAGTAAAATTACAGGCGTAACTAGTCCCTATATATTATAAGTAGTCAAATGGAACAATATAAAACCTAGCACGCCTGGGGTATTGATTTCGTTACGACTGTTTTCTATGATATTATGTTTTATTACTGTTTAATTTTAATAGTTACAAATCATTGTGTGTTTATGTTCTTAATATAATATCAAAAGCAAACAAAAAGGGTACAAAAAAAAATTTAAAATAAATAAAAAAATCTTTATTTCAGATATTATAATCCATATTGATGTTAGTAACACACTTAAATAACTATGTTAGTACAAACACTTAAGTGCAGACCGACCCAGTGCTTAATGAAGCTACTGTCGTATCTACTTGCGACCATCTTCAGAATGCTGCTGGTGCTGGCGCGAACCCTCTGCAGTGCGGCGGCACAGCGTTTGCGGAGCGTGGTGGGAAACCCATCGACATGAGCGTCCGCGAACATGCCTGACGCACTGCAGAAGCGCGGCAGCTCCAGCAGCATTCTGAAGGCGTTATTATATTGGGTGCGCAGGGCCCTTAGAGATGCCTGGCGAAATGCAGTCAACAGATTACAGGTGTACATGGATGTGCAGTACGCTCTAAACAATGTTATTTTTACTTGCGCTGAGCAATGCCTGAATCTGTGGACTATCATATTGGCCCTGACTGCAAGCGCCCTGCGTTCCCTTTCTATATCTGCATCATCCTGCAGATCTTCTGTCACTATGTGTCCCAGGTATTTGAACTATGACACTCTTTTAAGAGGTGTTCCATTCAGAGCCAAGACAGGTATGTCTGATGGACACTTCTTACCGGACTTAAATAGCATGAATTCACTTTTGGTTGTATTATATTTCAATCCATGTCTAGATGCATACGCCTCACAAACACTTATCAGTTTCCTGAGGCCACCGATCGACGGGCTGAGCAGCACCATGTCGTCTGCATAACTTATATTATTGACACAGGTACCGTCGCGTCGATGTGACAGCCGACATGCATGCTGCTGAGCTCAGCGATCAGCTCATTTACATAGAGATTAAAAAGGGTGGGAGACGTAAGCCCACCTTGTCTTACACCGCATTCCAGAACATATGATTCTGACACTACAAATGACCATATGATTCTGACAAATGACGGTCTTATCATTAAAAGCGATTTCTTCTTAAATTGAAGTGTAGCCCTCTTAGAACCTTCTCACAATCACATCAATCTTCTATAAAGCAATTAGTATGTAAATAGTTTGCTGTGACAAGGTTCTACGGTAGCTACGTTTCAAATGAATACTGCATGGTTATAATTTGACTGTTTGTACATTCTTATATACGTAGTAGTAAATGGCTACTCTACAGTTCTCTCTGTCCATTTTGAGTAAACGCTAGGTTATCTCATTTGACAACCTGTTTTTTTTACATATCTCAATGCTCAGTTATTCGTGGTCTTATTTCAATGTCATTGAAGTCATTATAACAACTATAAGGATTTTTTTAAGTTTTTTAATTCAGTGTCAATATTACATTGCTCTCACTGTACCCGTCCGTCGATATTTCGTTGTTATGTATGCAGTACAAAGCTTACCTAGCTGTTGATTTCGTTATTTATGTTATTTTATGGAGTCTTTTTTGCCGTAAAAATAATTAACCCAGTAAAATTAGATAAATCAGAAGAAATAATTTCCGGAGTTTTGGCACTTTTTTTAAACGTTCCTTTGGTACGTAATATTGAAAAAAAAAAAAAGTCCTGGTGACGGGGGGGGGGGGGGGGGGGGTGAGCTCGAGGAAGGGGGGGGCTCTAAAGGTGACTTTTTTCAGTTTTTCACTTATTTCTTGAAATCTGAAAGTCGTATCGAAATACTTTGTATGGACAAATTAAACCTAACAAAATTTCCTACAAAACAAGTGGTATGCATTTTTGTCATAGAACTTAACCTTTGAGGGCTACGGGGCCGAGAAAGTAACAGCATTTCAAAAATTATGAAATTTGTATGGCGACCCTCATGAAAGTTGAAGATTACAACAAAATGATTTCATATTCTTAATCAGCAGCCCCGAAAACCCCCAGATACAAATTTTCAGTCGGTTCGGGGAACCCTTAAAAGCTGCATTGGCGTTTGAAATTTCCATGGTAGCCATCTTGGATATCGCAATTTTGGATTTTTTTCACCGCCAACCAAATCTGACCAGGGTCCTCTATGACATTTGTTCTAGGTCCATAACCCTATCTGTCATAGTTTCCGCGGGCCGTTGACCTCATCCATCAGGAGTCGACCTTCTGAGGAAGTCAAAGTTTTCCCTGTATCACCAAGGCATCCATATGATGATCCCCAAATGTCATCCTTGTACCGTAAGGGGAACCCGGAGATCAATTGGAGGTTTTTGGTTGACCCCCCCTCCCCCCCCCCCACATGGTTATTAGATAAATACCCGTATAATTGTTCACCGGGTTTCCCCCATTCAACGTATAGTAAAATGATTGTAGGGATCATCATAAGGATGCCCTGGCGATAAAAATAATATTTCGACTTCCTCAGAAGGTCGACTCCTGACGGATGAGGTCAACGGCCCGCGGAAACTATGACAGATAGGGTTATGGACCTTGAACAATTGTCATAGAGGACCCTGGTCAGATTTGGTTGGCGGTGAAAAAAATCCAAAATTGCGATATCAAAGATGGCTGCCATGGAAATTTCAAACGCCAATGCAGCTTTTAAGGGTTCTCTGAACCGACAGAAAATTTGTATCTGGGGGTTTTCGGGGTTGCTGATTAATAATATGAAATCATTTTGTTGTAATCTTCAACTTTCATGAGGGTCGCCATACAAATTTCATAATTTTTGAAATGCTGTTACTTTCTCGGCCCCGTAGCCCTCAAAGGTTAAGTCCTATGGCAAAAATGCATACTACTTGTTTTGTAGGAAATTTTGTCAGGTTTAAAAACATTTCGATACGACTTGCAGATTTCGAGAAATAAGCGAAAAACTGAAAAAAGTCACCTTTAGAGCCCCCCCCTTCCTCGAGCTCACCCCCCGTCACCAGGACTTTTTTTTTTCTTCAATATTACGTACCAAAGGAACGTTTAAAAAATGTTTCAGAACTCCGGAATTTACTTCTCCTGATTGGTATATTTCAGCTTAATTTTACTGGGTTAAATGTTATCATCAAATAACATGTCATTTTCTTCCACATCACTACATACAAACATGCATCCCGAATTTTCTTCTTCTTCTTCTTATCGTGTGGGCAGAGCCCTGGTGTGAGAGTTTTTT
This sequence comes from Agonopterix subpropinquella, assembly GCA_922987775.1. Classification (NCBI taxonomy): domain Eukaryota; kingdom Metazoa; phylum Arthropoda; class Insecta; order Lepidoptera; family Depressariidae; genus Agonopterix; species Agonopterix subpropinquella. The sequence goes on from OV277715.1 coordinate 567,016, forward strand.
CAGACCGCCTTTCGGCCTCTGACGTGGTTTTTATGTAACGACTACTACCATCAGAGATAGTAGCCGGAACCAACGGCTTAACGTGCCATCCGAAGCATGGAATCATTTTTCTTTTCAGACGATCAGGTGATTCAGCCTGCAATGTCCTAACCAACTGGGGAAAAACGCACAAAGTGACATATCACTAGGTGTCCCCCGTGGGAATCGAACCCACGACCTCCGTATCGAGAGCCAATGCTCTTAACCATTAGACCACGGAGGCAGTTATACACCCTGTATATTATCCCGAATAATATACAGGGTGTAAGGGTTGACAGTTGCATTACTTTAATTAGGTGATTGTACTCATGATTAATTTTATAGTTTTATACTTCTATCTGTGCAATAAATATTAATTTATGTATTTTATGTGGTGTAGCTACCTTTCAAGTACGTATGCATTATTTAGGGTATCGAAATAATGCATACGGCATTATTTTGGGTAGTTAAGGCTATCAAACTGAATAACTTCCACTATGGATTTGACGTCAAAAAAAATTCACTGTCCAACACATTTAAGGGTATATTTTCGTTTGTGACGTCATCACTTGCCGTACTATGGAAAAAATCAGATAAAAGTAGAGGTTTGCAGTTGTCAAAAGATGTCAAAGATTGAATTTGTTCGCCATTTTGTATGGTAATCAGACTGTTTCATTTTTACTAAAATATTTCAAAAATGTTGTGTCTTTTCTAATCGTATTTCAAAAAAATCGATTCATTTGTTTTTTTATATTTATATTATCTTTCTTTTTACGTAAGCTGTAAATTTAACCGTGTAACATAATCTTCTAAAAATGTTCCTAAAGTAACCCCATTTTTCGACAAACAGAGTCCGGATTTTACGCGATTACTAAAATAAATTATATGAAACGTACAAAAAAACGATTCATTTGATTTTTAAGTAAAGGCAGATCTTTTATTATCAATATAATACACTGGATTTGCAATAGCATATCACCGAAAACAATGTTCCTGAAAGTTGGGTAAGTCGAGTCGTTACTGAAGTTTTGTATGAAACAATAATCAACATTCTCAATGCTTGTAAGTTATCAGATTTTCGTTAAAATATACAGTTACAATGCTAGAATTAATTTAAGATATTTGTGACACTATCACTTTAAAACCACCACCCACCACCATTTTGACTAAAATCTGACAATATACAAGCTTAGAGATTTGTTTCTAGATTCTAGATTATTCTTCAAAATTTTCATTGACTTTAATTAGTAACTGTCGAAAATATAACCGGACTTCGTTTATATGGAGCGCGCTTTAAATTATATTCTCTTATGGTACTAAAACATTTTTAGGAGCATGGTATCAAACTGTAGGTCTGCGGAACCACAGTGCAGTAAACGAGCATAGACCGCGTTTACAAGACAAGTGCACAGTGCAAAAAGTTGGACTTGCTTTATGCGTGATTTAGATGATCTTCCAAAGGTAGTTGAGATTGTAATAAAATAAAAAACCATTTTTTACTATTTTTTTATTGGTAATTTGCTGCGTTTTACTACGATAACTGGCAACATAGTACATTAGATCCCCAAGTGTAACAGCCCTAAAATTAACACTATGAATTGCGAAAATATTTAACATGTCTTATCTTTGTTATTCTTCAAATAAATTAAACTGTCGTAAGTAGCATATATCACATTATCATTACTATCGAAAGTTAAATCACAACAATTATCAACATCCATCTTTTTCTCTAAAGACGAACTCTTTTTATCAATCTTATAAATAGCTTCTGTATCACATATGTATGCATTACCATGTACGTCGACTGCTAACGCAGTAACATACTTATTGCTGTACAACACTGCGTCTTTGCTACCTTTCTTTTGACCATATAATCCAGTATAATTATTGTAAAATATAACACCTTCACCGTCAATAACGAATTCAAAAATTTTATTATCTTTCAGATCTTTGCTCTTCTCTATATTTCCATCGATGTAAGTATACATGAACTTATACGGATATTCAGTAAAATATAAAACATCTTTGAAGAATATTCTCTTTATATCTTTACCTTCTGCTGCATATAATTCGGAGTTATGGTTTTTAGGATCATATTTGTATATTCCATTGTTCCCTCCTATATAAATTTCATGGGTATTCTGATCGACAGTTTGTGTTATTCCGCCCGGGACATCATTGATGTCTTTAAATTCTTTAGTATTAAGATCAATAAGAGCTGAATTTACGTTCGTAACATAATTATTGTTACTGAAGTACATTATGCTGAAATTGTAACTGAAGTACATTACGTTGGCATTAAAGTCCACAGCTAGATTGGATGGATAGATTAAATTGGTTTTTAATATCTCTTTGTCATAGTATTTGCCATCGAAGATAACTCCATTACCTGTGCCATTACATTCAGTATCTCGTACGACTCCAGCGTTAACCACTGTCAATGTTATTAGTAGAAGATAGAGATTCATTTTGAAGATCTGAAACAGAAAAAAATATAATTTATATATATTATATTTATCGGCACGAGGAGGATGGATAGGTGAGAATGGTAGTAGTACCTCATCTGCTGTATCGACTTTCTGAGATTGTTCTTCGCTCATCTCTCATTAAGAAATCCGTATGTAATTTAAACAAATATTTATTTTAGCTAAATTATCTAATTTTCAATAATTTATTTATTATTATTTATTTTATTCAATAAGAATCAGCAAATGATTCAGGCGTGATCCATGTCACATTTAAACGTGTGGATGTATAAAATACCATCGTTTTTTTTGCTATGTCATATTTTAAAGAACAGTGGCGGATTCGTATGTTATTTTGGTCAGACATACCGTACATCAATGAAACTTAGCATAACGTGTAGATTGAAATACAACTAACAAAAAAGTTTAATGTTTGTAACCTATAGAGGTTTGAGAAAAGATGATTCTCCTTATACTTAATACAAGAAAGACAAGATAAAAAGAATGAAAAAAGATGATGATGAGGATAGTTAAGATGAATTAAGTGTGTGGACCTCATTATCTTTTTCATTAGATAGTCCACTCAATCTTTCTATACATTCATGGTTTCTATTTAAACAAATTCACAATAACCGTATAATATTATGATACTGACAGGAATCGAAAGACGACACTATCATATCAGTTCAATCAAACCAAAGATGGTCAAAAAATGTCTAGGTGATGAGATCATCTTCTTCTTCCTCCTAGACCATGTCCCATTTACTTGGGGTCGGCCTTCCTTGTCCTTCTTCTCCACTGAGCACGGTTTTGTGCTGTGTCGGTGTCGAGCTGAGCTTCTTTAAGGTCTTTTTGGACCGTCGTCCACCAGGTGGCGGGTGGTCTTCCACGAGAACGTTTCGTCGTTGGCAAGTCTAGGGCAAGCTTCACCATATGATCATCTGGACGACGCTGGATGTGACCGTACCACCGTAAGCGTTTTTCTTTGACTTTATCGACTATTGAGGCGACTTTAAAGCTCCCTCTTATGTACTCATTTCGGATTTTGTCTAGCATTGTGACACCCGCTGACCAGCGTAGCATGCGCATTTCTGTTGTGTGTAGTTTGTCAAGGTGTTGCTTGTTGGATGCCCAACATTCGGACCCATACAGTACAGCAGGTCTAATAGCTGTTTTATACATTTGCCCCTTGACCTTAAGAGGCATTTTCCTATCACACATGACGCCTGTGAGTTGTCTCCACTTCATCCATCCTGTCGTAGTTCTATGAGTAACATCTTTGTCAATTTTACCATCGTTGCTAAGTATTGAGCCCAAGTACTTAAATTGTGTCACCGTGGGTAGGGGTATATTTCCTATAGAGATCTGGATGTTATTAGGGTCAGTGACGTCATCGAAAACGCACGACATATGTTCCGTCTTCTTTCTACTGATCTTAAGGCCATTTGTTTCGAGTGCCTCAATCCACGAGTTAAAGTTCTGCTGAAGCTCGTCTACGTTGTCCGAGATCAGAACAACATCATCGGCATAAAGTATGTTCCAAGGCAGTGACATTTGACAGTGCTTTGTGAGATGATCCATGGTAGCATTAAATAACAATGGGCTAAGTGTGGAGCCTTGATGCACACCAACCTCGATTTCAAACATTTCGCCTCTCCCTGCAGGGCTTATGACTTGAGTAGTAACGGATTCGTACATGTCTTGTATAAGGTTAATATAGTATTCAGGCACCAGTTGTTGCCTTAGTGCTTCCCAAATGATGTTTCGAGGGACGTGGTCAAAGGCCTTTTCCAAGTCTATAAAAACCATGTGAAGATTTTTCTTGTTAGTTTTTGCCTTTTCCAGGAGTATTCGAATCGTTTGAATGGCGTCTGATGTGCCCTTTCCGGCCACAAAGCCACATTGGTTCTGAGTTAGGGTTATAATATGTTTCAACCTATTATTTAGCGTTTATAGCTCTATAGTTACTGCAATCTCTAACATCTCCTTTCCCCTTGTAGAATGGTATTAGGAAACTGTTTCGCCATGAGTTTGGGATGGGGCTGCCCTGAATCAGCTTGTTAAACAATTTATACAGCCAAAGTACTCCCTGGTTGCCGAGATGTTTCCAGACTTCTGTAGGTATTTCGTCTGGACCTGGCGATTTATTATTTTTCATTTGCTGTATCGCTCTTTCAATTTCTTCCGGAGCTATGTTTAGGGGTGGTCCCTGTACCGGCTCAGGCCTGCAGTAATCCTGTTTTCTGGGATGAGACACATTAAGTAGGTGTTTATAGTATTCTGTCCATCTGTTGTTAATGTCTTTATCTTGTGTTAGTAGATTGCAATTTTTATCATTTATGTATTTTACGGTTCTTATATCTTTAGTGTTGTTATGGCGCGTTTTAGCTATCTTATGTATATCTAACTCCGACTTAGCTGACTCCAATTTGTTGTAAAATTCGTGATTTGTTTCTGCTATCGATATTGCTACCTGTCTCTTTGTTTGCCTCTTATTTTCCTTATAATTTTTAAAATCAGTTTCGTCCCTTGTAGACTGCCACAGCTTGAAAGCATCTTTCTTAGCTGTAACCGCCTCTTTTACTTCAGCGTTCCACCATTCAGTTTCTTTGTTTGGTCCCTTTTTGCTTCTTGTTCGGCCTAGGTGTTCTTCTGCCTTGCTTATACAGACCTTTTCAAAGTTATCCCACATTTCATTCGGTGACATATTTGTGGTATCCATTGAACTTAAGTTTTCTGAAAGTTCCTTCGTGAATAGTTTACCCGCTGGTTTCCCCAAAGATCTCCATTTAATTTTTGGTGTTAATTTCCGATTTGTTTTGATTGGTTTCGGAAGTTTGTACACGGTGACCAATATTCTATGCTGAGTTGTAAGCGGCTCTCCTGGTATGACCTTGCAGTCTCTAAAGTTACCTAAATGTTTGCGCCTAGCTAGCACATAGTCGATTTGAGTAGCATGTCCTCCACTTTTGTATGTGATTTGGTGGGATTCTTTCTTTTTAAAGAAGGTGTTGATGATGGCTAGGTCGTAGCTGGATGCGAATTCTACGATAGTCTTCCCATCACTGTTACGCGTGCCGTAGCCAAATTCTCCTTGCCATCTCTCCGAGTTTGTGTTATTGGTACCAACATGGCCATTTAGGTCTCCACCCAGGTGTAGCGTTTCTTCTGGTGGTATACTTTGAATAAGCCTACGTAGATCATCCCAAAACGCATCCTTCTCACATTCAGCACAGCCCGTCTGTGGTGCATATGCGGAAATGATATTGAAACAGGGCTGTTTTTCCAGGGCTATCTTTACCGCCATGAGTCTGTCACTTACCCTTTCAACATTTATTAATCTTTGAGTTAAGTCTTCAGATAGCACAATACCAACGCCGTTCTTACCGGTGGTAGTTCCATTATAGATGAGCTTGAACCCATTGCCTATATGCCTTGATTTTGCACCCTTCCACTTGGTCTCTTGCACACAGCATGCATCTAATTGCCTCCTTTTCAGGACGTCGCCAAGTTCGGCACTTCTGCCCGTCATGGAACCTACGTTCCAGGTTGCTAATCGTAATGATGTGCTCGTGTTGGTTCGACCGTCGCTTACGGGGTACGCCCTAGAGTTTATGTTGCATCGACCGTCGCTTGAGGGGGACGCCCTAGTATTTACGCTCATTCTCTTTTTGTGTACTTTCATTTGGACAAGGAATAAAAAATGGCTATGTATTTTACGGCCGGTTGCCACCTGACGCCAAGGCACTAATCCATCTCAGGACTATGAGTGCTGCCGTTGGACCACATGGGTCTCTTCCGCCACCAACTCTAATTACACCACCGTGCCTGACAGTGCATCTCCAACATGACCTAGACACCCCCATATGTGGGGTCAGCTCAATGTAGGGCGTGTGCCCCTTCCGCCTGCTCCACCGTTCCAATGGACTCCATTTCCGCCTTCGCAGCCGTTGGGGTCTTCACCCGTATCCCTGGGCATGGGTTCCGCGTTATACCCCGCAGGTCTGGGTCCCTATCTGAACTTGCCACCAACTCACACCGGCCTACTGAAGTGAGCGGCGCCCACCCCCGCAACATGGACGCGCCAGACAGGAGTTGCTCCAGTGGAGGATAGAAAAGGTGTCTCTATCTTCCCTGGAGCCGGGTTAATGGACTCGTATGTTAACCGAGACCAAAGGCTGGTGATGAGATCATATTCGGTGAAAATAGCTGTCACAGTTGCGTTTTGCTACTGCTTTTTAATAATTAAAATCTTACCTTATTATGAGCTGGCCTAAATGGTTATAGATCTTAAACTGTCGCAATCACACCACACCACAGTTTTTTATAGATTACATTTTTGTTTTACGTCTCACAGGCTACCGAAAACCGTGGAGTGGTTTTAATACAAATTCACACGTTTTCTTACCTAACATCCAACGTACTGAACAGAATCGAAAAATATTTAATATGATTTCTTTATTCATGAGAAGAGATCTTTGTACTGCAGTGGGGTGGGATCCAACATGCTTTAACTCATTTATTTGTGAAAACTCGGCCAAGAGCGTGTCGGACTCGCCACGATATGGTTCCGTAGTCATAAGACTCAAATAAGCAGGAAAACTATTAATAAAATGTTTTTCTTACTTAACGACATTTCAGCGCGCCAACGTTAGCGCCCTCTAGTTACAAACGTGAAAATTCATTTTTTATTTGGTTTTTCCGACACGGTTTGTGCTATTACAACATTAAATTGTTTTGATGAAATTAATTTCTAAATTGTGATCAGCAGTGCGATTTTTGAAACTCATTCGTTGAACTCAGCAGTTGTAAATGTCAAAATTACTATCGAGATACGCATCTTTCTACTGTTGATTTGACATTCAAAAAACATACTCCAGGGGTGAGATTTTTGAAAGTCAAATCAGCAGCAGAAAGATGCGTATCTCCACACATTTTCAACTGCTGAGTTCAACGTATGTGATTCAAAAATAGCACTTACGATAACCAGTCTACGTAATATTTGAAATGATGGAATGTTAATAATAAAATTATATTAAGGAGATGTTGTCTGCAATAAGAGTGGCATGGAATGCCCACTATCTTAGGTAAGTCGTTTACTGTAGATCAGGAACAGTATACACCCCAGCACACTTCCTTGGGGTATTGATTTCGTTACGGCTGTTTTCTTTGATACTTCATTTTTTATCACTGTTTACTTTCAATAGTTACAAATCATAATTTATGTTGTGTGTTTATGTTCTTAAATTGAAGTGTAGCCCCTCTTAGAACCTTCTCACAATCACATCAACCTTCTATAAAACAATTAATATGTAAATAGTTTGACGTGTCAAGGTTCTACGGTAGCTTCGTTTCACATAAATACTGCGTGGTTATAATTTGTTTGTTTATACAATATTATGATAATAAATGGCTACTCTACAGTTCTCTCTGTCCATTTTGAGTATACGCTAGGTTATCTCATTTGACGACCTGTTTTTTTAACCCCCGTCGCAAAAAAGCGGTGTTATAAGTTTGACACCTATGTCGGTCTGTCTGTCTGTCTGACTGTCGTTCTGTCTGTCGCTCTGTCTGTCTGTGGCATCGTAGCTCCAAGACGAGTTGACCGATTTCAATACTGTTTTTTAATAGAAAGCTAATTTTTGCGGGAGTGTTCTTTGCTTTGTTTCATGAAAATCGGTTCAGAATTTGTCAAGTAACTTTAAAAATTACGAAAAAAAAAAATATTAAAATGCAAATTTAAAAAACCCCAACGACGACGTAGACAAACATATAAAAATTAAAAAATAATTGGGTCACCTATTATTTTTGATGTAAACAAACGTATGTTTTTCTTTTTAATTATCTTTAAGATATTTTAGGTCATATAATGTGTAGGAAACCTCTAAGAGATGACGGTAGATTTTTTTAAAATTACTTACGGTCCCCGACACACTAATCAACCTATCGATTAGGAGACCCAATTATTTTTAATTTTAAACAATAGATTGTCTCAATATGAATGTCTCTTGGGGTGGTTGGGGATCTACCTCCTAGCGGTCCACCCCGGGCAACGGCATCACAAGCTACCAAGTTTGTGGTGGCGGCCACCCTCCTGCCGGAGTCTGGCGCCAAGCAGCTTGCTGCGTTCCGTCGGTGTGCAGGAGTGCCAGTGCCATTCTGGGTAAGCTCGCTACATCTTCGACCACATCTTTGTCCTGTGGACTAGATTGAGGTCAAGAGCAAACCCATAGATAATAAAATAAAATAAAAAACTTAGTTATTTGTGGTCTTATTTCAATGTCATAGAAGTTTCTTTAGCTTCACGTTATGTCGTGAATTGTGACTGTCTAATAGTAAAAGGGTACTACTAGATGGTCGTATTTTTAATGAAACACTCGTTCAGACTTTTAGGTATAATGTTGAACCAACGTAGTGTAACACCCTACCCTACCTATCTATATATTATATAATTATATTTAACACGTCTAGATATTTATCGGAGATTTGTAATGGCCTTGAAAACGTGATCGTCTAGTCTAGATATTTAGTGACCCTTTATACGTTGTGTGATTTAAATGGTACGCTGTTATAGATAGGACTTTTATCACAACCCGTGGGAAGTTAAAACTAAATAAATGTAAAGAATCAGTTTAAGATAAACCTGCTAAAAATAAAAGAATAAACACATTTCGAAATGCACAAAATAAGACCTTCACAGTATAGTAAATAAAACATGCAAACTTAGCTATTTTTCCTCATCCAGGATGTTCCAACTCGTACCGCGCAGTTTTCTTTCTTCTGGCCAATCACAATTGTCACTTTGCTATGTTAGTACATAAAGAAATAATAATATATTCCCTAACAGAAGCCCCCTACCGTTACCTGGCCTGGATTGGACCGACATAAATTTCGTTGACCTTTGACTAAACAAAATTAGAGCGATAGAAAGCAAGGAGTCCAGTCCTTTATCGTGCAATGATAACTTCTAGTCACGGTCACAAATTGATGTTTGTCTTGGATGGGGGATTGGCCGTATTAACCGACCTATAAACCCTACTAACAAAACTCTCGGCGACCTCCAGTTTCATGTGCCGAACGAAACCTTAGATTAGAGCTTCCTAGCAGCTAAGTGACCCTAATTTCAGTACCCATGGCAAACCATCCCATTTAATCGTCATCCACTTTCCGATCAACCTTTACGCCTTTCTCAACTCGCTCTACATACATACGTCGTTATGTAATTCGTCTACGCGCGCGGAACTATAATGATAACAAAGAAGCGTGAACACAACCAAATTTAAGGACAGTTCCCCGGAAAAACATAGATTTACTTAGGAATATCTAACCACTACTTCTAGGTCTTCCACGTTCTGGGGAATCGCTACTTCACACAACGAGCAGCGTTAGCAGTCGGGGGTTTTGCAATAAGCCCAGACCTCGCGGGAGACACTTAGCAGTGCAGAGTATAAATACACGGATCGGACACAGTGAATCGTTTACGAAAATTTATAGTTGCATTTTATAATAGTGCCCCGTGGTTGTAAGATAGACTGACGATGGTCCATAAATTCTTGTTGTGTTCGACGGCAAAGACTTAGGAATATCTAACCACTGCTTCTAGGTCTTCCACGTTCTGAGGAATCGCTACTTCACACAACGAGCAGCGTTAGCAGTCGGGGGGGTTTGCAATAAGCCCAGACCTCGCGGGAGACACTTATCAGTGCAGAGCATGAGTTTACGGATGTAACGACTATAATGCGCGGTTTAATTAACACCCATTCATCCATACATTATCTAAACCTATCCAGAAGTCAAACAAGTATATCCTCTAGACAAAACCTCGTAATTCAGGAACAGCTGAACTGTAACGCGTCAAAAGAAGGACCCCAAATTCTAAGGCTATGAAAACTAAACAACAGGCGTCGATCAAATTACACAACCGTAGTTAGCCCCGCAGAAGTATATTCACGACCAACCTTAAGAAAAGAAAAACATATAGGTATATGTTATAAATTAATTAGATTACACCTTATAACTCGCGTTAATGTTTATTAAGTTCCGCACTGCCCGTATATCGGTATAATCGCGCTTGCTTATAGGGCTTCGCTCGACCCTCGGAAAGCTCAAAAACCGCACCGTACTTCACGTCACTTCATACCGCCGGTGTTCAAGTACATAATCGGTCTAGACTAGATTCGCGCGCGTCTCCTCTCGTCTCGACCACTTCGTCCCGCGTCTCAAATCTCACTCCCCGGTTCAGACACTACATCCCTCATCTGGTTTCTCCTAAAACTTCCATTTGTTTTTGTGATACATAAATCTCAGCGCTCTTTTGGGAATCTATTTGTCTTTGTGTCAGATTTAACAAATTTATTACCCGCTTTCGACAGTCTAGTTCACATTACATTCTCAACAAAAAATGCAGACTCTCAACTAATGCTGACCCTTAATTTTATTTAGAGAATGATTTTAAAAGGAAGAAAAAAAAATATTTAGAGCCGTTTTGCTTGACCCGTGTAGACAAATTTATAGAAAGTAGGTAAGTATAATTCATTACAGATTTCCCCCTTGAGTCTTAATATATTTCGCATACCTTGGGATGTGAAAAATCGAGAGACTCACATTTAGATGAACTCTGACCTCACATAAATCTTAGGGTCAATTTCTCCCTAGATTTTAATCACATCCTCTAAATATTACGATGCGCAAAATATGTTCGGGCGTTCTGATTGTCACAAAAGAAATTAATTTATCTGAGATATAATTTGTCTGCAAATCAAACATGCATCTTGCACAGTATTATTAGCAACACTGTTCTCAATAAGTTTTTATAAGGTTCGTTAGCTCCTGAAGACAATCTTCTGCTGACTGTTGAAAATCTATGTGGCAGACTTGTTCGCAACCCAGCGTTGTGAATATTGTTAGGTATGATTGATAATAAAATATGTAGATTGTGATTTCACTAAATCGGTGGGTTATAGAATCAAGTGGCCGTAATTTCCTCGCCTGACCGTCCTTGTCATAGCGGGTTCCTAACCAAATCTATTTGATTCGCCTCCTATCATGTCCAGATCAACACAGCTGTCACCAGGAGTCAACATTTTGTTCGAAAATCGAAATTATATTAATTTATTACAGATGCATGATTGATAGACAATTATTCAACATCTTCGGTAACTCGACCTATTTGTTATTCCAAATTAAACCCGTTCCTTGTAATTCATAATCTTACTTCTTCTCGACAGACGGAGGTAAACTACAGCAGGCTTTAGAGTATATTTTCCTCTCTCACTCGCATCCCCTCAGCATTGCACACGCTCAACTCCTGCAGTAAAACTTCCCATTCGTATGAAGTGACAGCTAAGTGTCCGCCGCGTGTTTTATTCAAACATTGACAGTACCCATTCCCCCTAGATTCTAAATAGTATAATTATGCCTTATTTTCTAGAACCGAGCTCATCAATAGGCAAGGTAATATTATAATTATTCCAGAATGTATTTCTTAAAACTTTCCATTCCCCCTAGATTTGAAATAATCTATTTGCATCCTATATTATACACCCATACATACATATACGGCACTAGTACCACTACGGTATCGAACCGTCGTGAAATATCCGCACGATCATAGTACTAGGTACAAAACCAACAAATTAAGCAAGCATCCCAACTGAAGCAACCCCTGCTTAGAGTAAACGCCAATCTCCGCCACAGGGCACACTGCAAGCCTTTATCAATTTTCAAATTCTTATTTGGTATTCTTACATTCCAATTTGTAACAGAATTTATTTCTGGAGTCTTGTTAGAAATGCTCATTTTCCATCTTGAACAAGTCTACTTTAGATTCCAATTGGGAACCTATTAACTAGTAGTGACATTTGACAGACTCTCTCTGCTAAAAAAATGACACGGCGGTCGTGAGGTACGCCATTTTGATTTAGCGTGAATACATCCTTTAGAGCGAAATGCCTCGGTTATAACGCTAGGTGGCGTTTGCGTTGTTTTGATGCAAATTTACGGACGCACATTCCTTAAAGTTTAGCGTCTCAGACATAATTATGTTAGGTGGCGCTGGCGTCGCGTTGGTTTGATGTAATTCTACAGTTGAAACCTTCCTTAGATGCTAGGCGGCGTTTGCATCGCATTGCATTGGTTTGATGTAATGTCTAATCTTGCTAATCTAGCGAACTTAATAATTCACCTTACATAAATATTATACCTAGTGAAGCTCCCAGAATTCCACCTCAGCTTCTGACAGTTCCAACACATACATACACACATAAACTCACGACCACGATTTCCTTCGGGGTGGTCAGAAACTTTGTCACAACATATCAATATTATTCTAAGTGTGCAGGTCGTTGCGAGGCCGCCATCTTCATAAATCATTTATTCATTGCATATCACAATGTAGTAACCAAAAGTGTAACTTTATCTTAGCATAATTATTGAACGTACCAGCAACGAATAAGGAATGACGCGTTAAGCGGTAACAAGCTAGCCTCTCGTCCAAGTCGCTCACAAAACTGCATAAGAAACTTTATCTCTAAATCGCCTCGCGCTACTCCCGCGAAAAATGAGGTGGTCCATTCCAAATCACACTGCATTACTACTAGTTCGTATATTTACGAATACACTTAAGATTATTTATTAACTTATTTTTAAAATTTTTGTCTATAATCATCCACTGTTGGATACATACATTATAAGCGGGAAGGAAAGAGAAATACGTAATTCCCTAATTTAGTAACCCAAGTTCTTTTAATTACGTTACGAAATTAGATTTCGTATTTAATGACGTAAAATCCTGCGGTCACGGCATCATTCTGTAACACCCTACCCTACCTATCTATATATTATATAATTATATTTAACACGTCTAGATATTTATCGGAGATTTGTAATGGCCTTGAAAACGTGATCGTCTAGTCTAGATATTTAGTGACCCTTTATACGTTGTGTGATTTAAATGGTACGCTGTTATAGATAGGACTTTTATCACAACCCGTGGGAAGTTAAAACTAAATAAATGTAAAGAATCAGTTTAAGATAAACCTGCTAAAAATAAAAGAATAAACACATTTCGAAATGCACAAAATAAGACCTTCACAGTATAGTAAATAAAACATGCAAACTTAGCTATTTTTCCTCATCCAGGATGTTCCAACTCGTACCGCGCAGTTTTCTTTCTTCTGGCCAATCACAATTGTCACTTTGCTATGTTAGTACATAAAGAAATAATAATATATTCCCTAACAGAAGCCCCCTACCGTTACCTGGCCTGGATTGGACCGACATAAATTTCGTTGACCTTTGACTAAACAAAATTAGAGCGATAGAAAGCAAGGAGTCCAGTCCTTTATCGTGCAATGATAACTTCTAGTCACGGTCACAAATTGATGTTTGTCTTGGATGGGGGATTGGCCGTATTAACCGACCTATAAACCCTACTAACAAAACTCTCGGCGACCTCCAGTTTCATGTGCCGAACGAAACCTTAGATTAGAGCTTCCTAGCAGCTAAGTGACCCTAATTTCAGTACCCATGGCAAACCATCCCATTTAATCGTCATCCACTTTCCGATCAACCTTTACGCCTTTCTCAACTCGCTCTACATACATACGTCGTTATGTAATTCGTCTACGCGCGCGGAACTATAATGATAACAAAGAAGCGTGAACACAACCAAATTTAAGGACAGTTCCCCGGAAAAACATAGATTTACTTAGGAATATCTAACCACTACTTCTAGGTCTTCCACGTTCTGGGGAATCGCTACTTCACACAACGAGCAGCGTTAGCAGTCGGGGGTTTTGCAATAAGCCCAGACCTCGCGGGAGACACTTAGCAGTGCAGAGTATAAATACACGGATCGGACACAGTGAACCGTTTACGAAAATTTATAGTTGCATTTTATAATAGTGCCCCGTGGTTGTAAGATAGACTGACGATGGTCCATAAATTCTTGTTGTGTTCGACGGCAAAGACTTAGGAATATCTAACCACTGCTTCTAGGTCTTCCACGTTCTGAGGAATCGCTACTTCACACAACGAGCAGCGTTAGCAGTCGGGGGGGTTTGCAATAAGCCCAGACCTCGCGGGAGACACTTATCAGTGCAGAGCATGAGTTTACGGATGTAACGACTATAATGCGCGGTTTAATTAACACCCATTCATCCATACATTATCTAAACCTATCCAGAAGTCAAACAAGTATATCCTCTAGACAAAACCTCGTAATTCAGGAACAGCTGAACTGTAACGCGTCAAAAGAAGGACCCCAAATTCTAAGGCTATGAAAACTAAACAACAGGCGTCGATCAAATTACACAACCGTAGTTAGCCCCGCAGAAGTATATTCACGACCAACCTTAAGAAAAGAAAAACATATAGGTATATGTTATAAATTAATTAGATTACACCTTATAACTCGCGTTAATGTTTATTAAGTTCCGCACTGCCCGTATATCGGTATAATCGCGCTTGCTTATAGGGCTTCGCTCGACCCTCGGAAAGCTCAAAAACCGCACCGTACTTCACGTCACTTCATACCGCCGGTGTTCAAGTACATAATCGGTCTAGACTAGATTCGCGCGCGTCTCCTCTCGTCTCGACCACTTCGTCCCGCGTCTCAAATCTCACTCCCCGGTTCAGACACTACATCCCTCATCTGGTTTCTCCTAAAACTTCCATTTGTTTTTGTGATACATAAATCTTGTAGTTTATTACCTACTACCGGGTCGCAAACATACATTCGTCACACTTAAATAATTTTAGGTCCTTTGTCTTAAAATTGTCGCCCCATGCTGCGCGCGCGCCGTGCACTTCAGCGCTCTTTTGGGAATCTATTTGTCTTTGTGTCAGATTTAACAAATTTATTACCCGCTTTCGACAGTCTAGTTCACATTACATTCTCAACAAAAAATGCAGACTCTCAACTAATGCTGACCCTTAATTTTATTTAGAGAATGATTTTAAAAGGAAGAAAAAAAAATATTTAGAGCCGTTTTGCTTGACCCGTGTAGACAAATTTATAGAAAGTAGGTAAGTATAATTCATTACAGTAGACATAGTATATACAGATAGGTATAACTTGGAAATAGGGTCTATTCGGTTATAGGGAATAGGAGAAACTCTTGGACCTAATGTATCTCCACAAAACTGTCAACAATGTAGTGGACTGTTCAGAAATATTGACTCTACTAAACATCTGTATCCCAAGCCTTAGTGTCCGAGTAGGTGTCTACTCGTATAAGCTTTTCCGGGATCACGGCCACAGAACTAATCTTGGATTGAACTCTCCTATTGCCGGAATGATTCGATTATACAATTATATACCAAACTCTATTATCGTGGACATATTTTTTGATAGTAGGTATATGTTTAAGAAAAAATAGGTATTATAATTACCTCACAAGTTTTAGCTAGCTCTTAGCTAGCTATCTTTTAAAATTACTTACCGATTGTTTTATTATTGTTTATGCATGTTTGTTCTATTTTGCTTCTGGTTCTTGTTAAAATTGTTTTATTTTTGGTGAATCTAAGTTATGGCATTACACTTTGCTTAAAAATGTTTTACTGTAATTTGTGTGTTCCATATTATAATTGTATTGTATCTTGTCTTTGTGTTTTACACTAGCTGTGGTAGTCTGTAAGTAGATGAACACAATGTTTGCCTAATTTTTGTAGTTTCTTGGGTTTGTAAGGTGTTTCATCTGTTGGTTATCCTAAATAAATAAATAAATAGGGTTGTCTTGCGATTGATGCGGCGCCCGCGGCGCGCTGACGATGAGGAGGCCCCTCCCCCTGCACCCCGCTCCTGCGGGTCTGCGACCGGTTTGGTGTAGCTAGCCTCAGAGGGAGGTTACACGGTCAGTATTTCATCAGTCTGGTCCATCAGTCTGGTCTGAATGACGGGAGAATGATGCGAGAATACTGGGAGAATGATGGACTGATGGAATGATGGTAAACCATCCATCCAGACTGTCATTCCGTTGTGAATGATGGTATACTGATGGTAAACTGATGGTCGTAGCATTCTGGTGTCAGTCACCGTCGGGGTTGCCAGATTGGGGGTTTTTCACGCGATTTTGGGGAAAAATTTGGACTTTGGGGAAAATTTGGAGAAGTGAAATCGTTGGGGAAATTTATGGGGAAAAAATTATCAAGGTGGGGAATAGTGGGGGCTTTAATTAAATAAAAATTTAATACTGCACTATAATTTATGTTACAAAATTAGGGCCTAATAGTTAGAGATTGGATATTCGGATGCAGTTACCTAAACATAATTTTTAGCTATAAAATTATGAAAGCGACTTCTTAAAATTATTATTTTTAATATTTATCGGGATGCCATGAAAATGCGGGAATGCATAACTAATCGGATGCATAGTAAACGCATTCATATCAAAAATCTACTTTTCAAAATTATTTAATTTAAAAGTTATTTTTTTTTTAATTTAAAAGAGAAATAAATCCCGGAATGTCAGTACCTCGTACGTCTAGCAACCCTGCAGTCTTCCGTCATTCTGGCATCATTCAACGTTTGACCAGACTGATGGACCAGAATGATGAAATACTGATGGGAAACTGATCGTGTAACCCCACTCATCATTCTGGCATCGTTCTGTCGTCATTCAGAATGATGGACCAGACTGATGAAATACTGACCGTGTAACCTCCCTCTCACGCGCCGCATGCTGCGTGAACAGTGATAAAATTTAACTCTTTCGCGGACACTGACCGGCTATAGCAGTGATAACAATAAAAGTTCTATTGTGTCTCGTTCAGTGTCCGCGAATGTGTTAATAATTCGGAGTACGCTAAAATACAAACTAAGTCTGGTTATATTTTCAAAACTCACCAATTAAAAAACAATTTCAAAACCAATCTTTATGCTTGTACGTTATTCGATTTTCGTTCAAATATACATTTTCAATGCTAGGATTAATTTGATATTTGTATAGAAATCTTTGAGACACTATAACTTTAAAACCATGATACACTTTAATGAAAATCTGAAAACATACAAGCATAAAGATTAGATTCTAGATTGTTTAGGGGACGACCTTACGTCCTATTGCGGTTATAGTTCAGAGTCTAGTATTCACTGAGAAGGATTCAAAGTTCATGAAATAATAAGAAGTTTAGTCACTTTACCGATATTTACTTTCTTTAGTTACACAGAATTAATACAGACAGTACTACACGGTCACAGCGGGAGCCGACTGCCGCTCCAAAAGAGAAATGGAATAAATGCAATGCAGTGCATTTTTAATGTACTTACAATGAGAGTCGCCACAATTGTTTCTGAAAAATTTCATTGACTTTAATTTGTTAGTACCTATCGAAAATATTTATAACAAGAATTCGTTTGTATGGAGCGCGCTCCGAATTGCATCCTCTTATGGTATGAAAACACTTTTTGGAGCCGGGTATGAAGCTGTAGGGTCTGCGAAACCACAGTGCAGTAAACGAGCATAGAATGCGAAAGACAACTGCACAGTGCAAAAAAAGACAGCCTTGCCTTATGAGTGATTTAGACGTTCTTGCAAAGGTGGTAGAGATTGTATTAAATAAAAAATCTTTTACTTTTTACTGATTTTTAATTGGTGGTTTGCTGCTTTTTACTCTGAAAGCTGGCTGCAGAGTGTATATTATAGTCCCAAGTGTGACAGCCCTATCATTAACACTACGAATGGCGAAAATATTATACATGTCTTGTCTTATCGTTATTATTCTTCAAATAAATTAAACTGTCGTAAGTAGAATATATCACATTATCATTACTATCGAAAGCTAAACCAATACATTGATCAACATCCATCATTTTCTCTAAAGACAAACTCTTTTTACCAATCTTATAAATAGCTTCTTGATCACACATGTATGCATTACCATGTACGTCGACTGTTAAAGCCGTAACAACCAACTTAATGCTGTACATCACTGCGTCTTTGCTACCTTTCTTTTGAGAAAAAAATGTAGTACTATTAGTGTAAAACATTACATCTTCAGCATCAATAACGAATTCTATAATTTTAATATCTTCCAAACCTTCGATCTTCTCTATATTACTATCGATGTAAGTATACACGGACTCACCATCATATTCATAAAAATGTAAAACATCTTTGAAGAATACATTCCATATATTTTTGCCTTCTACTGCATATAATTCGGACTTATGGTTTTTTTGATCGTATTTGTATATGCCATTGTATCCTCCTATATAAACTTCGTGGGTATTCTGATCGACAGTTTGTGTTTGTCCTGTCGGAACATCATTGATGTCTTTAAATTCTTTAGTATTAAGATCAATAAGAGCCGAATTTTTTATAGTATCATTCTTAAAATAACTGAAGTACATTATGTTGGCATGGTAGTCTACAACTATATCGGATGCATAGGTTATATTGGTTTTCAATATTTCTTTGTCATAGTATTTGCCATCGAAGATAACTCCGTCACGTTCAGTAGCTGGTACGACTACTGCGTTGACGAGTGTCAATGCTACTAGTAGGAGATAGATATTCATTTTGAAGATCTGAAATAGAACAAATAGAATTTATTTCAAATACCATCGTTTTATTCTTTATTGTCATATCATATTTTAAAGAAGAGTAGCAGATTCGTATGTAACTTCGGTCTCTAAGAGGGAGCGTACATTAATGAAACTGAGCATTACTTGTTGAGTAAAATAAAACAAACAAAAAGTCATTTGGTTGTAATACTTTTGAATTCACACTTTTGTAGATGTGGAACTTTCTCATGTAACCTAGACTCAGAAGCGGCGTAAGGAGTGGGTGGTGTGAGCGACCGTCTACGGCCTCTCGGACCAGAGGCCTAGGACCTCATAGGTTTATGCTACGAATAAGAATGTAGCTTTCTTCAAACTCATTAAAAATATAAAAGCCACAGTTTTGGCCACAAGATAATCACAGTGCAAAAAATTTCAAGCTTACTTCGAACGTTCAATGATATTTATTACACTGCATTCATGCATTATCTGAATTCGTTAGATTAGATTAGATTAATTTATTTCATATTATAACATGTCACAGTCTTACATAAATATTTTACATGACTATTTTAAGAATAGAAAAAATGTCAACAATAATAATAAAAATATAATTTAACACATTCGTGGACACTGAACGAGACACAAAAGAACTTTTATTGTTATCACTGCTATAGCCGGTCACTGTCCGCGAATGTGTTAAGTAGCTACCTAATGAAATAAATATAATCTTACCTTGTTATTAGCTTGCCTAAATGGTTAAAGATCTTACACTTAAACAACGAATGTCGCAATCACACCACCCCACAGTGTTTTATACATTAACATTTTGTTTTATCTCTCACAGACTACTGAAAACCATAGAGTGGTGTTAATCCAGAATCACACGTTTACATACATCAACGTATTGAACAAAATCGGACATTATTTAATATGATTTCATAATTCGTGAGAGGAGACCTTTTGCTCAGCAGTGGGATCCTACAGGCTACTCACTTATTTGTGAAAACTCGGTCAAGAGCGTGTCGGACTCGACCATGATAGGGTTGCGTAGTCATTAGACTCGAATAAGTAGGAAAACTAAATGAATAGACTAGAGGTGTATAAATTGTTTTACTTGCTTAACAAAAGTTCAGCGCGCCAACGTCAGCGCCCTCTAGTTACAAATGTCAAAATCAATTTTTTATTTGGTTTCTCCGACACGGGGTGTACTACAGCATTAATTTGTTTTAATGAAATTAATTTCCAAATTGTTGTCAGATAACCAGTCTACGTAATTTTTGAAATGTTGGAATGTAATAAATTATTTAAACGTGGATTATATCGGCAAGGAAGAACTAAGGAGATGTCGTTTGCAACAGTGCATGAAATGCCCATTGTCTTAGGTGAATCGTTTATTGTAAATCAGAAACAATAAAGGAAACAATATACACCCCAGCACGCTTGGGGTATTGATTTCGTTACGCCTGTTTTCTTTGATCCTCTACTTTTTATTACTGTTTACTTTCAATATTTACAAATCATACGTTGTGTGTTTATGTTCTTAAATTGAAGTGAACCCTCTTAGAACCTTCTCACAATCACATCAACCTTCTATGAAACAATTAATTATGTAAATAGTTTCACGTGACAAGGTTCTACGGTAGCTACGTTTTAAATTAATACTGCGTTGTTATAATTTTACTGTTTGTACATTATAATAATAAATGGCTCCTCTACAGTTCTCTCTGTCCATTTTGACTATGCACTGTTAGGAGGTTATCGCACTTGACGACCTGTTTTTTTTAAACAAAAGATCGCCTCGATACTCAGTTATTTGCATGCTACGTTATCTAAGTGGAACGCTAATTTTCCATAGACAGCTTCCGCTATCTATCGGTGATGTATCGAAGCACTACGTATTGAATTGGGGTTTGTATCTAAACTGGTGCGATAACGCGCTACACCTCCCCGCTGTAGTAGTGAAAGATTTCGCTCATATCATAATCATAATCTTTATTGCTTTACATGAGGTAGTTACTTACTACTACACACAGAAGTACAGTAGAAGTGTCTAAAAATCCTGTCTTTCCGCCTCAATCAAGGAAGATCACAGATCAGTTACGCTCAGAGATGTAGCACGTACAAACTGAACTCGCTTGAATCACGTCGTAAACAACACCTTAACCGTTACAACACAACAACAACACCGTAACAGCTTTATGGAGCAAACTGATCGGAGCAACTAAAAAATCAGCTGTCCCATACTAAAGTTCAATGCCTACTCGACTCAAATGTATGCAACAGCAGATTTTTTTTGCTCCGATCGGTTTGCTCCCATATTAAAAGCTGTTCAGTTTGATCGGTAGACTCTTAGTTTAAAAGGATGCTAATGATATCAATTTCACCCTGTAGATATTAAAACCACTCCATGGTTTTCTGTAGTCTGTGAGAGATAAAACATAACTAACGAGTAGTGTCACAGATTACCTAATAGTTACTGGGTGTTTACAATATTTTCAACTATTTCAATCTATAAATCGCTGTGGTTGTGGTGTGATGTGATTGTGGCATTTGTTGATAAGACAAGTATTAGATCAATAACAAGGTGAGAATATTTTAATTACATAAGGTAGGTACTATAATTTCGTCCCACGTGCATGTACTATTAAGTTTTTAGATATTTATAGCTTTTTACTACCCCGCGACCTTAAAGTTCTTGAATTTTTTAAGCAGTAATAATATAAAAAATTCACCGATTTCGTGCCTCACACGACTATCGACCACATTGGAAATGAATCTACGGAATTCGAAAAAATTATTGTCTCAAAAAGGTTAGGCTACAGGGCAAACCCTGAACCTAATCTTTTTTGTTTTAGGCACAAATTGTATTGTCCAGAGGAGTTTTGCTCAAATTTTTGATATCATTGGCACCTTACAACTCCTGTAAATACGCGTCTTTTGAGCCTTTTATGAATATTATATCTTCACAACTCTCGAGATATAAGGGGATCACACTTTTTTGTGAAATTGAGGCATATACTAGAGCCATAGCTAGAGCGAACGAAAAGACATTTCCAATGAATACAGGAAAAAAATAGGGTATTTTGGAGGCAAAATATGTACATGAATGAAACTTTGTTTTATAACCTTATCTTGGCACCAGAAATGAGGATCTGC
The DNA here is from genome assembly GCA_922987775.1 of Agonopterix subpropinquella. Lineage (NCBI taxonomy): Eukaryota > Metazoa > Arthropoda > Insecta > Lepidoptera > Depressariidae > Agonopterix > Agonopterix subpropinquella. Next base: position 589,159 of record OV277715.1, read on the forward strand.
AGTGTCCACCCAAAATTTAGGGGTTCTACCCCCCCTTCCAGGTGGTATGGGTAGGGGGTAATTTTGGCAAATGCACATTTTACAACCTCGGAGAGTGACGTATCATTTTCTATGTAATTTTAGGCACTGAATCGAATGAGACTACCATCCCCATGCTTGTAGGACCTTGTTCGGGCGCACTACCGTACCTTTTCCGGAAGAGATTCGGCGTATTTTTGGGCGCTCATAACTTCGGACTGGATAGTACTCATGAGCTCAATTTTCAGGACCGCATGTGGTCATCACTTTTATAAAATGTACCAAATTTCAGTTTTCTAAGATTTCTGGTAGTACCTGTTTTGTTTTGATGAACAACAGTGAGTGAGTGAGTAAATGACGAAATCAACGAAGTTTGCGTATTAATAAAACCTAAAGTAGCAGGGCTATAAACGCTATAAATATGAAATTTGGTACATTTTATAAGAGTGATGACCATATCCATATTGTAATTTACAAAAAAAAAATTTTTTTTTTTTTTGAATTTATTACCTTTTACAAAAAAAAATATAATCTAAAATAAACAATTTCTCTCCAAAACTCCTTAAAGAGTTAAGCGTGTTGCTGCGTGACGTTAACTAATTCAAAAGTACAGTTACAGGTCTGATTTTAATTTTTGACTACAAAACAATTTTAATTTAAAACAAAACAACATTTTTTTTAAAAGAATTTAGTATAAGTCTTTATCGATAACAATAACAACAATGAGGGCATGCACAGAATAGATTTAACTTTCTGATATTAATTTAACCTCCTGCCTAGCCCTTCGACGGAGTCTTGGGTTCGGATTATACAGGGGGTTATACTGGGGTTATACTGGGATATTAATCGGATTACACGGGGGGTTATACTATTCCCCCTCTTTTTTTTAAATTCGCAGACGCCATATTAAAATGTCACTTTCACGACTTTTACGAACCTAACGACACCTCATACGTTTAAATCCAAGCTGTAGGGCGTTTCAAAGAAAAAGACATACAAACGTACATACAAGCAAAGAAGATGGAAAAGCATAGAATGCTATTTCCTTGTATAACTCACAATAATTTTTAAAATGTCACTAGATGGCATTACTTGGTCCGCTAGAAGTAAAATTTGTCTGAAATCGACGAAATATCGCATTTTACTGTTCTGGTTCATCATATTTATTTATTTTGAGCAACATAATATATTATTTTCATAACATAACATTGAAAATAGCAATTTCATAAGCAGGTTTTTTTACATTTTTTTCATTGATCTACAATACGATATAATACTAAGCGGGAGTAGCATGCAGTTATAGAGAATTCCGGTAGATGGCGCACATTTCAAAATTCATACTAAACAAGATTGCTAGGAGTGCGATTTTTGAATCTCATTTGCTGAGTTCAGCAGTTGAAAATGTCAAAATTACTATGGAGACGTGCATCTTTCTACTGCTGATTTGACATTAAAAAATCATACTCCAGGAGTGCGATTTTTGAAAGTCAAATCAGCAGTAGAAAGATACTTATCTCCATAGTAATTTTGACATTTTCAACTGCTGAACTCACCGAATGAGATTCAAAAATCATACTCCAGGCTATTGAAAAAAAAACTAAATTTGAAATTGTTAAGCTTGCGTATATACTCACACATTTAAAAAAGAAAATATCAATGAATAAAATATTTTAACGCGTGGTGGACTAACGCCCCACCCGCCCTGTTCCCTACACGTTCAGTTTTGATAGCAAAACATATTTAACCAGGATCTGGTGCTGTAGACAGGAATGTCTCCGTACGATGGTACTCCTCAACGGTAAAGAGCGTGGGCTTGATTTTTTTTTATTCTTGTAAATTCTTGTTGAAAAATACATTATTTAATCGGGAACTGGTGCTGAAGCCAAGAATGTCTCCGTACGAGGGTACTCCTCAACGGTAAATAGCATTGGCTTGAATTTTGTTTGTTCGCGTTCAGTTTTAATAGCAAAACACATATTTAACCAGGATCTGATGCCGAAGCCAGAGATGTCTTCGTACGAGGGTACTCCTCAACGGTAAATAGCATTGGCTTGAATTTTGTTTGTTCGCGTTCAGTTTTAATAGCAAAACACATATTTAACCAGGATCTGATGCCGAAGTCAGAGATGTCTTCGTACGAGGGTACTCCTCAACGGTAAATAGCATTGGCTTGAATTTTGTTTGTTCGCGTTCAGTTTTGATAGCAAAACACATATAGAACCAGGATCTGATGTCGAAGCCAGAGATGTCTTCGTACGAGGGTACTCCTCAACGGTAAATAGCATTGGCTTGAATTTTGTTTGTTCGCGTTCAGTTTTAATAGCAAAACACATATTTAACCAGGATCTGATGCTGAAGCCACAGATGTCTTCGTACGAGGGTACTCCTCAACGGTAAACAGCGTTGGCTTGAATTTTGTTTGTTCGCGTTCAGTTTTGATAGCAAAACACATATTCAACCAGGATCTGATGCCGAAGCCAGAGATGTCTTCGTACGAGGGTACTCCTCAACGGTAAACAGCGTTGGCTTGAATTTTGTTTGTTCGCGTTCAGTTTCGATAGCAAAACACATATATAACCAGGATCTGATGCTGAAGCCACAGATGTCTTCGTACGAGGGTACTCCTCAACGGTAAACAGCGTTGGCTTGAATTTTGTTTGTTCGCGTTCAGTTTTGATAGCAAAGCACATATTTAACCAGGATCTGATGCTGAAGCCAGAGATGTCTCCGTACGAGGGTACTCCTCAACGGTAAACAGCGTTGGCTTGAATTTTGTTTGTTCGCGTTCAGTTTTGATAGCAAAACACATATTTAACCAGGATCTGATGCCGAAGCCAGAGATGTCTTCGTACTAGGGTACTCCTCAACGGTAAACAGCGTTGGCTTGAATTTTGTTTGTTCGCGTTTAGTTTTGATAGCAAAACACATATTTAACCAGGATCTGATGCCGAAGCCAGAGATGTCTTCGTACGAGGGTACTCCTCAACGGTAAACAGCGTTGGCTTGAATTTTGTTTATTCGCGTTCAGTTTTGATAGCAAAATACAAATTTAACCAGGATCTGATGCCGAAGCCAGGAATGTCTTCGTACAAGGGCACTCCTCAACGGTAAACAGCATTGACTTGCATATACCGTTTACAGTTGAGGAGTGCCTCCGTACGGACCATTCCTGGTTTCAGCACCAGATCCTGGTTAAATGTGTGTTTTGCTTTCAAAACTAAACAGGAAGAGATAAAAATCAAGCCAATGCTGTTTACCCTCGTACTAAGGAGTACCCCCGTACGAAGACATCCCTGGCTTCAGCACCAGATCCTGGCTCAATATGTGTTTTGCTATCAAAACTGAACGTGAACAAAAACATTTCAAGCCAATGCTGTTTACCGTTGAGGAGTACCCTCGTACGGAGACATACCTGGCTTTAGTACCAGATCCTGGTTAAATATATGTTTTGCTTACAAAACTAAACAGGAAGAAGATAAGTACAAATCAAGCCAACGCTGTTTACCGTTGAGGAGTACCCTCGTACGGAGACATCTCTGGCTTCAGCATCAGATCCTGGTTAAATATCTGTTTTGCTATCAAAACTGAACGTGAACAAAAAAAAATCAAGCCAATGCTGTTTACCGTTGAGGAGTACCCTCGTACGGAGACATTCCTGACTTCAGTTCCAGATCCTGGTTAAATATATGTGTTTTGCTTTCAAAACTAAACAGGAAGAGATAAAAATCAAGCCAATGCTGTTTACCGTTGAGGAGTACCCTCGTACGAAAACATCCCTGGCTTCAGCACAAGATCCTGGTTGAATATGTGTTTTGCTATCAAAACTGAAAGCGAACAAAAAAAAAATCAAGCCAATGCTGTTTAACGTTGAGGAGTGCCCTCGTACGGAGACATTCCTGGCTTCAGTACCAGATCCTGGTAAAATATGTGTTTTGCTTTCAAAACTAAACAGGAAGAGATAAAAATCAAGCCAATGCTGTTTACCGTTGAGGAGTACCCTCGTACGAAGACATCCCTGGCTTCAGCACCAGATCCTGGTTCAATATGTGTTTTGCTATCAAAACTGAACGTGAACAAAAAAAGTGCAAGCCAATGCTGTTTACCGTTGAGGAGTACCCTCGTACGGAGACATTACTGGCTTCAGCATCAGATCCTGGTTCAATATGTGTTTTGTTATCAAAACTGAACGTGAACAAAAAAATTTCAAGATAATCCTGTTCACCGTTGAGGAGTACCCTCATACGGAGACATTCCTGGCTTCAGCACCAGATCCTGGTTAAATATATGTTTTGCTTTCAAAACTAAACAGGAAGAGATAAAAATCAAGCCAATGCTGTTTACCGTTGAGGAGTACCCTCGTACGAAGACATCCCTGGCTTCAGTACCAGATCCTGGTTGAATATGTGTTTTGCTATCAAAACTGAAAGCGAACAAAAAAAAATCAAGCCAATGCTGTTTACAGTTGAGGAGTGCCCTCGTACGGAGACATTACTGGCTTCAGCATCAGATCCTGGTTCAATATGTGTTTTGTTATCAAAACTGAACGTGAACAAAAAAATTTCAAGATAATCCTGTTCACCGTTGAGGAGTACCCTCGTACGGAGACATTCCTGGGTTCAGCACCAGGTCCTGGTTAAATATGTGTTTTGCTTTCAAAACTAAACAGGAAGAGATAAAAATCAAGCCAATGCTGTTTACCGTTGAGGAGTACCCTCGTACGAAGACATCCCTGGCTTTAGTACCAGATCCTGGTTGAATATGTGTTTTGCTATCAAAACTGAACGCGAACAAAAAAAAATCAAGCCAATGCTGTTTACCGTTGAGGAGTACCCTCGTACGAAGACATCCCTGACTTCAGCACCAGATCCTGGTTCAATATGTGTTTTGCTATCAAAACTGAACGTGAACAAAAAAAGTGCAAGCCAATGCTGTTTACCGTTGAGGAGTACCCTCGTACGGAGACATTACTGGCTTCAGCACCAGATCCTGGTTCAATATGTGTTTTGTTATCAAAACTGAACGTGAACAAAAAAATTTCAAGACAATCCTGTTCACCGTTGAGGAGTACCCTCGTACGGAGACATTCCTGGCTTCAGCACCAGATCCTGGTTAAATATGTGTTTTGCTTTCAAAACTAAACAGGAAGAGATAAAAATCAAGCCAATGCTGTTTACCGTTGAGGAGTACCCTCGTACGAAGACATCCCTGGCTTCAGTACCAGATCCTGGTTAAATATGTGTTTTGCTTTCAAAACTAAACAGAAAAAGATAAAAATCAAGCCAATGCTGTTTACCGTTGAGGAGTACCCTCGTACGGAGACATCCCTGGCTTCAGCACCAGATCCTGGTTCAATATGTGTTTTGCTATCAAAACTGAACGTGAACAAAAAAAGTGCAAGCCAATGCTGTTTACCGTTGAGGAGTACCCTCGTACGGAGACATTACTGGCTTCAGCATCAGATCCTGGTTCAATATGTGTTTTGCTATCAAAATTGAACGTGTACAAGAAAATTGCGAGTCAATGCTGTTTACCGTTGAGGAGTACCCTCGTACGGAGTCATTCCTTGCTTCTGCACCAGATCCTGATTAAATATTTGTTTTGCTATCAAAACTGAACGTGAACAGAAAAATATCAAGCCAATGCTGTTTACCGTTGAGGAGTACCCTCAACGGTAAACAGCAGCAGAGTAAATTTTTGTATGTAGATAAAACATGGTAAGTCGTGGTGATTCATAAAAACAAACCCCTGCTGTATTAAGAATTATCAACCAGACACTTTAACCACTAAGCCAAGGTGTACTCATAAGGTACCTTTTACCTACCTACTTTATAATCAGGATTAAATATATTCTTTGCTTTATAAAATTGCGAATGTAATCTTTCTTTCAACTCGAGAAGCTAAAAGACACACACACTCCTATGTCATCTTAGGTCTACGCACACCTGCATCGAAGTTGAGTTTCATAAAATTTTTCGATAGATGGTACTAGGTATTCCACTTATAGGCGCGACTTCAGCTAGTATAGTAACGCCATCTAATATAATAAGTCGAACTACGAGGTACCGGCGACAATAATAAGTTTTACGAGAGCTTTGTTCTTTGTTTGACGTGAGCAATCTTATCTATGATACAAGTGTTAATAAATTAGCGCAAAACCTCATACACCCCAACTGATTTATAACAAAATAATTAGATTGAAACAATAATTTCATTATTTTGATGGTTAAAATTTAAAGTTATTCGCATTTTAAGTTTTGAGGCAAAAATGATTTGTTATCATTTCAGCAATGCATGAAAGCGCTAACGTACTCATGGATATATTTTAATAACCTTGTTTTGGTAAGTGTGTCCGTGAGGTGGGTTGACATCGGGTTCAGTAAATTTTAAATTTTACAAACTAAATTATTTAATATTAAAAAAAAATTACCTGTGTTGAAACCATGATAATTGGATTCTGCTCTCGATTCTAAACAAACCACTTTCTAGTTTTGCGTTAATTCATTAACACGTTGTATATACGCCCGAGAAACATAACCCTCCTTCTGACGCAGTCGGGTAACAATTTAATTAAATAAAATGTATTCCTTCTTAATATGCTAACACTTTTTTAAGGGGTTGAAAAACTTTCTTTATGGCACCAACATCGAAATTGCGAAAAAAATATCAACTGTTCTATACAAAAGTGCAAAACTACTCGGACTGCAGATATTTTTTAGTGATTTCGATGTTGGTGCCATGGAGAAAGTTGTTCAGTTTCATGGTCTGATCATCCTCTTAAACACAAAAACTGTCAGCATATTAAGTTGGATCCTGTATAATGTGCGAATTTTACAAAAAACCTTAAGAAAACTATACTAATTCTATTTCAGATATTCAAAATGAAGCTCTATATCCTACTATTAACACTGACAATCGTTAACGCAGGAGTCGTACCACATACTAAATGTGATGGAGTTATCATCGATGGTCATTACTATGATAAGGAAACATTAAAAACCGGTTTACAATATCCATACCTTCAAGCCGTCGACTACACTACCAACATAATGTACCTCAGTTATACTTCAAACGAAATGGTCTCCAAAATAGCTGTATTTGATATAAATACTAAAGAATTTAAAGATATCAATGATGTCCCGGGAGGATACACACAAACCGTTGATCAAAATACCCACGACGTATATATAGGAGGAAGAGATGGAATATACAAATATGATCACAAAAATAATAAGTCAGAATTATATGCAGCAAATAACAAAGATATATGGAGAGTATTCTTCAAAGATGTTTTATATTTTTCCGAGTTTCCATCTGGGGTCATGTATACTTACATCGATGGGAATATAGCGACATTCAAAGATTTGGAAGAAACTAAAATTAAAGAATTCGTTATTGATGGTAAAGATGTAATGTTTTACACTAATGATACTGGATTTTATGCTCAAAGGAAAGGTAGCAAAGATGCAGTTTTGTATAGCGATGAATCGGTTATTAGAGCATTAACAGTCGACATACATGGTAATGCATACATGTGTACCCCTAATGCTATTTTTAAAATTGATAAAACGAAAATGTCTTTAGAGAAACTGACTGATACTGGTAACTGTCAGGGATTGGCTTTCGATAGTAATAATAATATAATATATTCTAATAGTAACAGTTTATTTCGATTGAAGATTAATAAAGATAAGACATGTGATCAGACCGTGTTTTGTAAGTGCAATAGACTCTAATTGGTAAATGTTGAAAAATAGGATGTTTATGTCACACAGGGGGCTATAATGTACTGTATAAGATTAAACGTCCTGAGGAATAGATTGAGATCGAGAGCAAACCCATAGTTAATAAATTTAAAAAATCTTTTTTGACTGGTGTTGTTTTTTTTTTCTATTTTTCCTCTTTTTAATGAGGGATTTTCCGGAGAAAAAAAAAGCTAGTTCATAATTTCTCGATAGATGGCGTTGAACAGAGAGGGGTCGATTAGGTATGAGCAAATATAGGTATTTATTAATATTATTAATAAAAAGACGCAGTACAAACCCTTTGATATTATTGTTGGTTTATAATTAATATATTGTCTGTCAACAACGAATCAAGTATCGGACGTGGCTGTATGGGTTTCGTATCCATTTTGAATATACGAACAATAAAAAGAAACAATAACAAACTACTAAAACCTAACAGAAACTAAGAATTTTCAACAAAAATAAACCGGGAAATTTGTAATCGCTACTTCATCAACAACGGGGCTAGTACGCCAACCCGCGATTGCGACATTTAACACATCCATCTATCAAATTTAGTCTTTTATCTCGTTCGTTCGCGCGAAAATAAAAAGAGAGCGGAAGCGTGATAGCGCTATATCACGCTATCGTGGGTTGATGAAGTAGCAATTACAGGTTTCCCGGTTACATCAAGCTAAGCAAAACCAAAATAAGGTAGTCGTGCGACGTTATACGTTATTCATCCTACGCGCGGTCAGCTTATATTGGTCATACCTAATCGAGGTCAACTCCCTCTCTGGTCAACGCCATCTATCGAGAAATTAGGAACTAACTTTTTTGTTTTTTTTTGCTTTTGGAAAATCCCTCATTGTATCTATTGTCCATAAAAACAACAGAAACAGCAGAAAAGCTTATTTCGTATTTCGCTTCTTTTTTCACGAATCGTGATATACAGATGGCGAGACATTGCTAGCGCAAGCTTTTTGTTTCTTCCAATTAATGTTATAATTATCGAGACACTTATTAATGTATGTTTATTACAATAAACATATATTAATACTCTGATTGAAATGAATTTATAAACTAACATTGTAAAAAATCAGGTGGCTGAATGGCCGAATGTTGGAGTTCAGGTGGACGACAATTAGCAGTGGTGTATTCCTCCCTCTGTCACTCGAACTAGCTCAGCATATAATTATGTATCTTCTTGTCAGTGCGAGCTGCTTTGTTTGTACGCGGTGTGCCCATATATTGTGGAGGATAATACATAATTATATTAAAATAAGGTCCCAAAATAACTGAGTATCGAATGATCGAAGCCATGTTGTTTTTAAAAACAAGTCGTCAAGTGAGATAACCTCTTAACAGCGTATATAAATGAAATGGACAGAGAGAACTGTAGAGTCGCGTCTGTTATAATAATCACGAACCAATATTCATAAACTCATGTTCGTAATCCCTTTCAGGGTTGTCAGAAACATTGCTAGAACTACCAACTTTCTGAATAAGAATGTTGTTGTAGAAATGTTCACATTTTAGCTATTTGCTTAAGTTTCAGAATGAAATAACATGTCCAATGGTTGGTGCTATTTAATTTACAATATATTAATTTTTGACATCTTAATTATAAATATACATAGCTTGCAGCGTTAAATAGACAATTTAATTGACTATGGAACATAAAAAAGATAATAATTACAGGTATAAAGGTAAAAAACTAGAGGTCGCATCAATGTAATTTTTATTTCAGTAGAACCGTAAAACATTGGACATTCAAATAAAATAGAAATTTGGAGGTTGCACCTACAACTTTTTTTTATTCGAGCTTAAATGCTGACTTTCGGACTTTTTATCCCTAAAAAATTCAAATAAAAAAATCCATGATACGTAAATTTTTTGTGGCGGCATGGCAAGACAGCAAAAGACCCATTCTATCCACCAATTCAATTTGGCCAACGATGCACCAAACACCCTGTATAACTATTACAAATGGTAGATCAAGTTAGCAAATACTAAAAAGGAACAAAACAAAAAGTGAAATGATAATACCTAAAAACAGATGGTTAACTTTACATATTTATAGGTTAAAAAAAAAAAAAAATAGAAAATAGATCACGTGAGAATCAAGCCAAATCTCACGACAACATACCAAGGGAAGAGGGGCGGACGAAAAATCTCTAAAATTGCCTCACATAATTGCGCACTCTATGGTTTTCAGTAGTCTGTGACAGATAACACATAAGTTTTTATCTGTTGTAACTTAGTGTTTCGAATATTTTAAAATACCTATTTCAATCTATAAAACGTTGTGGAGTGGTGTGATTGTAACAAGGTAGGACTTTTTATTAGTTATGTAGGTATTACTTAAGGTAGTAACTCTTAAATAATCTGTGGTATTACATACATGGTGTCAACTTTAATGCGTTACATATCAAACAGGGTGCTTTGGGCCATCAAACTGAACAAGTTTTACTACGGGACCAACTTTGAAAACGCGAAAAGAAACTGCTGTTTCATATATTTTGGTCGAGTTTTTTTTCGATTTCGATGTTAGCTCCATGGTCGAAGTTGTTCAGTTTGATGATCTGAAGCATCTTTTTCGAGAAGTAATGCATTGAATTTTACACCCTGTTAATAATATACAACGTATCTAAACTATTATAAAACTGTAACAGAAATTTGTCTGTACATTGAAGATATTAACAAAAAAAAAATTACGATATGGTTTTTAGATGTCCCTGATTCCAAATTACCAATTTTTGGATTTTTTGTCTGTCTGTTTGTTTGTTTGTTTGTTTGTTTGTTCGTTTGTTTGTTTGGGTGTTTGTTTGTTCGAGTATCACGCAAAAACTACTGAACCGATTTTGATGAAACTTTTTTTGTTTGATAGCTTATGATCTGACTTAAAATCTGGTATATAATTTATGCGGACGAAGTCGCGGGTAAAAGCTCGTTATTGAATAAACGCAAAACTAGAAAATATATTGTTTAACTGTAAGCTGTTCGCATGTTTGCTATTATATAATTTGATAAGTGCTTATATTAGGAGTGATTCAAGCCTGGGGTGTTCCTCCATAGCTCCATCCCCTCATTAAAGCAGATTTTATTCAGAGATTCTCTGGATAAACTTTGGGGATTCCAAGGAACCCCCAAAACCCCTTCCTTGGTTTTTTGGGGACCCAGGGTTCACGAAGTGGTCTTCCGTTCCCTTTCTGGTCAATTCGTTCGCTTTTTCTTTCCCTTCTACGTCCGAGTGTCCCGGGATCCACTTTATAAAATACTGGTTAGGGGAGAACAGGTAGGATTCGTACATTTTTTACTCTAAGCTTTATAAAAGAAAAACTATTCGCTATTTCAAAATAACTTTTATGCCGATATATTACCTATATCTGGCTTTAATAATTGTGTAGTTTAGATTTGATAAGAAGCAGTATGGCGGAGCTAAGATTATTTTTCCAAAAAATGGGAAACGTACGAAAGCACCCCACGCGTCGTGTACCTTCGTACATAGTGTGGTACTCGCTGTAAAAGCAGATTTAGGTTGCGGCGACAGACCACGTCTGATATCACATACTACACTACATAGTATAAAACAAAGTCGCATTCGCATCACGCTGTCTGTCCTTATGTATGCTTAGATCTTTAAAACTACTCAACGGATTTTGATGCGTTTTTTTTTTTAAATAGATAGTGATTCAAAAGGAAGGTTTATATGCATTGCACCCGTGCGAAGCCGGGGCGGGTCGCTAGTTTATGATAATTTATAAACTGCACCTCCATGTTTAATATGTATACCCCACGGACCTGAAAAAAAGACGGACGTAATGTCACTCTAACAACAAAAAAATTAAAACCGCCTTCAAAAAACTAAAAAGTTAAAAAATAATATTGCAGCCGATGACTTTTTCGTTCACATCATAAGAACATTAATTTGTTTTATTGAAGTCGCTGTCAAGCCGGTACGATTTGCGACAGGGCTTGCATTTTTTGGCTTGGCTTGACACCGACTTCTATAAAACAAATTAATGTTCTTTTGATGTGAACGAAAAAGTCATCGGCTGCAATATTATTTTTTAACTTTTTAGTTTTTTGAAGGCGGTTTTAATTTTTTTGTTAAAATTTTGTTTATTTCACAATTTTCAGTGGTAAATTCATTAGTTCGATTTAATAGTAGTGCTTTAAATTAACAAACGCACTAGTCGGCACTACGATTTTCGAAGGTTCCCCTCGATATCTCTGGGATCCATCATCAGATCCTGGTTTCCTTATCATGGGACCTCTCTTGGGATATCTCCTTTCCAACAAAAAAAGAATCATCGAAATCGGTTCATAAACGAGGAAGTTATCCGCGAACACACATAAAAAAAAAAATATATATATACGGTCGAATTGAGAAACCTCCTCCTTTTTTTGAAGTCGGTTAAAAAGAGGTGAAGCATGCAAGGTCCTACAATTTCGTTTGTTCTACAAGGGACCTACACTCACACAGACGCACGAGTTCTAAGCGCAGGTCCGACAACCCACCGCCATTATGTACCGCGCGACAGGGCGACAGCACGCACACTCATATAAATGGGTGCTTCACTTTTGATTAGACGAGATGCCGTTCATCTTTTTTTCAGGTGCGTGCCAAACCCATGCCAAATTACAGCTTTCTAGTACTAAGCGTCTCTGAGCTACGCCGCTGACAGACAGACGGACAGACAGGTAAACATGGCGAAATTATAAGGGTTCCTTTATGACTACGGAACCCTGAAATTACGATACTATTTTAAATAAATTCGATTTTTCTATTTCAGATCTTCAAAATGTATCTCTATCTCCTGCTACTAACATTAACAATCGTCAACGCAGTAGTCGTACCAGATACTGAATGTGATGGAGTTATCATCGATGGCAATTACTATGACAAGGAAACATTAAAAACCAATATATTAATTCCAAACTCTCTAGCTGTCAACTACAATACCAATATACTGTACTTCAGCTACTCTAAAGACAGAATAAGCGACGATTATTATTCAGCTCTAATTGATCTTAATACTAAAGATTTTAAAGAAATCAATGATGTCCCGAATGGAGCCGCACAAGCCGTCGATCAGAACACCAACGATGTTTATATAGGAACAAACAATGGCATATATAAATATGATCACAAAACCCATAAGTCCAAATTTTTCGCAGCTAAAGACAAAAAAGTATGGGAAGTATTCTTCAAAGATGTTTTATATTTTTCGGAACTTGAGTATGGGTTCATGTATACTTACATCGATGGAAATATAACGAGATTCAAAGATTTGGAAGAAACTAAAATTGATGAATTCATTATAGATGGTGAAGATGTAATGTTTTACAGTAATGATACTGGATTCTATGCACAAAAGAAAGGTGGGAAAGATGCAGTTTTGTATAGACGTTACATTATTGTCAGAGCGTTAACATTAGACATACATGGTAATGCACACACGTGTACCCCAGACGCTGTTTATAAGATTGATAAGAAGAATACGTCTTTAGAGAAACTGATAGATGTTGATGATTGTTGGGGTTTAGGTTTCGATAATAATAACAATATGATATATTCTAATACGAACAGTTTAGTTCGTTTTAAGGTTAATAAAGATAAGAAATGTTAGATAATGTCGCCATACATCGTGTTAATGTTAATCTATATATAAATATAATAATTATAATGTATATTTCCCAAAATATTTTTTTACTGGTGTTTTTTTCCTTTCCTTTTTTTAGTTTAGTATCCACTGTCCATTAAAAGTGTTGCCACTTGGGCTCATTAACTGTTACACTGGACAAAGTGCCAACATCGCAGTTAAATATAGATATTCAAGCATATGCTCACGACTGTATTCCCTGAGGGGGTAGTCAGAGATATTCAACATAATGAAAAATTTAATATTTAGAATGGCTGTCACGTGTGGTGTATTATTTTAAAATATTAAATATTTATACTTTATGTTAGCTTTTAGTAGAGTCAGTGCATCGCGAACAAAACGCAGCTTCTAAAAAAATCTTTTTCTTTTTTATCTACACTAATATTATAAAGAGGAAAGATTTGTACCTATTTTTGTATGTTTGTATGTTTGTAATGAATAGGCTCAACAAGTACTGGGCCGATTTAAAAAATTCTTTCACCATTCGAAAGCTACATTCACCCTGAGTAACATAGGCTATATTTATTGCTAGAAAAGATTAGACGTCCACCCGTGCGAAGCCGGGACGGGCCGCTAGTGTTTAATAATCCATATTCGGCAAGCGTTGTGGCCTAACGTGTAATAATCTCCTTTGAGGTAGACAGGTGCCCTACCAGTGAGATGTACCTATACTGTTGCAGTGATGCCTCGGAGTGCAATTCTCGAAGCGTCACATTGCTATCAAAAACATCGATGAGCTCACAGATGTAACCAAGAACATTGTATATCTAAACTATTATAAAACTGTAACAAAAGTGTGTCTGTGTTCTGATTATAAAATCTAATTTGCATTAAGTACATAATTATTTCAGTTCACAAACTTTCAAGGGGAAGTCCAAACTTTCTAATAAGACCATATAAAGATTCTTAGCTAACCCTAATTTCTAATTATCTGCCACAATAAAGGCTAAATAATTCAATATTTGGCTAAAACATCTTCTGTGAAATAAATCGGTAGACCACAACCTAAAATCGGTATATCGGTAGACAGTACCCGAAATCGGTAGATCTACCGATAAATCGGTAGCTTTTGCAACACTGAAAACAATAAACAAAAGGGACGCTATAGCTAAGTAATATCGGGACTTAGATAAACAGGGTACCAAAACAAAAGATAAAAAAAGTATTTGTATGTTTCTCAAAATAACTAAGTTAAACGTATAACAGGCTACATAATCAACAGATATTAATAGTTTTGGAAAGTTCTCTAGAAAATAAATTAACTACATACCTAACTGTAGAGTCAGATAGGAGAACAATCAAATTAACTATTCAGAAAAATCCATTAGGTATGTGATAATGACTGCTATTACATTGAAATAAGACTACAAAATAACGAGTATCTAATGGTCTATGATATAATTAATATTGCCTCCGTGGTCTAATGGTTAAGAGCATTGGGCTCTCACACAGAGGTCGCATGTTCGATTCCCACGGGAGATATGCCACTTTGTGCGTTTCTCCCCTCCTGATTTTCTGAAAAGAAAAATGATTCCGTGCTTCGGATTGCACGTTAGGCCGTTGGAAAAAACCACGACAGAGGCCGTAAGGCGGTCTGAAAGAACTCTGACACCAGGGCTCTGCCCACACGATTATTTAAAGACGGCCAGGTTAAGTGAGCTAACCAGCAACTTCCTAACAGCAGTGCTGCCACCTTTCGGCGGTAGATCTAGCGCTTTTTTTACTTTTAATAAAGCAGCATTAGTTGTGTTTGAATATGCTATACTTTGTATTTTTTATTGGGATATGATAAATATTGATAGCATTTTGTGGTCAAAACATATCCATCGAATGTTAGTGTTTGGGAAATTCAAATACGAACGCTTATTTGATGAGTTATCATTAATTTTACAGGGGACTTACGAATTGACTGACTTAAATTGACTTATAAATGGGTTTTGGAAAGGCTCATTAGACTATTTAGAGAACTTTAAAGGACTTTTTATGTGATAAGAATTAAGCACCGAACCTAGCGCTTTTTTGAGCTGCGATAGCGCTTTTTTCACAGTTTTAGCGCCCAATCGATTTTTTGAGGTGGCAGCTCTGCCTAACAGCGTAGTTAAACAAAAATGGACAAAGAGAACTGTAGAGTCGCATCTGTTATGATAATAATTATGTATGTATGTACCAACAACACACAGTCAACCAATAATGTGGCCACCGTAGAACCTTGTAGCGAACTAGAGCAAACTATTTGCAGATCATGGAAGGTTAATGACGTTAAGAGTCCTTTCATTTCACCGTTTAGTGGCGCCTTCGTCATAATAATGGAATATTTAGAACCGGTACAATAGAACATACACCAATTAAGGGTGTTACTATCATTCTAAATGTGAAAATTTATGACAATGTGTGCGACTAAATATACACTAATATTATAAAGAGGAAAGATTTGTACCTATTTTTGTATGTTTGTAATGAATAGGCTCAAAAAGTACTGGGCCGATTTAAAAAATTCTTTCACCATTAGAAAGCTGCATTCACTCTGAGTAACATAGGCTATATTTATTGCTAGAAAAGATTAGACGTCCACCCGTGCGAAGCCGGGACGGGCCGCTACTCACATATAAAAGACTGAACTGATTTGGATGTGTCGCTTTTCTGAAGAAGTGGCGTAACTCCATGGTTTTTATTAGTCTGTGAGAGATAAAAAAATTACGAAGATTTCGATATTTTCTTAATGATTCCTTCAATTATTACAATCTATAAAACGCTGTGGCACAGAAAATAGATTGACACTCGTTGTTTAAGTGAAAGATCTATAACAAAGGTAAGATTATTTTTATTTCTCAGGGTGTAGTCTCAAAGTCGACATAGAAAAATGTTGACCACTGAAGTCTGACAGGAAAAAGTGTGTTCTGTAAAAAGTATGGAACTAATCGTTTATTTTTGAATTGGGAGTTGGGACCACTAAAAAAATTATTCTGGCTTGCGTAACAAGTATTTACAAATTTGTAGTAGCTATATCTAAAAGTTGAGAGCTGGGTGGCGATTTTTCCAATGTTTAAAAAATTACAAAATCTCGAAAACTGTCAAACTTGGATATTTTTTTTAATTTTTCCCTGAACAGTTTTATAAACTCATCGATCTCCTATTTGCGGCTTGACGTTGAATTTCGGGACACCCTGTATATTTGTAAGAATTTTTAAGAGTTTAAGAGCATTTTTACTGTTTAGTGGAGCCTTCATCACAGTATTTAAAGCTTTCTCAATAATGAAAATAAAAAATGAAAAAGTGCTACTGCAACTATCAGTTTCTTAATGGTAAAAAGACTCTTATAACTCATTTTCAGTCTATATTACATTTACAGAAGAGTTTTATATTAGTGTAGATTCTATTCTGTTATAAAATGGTTACGATATGGTGTTTAGGTGTCCCTGACTCCAAATCGAAGATTTTTGGTCTGTCTGTTTGTTTGACATCGCGCAAAAATTACTGTACCGATTTTGATGAAAATTGTGTTTAAAAGGTTATGATTAGACTCAAAAACTGGTATAAATTTTATATACTTTATCTCGCTACGATGACGGGTGCTGGTGCGGACGAAGTGGCGGGCAAAATCTAATCTAGATACAAAACCACCAAAATCTAGATGATCATGATGATGATGATGATGATCTAATCTGTTCTATCTAATATACAAGATGTAACTAACCTACCTATTAATATCAAAGGGGTGCTTTAGACTATAAAAACTAAAAACTGTCGCTATGGATCCCTATAGCGACAGTTTTTGAACGTAAAAAAAAAATTCATACGAGATTTTTTTGTGTGCAATAAAGTATAATTGAATTGCAATCTTTGACTAGGGATAAAACTGTGGTAAAAAGAACAACTTCTATATAAAAAAATGATTTTTTCTATTTCAGATCTTCAAAATGAATATCTATTTTTTGCTAGCTGCATTGACACTCGTTAACGCAGGAGTTGTACCAGATACTGAATGTGACGGAGTTACATTCGATGGCGTTTATCATGAAAAGGAAATATTAAAAACCGGATTCGATATATCCCATTTAGCTGTCGACTACAATACTAACAAAATGTACTTCAGATTCATTGGCAACCAAACAGTATACGAATTTGGTCTATTGAATCTTGATACTAAAGAATCTGAAGTTATAGATGATGTCCCGAGCGGATTCTCTCAATCAGTCGATCAGAATACCGACATCGTATATCTAGCAGCAGACGACGGTATATACACATTTGATGACAAAAATAGAAAAACTGAATTATTCGCAGCAAAGGATATCGATGTATGGAGAATATTCTTCAAAGATGTTTTATATTTTACTGAATTTCCATCTCGTTCCATGTATACTTGCATCGATCGGAATATAGCGATTGTTAAAGATTTAGAAGGCATTGAAGTTAAGGAATTCGTTATTGATCGTGATGATGTTATGTTTTACACTAATGCTACTGGATTTTATGCTCAAAAGAAAGGTGGTAAAGACGCAGTTTTGTATAGCGATAAGTTGAATGTTAGGGCGTTAACAGTCGATATATATGGTAATGCATACATGTGTACAATTGATACTATTTATAGGATTTATAAACAGAGTACGTCTTTAGAGAAACTGATGGATGTAAATGATTGTTGGGGATTAGCGTTTGATAATAATAATAATATAATATATTCTGATGGCGACAGTTTATTTCGTTACAAGATAAGATTAGATAAGACATGTTAGATTATTGTCGACATTAACCGTGCTAATCTTAGGGCTGTTACACTCGGGTTTATAATTTATTGTATACTTTTCTAAATAAATAATCCTACCTTTTTACTTATTTGTATTGTTTTCCTTTCCTTTTCTTTTTCGTTTACTATCCATCCACTAACTAAAAGTGGTGAAAAGCTCACTAATGTTCACAATGGTCTACACTGCAGTGAAATGCGATTATTTGGATTATGACATAATTATTTAGAACTAGAGTTTTCCCGTGTGCGTCTACCCCAAGCGATGAAATGTATTAGTTTCAGATCGTTTAACAACTAACGAATGAGTATGATCAAAGAACACATACAAATAGTATAATAAAATTATACACAAAATAGGAGAAATATCATAATTCCGAAGGAAATGGAAATTATCCTTTTCTATTGTAGCATTTGAGTGAACGACCACGTCTCTGTTCCATATTTCATAACTTTCAACACACACTGATCGAAGACTTTCATTTTGAGACACTGCGGTTTTTGGGACGTGAAGATACTACGCAGCTTCCCGAACGATGCCCAGCCAAGATAAATTCGACGGTTGATCTCTTTCTCAAAGTTGGACTTACCTAACTGAATAGTTAGTCCCAGGTAAATATAATCATCATCAACTTCGAGAGTGCAGTGTTTCCGATCATTAGTACAGGAGTTCGTACAACAGTGATGAAATTTGGAACAGAGACGTGGTCATTCACTCAAGGCCTCATAAAAAGGCTGAAAGTCACCCAAAGGGCAATGGAGAGTGCTATGCTTGGAGTTTCCCTGCGAGATTGAATCAGAAGAGATCCACAGAAGAACCAGAGTAGCTGACATAGTCCAAAGAATTGCTTAACTAAAGTGGCAGTGGGCGGGGCACATTGCTTGCAGAAACGATGGCTGATGGGGCCGAAAAGTTCTCGAGTGGCGACCGCGTACTGGAAAGCGCAGCGTGGGTAGCCCCCCCCCATACGGTGGACCGACGACCTGGTGAAGGCGGCGGGAATCCATTGGAAGAGGGTCAACAGATATTTATCGTAATTCGTATCGCAAGTTCTTCACAAAATACATTAATTAACTAACTGTATTATTAGATAAGATAACAAACAAATAAACTAAAATTAAGAGAAAAAAACCATCATAATTATTATGACTTCTATTAAATTGAAATGAAAGGACAAATTAATAACGAGGATATAATGAGTTATGATAATAAATTGTATTATTTAAAGACAAGGTCAGGTCAAATGAGATTACCAGTTTCCTAATTTAAACACAAATGGACACAGAGAACTGGTAGAGTTGCCATCTGTTATAATAATTATGTACCTATCAGTCAACTAACTTAAAATTTGGCCAACATAGAACATTGTCATTGAACATTATGGTTCATAGATTGTTAATAACGTTAATGTAGGTGATCGTGATAAAGTTCTAGGACGCCTACATTGAAAAAAAAAAAAAAAAAAAAAAAAAATGATTGATTGATTGATTGATTGCCTTTCAAAATGATTGACTATACTCACAAAAACACACAACTTATGATTTGTAACTTTTTGAAATATCCTGTGGGATTTATGAAAAATGTGAAATAAAAGGTGAGGAGGAGAGAGCCATATTCCACCATAAAAACCAAGAGCGTATGGGTGGAGACAAGTTAAGTTAAGGTCAAGTTGCTATCAGAATCTTTTCAACCCGCATTCAAAACAGAGACGCGCGTGGTAGTATTTTAAATAAATAAATAAATAAATAAATAGCGCTCACAGGCACATACATTGTAATGATCCCAAGAAAGCACTATTTATAGGCTGTTTATTATGGAAACCATACAACGACGGCACAAACATATAAACATCCATGACCGAACCGGGATTCGAACCCAGGACCCTGGTTTGGCAGTCCGGCGTGGTAACCATTACACCAACCGGGTCGTCATTTTATCTGGACCACTAAACCAGACACCCATCCAAAAAGTTACCGATCCTGAATACCGGTACCAGTAGTCGGTAGTAAACCTGCCTGCTGTGGCGAGGGTCGCGGGTTCGAATCCAACACAACATATAAACAATATCAACAAATATTTTTATGATGAATATGAATATTTGTACCCGAGTCATAGATGTTTGTAAGTTTGTATCTATTACATGTATTCTGTATCGTTGTCTAGTCATCATAGTACAAGTTCAGGCTTGATTCTGGTACTTTAAATGTGACTAGATAATTTGTGTGACAATATCCAAGCTATTTATTTATTTCATTTATCTATGGTCCCTATTAGACGGGGACCAAAATACTGTTCAATTTGTACAAAAATGAGAGAGTAAATGAGGATGGGGTTGACTACGGGACCCTAAAAATATTGTTAGATTTTGTTCAATACATTGATGTTAGATATAAACTTTGTGATTCTTTATTAATAACCACTCCATGGTTTTCAATAGTCTGTTAGAGATAAAACATTAGTAGATAATGATTTAGATATTTACCTAATGATTCTCAAATATTTCAATCTATAAAACGCGGTAGCACGGCAGAGAGATTGACATTCATTGATTAAGTGAAAGATCTATAACAAGGTAAGTTAATTTTTATTTCTGTAGGTAGGTACAGTCATCATCAGATATATCTTAGCAGACAAGGTTTTCAATTATTTCTGAGCAGTTTAAATTTTCAATAAATACTTTACAGAAAAAGTTACCATTATATCTGAACTTATGTATTAATTATTCTTGTTCAGATATTAATGGAACTTCTACTGTAATAAATTTATTGAAAATTAGCACTGCTCAGAAAGATTTGAACACTTTGGCTGCTACGATATATCTGATGGCGACTGTACTACATGGTGTTGTTAGGGTAGACAGTTGCATTAGTTAATTGGGTGATTGTACTTAAGATACTGAACAACTTTCCAAAAGGTACAAAGGGAAATTCGGAAAAATACGATTCAACTTTCGATACAAACATTCGATCAACTTATTGCATTTTTAGTATCGAAAGTGTATAAATTTTTTTTTTTGGATCTTTGGGAAAACTGTTCAGTATCATGGGTACTGCAACTGTTTAACCTAACACTCTTTAGGTATAAAATTATATTCTATTTCAATCTTGTAATAATTTTTAAGAAACTTGTAGTTTTTTGCTGCCACCTTAACGTGGACAATCCTACTGGTTCATAATAACAGTAGATTGATATAAAACAGCAAAAACAGAAGTATGTCTGTACATTGAAGATATTAACAACAAATTATAATAATGATTTGATATTTAGGTGTCCAAATCAACGATTTTTAGATTTTTTGTCCGTCTGTTTGCTTGTTCGAGCATCACGCAATAACGTCTGGGCCGATTTTGATTAAACCTTTTGTGTTTGAAAGCTGGTGATTAAACTTTCAAATTTCATCGCGCTATCGGTAAACGTTTCATCAAAACCGTTAAAATTTTATATTTAAAAAAAAATCTGTTTCAGATCTTCAAAATGAAGCTCTGTCTCCTACTAGTAACATTAACAATCGTTACCGCAGGAGTCGTACCAGATAATAAATGTGATGGAGTTATCATCGATGGCAATTACTATGACAGAGAAATATTAAAAACCGGATTAGATTCATCCAATCTAGCTGTTGACTATAACAGCAACAAAATACACTTCAAATTCTTCGTAGACCGAACAACATATAAATTTGGTCTATTAGATCTTGATACTAAAGAATTTAAAGATATAGAATTTGATCACCCGAACGCGTTCTCATATGCCGTTGATCCGAATACTCACAACGTATATATAGGAGCAAGCGATGGTATATACAAATATGATGAAATAAATCATAAATCTGATTTATACGCAGCAAAAGACAAAGATGTATGGAGAATATTCTTCAAAGATGTTTTATATTTTACTGAATATCCATTTGAAGTCATGAATACTTACATCGATGGGAACATAGCGACAGTCAAAGATTTGGAAGGCATTAAAATTGAGGAATTCGTTATTGATGGTGAAGATGTTATGTTTTACTCTAATACTACTGGATTTTATGCTCAAAAGAAAGGTAGTAAAGATGCAGTTTTGTATAGTGATAAAGTTGTTGTTAGGGCGTTAACAGTAGACGTAAATGGTAATGCATACATGTGTTCCAATGATGCTGTTTATAAGATTGATAAAAAGAGAACGTCTTTAGACAAAATGATGGATTTGTGTAATTGCTTTGGGTTGGCGTTCGATAATAATAATAATCTGATATATTCTGATAGCGAGAGTTTGATTCGTTTCAAGATTAATAAAGATAAGAAATGCTAAATATTGTCGCCATTCATCATGTTATGGTTATGGTTGTCACATATGTAATGTAATTTCAAAAGATGTGTTTTTCTTTTTTGGTGTTCTTTTTCAACACTCAGTAATGTATCTAGAAACTAAATAAAATAAAATTCTGGATATTTTTGTTTTATTATGTTACTTTGACTATCTTCTTCTTCTGTCAAGTCAATGGCATGTAATTTTATATTTTGTCAGCCCAGTATCAGTTTCACTACTTAACTACTTTAATAGTGTCAGTACTTTTACTATAATATCATCATTAGTTCAATTATTGGATAAAAATTTGCTGCTTTGTGTTGTCGTACTACCGATAGTTTTCATCTATAAAAGCCATACTACCGATAGTATCTAATATACTATCATCGCCGATAACCATAGCTTAGAACGTGGCAATACTATTGATAGAATACAATACCATCGATAGCACCTTTTGCTGCTCATGAATTATAAACCGTTGCTACTATCAATATTAATCGATAGTAAAGAATTTCTGAAAACAATGCTACTGATAGTATTGTTTTTCAGAACTTCGATAGTATCGATATAGTACATCGGCATTCTATAGAAAGCCGACCGATATCAATATTATCAGCAGTACCTACCTACAATAGTTATATCACAGCCCGGATACTGCATACAAAAATTTGAAATTGACAAGATGTCGTCAGCACAATGCGAAACCAAAGAAATTGAACCTTAAGTGTTCTTCGTAAGTAACGAGTAACCACTGCGAGGTAACCAGAGGGCGATAGAGGGGGTGAGGTTTAAAGTTGGTGGTAGGAAGGGAGTGTCCGCACTGTATCTAGTAATAGATACTCTTTCTTATACTGTGGTAATATTGCAATTTGTACCCTTACGTTATTTTTTTAATGTTTTTGTTGCTGTATGTTTTTGGTACTGTGCAAATAAACGATATTTATATTATGTTATGCCATTTACCAAGCTATCGAGACTATCGATAGGCCGATCGATAGTCTTACTGTCGGCCGGCTATCGATAAAAAATCGATATACTATCGACAAAAAAAGACGATCGGCAACACTACTGAGTGTGACAACTTTACTAGGGCTTCGGGGTAATTCTAAGTGCAAGAGCGTTGTTCTGGTGTGTCACAAAATACTGACCAAAACATAGATAAATAAATAAATAAATAACGCTCACAGGCACATATATTGTAATGATCAAGAAAGCACTATTTATAGGCTGTTTATTATGGAAACCACACAACAACGGCACAAACATATAAACATCCATGACCGAACCGGGATTCGAACCCAGGACCCTGGTTTGGCAGTCCGGCGTGGTAACCATTACACCAACCGGGTCGTCGCAAATTGTACGTATATTATGATATATTATGATTCCTATTGTCATATATTTTTTGTATCATATATGTTTTGGTCAGTAAATATGCAATAGATAAAAGGTCACGTCATCTCTCGTGGTAAAGTGATCAACAAAATTTGTTTTGAGATCGCGCTACTGCGCAGTCCCCCCCCCCCCCCCCCCTTCCTTATTAGCAAGATGGTTGCCGGGTACTATCGCTACCTATGGTCGAAGATCAACGTACAATTATCATTATAATTATAATTTTCAAAGACAGGTCATGTGAGATAACTTCATAACAGCGTTTTTAACACCAAATGGACAGAGAAAACTGTAGAGTCTCCATCTGCTATAATAATTATGTACCTACCTACAGTTATCTAGTAATAGATACTCTTTCTTATACTGTGTACAGTCTTAGAATTTGAAATGTGGGCACTTGCAAATTATGTTTGACAGAAGGCGTAATGACGATAGAACGTGTCTTGTGACATGGTTGTAAGACAGTCTATGGTTTTTTGTCTACGGAACCCTAAACTCATAAAATATTGTTCACTAAATGTTGATGTTAGTAGGTAGGTATGTATCTAAACTCGTGATTATGTATTAGAACCACTCCATGGTTTTCTGTAGTCTGTGAGAGAAAAACATTACATAACTATCTAGATAGCAATTTAGTATTTTACCTAAGTTTCACGTTTCATTTCAATCTATAAAAGGCTGTAGCGTGGTGTGATTTTGACATTCGTTGAAGAAGATCTAAGGTCTGACAAGGTAAGATTATTTTATTTTATTTCTGTTGGTAGGTATTCTATGTCGATTTCAGTGTAGAGTAATATTACGTTTTTATCTTAGGAATTTATAGCTTTGCCGTTAAGGGGGCACCGATCCTATTGTGCAGCCTTCAATCGTATTTTCTTTATTTCTAAATTTCAATTCATCATCAAAATCTCATTTTCAATTTGTCGGGTCACTGCGGATTTGTTTTTATAATGTTTGTAGTTATTATCTAAACCGGTTTTAACGATAGTAGCTGCAAGCATAAAACATGATAATCCGTAATGTTTCGATAAATTGAAAGCCAATTTGGACTACAATGTGACATTCTTGTTTTTTGGAAATGCTGTTTAATTGTTTAAAAATAAAAAAATACGATTGAGGGCAGCACAATAGGCTCGGTACCCTCTTAACAGTCTCACTAAAAAATAAAAATAAATAAAGTGACTAAAAGTACAAAACTTAAATAAATATAGGTATAAACATTTTTAAATAAAGTTATATTAATTTTTATACATCGCGAAAGTAAATGCCGGAAAATGGACCTGACTTCAAAGATACGTTGAATTTGTATAATTATTAGAACAAAATATTGTATAGTTACTAGAAAAAAATCACAGATCTCGTCTTCCACGACCTTCGGGGTACATTGAAAATGAATCTGACAAATGAAATGAATTAAAAATTTTCTCCGCGTCCCAAAGGTACATCTTATGAATAAATCAGTGATTACGCACCTCCAATAATTTTTAAATATAGGTAGCTCAAAGTCAAAGTCAAAAATAATTTATTCAATATAGGAGCTTGAAGCAAGCTACCACCGCGTCGGAACGTGTTGTCGCTGTAGAGAAGATGCGGCCAGAAACTCTACAAAATAACACGACTTAGTAACTAAACAATATAAATTCTTATGCTAAGGTTATATATACAATAATACATAGTCTATTTAATAAAATAATAAAATAATTGAGTCATAGTCATATCTCTAAGGTAGGTACTTTTTTATTTTGTGAGATGAGAAAACAGGCTCTTTTGCAAAGGACTTTTTTGGTCTGAGTTTTAAACTTGTAGGTACTTAACTTTTAAACTTTCGGCTACGTTTTCGGAAAGAATTATGTATATAATACGGCCCGATAGCTCAGTTCGATAGTGAACCTACCTGCTGTGCCGAGGGTCGCGTGTTCAATTCCCGTAAGGAGCAAATATTTGTATGATGAATATAAATATTTGTACCCGAGTCATGGATATTTGTATCTATGTATACAGGGTGTCCCGTAAACCGACGTCAACCCGGCGCATGCTGATAGGTTAAGTCATGACTTGGACATTTTAGCACAGAACTGCATACAGCGCTTGTAGCCGTGGCACTCAAAATAGTGACTAAGGTAAAGAGTTTCACGAATTTTATAAAACTGTCCTTATCTCGAAAACTAAGGACCATTTCCTAAAGTAAAATGTTGACAGATTGATTGATTGAATGATTTTTATTTTTATTTTAGTATATTTTGGTTAGGCATGAACTAACCTATCAGCATCCACCGGGTTGACGTCGGTTTACGGGACATCCTGTATATGTATTCTATATCGTTGTCTAGTCATCATAAAACAAGTCCAGGCTAGTGGATTATAGTTTATTTATATTTCGGGTATTGTAATCATATTGACATACGATTTTTTTGAAACAATCACAATTTTTTTGTCACATATTATGACATGTTTTCATAAATAAACTGTTAAAAAAATTTAATTTCATTTAAAAATAGCTATAGCTATCTAATCTGTGCATTAGACATGCGTATCTGCCTCAGGAGCTTATGAAGACCATAGTTGTACCAATTGTGAAAAATAAGACGGGTGATGCCTCCGACAGGAACAATTATAGACCCATTTCGTTAGCTACTGTGATAGCAAAGGTGCTGGATGGTTTGCTTGACCGTCAACTTAGCCAAAACACTGATCTGAATGAGGCCCAGTTCGGTTTCAGACCTGGGCTTTCAACAGAAACTGCAATACTGCGGCTCAAGCATACTGTGCAGTACTACATAACGAGAAAAACCCCTGTATATGCCTGATTTTTGGACCTGTCGAAGGCATTTGACCTGGTCTCGTACAACGTTTTATGGGATAAGCTCAGGAGGGAAACCAGTACACCTAACGAGATAATACATGTTCTAGGGTATTGGTATCATAACCAAAGCAACAGTGTGAGGTGGGCGGGCTCATACTCGGAGGAGTACGGGTTGGAGTGCGGGGTGAGGCAGGGAGGCCTGTCCTCACCGCGACTCTTCAACATATACATGAACGGACTGATCGATGAACTCAGCAGGGCAGGCGTAGACTGCTCAATAGATGGATCTTTTGTGAATAATATCAGTTACGCCGACGATATGGTCCTGCTGTGTCCATCGATTAGGGCACTCGACGTCTTGATTGGCATATGTGAGAGGTACGCGGAGGCACACGGCCTCAGGTACAACACTAAAAAGAGTGAACTACTCGTTTTCAAAGCAGGGAATAAAAAACCTAAGTCTGTACCACCAGTCAGACTTGGAGGAGTACCCTTGAGTAGAGTCACCAAGTTTAAGTACCTGGGGCATTGGGTCACTGAGGACCTCTCTGATGCCTTAGACATTGAACGGGAGCGTAGGGCACTTGCAGTAAGATGTAATATGGTGGCTCGTAGGTTTGCACGGTGTACAGAACATGTCAAAATAACACTTTGTAAAGCGTACTGTTAGACTTTTTACACCAGCAGCCTATGGGTCAACTATACATGCAAAGCTTTTAATGCCCTACGCGTCCAGTACAATAATGGTTTTAGGATACTATTAGGGCTGCCCCGCTTTTGCAGCGCATCAGGCATGTTTGCAGAGGCCAATACATACGGGTTTCAGGCAATAATAAGAAGAGAGTAGCCTCCCTGATGTGTCGAGTGCGGGAAAGCCCTAGTGGACTCCTAAACACCATACTGGAGAAGACTGATTGCCCGGTCGTGCGGCACTGGAACCGTGTGCACATGGTAAGGTTAAGGTTCAAGGTGCATTTAATTACGCTACTTCCCGCTAGAGTTTACAATGCGACATCTAGTAACGAGCAGCAATACTTAGTAAAACAGAAGCAACCTCGAAGCAACAAAAAAAGCAATTAAAAAAAAATATCCACGATTCAGGGGGTGAACTCAGTATCCAAATTAATTTTTAGTTCGCAAATGTGTGTTGTTTATTGTCTTTTCTAAATATCGGAACAGAATTTCGAAATTATGTGAATTATTTTTGAACATAATAAGTAAAAAAAAAAAAAAAAAAATGTTTATTGAGCAGAAAAAACTACAGAAAGTAATTTTGAAGCCCTGAACCCCAAAATAAAGTATATGTATTTAAAAAATACGATTATACCCTGAGTTTTGGGGTAGATAAGTAAGTAGTAAATACCTATAGATAATGCTTAAAATTTTCTAGGGAGTATTATTTCATAATAAATGCAGCGGAGGTCATGAAATTTTACCTTAACTACTTCAAGAGTAACTAAAAGTAAACTATGAAAGTGTTTGAGTGCTTGTGTTTGGAACCGAGGGGCTCACTCTGTGTAAGATGTGTAGATTTTTAATTAATAAATAATGTTACCTATCTAAAGAAATTTCGTAAAATTTTTCTCCAAAAGAATGTTGCCTCTACGTATCATGTACATACTAAGTAAAAAACCTTTTTTGACAATGCAATTGCCTTTATTCTTACAACACTTATTTTTAAACAATTTTAGAAAGCTAACAAAAGGAGGAATTTGTTTCAGTTTTTGAGATAAAATAAAAAGCATGATTTCAAGATTTTCTATTTTTTGTCAACAAATAATAGGTAAGTAAGTACCTATAAATAATGCTCAAAAATTAACCGTCATTGTTAATGATTTCCATAATTTTTTCTGAATTTTGGCTCCAGAGGAATTCTGAAAATTTTAAAAGCTTTAAGTAGGTACAAAAAACAAGAGTGATAATTAAATAATAAAATATTTAAATTGAATGTCCTGAGTACGCTCTCTTGTACTGCTACTCCACACTACGTGGCGCTAGTAGTAAGTTCATGCCATGGCTGCCGGAATAACACTGAAGTGAGCTCGGGACGTCACGTCACGATGACGTCAGGCCCAGTTGGATATCTGTGCACAGTTCGTTACGCCACCTCCTCTTAGTACCTACTAATATAGTTTTTAAGAAATACTAACATAAATATGGATGTACTTACCTATCTGAAATAAATGATTTGATTTGATTTGATTTGAAAAAGGTCACGAAGCAAATCACGACAACGCAGATAGCTCAAATTGCCCATTTCTGTAGGATAAAGACTGTTGCAATGTTTGCAGCACGACCTTGCAATAAAATACCATAGGACATGATACTATTATCTGAAATACACGAGTATAAAGTGAAATATCGCCTTCCCTAAATACAAATTGTATTTATAAGGTACCATTTTTTTATCCGTGCTGTAACAGGAATACTTTGGCAAAAATAAAGCAACAACTGTAATATATTAAACAAATTCTATTTTGTCTATTTCAGGTCTTCAAAATGAAGCTCTATCTCCTACTAGTAACATTGACACTTGCCAACGCAGGAGTCGTACCAGATACTGAATGTGACGGAGTTATCTTCGATGGCAAATACTATCACAAAGAAATATTGAAAACGGATTTAACTTTTCCATACCTTCTAGCCGTTGACTACAGCACCAACACACTATACTTCAGTTACAATTCAAACGAATTGAAATTGAAATCAGCTCTAATTGATCTTAATACTAAAGAATTTAAAGACATCAATGATGTTCCGAGCGGATTCACACAAACTGTTGATCAAAATACTCACGATGTTTATATAGGAGGAAACAATGGTATATACAAATATGATCCCAAAAATCACAAGTCAGAATTATACGCAGAAGAAGGCAAAGATGTATGGAAAGTATTCTTCAAAGATGTTTTATATTTTTCTGAAAATCCAACTCAATTCATACACACTTACATCGATGGGAATATAGAGAAGAGCAAAGATTTGGAAGATATCAAGATTGAGGAATTCGTTATTGATGGTGAAGATGTAATGTTTTACACTACGGGAAAAGAGTTTTATGCGAAGCAAAAAGGTAGCAAAGATGCAGTTTTGTATAGCGATAAGCTGGTTGTTAGGGCGTTAGCAGTCGATATACATGGTAATGCATACATGTGTGATAAAGATGCTATTTATAAGATAGATAAAAAGAATGCATCTTTAGAGAAAATGATGGATGCTAATGAGTGTTGCGGTTTAGCTTTCGATAGTAATGATAATGTGATTTATGCTCACAATGATAGATTAGTTTATTTGAAGCTTAATAAGGTAAGACATGTTAGTTATTGTCACCATTCGTCGCGCTATTATGTTATAAAAGCAGCAAATCACAAATTAAAAATATTGAAAAAGTAAACGGTTTTTTATTTAATATACACTCAGAAAAAGTATCATTAACCCATGTTATCTTAGTAAAAACTAAGTGGAACGCTGATTTTCCATAGACAGTGGTTACATTTCTAAGCACTATGTGTTGAACTAGGGTTCATATCGGAGAGACAGCGCGCTACAACTCACCCCTGCGCTGTATTAGTAGTGAGAGATTTCGCTCATAACATTCACTGGCTGAAACGGCCAAGTGCGTGTCGGACGACGCGCAGGGTAGGGTTCCTTAGTTGCCCGTCACACTATACGGACTTAGAAGGGGCCTTTTTGTATTATACTACGGTTTAAGGGCAAATAAGGTCTAAAAAGTACATTTTATAAGTTGGTCGACTATTACTCGTAAACTTGTGAAGTCTATTTAGCAGTAATAGTTTTTCTTTTAAATTAGTTATACAGGGTGTAACAAAACACCCTAGTAATACTTAAGGGGGTGCTTTAGACCATCAATCTGAACGACTTTCACTATGGAGCCAACGTCGAGAAAAAATAAAAAAAATCAGCTCTTTCATACAAAACTGCAGTACCTTCTCGACTCAAATGTATGGGATGGCGGATTTTTTTATTTTTTTCGACATTGGCTCCATAGTGAAAGTTGTTCAGATTGATGGTCTGAAGCACCCCCTTAAGTATTACTAGGGTGTTATGTAACACCCTGTATATGCTATTGCCGTGAATTTTTTCACATCTCCAACTATACAACGTGTTAATGAATTAGCGCAAAACCTCATACACCCCAACTGATTTATAACAAAATAATTATATTGAAACAATAATTTCATTCTTTTGATACTTAAAATTTAAAGTTATTCGCATTTTAAGTTTTGAGGCAAAAATGATTTGTTATCATTTCGGTACTGAAAGAAAGCGCTAATGTACTCATGAATACATTTTAATAATCTTGTTTTGGTGGTAAGTGTGCCCGTGCGGTGGGTTGACATCGGGTTCAGAAAATTAAAAATGTTGCTAACAAATTATTCAATATTTTGAAAAAAATTACCTATGTTGAAACCATGATAATTCGACTCTGCTCTCGATTCTAAACAAACTACTTTCTAGTTTTGCGTTAATTCATTAACACGTTGTATACAACCGTTTAGCGTTTAGGGGGGACACTTGACTCTAATCAAAATGTTTACTTTAAAGCTTAACATTCGCTAACGGATCCGTAAATCGAAAAATGGTTCTACCAAACCCACTATATTTTTAAAAGACCTATCCAACGATACCCCACAACATGGTATAGACGAGAAAAAAAAATGTCACCTACACTTCACGTGTAGGGGAGGTACCGTAAAAAAAATATTTTTTAAGATTTTATTTTACCACTTTGTTGGCATGATTAATATGCATTAGCTTTCTAGTATCTACTAAGCATCTCTAAGCTAAGCCGCAGACAGACGGACAGACAGACGGATGGACAGACGGACGGACAGACGGATGGACATGGCGAAACTATAAGGGTTCCTTGTTGACTTAGGAACCCTGAAAAAACCGCCTAAAAGCAGTGGTGGTCCAGTGTCGAGTAACCAGGAGGCGAAGGGTCGATCCCCATCCAGGCCGACTCGTACCAATGAGTTTTTCGGAATTTATGTACGATTTGTAACACCACTGGCTTTTCGTCGAAGGGAATCATCAAACATGCCTGCTTCAATATCGAGGCATGTATTGTACCTACTGTCCATTACAAGTGGCGATGGGCTCACTGAGTGTCGAGGCGTTCTATTGTATAAAAAACAGGTCGTAAAGTGAGATAATCTCATCATAACAGCTGCGTATGGGCTTGGGCTCCCACAAATAACTGCGACGTCACATCGCATCGCAAATATCTGCGAGCGCTACGATTGAAAATCATACATAAGTCATCGTAATAAGAATCGAGCGCATCGCAGATATTTGCGACGACGCAGTTATGTGTGGGCGCTTTACTCAAAATAGACAGAGAGAACTTTAGAGTAGCCATCTTTATAATAATAATGTACATACAGTCAACCAATTATAACTAAGTAGTATTAATTTGAAACGTAGCAACCATAGAACCTTGTCACGGCAAACTATTCCAAATATTTATTTTATGTTTCATAGAAGGTTAACGAAACGAAAAATAACACATGTGATTGTGAGAGGGTTCCAAAAGGGGCTACACATCAAAGAACATAAACACACAATGTATGATTTGTAACTATTGAAAATGCAAGTACACAGTAATACAATTTAATATTAAAGAAAACAGGTGTAACGAAATCAATACCCCAAGTAAGCGTACTGGGGCGTATACTGTTTCTGATCTACATAAACGATGTACCTAAGATAGTGAACATTCCATGCACTTTTATTGCAGACGACATCTCTTTAGTTCTTCCTTGCCAGAATAATCCACGGTTAAATAATTTACTACAATTATATTCCAATATTTCAAAAATTACGTAGACTGGTTATCTGATCACAATTTAGAAATTAATTTCAACAAAATAAACTAATGCTTTAGCACAAACCGTGTCGGAAAAACCAAATAAAAAATGTTTTTTTACGTTTGTAACTAGACGGCGCTAACGTTGGCGCGCTAAAATTCTATTAAGTAAGAAAAAACAATTTATAAATAGTTTTCCTACTTTTTCGAGTCTAATGGCTACGGAACCCTATCATGGGCGAGTCCGACACGGTCTTGGTAGAGGTTTCACAAATAAGTGCCTAAGCTATAGCCAGTAGGATCCCACTGCATGACAAAGGACATTTATTCTCAGGAATAATGAAATCATATTAAATGTTGTATGATTCTATTCAATACTATGATGTTAGGTAAGTAAACGTGTGATTTTGTATTAAAACCACTCCATAGTTTTCAGTAGTCGGTGAGAGATAAAACATAAATAGCAGCGTCACAGATTACCCAAAAGTTACTGTTTCAAATATTTCAATCTGCAAAACGCTGCGGTGTGGTGTGATTGCGACATTCGTTGTTTAAGTGTTCGATCTATGAACATTTAGGCGAGCTAACAACAAGGTAAGATTATTTTTAGTTCAGTAGGTAGCTACTTAAATTATATAGAGATCTCAGCGTCACCTTAACGTTGACAGTCCTTCTTCATTGTCTAGTGTTGTGAATGGTCGCCGCTGTTGATCCGTTTACAGGAATTACAGCGGTGGGAAAGTGTAGTGGATCTGTGCCCGACAAAAAAAAAGTTCTTCTGGAACATAATATAATTTAAAAAATAAAACCAAAGTTGAATAAATACAATATTTTTTAATTCAATGGGAAATGGGAGATCGGTTATTTAAACCTTCATTGTACTGTATTTCATCATTGCATTGTTCTCTCATCTAAATTAGCGTGATTGGGTCAGAACAAACATAAAAAAATCTAAACTTCGCTGTAAACTTTCACATTAATAATTCTCAAATTCATTATTGCCTACGAATAATTATTGCGCACACAGAGTAAATAAGTGGATGGAAAGGTACACACGGCGACATATCAAGCTGTAAAACCAAAATAAGCTGGTCTCGCGTAGGTAGAGTAATGTGTGAGTAATGTGTAACGTCGCGCGGCCCGCTTAAGAGGCTCCCCATAGGTAAACGCTAGCTCGGGCCATATTTTACTGGTTTTTAGAAGCTATCCTCTCGTTATCTGAAAGACATACAAATAATTGAAAAGTGTAGCAATATTCTTCAACATCTCGGCTTTATTTGCTATGGATCAAATTCCTATTTTTTTATAAAATACATATGAAACCTGTGTTCAAAGGAAAGCCTAAATATTGGAAAAATCTGTATTATCTACTTTTTAAGTTGAAGTCACATTTACTTGAGATAGAATAGAATAGAATAGAATAGAATTATTTATTTCATATTATCAAATTCATAATTACATGTTACATAAAAATAAAAATGTCAAAGGATAATATGATCGTCAAGAATAAAAAATAAAAAAATAAAATAGAACAATAAAATGTCAACATCACTAATATAGAGAGTAACAATGTCAAATAAATAATGTAATACATAAGAAAATACAATTCAATTTAAATAAAATGTCGCTACAATTACTTATTGTAGTCTACTTAGTCTACTTAAAGTCAAACAAAAGAAATTCGTTTACAGAATAAAATTCACCATCCAGCAAAAGTCTTTTTAGTTGGCGATAAAATGATTCGTCATTGGTTACATTCCTCAGATGTTCAGGAAGTCGCTCATAATAAGTCGGACCTATTATTCGTGGGTTTTTAGAAGCCATTTCTGTACGACGGGACACGCTAGCCAGTCTTCCCGCGTTGCGTAGTGAATGGCCTCCACCTACACGACGATTGAAATGGGTAATATTCCGACGGACATATGAAATAATTTCAAATAAATATAGACTGGGCATAGTCAAGATATGCTTTTCTGCAAAGTGAGTCCTACAAGTTTGACGGGGCTTAATACTTTCCATTATACGTAGTGCCCGTTTTTGTAATATAAATATTCTATTTGAGTCCGTTGAATCCCCCCATAATAGGATGCCATAGGTCATAAGCGAGTGGAAATGCGCAAAGTACGTTTGTCTAAGTACGGCACTGGAAACAACTGGTCGAAGTTTTCTTAGTGCGTAAGTTGCACTGCTAAGTTTGTCACATAGGGACTGTATATGCGATTTCCAGTTAACGTTGGCATCTAGAGTGAACCCAAGAAACTTGCATGAATAGCAAAGAGGGACTGGACTAGTGATGCTAAGTGGTTTCTCAATGTGTTTGGCAGTAAATAGCATCAGGTTTGACTTTGACGCGTTTAGAATTAGCCCATTTGAAGAAAACCACTGTTGCAGTCGCTCGTAGGTACAATTTATTGTTATGTTTAGCTGTTCATAGTCTCGTGCACACACTATTACTGTCGTATCGTCAGCGAATAAAACGACTAGACCGTCTGTTATGAAGTGGGGCAAATCGTTGATGAACGCCAAAAACAGGGTGTTTCCAAGAGCCGACCCCTGCGGAATACCTACAGTGACGTCACCTGCCTCGGACCTATACTTGCGGCCGTTCGTGGATATCTCTACACGCTGTTTGCGATTTTGTAGGAACGATTTGAGTAGCCTGTAAGAGTTGTCCTTGATGCCGTATGATTGTAGCTTTTTTAAAAGTATGTCGTTCTGAATTACGTCAAAAGCTTTCGAGAGGTCACAAAATACACCAGCCGTCTTGTACCTATCGTCGATGCTGGTCAAAATCGAATCCATTACCTGATGTGCTGCAGCCGTTGTGGACTTGCCCTTTCTATACGCGTACTGTCTGTCCGTCAGTAGGTCATTTGTCTCAAGATGTTCCATAATGCTTGAGGATAAGATCGATTCAATAATTTTTGATATGGTAGGAACAATTGTAATGGGCCTATGACTGTTTACTTGAGTTCTATCTCCCTTGCCCTTGTAAACCGGACAGACCCTAGTAGTCTTTAACACGTCGGGATATATCCCATCGCTAAACATTTCATTGATAAGGGTCACTAGTATGTCTGCTAAAACTGGCCAAATTGACAACAATATATTAACTGACATGTCGTATATGTCAAGTGTGCCCGATTTATGAATCAAGCTTTTTAACACTTTATTAAGTATATCTCGGGTGACGATCGGTGTGGAGAACTGCGGTGGGTTTAGCTCGTGTAAGTATTGGTCTAGGTAGTGAACAGCCTGGCACTTATTACTACTTATTGGTAAATTAGTTGTAGCCGTCAGAAAGTAGTTGTTAAAATAATCAGGGATTTTATTAGCTTGGACGGGTGACCCTTCACTGATAAGTTCCACATTCTGTTGTCTACTCTTATCAGATATC
Organism: Agonopterix subpropinquella; assembly: GCA_922987775.1. Taxonomy (NCBI): domain Eukaryota; kingdom Metazoa; phylum Arthropoda; class Insecta; order Lepidoptera; family Depressariidae; genus Agonopterix; species Agonopterix subpropinquella. Next base: position 625,030 of record OV277715.1, read on the forward strand.
TCCTCATTAACGATCCGCCATACCTCTCTAGAAGGGTTTTTCGCACCTGTGAGTCTATCATCATTATATGCGCGACGATCACGCAGGCTGGTTGATTTAATGAGGCTCGAGTAGTAGCGTACACAGTCATTTATTGTTTTGTCGCTGGGATACTGATGCTTCATTGCGCAAAAGTCTTCGAACTTTTGCACATAGGAAACTAACTCGTCACTCATCCAAGGTGTGCTGGATTTCTTTTTTAAAAATATTTTCTTAATTGGAAAGTGGATATTTATATAGAATGTCAGTACAGAAAATAATTTAGAAAATTTTTCATTAATATTAATGTCAAATAAATATATAAAATTCCAGTCATAATTAGTAATGTCAAGATAAAAATTATAAATAGAATTGTCATTAAATATTCGTCGTTCTATGAACTTAGATAAGCTATTTTTATGTGATTTTAAAGTTATTACAAACAGCTGAGCCTCGTGGTCACTTACCGGTGTATCAATAGAGGTAGCGGTCACCTCACTATCACTACAAGCAACTATTCCGCAGTCTATGGATGTTGCGCAGGTACCTGATATACGCGTGGGAAAGTCAACTATATTTTTAGAGTTATAACAGTGTATAAGATCGTCAAATGGCTTCTTATTTTTATATATGTCATTAAGGTAATCCACATTTATATCGCCAACCAAAATAAATCTTTTACCTTCGTCATTCAATTTAGACATTAACATTTCAATTGTATATAAAAAATTATTATAATCCCCGTTTCCGGTTCTATATATACCTATAATAACAATATTTGTGCTAGATAATTATATGGCGCTTAGGTCACAATCAAATTCGACAGCCAGAGCCTGCAAGTCTGTCCGCTGTATATACATAAGATCTGTGCGTATATATAGTGCAACGCCGCCGTGAGCGATCACGGTGCGACAAAAGTAGTTTGCTAATTGATAGCCACAGAGCCTCACGCGTCGAATTTCATTCGCCCTACACCAAGTTTCCGTACAAACAACTACATCTGGATTATGTTTGTTCGTTAAAATATCCAGTAATCCGGTCTTTCCCGTAATTGAACGAACGTTTTGGTGCATAACTTTCAATTGTTTGTTCGTGTTCGTGTTCGGAGGCTTTGAGGTTATCGGTCGGGTGTGGGCCGCCGCGTGCGCGAGTTTTTTAAGTCCTTTTTCGGTTTGTTGTCCATTGTAACATCATTGAACGGCCTTATGGACACTCCCCGAGGCCAGATATTGCGGTTCCGAACTGATCTTACCCGTGCAGCTGGAACATCCAATTTAAAAGAGGAATATTCACCACGAGTAGTAAGCTTCTCGCAGTGGACGTCATTCAACTTGAGGCGCGAGCTGAGGTGATCGGTGATGTCCTTGGTGGTTGTCTCCACGCTGAAATTGAACAAGTGGAGACTACTGGTGCGTGGTGGAGCTGCGCAGAGACGTCCCGGCTTGGTTTGGGCTGCAGGGTTGGCATGAACCAAGGGCTTAGCATGAGCCGCGAGCTTTACCGGCGATGGGGTCTTCAAACGAGCTGCCTCTGCGTACGTTGAAGGAGACCTGGTTTTCTGTGTGAGCTTTTCCTTCACTGCTGGAGTGGACGTACGGCCAGGGGGTGTCTCAGTGCATTTTTGACCAGATACTATAGTGTTGTTATTGTCATTTTTCGTGGACTCAGTTGACCAGTTGTGTAGTGTGATACCGTGTGGTCCAGATTCGTTCAAGGCTGAGGGAACGCCCAATCTTGGAGGTATGGACAAAATAGGGCCAAAAGTGAAGGATGAGGTGTCTTTCTTAGCTGTGTCAGGTGAGTGACCCTTCTTAGTATGCTGTGATTTGGAATCCAGTTTTAACTCATCTAGGGTGTTTTTCAGCTGCCGTAAACTATTGTCTTGTTCCATAATATATGTCTTTTGGCTGTATATGATGTCATAACACTCGTCTAATTTGAGGTTCATCGTTTCTATTTTCAAACTGAGGTCGGTTACAACGTCCACTAACCTTTCGAGCGCTGCTTTTGATGGTGGAGCCATTTTTAGAAGAGAAAATTGTGTGTAGACAATATTAAGATCTAAAATTGCTATTTAGCAAATTTTTTTTAAGACCAATATTTCATGAGTTAATTAGATAATTATTTAATTTGGGGCGAATTCTTATTATTTTAGAATGTGATTATCGCCTTGAATTAGAAGGCTCCACTGTGACATAATGAAGGACAAGCCACTCAAAAATAGGTATACCTACTAAAATGTCGTAGTTTAGTAGGTATGAGGTGGCTCCGAAAGAGTCAAGGTCGTTCGCTCAGGGAAACCCCTTAAGTTTGTTTTGCGTTCGCGTTGCGTCGCGGTGTGTACATATTAAAAAAAAAACTACCTATACAGGTATATACACCAGATTACATGCAAAAGTTCCACATCTACAAAAGCGTGAATTCGAAAGTGATAATTACTAATGAACAAGTCAGCCAAAAAGCAGTAGCAAATCGCAACTGTGACGGCTATTTTCATCAAATATGATCTCATCACCTAGGTATTTTTAACCATATTTAGTTTGATTGAACTGATAGTCTCTCATTTCGATTCCTGCCAGTATCATAATATTATACGGTTATTGTGAATATTCATTTAAATAGAAACCATAAATGTATAGAAGATTGAGTGGACTATCTAATGAAAAAGATAATGAGGTCCACGCACTAAATTCAAAATGTCTTATATTGAGAATCATCTTTCCTCAAACCTCTACAGGTTAAAACCAATCTGCGAGTTTCCAACTAGTCATATCCTTATCAAACGTCGAAACACGAGCTTTGTATCAAATGTTGTACTAAATCATGAATAGTGACGTCGTTGTTTTTCTTCGAGGTTTCGATACTTTTTTTAGTTTATCCTGTTAAAAATAGTCTTCAAACTACAAAATTACTGAAAATGTCAGTTTAGCATTATTTTCAAACATATTTCTTACTGAGAAGATAAAACTAAAATATATTTGATGCAGTCAACGCCCCAATTAATTTTATTTTTTATTTTTATTTCACTCTACACGTAATACTAAGTTACATTGATGTACTGAAATAACATACGAAACCGCCACTCTTCTTCAAAATATGACATAACAAAAAACTATGGTATGTTGTACATACATATACTCACGCCTGTGTCCCATTGGGGTAGGCAGAGACAATGGATCGCCATCGGCTACGATCCTGATAAGCCTCTTTTGCTTCTTACATAGTCATAAGTCGTTTCTTACACGCTCGTAGGTTTCGGGTACATTTGATCGAATCCTTCTGAAGTACACTGCCAATTTGGTTCTCATACGTACGTCTGGGGCGACTTTCGACTGTTCCATTCACACTCGCTTTATATGTTTCATACGTCAGTCTACTATCACTCATTCTTTCCACATGACCAAACCATTTCACTTGTCACTATATCCTCTTTCAATCCACATCTTTCTCTAATTAGACTGTATCGTATTTTGTCATTCAGAGTCACACACACTGCGCAAATAACGTATTTCTACAGCATTTATTCTAGATTCAATCCTCTTCTGCCATACCCAACATTCGCTGCCATATATCAAAGTTGGTGCCAGCACACCGTCATGAACGGTAACGAAACGGTACGGAAACGGTATTTTATATATATAAAATAGATTTTTTTCTTTTTCAGGTCTTCAAAATGAATCTCTATCTCCTACTAGTAACAGTGATACTCGTTAACGCAGAAGTCGTACCTGATACTGAAGGTAATGGAGTTATCTTCGATGGCAAATACTATGACGAAGAAATATTGAAAACCAATATAAGCTTTCCATCCAATTTAGTTGTAGACTACAATGCCAACGTAATGTACCTCAGTTACCATAATAACGAAACGAACGTAAATCCAGCTCTTATCGATCTTAATAGTAAAGAATTTAAAGACATCAATGGTGTCCCGGACGGAATGACAAAATCAGTCGATCAGAAAACCCACGACGTTTATATAGGAGGAAAAAATGGTATATACAAATATAATCCTAAAAACCATAAGTCCGAATTATATGCAGCAAAAGGCAAACATATATCGAAGGTATTCTTCAAAGATGTTTTGTATTTTTCTGAGTATTATGGTAACTCCATGTATACTTACATCGATGGGAATATACAGAAGAGCAAAGATTTAGGAGATATTCACCCTTTTCTATTCGCTATTGATGGTGAAGATGTGATGTTTTACAGTATTGGTAGAAGATTTTATGGTCGGAAGAAAGGTAGCAAAGACGCAGTGTTGTACACCGATAGGATGCTTAATGCGTTAACAGTCGACGTACATGGTAATGCATACGTATGTGATGATGAAGCTATTTATAAGATAGATAAAAAGAATTCGTCTTTAGAGAAAATGATGGATGTTGATCGGTGTACTAGTTTAGCTTTCGATACCAATGAAAATGTGATATATGCTACTTACGACAGCTTATTTTATTTGAAGAATAGCAACGGAAAGACATGTTTAATATTTTCGCCATTCGTTGTATTAATGTTAGGGCTGTCACACTTGGTGCTATAATGTACTCTGTGTTGCCAGCTTTCAGAGTGAAAAGCAACAAGTCACCAATAAAAAAATAGCTTAAAAAGTAAATGGTTTTTTATTTAATTACAATCTCTACTACCTTTACAAGAACCTCTAAATCACGCATAAGGCAAGACCATATTTTTTTGCATTGTGCACTTGTATTGTAAACGCATCATATTCTCCTATCCTGCACTGTGGTTCCGCAGACCCTACAGTTTGATACTTTGCTCCAAAAAGTGTTTTAGTACTATAAAATCGGAGCGCGCTCCATACAAACGGATTCTGATTATATTTCGATAGTAACCAATTAAGGCTCCTCCTCCCATCTGCAAGGCTCTCTTTCTTACAAGCAAACTTTTGCTATTAGCCATCCCGCTTCAATTGCGCGGCTCCGGTCAGAATTTTTCGTTTTCTTTGAAAACCTGTATGATTTTTTATGAATTTTCAAAAAATATGAAAACCACATCATTCTATATTGTATTGTGAAGAATATTGTAAATTTTCATTTTCTTCTGATCAACAATGTAAGAGTAAAACGGTTACAACTGGAAAAAAAGAGGTGACTTTGGAGTCGTTTTTCTCCAGTTTTATTAATTAAAATAGATTTCGAGAAACACCACATCATTTCTCATATCCTGTAGATTGTTCAGTTTTGTTTTCTGCTTAAAAAGTACCATAGGTAATGTATAAAATGGTTACAAAGTTACTCAAAACCGGACGGACGCCCCTTAATGACAATGTTATTCAGAAACAATCTAGAATCATCAAATTATTATTACGTAACAATGTCACAAATTGCAATAATAAAATTACAAAGTAATACAAAACAATCAATTTTAAATTCGGCAACATGCCTCGTCCAAAATTATGTACAGTCCAGTGTTGTGTTGTGTGTGTGTGTGTTTGTATGTAACAATTTGTGAAGAAATAAAATTATTTTGTATTGTTTTGTATTGTATTGTAAAAATTCCACGTTAAGCTTCGTCACAAGAAATTACAGAAAAAAAAACAGAAATGCACACTCTAAATGGGCCTCTCGTCATTAAACGTACCCGGCACAAAGGATCCCATCACACCAGCTGCGTTCCCGCGCTGGATGGCCAATGAAATCCTCTGCACCAGATATGACCCTGAGCGGACATCGCTGCCACTTTCCACCATCCTCCTGCCCAGATCTCTCACAAACACCTTTACTTCCACCCCCCACGTCCGTCCCCGACGTTTCCACTGCCAGAGGCACAAACAAATACTGGGACTCTAAAACCGCGTACCGCACGTGCTTCTGCGAAGCCGCCCACTCCGCCGCAGACCCGGCCGCACGCACAGTACGCACGCAATCTAGAATCTAATCTTTATGCTTGTATGTTTCAGATTTTCATTAAAGTGTATAGTTTTAAAGGTAAAGGTGTCTCATAGATTTCCATACAAATCTTAAATTAATTTTAGCGTTGAAAATGCATATTTGAACGAAAATCGGTTAACATTCAAGCATAGATATTAGTATTGAGATTATTTCTGAATCATTGACTTTAATTGGTTAGTTTTGAAAATATAACCAGACTTTGTTTGTATTTAGCGCGCTCTGAATTATATCCCCTTAAATTTATCACAGTTCACGACATAACGTGAAGCAGAAGAAACGCGTGCTACAACTAGCAATTTCTAGGAATCACTTTGTATTAACAATAGAATTTTGAAAGAATACAACATTCATAGCATATTATCTGAATTTCAAAGAAAATAATGAAGACATTAAGTACGCCGCCTTAAATAGTTTCGAAAACAATTCACTTCGAAAAAGTAAAGTCAACAGAAGTGCGATTTTTGAAAATCATACGAGCGACTTGGCAGTAGAAAGATGCATAATCTTCATAGTAATTTTGACATTTTCTACTGCCAAGCCGCTCGTATGATTTTCAAAAATCGCACTTCTGATACCTTTTTTTTTTTTTTTTATTTATTTATTCAAATCATTATTTTCAAGTGCACTTCTGAAACCACAGGGTTTATACGAAGTGCGGTACATGAGATCGCTTTCAATATGGCACATAAAGTAGATAGATAGGTAGGTACAGTCAAGAGTACATCAGGCCTTACAGTTGCAGTTCGATTGTAACGCTTATTGCGCACTATATAAGAACGGCACAAAGTCCAAAGTGTCAAGCTTGACGCGCTCTCGACTGTACATATAAAAAATATATATATATTTATATTATTACAATTTTATAACTAGGTACAATGTCTTGTATCGGCTTCTAATATATAGGTAACAAAATTACTTAGCTACATGAGTCGATTGGTATCAAAAACGGCTAGCCTTAAACCTACGAAGGTACTTGTGACAATCAAAATCTTTTGCAATTACGACAAAGTTATTCACTATCGGTAGCAAAGTAAAATATTAAGATATTTAATAATAGGTATCTTATTACAACATCGATGTTAAAGACACTAGATGGAGGCTACAGAAAGTTAAGCGGAGATCTCCTAACTTCTGCAGGTTACAACTAATTTACTATAAGTTAAAACTTCTTTATGGTCCAAGATCCAACCTTTGTTTGGCAAACGAAATGTGATTCATGTAAATGTTTATACAGAATAGAAGAATAGAATAGAATAGAAATCATTTATTTGCATGAATACAGTTTTCTTACAATAGATCTTGTCATCGATATTATTTAGTACAAGTATATCCAGCCTGCTCGCAGGCGTGCAAATAAGCATGTCAAGATAAAATAAGATTTACATATTGTAGTGTTATTATTAAGTTGTCAACTGTCTCCGTGGTCTAGCGGTTAAGAGCATTGGCTCTCGATACGGAGGTCGTGGGTTCGATTCCCACGGGGGAAACCTAGTGATATGTCACTTTGTGCGCTTTTCCCCAGTTGGTTAGGACATTGCAGGCTGAATCACCTGATTGTCCGAAAAGAAAAATGATTCCGTGCTTCGGATGGCACGCTAAGCCGTTGGTACCGGCTACGATATCTCTGGTGGTAGTAGTCGTTAAATAAAAACCACGTCAGAGGCCGTAAGGCGGTCTGAAAAAACTCTGACACCAGGACTCTGCCCACACGATAAGAAGAAGATTAAGTTGTAGTGTTGATTATTAGTTGCATTGTTGTAAATAAATAAATAATATTTACAAATTATTACATTAAAATTTCACAATTTATCTACAAAAATATACATGATATAAAGCTAAAACTACCAATTTACCAATCAATCAAAATGATACAGGGGTTCACACAACGCCGCCGGGTTGTCTAGCAAAATCTTGCCGCAAGTACTTACCATGATGATTTTTGGTAATTTTTTTTCCAACAATTGAACCTATCTGTTTGGGAAGTAAATGTAGTGTACTCGAAAGGAGACCAATCTAAAGAACGGGAAAAACTAGTGTTGCCACCTCTCAATCTGCCGCAACTTCAGGGTTAAAAATGACTTCTTTGAACCTGGCGATCCTATAATAATTGATGTACGGTCTCTCTAAGAGTAAGATTAAAGTAACGAATGCGCATCCGCCACTCCTCTGTCGTTTTTTTTCGAATAAATGTTTAAATCTGACCAGAATTAGACGTACTTACTTATAAAAATATTAAAATTTTTTATTTTCTAGTAAAGGTTGGTAATAAATGAAACTATTTACATATTAATATGTTTTATAGAAGGTTAACGAAATTAATACATGTGGTTGTGATAAGGTTCTAATAGAGGGTACACTTCAATTTAAGAACATAAACATACAACATTTATTTTTATTATCATCCATAGTAACAAAAATTAATGATCAAAGAAAACAAGTGTAACGCGTGCTGGGATGTATACTGTTTCTTATCTACAATAAACGATTTACCTAAGATAGTGGGTATTCCATGCACCTCTTTTTGTAGACGACATCTCCTTAGTTCTTCCTTGCCAGAATAATCCACGTTTAAATAATTTATTACATTCCAACATTTAAAAACTTACGTAGACTGGTTATAGACCACAATTTATAAATTAATTTCAATAAAACAAAATAATGCTGTAGCACAAACTGTGTTGGAAAGACCAAATAAAAAAATGATTTTTACGTTTGTAACTAGAAGGCACTAACGTTGGCACGCTGAAATTTTTTTAAGTAAGAAAATCATTTTATTAATAGTTTTCCTACTTATTCGAGTTTAATGACTACGGAACCCTATCATGGGCGAGTCCGACACGCTCTTGGCCGAGTTTTCACAAATATGTGAGTTATAGCCTGTACGATCCCACAGCAGGACAAATGTCTCCGCTCACGAATAATGCAATCATATTAAATATTGTCTGATTTGAAAATTAAATATTATTATTATTTAAGTTTGTCCAAAATGTCCGATTTGACTGTACATTTTGGACAAACTTAAATAATAATAATATTTAATAAAAAAAAAAAAAAAAAAAAATATTGTCTGATTCTGTTCAATACGTTGATGTTAGGTGAGTAAACGTGTGATTTTGTATTACAACCACTCCATGGTTTTCAGTAGTCTGTAAGAGATAAAACAAAATTTACGTCAACCATTTACGCGAGCTAATAACAAGGTAAGATTATTTTTATTTCTGTAGGTAGCTTAAATTATATTGAGATCTCAGTATAGCGCTATTATATTTAAGAAATTTAATAGATTTTTGGGAACATAATATAATTTTAAAAAATAAAATAAAATAATAATAAAATTTTAATAAAAGTAAAAATTGTATACACGTTTCCCAGAATGTCCTATACTGGGACACAGAATAGATAATAGTTTATAGTTCTACATAACCTGGGAAACGGGTCTGAAGTTGACGTAACGGACTTAATGATACGTCAAACAGATAGTAAATATTTGCAGAAAAAAATATGTTTCAATGGGAAATGGGAGAACGGTTATTTAAATCTTAATCATACAGTCTTTCTTCATTACAACTTAAAAAAATCGAAACTTCGCCGCAAACTTGCACATTAATAATTCTTAAATTCTTTATTGAACATACAGAGTAAATAAGTCGGCGACACATAAATCTACGCAAAACCAAAATAAGCTGGCCGCCCGTAGGTCGAGTAACGTGTATGTATAACGTTGCGCGGCTAGCTTATGTTTGTTATGCGCAGATTTTTGTGTCGCTGTGTGTGCATATTTACGAAAAAAAATCTACTATTCAGCAGGTATGTACAACAGATTCAGAGCCGGCGCAAAACCTACATTTTATGTGGGCAAGATGAGGTTCGCGAGGCCCCATGTCCTGGGGAACTTTTAATTGCAGTTCACATTTTATGAAGGTAGCATTAAAATCTGCAACATCGATATCAAGCATTTCGAATCAGTCTTAGGTAATTTAGGTACTTAAACATTAAAACAAATATGTACAGTGAAGCTGAATAAAACTGTTTATTAACTGAGCTCTGTCGGTTCCTGTGTGAAACATAAAAATAATTTTGGAGCGAGCGAAGTGGGCTCAAAATTTTTCAGCACTATGCTTCGCCTGAATTCAGATAATGCATGAATGCAGTATAATAAATATCATTCATATATATCACTCCTTACGCCGCTTCTGACTCTAGGTTAGGTTATGAAATTTACTTTTTATATAGAACTAATATTAAATTTAGTTCCTACAAACAATTTCTACTTAAACAATGTTTTTACTCTGTCTTTCTACACGAATAACTCTATAAGATTGAATCTAAGTTCTTTAAAAATTTATTATTTTCGAAAATAATTAACTGTCTTTAGGAGAGAAAATAAATTTATTTGTAAGTGTATCTAGATGACAAACTCCGTAATTTTAAATTTGACTACATAACGGATAAAATAACAAATTAGCCTTCTTAAATTTTCATTAAAACGCATTAAACATTTATTTTTTCAAGCAGCAAGATGCTCATTTCAATAGCTAACCAAATTTTCTATCAATTATTATATAACACATATACAACACAGCGGGCACAGGTGGAGAGGCGGACGACCGTGCACTCACCGACCGGTCGGCCTATGTTTGTTTTGTTATCGACGGGAGTATGCCGATAACAGCAGACGAGATATGCAGTGAAACAAAAAAAGATGTTATATTAAACAAGGTGACTACGCTTATATTAAATGGTTGGCCTAGGACCGTATCGGATATTCGTCTGAGACCATATCATATGTGTAAATCGCAGTTAGCAGTAGAAAATGGTTGTGTGATGAGGGGTCACAAAGTGGTTGTTCCAGAGACTTTACAACAACGGGTATTAAAAGAGTTACATTCCTCCCACCTAGGTATAGTAAAAACTAAAGCAGAGGCCCGGGCAAGATTTTGGTTTCCCGGAATAGACGAAACTTTAGAAAAATATTTAGGCTCTTGTGAGATTTGTCTACAACTGCGACCACCCCCACCTCGCGTCCCACCTGTGGGTTGGAAACGTCCTTTAACCCAATTTGAAAGACTACATCTAGATTTTTTAGGCCCCCTAAATAATAGAACATATTTAGTGGTGGTAGACGCATATACGAAGTGGGTCGAAGTATACGAAATGAGCACAACCACCACAACCGGCGTAATCGAGAAAATGTGCGAGTTTTTTTCAAGGTATGGGTTACCGAAAACGCTTGTGAGTGACAATGGCACCGCATTTTGTTCGCGAGAATTTGTAAGGTTTTGTGAAATGAACGGCATAAAAAACATGACGTCACCGGCTTACCATCCGGCGAGCAATGGCTAAGCTGAAAGCTTTGTCAAAATTATAAAAAAAGGTATTAAGTCAAGTATAATGAGTGGTCAAAACGAGAAGCAAAGAAAGATAATATTGTTAAAGTATTTAATGGACTACCGTAACTCTGTTCACTCGACCACAGGGTTCACTCCATCACAATTAGTATACGGTAGGAAAATAAGATCAAGGCTAGACTTATCTAATCCCGTTACATCGTCGTCGCTCCCGCAATCTGCTGCTGTAAACAAAACTGGTAATCAACAGTGTTTACAAAATAATGAGAGAAAAAAGGAAAATGTAAAAGGGTTTGAGAAAGGAGAAATTATTTTATATAAAAAACATACCAACAATAAGCAATTTAATTGGCATAAGGGTGTTATCAATAAGAGAATTGGAAAAGTACTGTATTTAGTTAAGGATTTAAAAACATCTGTATGTATAAAAAAACACAAGAATCAGATAGTTAAATATAAAGGTATACTAGACAACGGCGATAACCTAGATGAGTCGGGCCAGGGCTTACAAAATGAATACATACCATCTCTGTCGACACCGCCATCATCGCCACAGCAACCCCCACCAAGATCGCCAACTAGACAGCCACCGCTGTCACAGCCGACGTCACCGTCGTCACCGTTGTCACCGTTGTCACCTTCGTCACCTTCGTCACCGTTGTCACAGTCGTCGCGACCCACACCGCCACCATTGGAGACCAGAGATAACATGGGACCAACCTCAGACTCAGATGCAAGTGTGCGGGAGTCAAGTGACACAGAGTTTTATGAAGCGGAGGCAGCTCCAGTAAGTGAGGAGCCGGTCACAGAGAGAGTGGTAGAGGGGTTCAGCCCAGTTATGCCCAGAAGGTTGCTACGTAAGCGTTCCATGTCTAAAGTAGATTTTAGGAAATATTATAAATAAGTTGTCATTTTATATTAGTATATAAAATAGGGGAGAAATGTTGTATATGTGTGTTGCCATTGTGCAAGTGTGCGTGCATGTATTAATGTAATACCCTATCTAATAAACGTTAGTGTGTTAACAGCAGTCGTGCGTTTCTCTTGTCCTGTCACATACGTATCAATTATAATAAGTTTGAATTGAGACATACAGTGCTAACTGTGATATTTATAAAGGTATTATAAATCTTCATAACACTTTAAAAACCTTCTTTCTTCATTAATTCTTCATTTTGTAAATATCTTCTTAAAATATTCTTCATGTAAAAATATATGATTCTTTTTTCATTCTTCTCAACAAAACTTCTTCCAAATCTCCCCTTTATTAGATTTTTCTTCAGTCTTCCAAAAATATTGCTTTTTCCAAACCATTAGCGTAGCACTGCCCAAGGCAGCACTGGCAAGGTCGCCATGCAATGTTGAGCTTGATACGTGGTTGATGGTTGGTCAAAATGATACGATCGTTCTAGGTTCAGATGGGTAATGCCTCATATATCGAGGGAGCAATAACTTATATTACTAACTTAGTGGCTATGTGTGTGTGGGGGGGCTATGCACACACTACAATGAGAAAGTTCCACATCTACAAAAGTGTAAATTCAAAAGTATTACAACCAATTGAATTTTTGTTTGTTTTATTTTACTCTACACGTAATGCTAAGTTTCATTAATGTACGCTCTCTCTTAGAGACCGAAGTTCCATACAAATCCGCTACTCTTCTTCAAAATATGACATAGCAATAAAACGATGGTATTTGAAATAAATTATATTTTTTCTATTTCAGATCTTCAAAATGCATCTCTATCTCCAACTTGTAGCATTGACACTCGTAAACGCTGGAGTCGTACCAGATACTAAATGTGATGGAGTTATCTTCGATGGCAAATATTATGACAAAGAAATATTAAAAACCAATTTAACTTCTCCATTCCTTCTAGCCATCGACTACAGCACCAACATACTATACTTCAGTTATAATTCAAACGGATTGATAATGAAATCAGCCCTAATTTATCTTAATACTAAAGAATTTGAAGAAATTAATGATGTCCCGGGCGGAACAACACAAACTGTCGATCATAACACCCACGACGTTTATATTGGAGGGAACAATGGTATATACAAATATGATCCTAAAAACCATAAGTCCGAATTATTTGCAGCAGAAGGCCAAGATATATTTAGAGTATTCTTTAAAGATGTTTTATATTTTTCTGAGTTTCCATCTGGGGTCATGTATACTTACATCGATGGGGAAATAGAGAAGAGCAAAGATTTGGAAGATATTAAAACTAGTCGATTCGTTATTGATGGTGAAGATGTAATGTTTTACAATAATGTTACTGGATTTTATGGTCAAAAGAAAGGTAGCAAAGACGCAGTGTTGTACAGCTATAAGTTGTCTGTTAGGGCGTTAACAGTCGACGTACATGGTAATGCATACATGTGTGATAAAAAAGCTATTTATAAGATTGATAAAAAGAATTCGTCTTTAGAGAAAAAGATGGATGTTGACGGATGTCGTGATTTAGCTTTCGATAGTAATGATAATGTGATATATGCTACTTACGACAGTTTAATTTATTTGAAGAATAACAACGATTAGCAGTGTTCAACATTTTCACCATTTGTCGTGTTGATGTTAGAGCTGTCACACTTGAGCCTCTAATGTAATTTCAGAGCGAAAAGCAGAAAATCACCAATTAAAAAATAGTAAAGAAAGTTATTAGCTTTTTATTTAATACAATCACCACTACCTTTGCAAGAAAGTCTAAATAACGCATAAGGTAAGATCGTCTTTTTTTTGCACCGTGCACTTGTCTTGTAAACGCGTTGCTCGTTTACTGCACTGTGGTTCCGCAGACCTTACAGCTTGATACCCTGCTCCAAAAAGTATTTTAGCACTATACGAGGATATAGTTCGGAGCGCGCTCCATACAAACGTAGTCTGGTTATATTTTCAATAACAGTCTAGAAACTAATCTCTATGCATGTATGTTTTCAGATTTTCATTAAAGTGTATAGTTTTAATGTTATAGTTTCTCAAATATTTCCATACAAATCTGAAATTAATGGAATGAAATGTATTGTTTGTGTTTAGCGCACTCCGAATTATATCCCCTTAAAAGACAATGCGGGTTTTGTATGTAAGGCTGGCGCCTTAACTTTTTGCGCGGCCAGCAACCAAACATGAATATTTTATTTCAGAATAAAGTAGCAAACAAAACTTATAAACATGTATATCCCTAAAATAGTCTGGACGGAGATATAAAGGCTTGGAGTTGAAAATATTACCCTTACAAGCACTTCAAGCGTTTATATCTCAGTTCGGACTGAGTTCCGAGATATTTGTAATAACAAGTGTTGTTTTTAACTTTATTCTGAACTATAATACTCAAGTTCGATTGATGGCCGCGGTAAAAAAAGAAAAAAGGCACCATTTTTAGGCATAGGCTTTTATCACAGTTCACGACATAACGTTAAGCTAAAGAAACGCGTGGTACAACTCGCGATTTCTAAGAATTTTGATAAAGTACAACATTCACAGCATATCTTAATTGCAAAGAAAATATGTAGAAAAAGCAAGCTGCATTAAGTTTACTTTAAATTTACTTTAAATGTCATTGTAATTCCACGCCGCCGTAAACAGTTTCGAAAATAGTTCACTTTGAAAACGTAAAGTCCACTGATATGAACAATGACATTTTATATAAGGAGGACTTTGCATCAGTGCTCTATTAACGGGACCACAAAGTTATGCTCAGTTGTTTTACATTACTGCTTTGTAACCGAATACATTTGAATGATTTGAAAAGACTGGAATGTCAGCGGCAATGTACGACAGCTGGGTATAACTGATGCATACAAAGGTGACATTAGAGACATGTGCCATGTTTATGCTTTGTTATTGTATGACGTGATGACTCTATTGGTTATAAAAACTCATTGGGTACTTGTGAAAATCAAAATCTTGTAACAAAATTAAATATTAGGATACATAATAATAGGTATCTGATTACACCATTGATGTTAAAAGATATTAGATGGAGGCTACATAATGTTAAGCTGAGAACTCCTAACTTCTGCAGGTTACAACAAATTTACTTTTTGAAGTTAAAAATTCTTTATGATCCAAGATCCAATATTTGTTTCGCAAACGAAATGTGATTCATGTGAAAGCTTATACTGCCGCAACTCTAGGTGTCGCCGACACTGGCCGCCGTAGCTTTTAGATATTTAGAAGGATGTGTTTTTTAATGACGTTTTTGTTTTTGATTGTCACTTGTGAAGGGTTTTTTGGTAAGACAGATATTTTCAGGGAATAAAAGAATTCGTTCGAAGAACTCGTTTTCTTTTAAGCTAACTGTCCAGCAGAAGCGCCACGACACTAGGGTTAAAAATTACTTCTTCGAACCTGGTAATTCTATAATATTTGATGTACCCACGGTCTCTCTAAGATTCGATCTACACGAGGATTGAACCATATCCACCCGGATCGTGAGCCGGTTGTTTAGACCGCTAGACCAACAAGCCAGAGTGGTTGATGTGAGAGAAATCTTTCACTACTAGGTGAGGTGTAGCGCGTTATCGCACCAGCTTAGATACGAACCCTAATTCGTTTCGTTCGTTCGTAGTGCTTCGAAACGTCACCGATAGATGGCAGAAGCCGTCTATGGAAAATCAGCGTTCCACTTAGTTTGTACTAAGATAACATATCATGCAAATAACTAAGTATCGAGGCGATCTATTGTTTAAAAAGACAGGTCGTCAAGTGAGATAACCTCCTAACAGCGTATAGTCAAAATGGACAGGGAGAACTGTAGAGTAGGTAGCCATCTATTATAATAGTCAACTAATTATAACCACGTACGTTACCAACTATTGAATAATTATTTGAAACATTGCTATCGTAGAACCTTGTCACAGCAAACTATTTACATATTCATATGTTTCATAAAAGGTTAATGAAGTTAATACAATGTGGTTGTGGTAAGGTTCTAAGAGGAGCCCCTCTTTGAACCTTCTCACAACCACATGTATTCAATTTAAGAACATAAACATACAAATTATGATTTTTGCTATTGAAAGTAAACAGTAATATAAAATGAAAGATCAAAGAAAATAGGTGTAACGAAATCAATACCCCAAGGAAGTGTGCTGGGGACTACAATAAACGATTTACCTAAGACAGTGGGCACTCCATTCATTCCTAGCGCAGACGACATCTACTAAGTTCTTCTTTGCGAGAATAGTCCACTGTTAAACAATTTAGTTATAGTAATTAATGTGATTAATGTTATAGCACAAACCATGGCCGAAAAACCAAATAAAAAATTGATTTTTACGTTTGTAACTAGAGGGTGCTAACGTTGACGCGCTGAAATTTTGTTAAGTAAGATTTTTTTTAAATATATATATTTTTTTATTATTATTAGGTCTCTTCTGATGAATAATGAAATAAATTGAATATTGTTCGATTTTGTTCCATAAGTTGATGTATAATTATGTAAACGTGTGATTTTGTATTAAAACCACTCCATGGTTTTCAGTAGTCTGTGAGAGATAAAACACAATTTTAATGTATAAAACGCTGTCGTGTGGTGTGATTGCGACATTCGTTGTTTAAGTGTAAAATCTATAACCATTTAGGCGAGCTAATAACAAGGTAAGATTATTTTTATTTCAGTAGGTACCTAGCTAGATTATATTGAGATCTCAGCTTCTTAAGTAATTTATCATAACTGAGATGTCTAATTTTATCGTGGTCAGTTTTACTAACGAGGTATTCAAAGCGAAGCGCTCTTTTTTTGCTTACAACATTTTCTAAGGCCCTTTGTCATCCAATTTAACGTAGTGTACGAGCCAGTTTTTAACCGACTTCAAAAAAGGAGGAGGTTTCTCAGTTCGACCGTATATATATATATATTTTTTTTTTTATGTGTGTTCGCGGATAACTTCGTCGTTTATGAACCGATTTTGATGATTCTTTTTTTGTTGGAAAGGAGATGTCCCGAGGGTGGTACCATGATAAGGAAACCAGGATCTGATGATGGTATCCCAGAGAAATCGAGGGGAACCTTCGAAAATCTTAGTGCCGACTAGTGCGTTTGTTAATTTAAAGCACTCCTATTAAATGGAACTAATGAATCCACCACTGAAAATTGTGAAATAAACAAAATTTTAACAAAAAATTAAAACCGCCTTCAAAAAAACTAAAAAGTTAAAAAATAATATTGCAGCCTATGACTTTTTCGTTCGCATCATAAGAACATTAATTTGTTTTATAGAAGTCGGTGTCAAGCCAAGCCAAAAAATGCAAGCCCTGTCGCGAATCGTACCGGCTTGACAGCGACTTCAATAAAACAAATTAATGTTCTTATGATGCGAACGAAAAAGTCATAGGCTGCAATATTATTTTTTGACTTTTTAGTTTTTTTGAAGGCGGTTTTAATTTTTTGTTAAAATTTTTAACCATAATTTTTGGGAAGCAAAGCTTATATAAGAGGCAAAAGAGATCATAGAATTCGTCAAATGCTACATTTAAGTCAGTTTTTTCATAAATTTCTGAGAATGGAGCTCTACACAGATGTTGCTTAAATTTTTCTATGTTTTCTGTAGAGAAGAAGTTATTCTTCTAAAATTAAATTTAGTTTTTGGAGCTATGTTTTTATACCTTACTGCGAATTTTAATATTTGTGCATCGTGATCTGATAGCCGTAGCGACAACACAGATCCTGATGTATTTTTAATATTACTGATAATGTGATCAAGACATGCTGTACCTCTAGTTGGTACGGATATACAGGGTGTAAGTGACAGCCTAGCAAATACTGAAACGGTGAACTTACCATCAAACTGAACAACTTTCACTATGGAGCCCACCTCAGGAAACGCGAAAAAAAATCTGCTATCCCATACATTTTAGTCGGGTAGGCACAGCAGTTTTGTATGGGACAGCTTATTTTTTTTCGCGTTTCCTGAGGTGGGCTTCATAGTGAAAGTTGTTCAGTTTGATGGTCTGAAGCACCCCCTTAAATATTACTAGGGTGTTTTGTTACACCCTGTTTATGCAAATAATAATAGTATTATTGCGCAATACTTGAAATAAATGTTTATAGCAAGGTCGTCAAACGATGGATGTACGCCCAAGTCACAGTTTGGTCGTATCGGTGTCGTATAGCCGAACATTAGACGAATAAATCACCAGTAGGTATATACCGAAATAACATACGAAACCACCGCTGTTTTTTAAAATATGACATAACAAAGAAACTATCGTATTTTATACGTGCATATACTCTCGCCTGTGTCCCATTGGGGTAGGCAGGGACGAGGGATCGCCATCGGCTACGATCCTAACACCTCTTTTGCCTCTTACACAGTCATAAGTCGTTTCATACACGCTCTTCGGTTTCAATTTGAAGTACGCTGTCAATTTGGTCCGCATACGTACGTCTAAGGCGACCCCTTTCGACTGTTCCATTGACACTCGCAATATACATTTCTATCATTCATTTTATCAGTCTATTATCACTCATGATTTTTACATGACCAAACCATCTCAGTATTCTCTTTTCAATCCTTGTTACGATATCCTCTTTCAATCTACATCTTTGTTGTATTAGGTACCCTGTTTCGTATGCTGTCATTCAGAGTCATACCACACATACTGCGCAAAGAACGCATTTCGACAGCATTTATTTAGAGATTCTTTCCTCTTCTGCAATACCCAACATTCACTACCATAAATCAAAGTTGGTGCCAGCGCACCGTCATGAAAAAAAAAAAATTATACCGTATTTTATAAATAAACTAGCGGCCCGTCTGGGCTTCGCACGGGTGGACGTCTAATCTTTTCTAGCAATAAATATAGCCTATGTTACTCAGGGTGAATGCAGCTTTCTAATGGTGAAAGAATTTTTAAATCGGCCCAGTACTTTTTGAGCCTATTCATTACAAACATACAAACATACAAAAATAGGTACAAATCTTTCCTCTTTATAATATTAGTGTAGATTATCGTTTTACTATTTCAGATCTTCAAAATGAATCTCTATCTCCTGCTAGTAACATTGACACTCGTTAACGCAGGAGGCGAACCAGATACTGAACGTGACGGAGTTATCTTCGATGGCAAATACTATGACAAAGAAATATTGAAAACCAATTTAAGCAACCCATCCGATCTAGTTGTAGACTACAATGCCAACGTAATGTACTTCAGATACTATACTGGTATGAACGTAAATTCAGCTCTTATTGATCTTAATACTAAAGAATTTAAAGACATCAATGAGGTCGCGGACGGATTCACACAAACTGTCGATCAGAATACGCACGACATTTATATAGGAGGCTACAATGGTATATATAAATATGATACTAAAAACCATAAGTCAGAATTATATGCAAATATACGAGTATGGAGTGTATACTTCAAAGATGTTTTATATTTTACCCGGTATCCATTTGGGGTCATGTATACTTACATCGATGGGAAAACAGAGAAGAGTAAAGATTTGGAAGATATTAAAACTAGTCGATTCGTTATTGATGGTGAAGATGTTATATTTTACACTAATCGTACTGGATTTTATGGTCAAAAGAAAGGTAGCAAAGACGCAGTGTTGTACAGAGATAAGTTTGTTGTTAGGGCGTTAACAGTTGACACACATGGTAACGCATACATATGTGATTATGAAGCTATTTATAAGATTGATAAAAAGAGTTCGTCTTTAGAGAAAAAGATGGCTGTTGATGGATGTCGTGATTTAGCTTTCGATAGTAATGATAATGTGATATATGCTACTAACGACAGTTTAATTTATTTGAAGAATAACAACGATTAGAAGCGTTCAATATTTTCGCCATTCGTCGTGTTGATGTTAGGGCTGTCACACTTGATGCTCTAATGTACTTTCAGAGCGAAAATCAACCTATCACCAATAAAAAAATAGTAAAAAAGGTTATTGGCTTTTTATTTGATACAATCTCCACTACCTTTGCAAGAAAGTCTTAATAACGCATAAGGCAAGACCGTCTTTTTTTGCACCGTACATTTGTCTTGTAAACGCGTTGCTCGTTTACTGCACTGTGGTTCCGCAGACCTTACAGCTTGATACCTTGCTCCAAAAAGTGTTTTAGTGCTATAAGAGGATATAATTCGGAGCGCACTGCATAAAAACGTAGTCTGGTTATATTTTCAATATTAACCAATTAAGGTAAATGAAATTTTTTAGAAACAGTCTACAAACTAATCTCTATGCTTGTACGTTGTCAGATTTCCGTTAAAATGTACAGTTTTAAAGTTAAAGTGTCTCAAAGATTTCCATACAAATCTTACATTAATCCTAGCATTGAAACTGTATATTTCAAAGAAAATCTGATAACATACGAGCATAGAGATTAGTTTTGAGATTGTTTCTGAAAAATTTCATTGACTTTAATTGGTTCGTATTGAAAATATAACCAGACCTACCCCTGTGGGATAGTGGCGTGAGTATTGTATGAATGTACATCGTATATTACTTCAATTTCTTTTTCACAATTTCACGGATTTATCATCATGAGAGGGTCAAAATATTATCACCTTATCACTAATTTGAATTTTATAGTTAAGAATGTTTTTTTACACTTCTGTCTGCACAATAAAATTTAAATTATACAGGCTGTAACTTCCAAGGTATGCTTTATTTAAAGAGGTGGTTCAGACTATCAAACTGGAGCCAAATTCGAAATCGCAAAAAAGATTCCTGTTTCATCCAAAACTTCAGTAAGGACTCGACTCAAATGGGAAGGATGGGACAGCGGACATTTTTTTTTTGACTTTAACTCCATAGTGAAAATTGTTTTGTTTGATGGTTTTTACTACCCAATCTAGGAAGATTGGTTGTAACTTTCAAGATGTGAATTATTTTAGACTGGATTAGGTAATCTAAAATAATTTACGTTTTGAAAGTTACACCATGAAAAATACATAATATTATTGCACAGATACAAGTATAAAGAAACAAACCAACTTCTTTTTTTTAGTAAACAGTTTTATAATAGTAAATATTATCCAGGATGCCCGTTTGTATGTTGTCCAGGAAGCGATATGTGGTGAAAGGAAATGACATGTTATTTTGATGATAACATTATTTTTACGGCAAAAAAAACTCCATGAAATAACATAAATAACAACGATATCAACAGCTAGGTAAGCTTTGTACTGCATAGTGCATACATAACAACAGAACAACGACAGACGGGCGCAGTAAAAGCAATGTAAAATTGACTCTGATTAAAGTATACAGGGTGGAATGTCTCGATGACTGTTTTTTTTTTCAAAATCTGTGAATACAGAAGTAAACAACTCATAAAGTTAGGGTTAGTCTCCTAAGAACGTTTTCTTGTAGCTATAATGCTTCTGGTAGCTGCCCTTTGTGTGCCATCTTAACTTTCGACCCTGTATAATTAAAAAACTCTAAAAAAATCCTTATAGTTATTATGACAGAATTTATGGTCTTATGACCACAAATAACCGAATATTGAGAAAATCTATTGTTTAAAAAAACAGGCCGTCCAATGAGATAACCTAGCTTATACTCAAAATGGACAGAGATAACTGTAGAGTAGCCATTTTTTATTATAATAATGTACAAACAGTCAAATAATAACCACGCAGTATTAATTTGAAAAATAGCTACCGTAGAACCTCGTGACATCAAACTATTTACATAATCATTGTTTCTTAGAAGGTTAACGAATTTAATACATGTGATTATGAGAAGGTTCTAAGAGGGGCTACACTTCAATTTAAGAACATAAACACACTACATATGATTTTTGTTATCATCGAAAGTAGGTGATAAAGATTAAAGATTAAAGAAACCAGGCGTAACGAAATCAATACCCCAAGGAAGCGTGCTAGGGTGTATACTGTTTCTGATCTACAATAAACGATTTACCTTAGATAGTGTGCATTCCATGCACTCTTATTGCAGACGACATCTTCTTAGTTCTTCCTTTCCAGAATAATCTACGGTTAAATATAAGTACCTATTATAACATTCCAATATTTAAAAAATTATGTAGACTGGTTATCTGACCACAATTTAGAAATAAATGCATGCATGACGAAACGTGTTGTGGATAATTTCCTATGTACCCATTTGCGCAATAAATATTTTGAAATGAATTTTATCAAAACAACTTAATGCTGTAGGACAAACCGTGTGGGGTACCAAATAAAAAATTGATCATTACGTTTTAAACTAGAGGGCGCTAACGTAGGCGCGCTGAAATACCAATTTAGAGATTTCGACAAGCTCTTGGACGAGTTTTCACAAATAAGTAAGTTGAAGCCTGAAGGAGTGAGTAGTGGGATCCCCACTGCTGGGCAAAGGTCTCCTCTAACGAATAATTATATCATATATAAATATTGTCCGATTTTGTTGAATACGTTGATGTATAATATACGTTGGTGTTAATACAGAATCACACGTTTACATTTCTGTATTAACACCACTCCATGGTTTTCAGTAGTCTGTGAGAGATAAAACAAAATTTTAATCTATAAAACGCTGTGGTGTGGTGTGATTTCGACATTAACCATTTAGGCGAGCTAATAACGTAATAACATAAGGTAAGATTATTTTTATTTCATTAAGTAGCTACTTAAATTATATTGAGATCTCAGCATAGCCCTATTAAAAAGAAATTTAATAGCTTTTTCTATCTATCTATCTATCTATAACGTCACGCCTCTTTCCCAGTGGGGTAGGCAGAGACCAGGGCGCGCCACTTACTACGATCTTTACATACCTCTTTTGCCTCATGCACATCCATACATCTCTTCATACATGCCCGTCGGTTTCGAGTACTCCGCACCTCCCCTTTTTGTAGGACGCAACTGATTTGATCAGCATACGTCCTACGAGGGCGCCCTCTGCCGACACTTCCACTCACATTAGCAACATATATCTCTTTCGTACATCTGCTGTCACTCATCCTTTCCACATGACCAAACCAACGAAGCATACCTTTCTCTATTCTTGTCACAACATCTTCTTTCAATTTACATCGATCTCTTATTACACAATTTCTCACTCTATCTCTCATCGTGACACCACACATACTTCGCAAGGAACGCATTTCAACAGCATTAATTTTACTTGCATGCTTCTTCTGCCATACCCAGCACTCACTGCCATACATAAGTGTAGGCACCAACACACCACTGTGTATAGCAAGTCGTGCCTTTTTGGACACTACTTGGCTAGCCAAGTAGTTTTTTGTTTTCACAATAACGTTGACAGTCTTTCTGGAACATAATATTATAATTTAAAAAATAAAATAAAAAAACCAAAGTTTAATTTTAATAAAGGTAATAATTGTATAGGTACCCGTTTCCCAGTATGTCCTATACTGGGGTTCTTCAAATAAATAAATGGGTTCTTCATAACTGGGAAAGACGTTGACGTAACGGACTTAAATGATACGTCAAACAGATAGTAAATATTAGGAGAATAAATAATATTTCAATGGGAAATGGGAGAAAAGTTATTTAAATCTTAATTATACAGTCTTTCTTCATTGCAACAAACATAAAAACAAAAAAATCGAAACTTTGCCGCAAACTTTCACATTAATAATTCTTAAGTTATTTATTGTACACAGAGTAAATAAGTAGAATGTAGGGTAAATACGGCGACACATCAAGGTACGTAAAACCAAAATAAGCTGGGCGCGCGTTGGTTGAGTAATGTATAACGTCGCGCGGCCAGCTTATGTTTGTTTTGCGTAGCTTGATGTGTCGCCGTGTGTACATACTTGCAAAAAAAATGTAAATCTTTGCCAAAATGAGTTATTAACACCCCCGTACTCCGAATTTCCTACTCTATATTTCTGTCTCACTCACGTTTAAATATCTGTCATACTTTCCGAGATACGATGGTGGAAAAGTCACCAAGTACAGCTTTTATTCCGAATTCTAACCTTAGCAATAACTAACTCGAACCTTATTTCCATCCAATAATAAGTAATGGCGGTTAGTGACTTTTACTCATTCACTAACGGCACTTAGTGACTTTGTCAACAATAAAATTATTCACTAAGTGCAATAAGTGATTTTTCCACAGAACTGAGAACCAGCTATAAATTGACCTTTTGCTTAACGCGTCTATCCCGTAGAGGTTTTGAATAGTTAGTTATATTGAAAAATCATGTTAGGCGTACCAGAGTTCACTAAAAGTGGGAAAACTACAATATTCAAATTCAACTGTATGACAAAAGTCACTAACTGCATATTTTGTCGAAATCAAAAAGATAGAAAACTAACTATCCCTTTTCTCTTTTCTTGTCTGATGATTGGACATCAACACGTTTATTCACTAAATGAGGATTGTTTAAAAGATTAATAACTGCTAACAAAAAAATTATTTCCTTTAAGTATAATGTTTTTATGGCGTTTTAAACTTCAAACCTTAATATCTCAAAACTATGTTTTTGTAGTTAGTGAGTTTTCCCTCTAAGGGGACGATATATACCAGAGTCAGGGGCGGCGTAAGACCTACATTTTATGTGAGGTTCGCGAGGCCCCATGTCCTATGGAACTTTTGATTGCAGTTCACATTTTATGAAGGTAGCATTAAAAAACTGCAAACTCGATATCAAGCATTTCGAATCAGAATTAGGTAATTTAAGTACTTATACATTAATAAACAAATATCGTCCCCTTAGAGGGAAAACTCACTAACTGACATTTTTGCCAAAATGAATCAGATAACAATGTTTTTTTTTTTTTTTTTTTTATGTTCGATAGGTAAACATTTGACCCCAATCTCACCTGATGTTGAGTGATGATGAGGCCGAAGATGTAGCATGCTTACCTAGAAAGATGCCTATTCACTCTTGCCTTGAAGAGGCCCAGGTTGTATTGCTCAGGGAACAGGTCCGCAGGCAGTGCGTTCCACTCCTTAGCCGTGCGCATTATAAAAGAAGAAGCAAACTTCTTCGTGCGAATTGCTGGTAGGTCAACGACATAAGGGTGGAAACCCAGCCTGCGTCTCGTCCCCCGCAGATGAAAGGGAGACGGAGGTATTAAATCGTGTAATTCCGTCGCGCACTCTCCGAAATGTATCCTATAAAAAACAGATAGACTGGCTACCTTGCGACGATGCTCAAGACTTTGTAGCTTCGCCACAGAGGTTGGATCACCTATGAGCTTCCTGGCACGCCTGTCGATTGAGTCCAACGCGGCCAGCTGGTATTGGGCAGACCCGTCCCAAAGATGGCAGCAGTACTCCATACACGATCGGACTTGTGCTTGATAAAGTTGTAGAAGCTGTCCCGGAGTGAAGTACCGTCTGACCTTCGAAAGGACGCCCAGTTTTTTCGCTGCGGTTTTCGCCATGGACTCAATATACCACCCGAAATTTAAATCGGACGATATGTTAATGCCCAGGAGCTCCAGGCGATCAGCTATCGGTATGGACACATTTCGGAAAGTCGGAGTCAAAGCGAAGGGACTCCGTTTTGTGGAGAAAAGGCACGCCTGTGTTTTGTTTGCGTTGAAACTGACCCGATTAGCGTCACCCCAGTCGGACACAAATTCAAGGGCCAATGCATGAATGCAGCACAATGCATGAATGCAGTATAATAAATATCATTGAGCGAGCGAAGTGAGCTTGAAAGTTTTTGCTGTGATTATCTTGTGGCCAAAACTGTGGCTTTTATATTTGTAATGAGTTGGAAGAAAGCTGCATTCTTATTCGTAGCATAAACCTATGAGGTGCGAGGCCTCTGGTCCGAGAGGCCGTAAGCGGTCGCCCACACCGTCCGCTCCTTACGCTGCTTCTGAGTCTAGGTTACATGAGAAAGTTCCACATGTACAAAAGTGTGAATTCAAAAGAATTACAACAAATTGACTTTTTGTTTGTTTTATTTTACTCTACACGTAATGCTATGTTTCATTTATGTACGCTCCCTCTAAGAGACCGAAGTTACATACAAATCCGCTACTCTTCTTTAAAATAATGACATAGCAATAAAAGTATGAACTTTTTGAAATAAATTCTATTTTTCTATTTCAGATCTTCTAAATGAATATCTATCTACTGCTAGTAACATTGACACTCGTTAATGCAGGAGTCGTTCCAGATACTAAATGTGATGGAGTAATCATCAATGGCAATTGCTATGTTAAGGAAATATTGAAAACCGATTTAATCTCTCCATCGTTCCTATCTGTAGACTACAATGCCAACATATTGTACTTCAATTATTTTAGTATGAATAAACATAATTCAGCTCTTATTGATCTTAACACTAAATAATTTAAAGACATCAATGATGTCCCAGACGGAAAAACACAAGCCGTCGATCAGAATACCCGCGACGTTTATATAGGAGGGAACAATGGTATATACAAATATGATCCTAAAAACCATAAGTCCGAATTATATGCAGCAAAAGGCAAAGATATAAAGAGATTATTGTTCAAAGATGTTTTATATTTTTCTGAGGATTTATATGGGTTCATGTATACTTATATCGATGGAAAAATAGAGAAGATTAAAGATTTGGAAGATATTCAAACTAATGGATTTGTTATTGATGGTGAAGATGTAATATTTTACACTAATAATACTGGATTTTATAGTCAAAAGAAAGGTAGCAAAGACGCAGTGTTTTACAACAATGATATATATATTGGTGCGTTAACAGTCGACGTACATGGTAGTGCATACATATGTGATCAAGAAGCTATTTATAAGATAGATAAAAAGAGTTCGTCTTTAGAGAAAAAGATGGATGTTGATGCGTGTTATGATTTAGCTTTCGATAGTAATGATAATGTGATAATTGCTACTCACGATAGTTTAATTTATTTGAAGAATAACAAAGATAAGACATGTTCGATATTTTCGCCATTCGTCATATTAATGTTAGGGCAGTCACACTTGGCGCTCTAATGTTCACTATGTTGCAGGTTTCGTAGTAAAAAGCAGCAAATTACCAATAAAAAATACTAAAAAAAGTTAATTATTTTTTTATTTTATTACAATCTCTACTACCTTTGCGAGAACGTCTAAATCACGCATAAGGCAAGACCGCCTTTTTTGCACTGTGCACTGTTTGTCTTGTAAACGCGTTATACAACGTGTTAATGTATTAGCGCAAAATCTCATACACCCCAACTGATTTATAACAAAATAATTAGATTGAAACAATAATTTCATTATTTTAATAGTTAAAATTTAAAGTTATTCGCATTTTAAGTTTTGAGACAAAACTGATTTGTTATCATATCAGCAATGAATGAAAGCGCTAACGTACTCATGGATACATTTTAATAATTTTGTTTTGGTTGTTAGTAGAGTGAGTGTACCCGTGCGGTGGGTTGACATCCGGTTTAGTAAAATTAAAATGTTGCAAACAAATTATTTAATATTTTGAAAAAAAAAAAACTATGTTGAAACCATGATAATTCGATTCTGCTCTCGATTCTAAACAAACTGCTTTCTAGTTCTGCGTTAAATCATTAAAACTTTGTGTGCTCGCTTACTGCACTGTGGTTCCGCAGACCCTACAGTTCCAAAAAGTGTTTTAGTACTATAAGAGAATTATAATTCGGAGCGGGCTCCATACAAACGGAATCTGGTTATATTTTCAATATTAACAAATTTAATCAATGAAATTTTTCAGAAACAGTCTAGAAACTAATCTCTATCTCTAAGACTAAGACCAAAGTAACAAATGCGCATCCGCCACTCTTTTATAGATTTTTTTTCAAATAAAATATGTTAAATCTGACTAGAATTAGATGTAATTACTTATGAAAAATATTAAAGTTTTCTGGTAAAGGTTGCTAATTAATGAAAATAGTTGTCTCAATTACTACCAAATCTTTTTCCCCATGATCAAATCTTGACCTTAAGGGGCTATGCGAAAAAAATAGGATTCTTCAAAGCTTCATATATCATGAAGTGCTTACAGTAGGAATATGATTTTCGGATATGTGTAAATTGAACATATAATTAAAGTTTTGATTAGAGCCAAAACACGATTAAGACACATTTTCTCGATAGAAAAATAAGCCAAAGTAGCCTCCGTTTTTATCTATAAACGCTTGGAACTGCTAAATGGTGAATAATAGAAACACAAGACTTGATTTTAAAAAAAGAGATTGATATTTTCTAAATTTTGATTAGAGCAGAATTGGACTTACATAAATAGTACAATCACAATTAAATAAAGTTTGATTTGGGGCTCGATTCGTTTCAGGCGCGCGCGCCGCCCCATCTCTTTCTCTCGCATCAGGCCGTAATATAAGCTATCCCACGCCTGTTTCGCTAAAATTATTTTTCGACATAGGCCCTTAAATACAAAGTCTCATACAAAATCTTAGCAAATTGTCCGCATCTGAAATATAACCCACACAAATCAAGTATGCATGCTCTTGGGTGGCACGTATTTATGTTTTGTTTGATTCATAAACTTTGTCGTATTTGGTATAGCATAGCATAGCATGTGCTCACTATATCTCTGACTACCCCCTCGGAGAATATAGTAGTGAGTCACTACTATATTCTCCTAGGGGGTAGTCAGAGATATTCTGAAACTCAGAACATCCACTTTTCACAAAGTAGTACCGAAACTGTCCAGTGTGACGGGGAGTGAGCCCATCGCCACTTGTAATGGACAGTGGGTACAATACACACGTCGAAATTGATTATGATTACTGTTATTGTATTAGCTACTTAATAATAATAAATAAATAAAGCTGCTAATATAGCTGCTAGTTCTTTTGAATATGCCATTTTTGGAGCGTTAATTATGTATCTACTTAGATTAGGTCTACAGGGTGTTACGAAACACCCTAGTAATACTTAAGGGGGTGCTTCAGACAACCGAAATTTTCAAAAATTTATGAAAACCTTTTTCACTCCAATCTTATGTGTTTCCTAAACAAATTCAATGCCATTAAAGAAGACCAGTATGGTTTTCAGAAAGACAAATCTACATCACTTGCCATTTTTAATTTTGTAAAAAATATTCTAGAGATATATTCTTCTGATATTCTTCATTCTATTCTTTGCGTTAGTACTAACGCAAAGTCACATACGACCGTCCTATTTTTTGACATATCTAAAGCCTTCAATTTTGTATCGCATGAACAATTACTAGCGAAATTGGATCACAATGAAATAAGAGGACCGGCATACAGTTGGCTGGAAAGTTATCTAAAAAACAGAAAACAATGCAGATGTAATGCAATGTAGAGATCAACGAACTTGACAAGAAGTATGTAACTATTTCACATAGGTCACAATTGAACCAAAAGTGCATTTTATTTGCAGATGATATTTCAGTAACAGTTTCATCTGACAAAAAATTACTTTAAATGAACATGAATCAGAGGTTAATACTGTCGTGCCATCGATAATTCAATGGTTGGGTAAAAAAAATCTACAAATAAACTTAAATAAGTCAATATTTATAAATTTCAATAATAACAATAACTCATCATCATCACCATCAGCCTATAAACGTCCCACTGCAGGGCACAGGCCTACCCTCAAGGAGGGTGTATGGGCATTAGTCCACCACGCATGCCCAATGCGAGTTGGTCGACTTCACATACACATCAGAATTTCTTTTTCAGTGTATGCAGGTTTCCTCACGATGTTTTCCTTCACCGTTTGAGAGCAGTCTGTTTTACGTACAAAAGTTAGAAAAACTCACTGGTACATGGCATGTTGTCCGTGCGGATTCGAACCCGGATCCCCATAATTGGAAGTCCATACCTCTCCGCAACGCGCCACCGACGCTCGCAATAACTATTTAAATATTATTCATAATGGACAACCTCTACAAAGCGCTAACAGAGTAACATTCCTTGGCATGATTATTGACGTTAATCTAAACTGGAAAGACCAAATAGATAAAGTTTGTTTTTGTGCCTTTGTATTTCCTGATTGTTTGCTCTCTGTATACTATGTTTTTTCTTTTTGGTATGAAATAAAGTATAATTGATTGATTGATTGATAAAGTATGTTGCAAGATAAATAGGTTTGTTTATATGCGCTCTACAAATTGACAAGGGTTGCAAAAAAAGACACAGCAATTACAGCCTACCATGCCTATGTTGAGTCGGTTCTCAGATATGGGCTTGTGGGGGCATCTTGGTCGCCTGATGACGACCCCCAATGCACCACAAGTACGGCCCTGCCGGTTTCCTGAGTGCGTCCCTGCGCTGCGCCTGCGATCCTGCTCCCAGTCGCCGGGCGACGCTCGCCGCAGACCGCTAACAGCCTCCGCGCCGAACGCACGTCTCTCTATGCTCCGCCGCCACTCTCGCGTTGCTAATTCTATTTCTTTGCCTATCGTTTCCGTAAACTTTCTTTCTTTCTTCCTTATTCTCACTGTGTCTAAAATTCCTTCTGAGTGCTTTGTGTAAATAAACTAACTATCAAGTGTTTTTACCTATTCACTGGACTCGTCATTGAACTTAATTAACTGTGAGTAGATACACTAACGAACACCACAGGCTCATAATGTGGGGTAACAGTACGGACGTTCAGAAAGTATTTGTTGCCCAAAAAAAATTTATTCGGGCAATATGTGGTATTGCTTCAGATGTCTCATGCAGGCCACTATTTAGGCACTTAAGAATACTCCCCCCCTTCCGTGTTTGTATATTTTTGAGATGGCAAAGTTTGTCAAACAATACCAGCTTAGGTTCTTCTTACGCAATGTAGATATCCGTCCTAACACTAAGTACCCTAATGACCTAGTCCTTAATGAAGTACCAAATACCACACGTTTCCTAAAGAACTGTAACTGCATGCTCAATGTGTGTCTATCGTGACACACATTGAGCATGCAGAATACTTAATATTTGCGTGCTATTGGTAAATAGCTGATTTAGGAGATCCTTTACTGTACTGGCCCTGTACCCGGACTTTCGATGTTCGATATATCGCCACTGTTTCGGTCCGCACTTCATTGCAATAGAGTTGACATTGGAACGAAAACGTTCACGCAATTGCGAAGTTCGAATTTGCGGGTAGAGGCTCTGACCTCCTGTAATTTTTGTGTACCCTAATCAATAGCAAATAAAGATTACTTTACATAATATAATTTTAATTACAAACTGAATAACTTCCACTACGGAGACAACACCGAGAAAAAAAAATTATGATGACGTAGAGGTATTATTATTATTAACACTTTATTGTACACACGGACATAATAATACATAAAGTTTAGAAAACATGTACAACGGGCGAGCTTATCTCTGCAGAGATTTCTTCCAGCAGACCCGTAAAAGAGACAGTTAATAATTACAAGGCAAAAGGAGGTATACAGTTTTTGAGAGTTACGCGGTTATTATTTAATCTAGAATTAAACATTTTAACGGGTTCTTTCGGGTTTTTTCGGTCATCCCGTGATCATGGCAGTTGTAACACTGCCGAAATATCGGGAACTCACAAATACCTAAACGCGGTAAGAACCCGTTAAAATGTTTAATTCTAGATTAAAAGGAGGTATATTATTAAAAACTTAAGAAAAATCCTTATAATTATTATATTTACTTCTATGCTATTGAAATAATAATTACAAGTAACCATTGACAATATTATTATGTATATTGGTATATTATAAGTCGCCTTGGATTTTAGGACGTTCTAATTATTAACGTTTTATGCTAATAAAACCCCAGCACCCCGGTACTGATCAGGGGGGAGCCGCATTGTGAAATAAATTGAAAAATACGGTCGGCCGACACGAGGATCGAACCATAGCCACCCGGATCGTGAGCCGGATGTTTAGACCGCTAGACCAACAAGCCATTGGTTGATATGAGCGAAATCTTTCACTACTACAGCGGTGAGGTGTAGCGCGTTATCGCACCAGTATAGATACGAACCCCAATTCAACACGTAGTGCTTCGATACTTCACCGATAGATAGCGGAAGCGGTCTATAGAAAATTAGCGTTCCACTTAGTTTGTACTAAGATAACATAGTACCTATGCAAATAACTGAGTATCGAGGCGATCTATTGTTTAAAAAAACAAGTGAGATAACCTCTTAACAGCGTATATTAAAAATGGACAGAGAGAACTGTAAAGTAGCTATCTATTATAATAATAATGTACTTACATTCAACCAATTATAACCACGTAAATGAAAATATAAAGAAATTCCGATACATATGTGAAGTCTACCATTCCTCATTGGGCACTCGCGGTAGACATACAACCCCCTCGAGGGTAGGCCTGTTCCCTGCAGTGGGACGTATTAGGCTGTGCTGATGTTGATGATGATAGAGTTTAGTTCGGATTAACATTTACGCCATATTTCATCGCAATCAGTAAATTCAATCAAAACTAATCTATAATATAATTCTTATCGAGTCCGACACGCTCTTTGCCGAGTTTTCACAAATAAGTTTAGCGTGTTGGATCCCACCGTAGGGCAAAAGTCTTCCTCTCAAGAATAATTAAATCATATTAAATACTGTCCGATTTTGTTCAGTACGTTGTTGTTAGTTATGTAAACGTGTGATTCTGTATTTAAAACCACTCCATGGTTTTCAGTGGTCTGTAAGAGATAAAACATAAATAGTAGGTAGTGGAACTTATCACTCTGTGGCTTTCCTGTTTCAAATATTTCAATCTGTATAACGCTCGCTTTGGTGTGGTGTGATTGCGACGTTATTATAACAAGGTAAGCTTATTTTTATTTAAACACCTAACGTACTTAAATTATATTGCGATCTCAGCCTAGCTCTATCAAATTTTAGAAAGAAGATTGGCAGATTTGGACCCGGCCATTTTTTACGAAAACTTAAAGCCATTCACGACGGCGGTCATAATTATTATAAACAGAAAAAATTAAGGCAATTTTTTAAAAAACTTCCGCATCTCCAGAAGTCCGGATTCAAAAGTAGAAATTACCAGTAAAATAGACAAACCATCCAAAAAGCAGTAGAAAACGCAACCACGACAGCCATTTTCATCTAATATTATAAATGGGGTATTTTTTTTGTCGTTACGGAACGTATTTGGCTTGATTGAACTGATAGTGTGTGTTATTTCGTTTCCTTCCACTATCAGAGCATTGTACGGTTATCGTGAATTTTCATTAAAATAAACACAATGAATGCATAGAAGATTGAGTGGACTATCTAATAAGAAAGATTATGAGTTTCACACACTTGATACAAAAGGTATCATAAGTAGAAATACCTTTCCCTCAACTTCTACAGGTTACAATCAATTTACTTTTTTGTTAGTTTTGTTTCACTCTACACATATTACTAAGTTTCATTCATGTATGGGACCTCTAAGTCTGGGTCTCAAAAAACATGGCCGTCGGCCAAACTTCTTTAATAGTAGATTACACACAGGAAAGTACGAAAGGTCTCAGATCTCATGTAATTGTTGGCCGAGGCGAAGCCGAGCTCAACAAACATGTGGTCCGAGGCTTTCTTATTAACTGCCTGAGGTTAGTATACTATTTTTATCCTCAACGGAGGCGGAAAGCGGCAGTCCTTCTGAAACTTAATGCGCCTTGAGTGCCTTCAGTGAACTCTTTCAAAAATTGACTTGACAAATAATTAAAGAGCTAAAAAAGTGCAGTGATATAAACGCATCAGTTTTGAGCTGCTAGTGTATCATATAAATAATAATAATAATAATTCGCAGGGCAGATTGTGGCGAGCTGTTGGTGAGTGGCGACACCACGGACCCGATTCTCCAGAGGGCCCGGATTGATTTGGCCCTCACCTCCTGTCTTGCCTTAACCGGCCGGCCAGGAGTGGAGTTGCAAGAGCCGAACCTATGCTCCAGGTTTGAAGTGTAAAATGTCATAACGCCGGGAGCCTGCTGACTGGTGCGCTTTGCACCGGGAACTAGCGTCCGCAGACTCACCTCTCTACTTTTACATTTTGGGGGGCCCCATCATCCCATTAAATGAGTTGGCAAGTTACCGTCTGACATTTTGGACAAACACAGACATTTCTTGTGGCAGGTGTCCCCAGTCTCACCGCGATGACCCAGGATTTTCCGGCCCACCCAGTTCAGCCCCATAATCGGAGTAGTTCATGTGAACCGAACGTGTTATGTCTTTTGGTGCATTTGCATAATGCATTCAGAGTTAGATCACGGTCGGTGCATCTCGTCTGTTTTCTAAGAATATCTGCCCATTTCACACGATGAACGAATGCGCGTTTGAATAATATACCCTTTAGGCGAGCTAATAACAATGTAAGATTATTTTTATTTCTGTAGGTATGTAATGTAGGTAACATTAAATTATATTGAGATCTCAGCCTTGTTCTTCTTCTTCGAGTTCCTCTCCATTACTGAAGTTTGGCAGTCAGCTCTGCATATCTCAGCCTACCCCTATTAAGTTTAAAAAAAATTATCACTTCTTGTTGTCACCTTAAAAAAGTGCTCAGTCCCGGGCGACTGCGACGCGGGAAGCGGGAAGCGAAGCGGGAGCGTCTACGACGCGAAACTCGGCCTCCAAATCTGTCTGGAAAACAACCAAGTTTACGGTCCCTCTAAGAGACCGAAATAACATACGAATCCGCCACTGTTCTTAAAAATATGACGTTACTAGAAAACTACAGTATTTTAAATAAATTAAATTTTTTCTATTTCAGATCTTCAAAATGAATCTCTGTCTCCTACTAGGAACACTGACACTCGTTAACGCAGGAGTCGCACCAGATACTGAATGTGAAAGAGTTGTCATTGATGGCAAATACTATGACAAAGAAATATTAAAAACCAATTTAAGAATTCCATCCGATCTAGTTGTAGACTACAATACCGACATAATGTACTTCACTTATTATAATGTTATGATTATGAGCATAAATTCAGCTCTTATTGATCTTAATACTAAAGAATTTAAAGACATCGATGATGTCCCGGGCGGAAAAACACAAACTGTCGATCAGAATACCCGCGAAGTTTACATAGGAGGTCGTAATGGCATATACAAATATGATCCTAAAAACCATAAGTCCGAATTATATGCAGCAAAAGGCAAATTTATATGGAATGTATTCTTCAAAGATGTTTTATATTTTTCTGAGTGGTCATCTCAGTTCAAGTACACTTACATCGATGGGAATATAGAGAAGAGCAAAGATTTGGAAGATATTAAAATTTTTAGATTCGGAATTGATGGTGAAGATGTAATGTTTTACAATAATAATACTGGATTATATGGTCAAAAAAAAGGTAGCAAAGACGCAGTGTTGTACAGCGATAAGATGGACGTTACTGCATTAACAGTCGACGTACATGGTAATGCATACATATGTAATCCGAAAGCTATTTATAAGATTGATAAAAAGAGTTTTTCTGTACAGAAAATGATAGATGTTGATGACTGTTTAGGTTTAGCTTTCGATAGTAATGATAATGTGATATATGCTACTCACAACAGTTTAATTTATTTGAAGAATAACAAAGATAAGACATGT
The DNA here is from genome assembly GCA_922987775.1 of Agonopterix subpropinquella. Lineage (NCBI taxonomy): Eukaryota > Metazoa > Arthropoda > Insecta > Lepidoptera > Depressariidae > Agonopterix > Agonopterix subpropinquella. The sequence continues at coordinate 660,747 of OV277715.1, forward strand.
TCGATATTTTCGCTGTTCGTCGTGTTAATGTTAGGGCTGTCACACTTGGCGCTCTAATGTACACTATGTTGCCAGCTTTCGTAATAAAAAGCAGCAAATTACCAATTAAAAAATACTGAAAAAAGTAAATTGTTTTTTTATTTTATTACAATCTCTACTACCTTTGCGAGAACGTTTAAATCACGCATAACGCAAGATCTTCTTTTTTGCACTGTGCACTGTTAGTGTCATGTAAACGTGTTTTTTGCTCGTATTGCACTGTGGTTGTTGTCTGCGACACTATAGTTTGATACCCTGCTCCAAAAAGTATTTTAGTACTAATTATAGGAGGATATAATTCGGAGCGCGTTCCATACAAACGTAGTCTGGTTGACAATTTTCAATAGTAACCAATTAAAGTAAATGAAAATTTTCAGAAACAGTCTTGAAACTAATCTCTATGCTTGTATGTTGTCATCGTTTAAATGAATAGTTTTAAAGTCACAGTGTCTCAAAGATTTCCATACAAATCTGAAATGAATCCTAGCATTGAAACTGTGTATTTTAACAAAAATCTGATAACATACAAGTATAGAGATTAGTATTGAGATCGTTTTTAAAAAATACTTCTTTGAACCTGGCAACCCTATAGTTCCGGCAGATTGAGAGGTGGCAACCCTAGTTTTTCCAGTACTTTAGCTCAGCTTCCTTCCGACGGCATCTCATTTACTTCCCTAGCAGACAGGTGGTAAAAGTTATACCAAAAATCATAATTGAAAAGGTACTTGCGGCAAGATTTTTATAGGCAACTTGGTGGCGTTGAATTAACCACTGTGTACTTGCAGCACTTGAATCACATTTTGGTCGTCTATGAAATAGGTGTATAATTTTACGGTCGGATCTCGGACTAGTATGCTGTCATTCAGAGTCATAACACATACTGCGCAAAGAACGCATTTCAACAGCATTTATTCCAGATTCATTCCTCTTCTGCCATACCCAACAATAGCTACCATACATCAAAGTTGGTGCCAGCACACCGTCATGGACTGCCAAACGGTATACGTTATGCATAAATTAAATTTTTATTTTCTTTCAGATCTTCAAAATGAATCGCTATCTCCTACTAGTAACATTGATACTAGTTAACGCAGAAGTCGCACCAGATACTGAATGTGAAAGAGTAGTCATCGATGGAAAATACTATGACAAAGAAATACTAAAAACCAATTTATTACTTCCATTCAATCTAGGTGTAGACTACAATGCCAACATAATGTACTTCAGTTATTATAATTATAGTATAAATTCAGCTATTATTGATCTTAATACTAAAAAAATAAAAAAAATCAATGATGTCACGGACGGATTAACACAAACTATCGATCAGAATACCCGCGACGTTTATATAGGAGGGAAAAATGGTATATACAAATATGATCCTAAAAACCATAAGTCCGAATTATATGCATCAAAAGATGTAGGGAAAGTATTCTTCAAAGATGTTTTGTATTTTTCTGAATCGCCACACTATTTCATTAATACTTACATCGATGGGAATATAGAGAAGAGCAAAGATTTGGAAGATATGAAAATTTTGGATTTCGTTATTGATGGCGAAGATGTAATATTTTACGAGAATTATACTGGAGTTTATGGTCAAAAAAAAGGCAGCAAAGACGCAGTAAAGTACAAGAAGTATGCTAATGCGTTGGCAGTCGACGTACATGGAAATGCATACATGTGTGATAAAAAAGCGATTTATAAGTTTGTAATTGTAATAAAAAGAGTTCGTCTTTAGAGAAAAAGATGGATATGAATATGGTTGTTGATATAATGTGTCGTGGTTTAGCTTTCGATACTAATGATAATGTGATAATTGCTACTTACGACAGTTTAATTTATTTGAAGAATAACAAAGATAAGACATGTTTAATATTTTCGCCATTCGTCGTATTAATGTTAGGGCTGTCACACTTGGCGCTATAATTTACACTTTGTTGCCAGCTTTCGTAATAAAAAACAGGAAATAACAAATTAAAAAAAACTGAAAAATAAATTGTTTTTTTATTTTATTACAATCTCTACTACCTTTGCGAGAACGTTTTTTTTGCACTGTGCACTGTTAGTAACTTGTAAACGCGTTCTTTGCTCGTTTACTGCACTGTGGTTCCTCAGAAACTACAGTTTGATACCCTGCTCCAAAAAGTGTTTTAGAACTAATTATAAGAGGAAATTCGGAGCCCACTCCATACAAAATTACAAACGTAGTCTGGTTATATTTTCAATATTAACCAAATTAATTGAATGGAATTTTTCAGTAACAGCATGCATTTCTATGTAAGTTTAGCATTATTTTCAAACGTATTTCTTACTGAGAAGATAAAAATAAAATATACAGGATCCTTCTTAATATGCTGACACTTTTTTAAGGGGATGATCAGACCATCAAACTGAACAACTTTCTCTATAGCACCGACATCGAAATCGCGAAAAAAAAATCTGCTGTCCCATATAATCGAGTAGCTTTGCAGCTTTGTATGGACGAGCAGATTTTTTTATCGCGATTTCACTGTTGGTGCCATTGAGAAAGTTGTTCAGTTTGAGGGTCTGATCATCCCCTTAAAAAAGTGTCAGCATATTAAGAAGGACCCTATATTTAATGCAGTCAAAGCCCCAATTAATTTTTTTGTTACTTTTATTTCACTCTATACGTAAAGCTTAGTTACATGTACTGAAATAACATACGAATCCATCACTCTTCTTTAAAATATGACATAACACAAAAAACTATGGTATTTTGTACATACATATATATACTCACGCCTATGTCCCATTGGGGTAGGCAGAGACAGTGGATCGCCATCAGCTACGATCCTGATAAGCCTCGTTTGCTTCTTCCATAGTCATAAGTCGTTTCTCACACGCTCGTCGGTTTCGGGTACATTTGATCGAACCTTTCTGAAGTACGCTGCCAATTTGGTTCTCATACGTACGTCTGGGGCGACCCCTTTCGACTGTTCCATTCACACTCGCTTTATATATTTCATACGTCAGTCTACTATCACTCATTCTTTCCTCATGACCAAACCATCTCACTTGTCACTATATCCTCTTTCAATCCACATCTTCCTCTAATTAGACTGGTTCGTATTCTGTCATTCAGAGTCACACACAAAGAAAAAAGCGCGCGCAAAGAACGCATTTCGACAGCATTTATTCTAGATTCATTTCTCTTCTGCTATACCCAACATTCACTGTCATCATCATAGTTGGTTCCAGCACACCGTCATGAACTGCCAAACGGTATTTTATATATAAATTATATTTTTTCCATTTCAGGTCTTCAAAATGAATCTCTATCTGCTACTAGTAACATTGACACTCGTCAACGCAGGAGTCGTACCAGATACTGAACGTGACGGAGTTATCTTCGATGGCAAATACTATCACAAAGAAATATTGATAACCAATTTAAGCTATGCGTACAATCTAGTTGTAGACTACAATGCCAACGTAATGTACCTCAGTTACTATAAAGGTAACAACATAAATTCAGCTCTTATTGATCTTAATACTAAAGAATTTAAAGACATCAATGATGTCCCGAGAGGAATGACACAAACTGTCGATCAGAATACCCACGACGTGTATATAGGAGGAATGGATGGTATATACAAATATGATCCTAAAAACCAGAAGTCCGAATTATATGCAGCAAAAGATATACGAGCATGGAGTGTATACTTCAAAGATGTTTTATATTTTTCTGAGTATCCATTTGGGGCCATGTATACTTACATCGATGGGAAAATAGAGAAGAGCAAAGATTTGGAAGATATTAAAATTGATCATTTCGTTATTGATGGTGAAGATGTAATGTTTTACGATAATGTTACTGGATTTTATGGTCAAAAGAAAGGTAGCAAAGACGCAGTAATGTACATCAATAAGCATGTTAGTGCGGTAACAGTCGACGTTCATGGTAATGCATACATGTGTGATACCGAAGCTATTTATAAGATTGATAAAAAGAGTTCGTTTTTAGAGAAAAAGATGGATGTTCATAATTGTCATAGTTTAGCTTTTGATCGTAATGATAATGTGGTATATGCTAATTTCGGCGGCAGTATATTTTATTTGAAGAATACCAACGATAAGACACGTTTAATATCTTCGCCATTCGTTGTGTTAATGTTAGGGCTGTCACAGTTTTGGCTATAATGTACACTATGCTGCCTGCTCTCAGAGTAAAAAGCAGCAAATTAAAAAATAGTAAAAAAAGTAAATGGCTTTTTATTTGATATAATCCGTACTACTTTTGCAAGAACGTCTAAATCACGCATAAGGTAAGACCATTTGCACTGTGCACTTGTCTTGTAAACGCGATCTATGCTCGTTTACTGCGCTGTGGTTCCGCAGACCCTTCAGCTTGATACCCTGCTCCAAAGAGTGTTTTAGTACTAAATTATAAGAGGATATAATTCGGAGCGTGCTCCATACAAACGTAGTCTGATTATATTTTCAATATTAACCAATTAAATTAAATGGTTTTTTACTAAATACAATCTCTACTACCTTTGCAAGAACGTATAAATTTAAAGGCAAGATCCTTTTTAATCTAGAATTAAACATTTTAACGGGTTCTTACCGCGTTTTGGTATTTGTGAGTTCCCGGTGTTTCGGCAGTGTTACAACTGCCAAGATCACGGGATGACTGTCCCGTCAGTCATCCCGTGATCATGGCAGTTGTAACACTGCCGAAACACCGCGTAACTCTCAAAAGATCCTCTTTTTTTACACTAAGCACTTGTCTTGTTAACGCGTTCTGTGCTCTTTTATTACACGGTGGTATAACTAATAAATCAGAGCGCGCTCCATACAAACGTAATCTGGTTATATTTTCAATATTAACCAATGTAAATGAAATTTTTCAGATATAGTCTAGAAACTAAGTTTTATGTCTGTATGTTTTTAGATTTTTATTTAAGTGTATAGTTTTAACGTTATAGTGTCTCAAAGATTTCCATACAAATACATACTATCAGTTTAAAATAACAATGTGCATGACCTTGAAGGGCCGTTCGATAACTTCAGTCAGTTGTAAAGGAATATAGACTCTATGTAAAGGAAATAATCATTTGAATGACTCGAGTGAAGTTCGTGTGATTGAGTGACGACACATTTGCAGGCGAGGTCATTCATGCACATTGTTATTTTAAACTGATAGTATTTAATTAATCCTAGCATTGAAACTGTATATTTAAACGAAAATAGGATAATATACAAGCATAGAGATTAGTTTTGAGATTGTTTTTGAAAAATTTCATTGACTTTAATTGGTTATTTTTGAAAATATAACCAGACTTCGTTTGTATTTTTTAGCGCGCTCTGAATTATATCCCCTTAAATTTATCACTATTACCCATGTAGCGCGTGATGCTAGCTACACCAAATCGGTCGCAGACCCGCAGGAGCGGGGGTGCAGGGGGAAGAACCTCGTCATCGTCAGTGCGCCGCGGGTGCCGCATCAATCGCAAGACAACCCTATCAGGCTGCCTGTCCACTGATGCGAGCTGGCTGGGCGAACTGTGTGACCAATCAGATTCGTTGGACAGAGATCTGATTGGTTAATATTTACACAGCTACACAGCTCGCCCAGCCAGCGTGCATCAGTGGACAGGCAGCCTAACCGAATACACCCTATTTCCAAGTTATACCTATCTGTATATACTATGTCTATGTTGGTTCAACATTATACCTAAAAGTCTGAACGAGTGTTTCATTAAAAATACGACCATCTAGTTCTAGTACCCTATTAGACAATCACAGTTCACGACATAACGTGAAGCTAAAGCAACTTCTCATTCAAGACATTGAAATAAGACCACAAATAACAGATTATTGAGACGATCTATTGTTTAAAATAAAAAACAATTGGGTCACCTAATCGATAGGTAGATTAGTGTGTCGGGGAGGGGACCGAGAGTAATTTTAAAAAAAATCTACCGTCATCTCTTAGAGGTCTCCTACACATTAAATGACCTTAAATATCTTAAAGAGAGTTAAAAAGAAAAACATTCATTTGTTTATATCAAAAAAATTTGTGACCCAATTATTTTTTACTTTTTATATAGGGTCCTTCTTAATATGCTGACAATTTTTTAAGGGGATGATCAGACCGTCAAACTGAACAACTTTCTCTATGGGACCAACATCGAAATCGCGAAAAAAAAAACTACTCTTCCATACAAAACTGCAAATCTACTAGAACCAAATGTATGGGACAGATAATATTTTTTTCGCGATTTCGATATTGGTCCCATAGAAAAAGTTGGTCAGTTTGATGGTCTGATCATCCCCTTAAAAAAGTGTCAGCATATTAAGAAAGACCCTGTATGTCGAGTTACGTCGTTGGGGGTTTTTAAGTAATTCTATTTTATTTCGTAATTTTTAAAGTTACTTAAAAACTACTAAACTGATTTTCATGAAAAAAAGCTAAAAACACTCTTGCAAATATTAACTTTCTATTAAAAAAATCCCATCGAAATCGGTAAACCCGTTTGGGAGCTACGATACCACAAACAGACAGAGCGACAGACAGACAGACAGACTGACATAGGCGTCAAACTTATAACATCGCTCTTTTTGCGTCGGGGGTTAAAAAACAGGTTGTCAAATGAGATAACCTAGCGTATACTCAAAATGGACAGAGAGAACTGTAGAGTAGCCATTTATTATTATAATAATGTACAAACAGTTAAATTAAAACCACGCAGTATTAATTTGAAACGAAGCTACCGTAGAACCTTGTCACATCAAACTATTTACATAATTATTAATTATAATAAAATATTGATGTGATAGTGAGAAGATTCTAAAAGGAATTACACTTCAATTTAAGAACATAAACACACAACGTATAATTTGTAACTATTCAAAGTAAACAGTAAAAAAAATGAAAGATCAAAGAAAACAGGCGTCACGAAATCAATACTGCTGTATACTGCGGGCTGTATACTGTTTCTGATCTAAAATAAACGATTCACCTAGATAGTGGGCATTCCATGCACTCTTATTGCAGACGACATCTCCTTAGTTCTTCCTTGCCAGAATAATCCACGGTTAAATATAATATTATATTATAACATTCTAACATTCCAAAAATTATGTAGACTGGTTATCTGATCACAATTTAGAAATGAATTTCATCAAAACAAATTAATGCTGTAGCACAAACCGTGTCGGAGAAACCAAATAAAAAATGAATTTTCACGTTTGTAACTAGATGGCGTTAACGTTGGCGCGCTGAAATGTCGTTAAAACAAAAACATTTTATGAATAGTTTTCCTACTTATTAGAGTCTAATGACTACGGAACCCTATCATGGACGAGTTCGACACGCTCTTGGCCGAGTTTTCACAAATATATGAGTTATACCTGTGTGAGCCTGTGAGATCCCACTACAGGACAAAGGTATCTTCTCACGAATAAAGAAATCATATTAAATATTGTCCGATTCTGTTCAATATGTTGATGTTAGGTAAGTAAACGTGTGATTCTGTATTAACACCACTCCATGCTTTTCAGTAGTCTGAGAGAGATAAAACAAAATGTTAATGTATAAAAAGCTGTGGTGTAGTATGATTGCGACATTCGTTGATTAAGTGTAAGATCTATAACCATTTAGGCGAGCTAATAACAAGGTAAGATTATATTTATTTCAATAGGTACCTAGCTAGATTATATTGAGATCTCAGCATAGCCCTATTATGTTTAAGAAATTAATATCTTTTTGTTCTCACCATTACGTTGATAGTCTTTCTGAAACATAATATTATAATTTAAAAAATAAAATAAAAAAAAACCAAAGTTTATTTTTACTAAAAGTAATAGTTGTATAGGTAGGTACCCGTTTCCCAGTATGTCCTATACTGGGACACAGAATAGATAATAATAAGTTTATAGTGCTACATGACTGGGAAACGGGTCTGACGTTGACGTAACGGACTTAATTGATACGTCAAACAGATAGAAAATATATGCAGAAAAAAAATATTTCCATGGCAAATGGGAGAAAGGTTATTTAATTCTTAATTTTGCAGTCTTTCTTCATTGCAACAAATATAAAAACATAAAAACGAAATTTTGCCGCAAACTTTCACATTAATAATTCTTAAATTCTTTATGCGAATACAGAGTAAATAAGTAGAAGGTAAGGTACACACGGCGACACATCAAGCTACGCAAAACCAAAATAAGTTAGTCGCGCGTAGGAAGGGTAATGTATCACGACGCGCGGCCAGCTTATTTTTGTTTTGTTTAGCTTGATGTGTCGCGGTGTGTACGTATAAAAAAAAAACGACCTATAGATTACATGCAAAAGTTCCACATCTACAAAAGTGTGAATTCAAAAGTGAAAATAACAAATGGACAAGTCAGCCAAAAAGCAGTAGCAAAACGTAACTGTGACGGCTATTTTCATCGAATATGATCTCATTACCTAGATATTTTTTTACCATCTTTGGTTTGATTGAACTGATAGTTTACCCATTTCGATTCCTGCCAGTGTACCAAAATAAATTACACGGTTATTGTGAATATTCGTTTAAATATAAACCATGAATGTATAGAAGATTGAGTGGACTATCTAATGAGAAAGATAATGAGGTTCACACACTTAGTTCAAAATTCACAAGGAGAATCATCTTTCCTCAAACCTCTATAAGGTTAAATTGAATTAATTGGAGAAACTTAAGAAACGCATTTGGTCTGTTACTAAGTAAAATTACGTTGACCCCCCGCTTGATCATATGAACTTAAGGTCAATGTCCGCCCGCGCGTCGCATCTCTTCGCGTTGCGCGTACCTACACACGATAATAATAATTTTGTTATTCATCAATACCAATTATAAACACTGATTATGCAATCTGTTATCATTAACAAGTGCACAGTTCAGTTTCGCCAACTAATTTAAAATAACCCTATACAACCAATTAACTTTTTGTTAATTGTATTTTACTCCACGCGTAATGCTAAGTTCTATTAATGTATGTATGGTCCCTCTAAGTGACCGATATAACATACAGATCCGCTGCTCTTCTTCAAAATATGACATAACAATAAAACGATGGTATTTGAAATAAATTATATTTTTTCTATTTCAGATCTTCAAAATGAATCTCTATCTCCTACTGGTAACACTGACACTTGTTAACGGAGGAGTCGTACCAAATACTAATGGTGATGGAGTTATCTTCGATGGCAAATATTATAACAAAGAAATATTAAAAACCCATTCACCCTTTCTATCCCTTCTAGCCGTCGACTACAGTACCAACACACTATACTTCAGTTATAATTCAAACGAATTTATATTGAAATCTGCTCTAATTGATCTTAATACTAAAGAATTTAAAGATATCAATGATGTACCGAGAGGAATTTCACAAACTGTCGATCAGAATACCTACGACATTTATATAGGAGGGAACAATGGTATATACAAATATGATCCTAAGAACCATAAGTCCGAATTATATGCAGCAAAAGGCAAAGATATAAAGAAAGTATTCTTCAAAGATGTTTTATATTTTTCTGAGGATTCATATGGGTTCATGTATACTTACATCGATGGGAATATAGAGAAGAGCAAAGATCTGGAAGATATTAAAATTTCTGTATTTGTTATTGATAGTGAAGATGATATGTTTTACACTAATGAAACTGGATTGTATGGTCAAAAGGTTTCTAGCAAAGATGCAGTGTTGTACAGCCGGATACTTGTTACTGCGTTAACAGTCGATGTTCATGGTAATGCATACGTATGTGGTGATAAAACTATTTATAAGATTGATAAAAAGGATTCGTCTTTAGAGAAAAAGATAGATGTTGATGATTGTTGTGGTTTAGCTTTCGATAGTAATGATAATGTGATATATTCTACTCAAGACAGTTTAATTTATTTGAAGAATAACAACAATAAGACATATTCAATATATTCGCCATTCATCGTGTTAATGTTAGGGCTGTCACACTTGGGTCTCTAATCTACACTATGTTGCCAGCTTTCGTAGTAAAAAAGCAGCAAATTATAAAAAAATACTGAAAAAAGTTAATGGTTTTTTATTTTGTTACAATCTCTACTACCTTTGCGAGAACGTCTTAATCACGCATAAGGCAAGACCGTCTTTTTTGCACTGTGCATTTGTCTTGTAAGCGCTCTTACAGGCGAGCGAGACTTTGCTGTTGCCGTGTGTCGCAGAAGGTCGCGATCATAGACTTAACGTGGGTCCGCGACCGCAAAAGTCCGACACGCTCTTGACCGAGTTTTCACAAATAAGTAAGTTAAATCCTGTAGGATCCTACTGCTGGGCAAAAGTTTCCTCTCACAAATAATGAAATCATATTAAATATTGTCCGATTTTGTTCAATACGTTGATGTATGTAAACGTGTGATTCTGTATTAACACCACTCCATGGTTTTCAGTAGTCTGTGAGAGATAAAACAAATTTTTAATCTATAAAACGCTGTCGTGTGGTGTGATTGCGACATTCGTTGTTTAAATGTTATATCTATAACCATTTAGGCGAGCTAATAACATAAGGTAAGATTATTTTTATTTCATTAAGTAGCTACTTAAATTATATTGAGATCTCAACATAGCCCTATTAAATTTAAGAAATTTAATAGCTTTTTCTTTTCACAATAACGTTGACAGTCTTTCTGGAACATAATATTATAATTTAAAAAATAAAATAAAAAAAACAAAGTTTAATGTCAATAAAGGTAATAATTGTATAGGTACCCGTTTCCCAGTATGTCCTATACTGAGAAACAAAATGGGTAATAGTATATATAGTTCTACATAACTGGAAAACGGGTCTGACGTTGACGTAACAGATTTAAATGATACGTCAAACAGATAGTAAGTATTTGAAGAATAAATAATATTCAAAACCTACATGTTATGTGGGCAAGATGAGGTTCACGAGGCCCCATGTCCTGGGGAACTTTTGATTACAGTTCACATTTTATGAAGGTAGCATTAAAAACTGCAACCTCGATATCAAACATTTCGAATCACTATTAGGTAACTTATAATTTAAAATATTATTGATTTTAAACATGTTACAGCCATGTTGTGCTATTTCGAATCAAATTAAAGATTGAAAAATTCAGTCTCGGGCGGGACTTGAACCCGCAGCCTTCCAAACCGGGGAAGAGCCAGGGAAGAGCGCTATCCAATTTCGCTACCGAGCCCACTAGCCAGAGAACGAATTTTTCAATCTGTTGCGTCTTGAGGGGACGTGAGCGACATCTACTGGCAGTTATTACAAACACGTTTTTATTAGGTAACTTATACATTAATAAACAAATATAGGGTCCCTTTTAATATGCTGACACTTTTTAAAGGGGTTGATTAAACGTTCAAACTGAACTTTTTCTAAGGCACCAACATCGAAAACACGAAAAAAAAATCCGCTCGTCCATACAAAACGGCAATCATACTCAAGTCAAATGTATGGGGTTTATAATAACAGAGCTCTGTACAGTAGATTCCTGTGTGAAACATTAAAATAATAAATTGGAAGCGAGCGAAGCGGGCTTGAAATTTTTATATTAAGTATTTGAAATAAATTCTATTTTTTTCTATTTCAGATCTTCAAAATGAATCTCTATTTTATTATCTCTTGCTAGTAATATTGACACTCGTAAACGTAGGAGTCGCACCAAATACTAAATGTGATGGAGTTATCATCGATGGCAATTGCTATCATAAGGAAATATTGAAAACCAATTTAAGTTCTCCATTGTTTCTTGCTGTAGACTACAATACCAACATTATGTACTTCGATTATGGTAAAAGGTATAAACGTCATTCAGCATTAATTGATCTTAATACTAAGGAATTTAAAGACATCAGTGATGTCCCGGATGGAAAAACAGAAACTGTCGATCAGAATACCTGCGACGTTTATATAGGAGGGAACAATGGTATATACAAATATGATCCTAAAAACCATAAGTCCGAATTATATGCAGCAAAAGGCAAAAATATAAAGAGAGTATTCTTCAAAGATGTTTTATATTTTTCTGAGGATTCATATGGGTTCATGTATACTTACATCGATGGGAAAATAGAGAAGATCAAAGATTTGGAAGATATTCAAATTAGTGGATTAGTTATTGATGGTGAAGATGTAATGTTTTACACGAATGGTTTTGGATTACATGGTCAAAAGAAAGGCAGCAAAGACGCAGTGTTGTACAGCAGTAAGAGTGATGTTACGTTAAATGTCGACGTACATGGTAATGCATACGCATGTGATCAAGAAGCTATTTATGAGATAGATAAAAAGAGTTCGTCTTTAAAGAAAAAGATGGATGTTGATGCGTGTTATGATTTTGCTTTCGATAGAAATGATAATGTGATAATTGCTACTTACGACAGTTTAATTTATTTGAAGAATAATAAAGATAAGACATGTTCAATATTTTCGCTATTCGTCGTGTTAATATTAGGGCTGTCACACTTGGGGCTCTAATGTACACACATTAGAGCCCCAAGTGTGACACAGTGTTGTGTTGCCAGCTTTCAGAGTGAACAGCATAAAATCACCAATAAAAAAATGTGAACAAAGTAAATGTTTTTTTACTTAATACAATCTCTACTACCTTTGCAAGAACGTCTAAATCACGCCTAAGGCAAGATCTTCTTTTTTTGCACTAAGCACTTGTCTTGTAAACGCGTTCTATGCTCGTTTATTACACGGTGGTATAACTATAAATCGGAGCGCGCTCCATACAAACGTAATCTGGTTATATTTTCAATATTAACCATACAGTAAATGCAATTTTTCGAAAACAGTCTAGAAGCTAACCTCTATGCTTGTATATTGTCAGATTTTCGTTTAAGTGTTTAGTTTTAAAGTTATAGTGTCACAAAGATTTCCATACAAATCTTAACTTAATCCTAGCATTGAAACTGTATATTTGAACGAAAATCGGATAACATACAAGCATAAAGATTAGTTTTGAGATTGTTTCTGAAAAATTTAATTGACTTTAATTGGTTAGTATTGAAAATATAACCAGTCTTCGTTTGTATTTAGCGCGCTCCGAATTATATCCCCTTAAATTTATCACAGTTCACATCAAAACGTGAAGCTATAAAAACGCGTGCTACAACTCGCGATTTCTTGAATTACTTTGTATTAAAAATATAGTTTTGATAAAGTACCTACAACATTCACACTGAGAATATCTTAATTTCAAAAAAAATAATATAAACATCCTGTATCGCCATGTAATAATAATTAGGACAAATTCATAAATTTTGATTTTAAATGCATAAAACTGAAGCTGATGTTTTCCTGTTCTACGTTTTTCTTAATATTGTCATGATAATGAAATAGTTTAGTTCCGATTTATTTAATTTCTAGACTTTCCGTTCAAGCTGTATATTGGTTATGGATAGGTAAGTCGCCTTGGACTTTAGGACGTATTAATTTATTATCGTTGCCGCTTATTAGCACCAGGGGGTGCCACATTATGAAATAAATTGAAAAAGACGGTCGGCTGATATGACGATCGAACCATAGCCACCCGGATTGGTTGTTTAGACCGCAATAGACCAACAAGCCCATGGTTGATATTGATATGAGCGTAATCTTTCACTACTAGAGCGTTGAGGTGTAGCGCGTTATCGCACCAGTTTAGATACGAACCTAAATTCAACACGTAGTGCTTCGAAACGTCACCGGTAGATGGCAGAAGCTGTCTATGAAAAATCTGCGTTCCATTTAGTTTGTACTAAGATAACATAGCATGCAAATAACTGAGTTTCGAGGCGATCTATTGTTTAAAAAAACAGGACGTCAAACAGACGATATAACCTCCTAACAGGAAATAGTCAAAATGGACAGAGAGAACTGTAGAGTAGCCATCAATTATAATAATAATGTACATACAGTCAACTAATTATAACCACGTACGCTACCAAATATTGAGTATTAATTTGAAACATTGCTATCGTAAAACCATATCATGGCACACTATGTACATTATTAATATGTTTCAGATTGTCAGAAGGTTCTGTCTAAGGTGGGGGTACACTTCAATTTAAGATCATAAACACACAACTTACGATTTTTACCTTTGAAAGTTTAGTAAATATTAATAAAAAATGATAAGATTAAAGAAATCCGGCGTAAACGAAATCAATACCCCAAGGAAGTGTACTCGGTTGTATACTGTTTCTGATCTATAATAAACTATTTACCTAAGATAGTGGGCATTCCATGCACTCTTATTGCAGACGACATCTCCTTAGTTCTTCCTTTCCAGAATAATCGACGGTTAAATATAAGTACCTATTATAACATTTCAATATTTCAAAAATGAGACGTAGACTGGTTATCTGACCACAATTTAGAAATAAATGCATGCATGACGAAACGTGCTGTGGATAATTTCCTATGTACCTATTTGCGCAATAAATATTTTGAAATGAATTTTATCAAAACAAATGAATGCTGTAGGCTGTAGGACAAAACGTGTGGGGATAACCAAATAAAAAAATGGATCATTACGTTTGTAACTAAGAGGGCGCTAACGTAGGCGCGCTGAAATAACAATTTAGAGAGTTCGACACGCTCTTGAAGTTGAAGCCTGAAGGAGTGAGTAGTGAGATCCCCACTGCTGGACAAAGGTCTCCTCTCACGAATAAATTGTGGTCAGATAACCAGTCTACGTAATTTTTGAAATATTGGAATGTAATAAATTATTTAACCGTGAATTATTCCGGCAAAAAAGAGCTAAGGAGATTAGCTCTTTTTTGCCGGAATAATCCACGGTTAAATAATTTATTACATTCCAATATTTCAAAAATTACGTAGACTGGTTATCTGACCACAATTTAGAAATTAATTTCAATAAACCAAAATAATGCTGTAGCACAAACCGTGTCGGAAAAACCAAATAAAAAATGGATTTTTACGTTTGTAACTAGAGGGCGCTAACTTTGGAGCGCTGAAATTTTGTTAAGTAAGAAAAACAATTTATTAATAGTTTTCCTACTTATTCTGAGTATAATGACTACGGAACCCTATCATGGGCGAGTCCGACACGCTCTTGGTAGAGGTTTCACAAATAAGTAAGTAATGGCCAGTAGGATCCCACTGCAGGACAAAAGTCTCTTTATTTTGTATTAGAACCACTCCATGGTTTTCAGTAATCGGTGAGAGATAAAACATAAATGACAGCGTCACAGATTAGGTACCCAAAAGTTACTAAGTGTTTCAAATATTTCAATTTGTAAAACGCTGTGGTGTGGTGTGATTGCGACATTCGTTGTTTAAGTGTTAGATCTATGAACATTTAGGCGAGCTTATTAGGTAAGATTATTTTAATTTCAGTAGGAAGCTACTTAATTTATGTTGAGATCTCAGCATAGCCCTATTAAATTCAAGAAATGTATTAAATTTTGGACCTCACCTTAACGGACTGTCAACTTTCTTCATTGTCTAGTGTTGTGAACGGTCGCCGCTGTTGATCCTGGTTTACAGGAGTTACAGAGGTAGGAAAGTGTGGTGGGCCTATACCCGACAAAAAAAAACCTTCTGAAACATAATATAATTTAAAAAATAAAATAAAAAAACCAAAGTTTTAATAAATACACAAAGTTTTAAATAAAGTTTAATAAAAGTAATAATTGAATACAAAGTGTTAGGAAATGCTGGGAAACGGGTCTGACGTTGACGTAACGGACTTAAATGATACGTCAAACAGATAGTAAATTATTGCAGACAAAAAAAAAATTCAATGGGATATTTAAATCTTAATTATACTGCCTTTCATCATTGCATTGTCCTTTCATCTAAATTAGTGATTGGGTCAGAACAAACATAAAAAATCTAAACTTCGCCGCAAACATTCACATTAATAATTCTTAAATTCTTTATTGCGCACACATAGTAAATAAGTAGATAGAAAGGTACACACGGCAACACATCAAGCTGCAAAACCAAAATAAGCTGGCCGCGCGTAGGCATAGTAATGTATAACGTCGTGCGGCCAGCTTATTTTGGTTTTGGGTAGCTTGATGTGTCGCCGTATGTACACCAGATTACATGCAAAAGTTCCACATCTACAAAAGTGTGAATTCAAAAGTGAAAATTACTAATGGACATTGGACAAGTCACCCAAAAAGCAGTAGCAAAACGCAACTGTGACGGCTAACGAACTATCCATCGAATATGATCTCATCACTTGGGTATTTTTTGACCGTCTTTGGTTTGATTGAACTGATAGCATCTCATTTCGATTCCTGCCAGTATCATAATATTATACGGTTATTGTGAATATTCATTTAAATAGAAACAATAAATATAAATACAACGTTTTAATGAATTAACGCAAAACTAGAAAGTAGTTTGTTTAGAATCGAGAGCAGAATCGAATTATCATGGTTTCAGCATAGGTAATTTTTTTCAAAATATTAAATAATTTTAAATAAATAATATAAAATAAAATTTACTGAACCCGATGACAATCGACCGCACGGGCACACTCACCCTACTTACTACCAAAACAGGATTACTAAAATGTATACATGAGTACGTTAGCGCTTTCTTTCAGTGCTGAAATGATAACAAATAATTTTTGCCTCAAAACTTAAAATGCGAATAACTTTAAATTTTAACTATCAAAATAATGAAATAATTGTTGCAATCTAATTATTTTGTTATAAATCAGTTGGGGTGTATGAGGTTTTGCGCTAATTCATTAACACGTTGTATAGAAGATTGAGTGGAATATCTAATGAGAAAGATAATGAGGTCCACGCACTTAATTCAAAATCTTTTATATTGAGAATCATCTTTCCTCAAACCTCTACAGGTTACAATCACGTTACAACCAATCTGCGAGTTTCCAACTAGTCATATCCTTATCAAACGTCAAAACACGAGCTTTGTATCAAAAGTTGTACTAAATCATGAACAATGACGTCATTGTTGTTCGTCGACGTTTCGATACTTGTTTAGTTTATCCTAATAAAAATAGTTTTCAAGCCACAAAATTACTGAAAATGTAAGTTTAGCATTATTTTCAAACGTGTTTCTTACTGAGAAGATAAAACTAAAATATATTTGATGCAGTCAACGCCCAAATTAATTTTTTAGTTAGTTTTATTTTACTCTACACGTAATGCTAAGTATTTAAAATATGACATAAAAAAAACTACGGTTTTTTATGGTTTATATTATTATGGTTATACTCACACCTGTGTCCCATAAGGGTAGGTAGAGATAATGTATCGCCATCGGCTACGATCCTGACAAGCCTCTTTTGCTTCTTCCATAGTCATAAGTCGTTTCATACACGCTCGTCGGTTTTGTGTACATTTGATCTGACCCTTCTGGAGTACGCTGCCAATTTGGAATCCATTCGTACGTCTAGGACGACTCCATTCGACTGTTCCATTCACACTCGCTTTATATAATATTTCATCCGTCAGTCTACAATCTCTCATCCTTACCACATGGCCAAACTATCTCAGCATTCCCTTTTCAATCTTTTTTAGTATCCACATCTACCTATTCAACAGAATACGAAAAAGTGCAATAAGTTATACTTTTTCGTATTCTGTTGAGTCATACCACACACTCTGCGCAAAGAACGCACTTCGACAACATTTATTCTAGATTCATTCCTCTTCTGCCGTACCCAACATTCGCTGCCATATATCAAAGTTGGTGCAAGCACACCGTCATGAACTGCAAAACGGTATTATACAACGTGTTAGTGAATTAACGCAAAACTAGAAAGTAGTTTGTTTAGAATCGAGAGCAGAATCGAATTATCATAGTTTCAACATAGGTAATTTTTTTCAAAATATTATATAATTTGTTTGCAAAATTAAAAATTTTCTGAGCCCGATGTCAACCCACTGCACGGGCACACTCACCCTACTTACTACCAAAACAAGATTATAAAGATGTATCCATGAGCACGTTAGCGCTTTTTTTTCGTGCTGAAATGATAACAAATCATTTTTGCCTCAAAACTTAAAATGCTTATAATTTTAAATTTTAACTATAAAAATAATGAAATTATTGTTTCAATCTAATTATTTTGTTATAAATCAGTTGGGGTGTATCAGGTTTTGCGCTAATTTATTAACACGTTTTATATATATAAATTTTTCCGTTTCAGATCTTCAAAATGAATCTCTATTTCCTGCTAGTAACATTAACACTCGTTTACGCAGAAGTCGTACCAGATACTGAAGGTAATAGAGTTATCTTTGATGGCAAATACTATGATGAAGAAATATTGAAAACCAATTTAAGCTTTCCATCCGATCTACTTGTAGACTACAATGCCAACGTAATGTACCTCAGTTACTACAATGGTATGAAAATAAATTCAGCTGTTATTGATCTTAATACTACAGAATTTAAAGACATCAATGATGTCCCAAGAGGAAAGACACAAACTATCGATCAGAATACCCACGACATTTATATAGGAGGATACTATGGTATATACAAATATGATCCTATAAATCATAAGTCCGAATTATATGCAAATGAACGAGTATGGAGTATATATTTCAAAGATGTTTTATATTTTTCCCGGTATACATTTGGGGTCATGTATACTTACATTGATGGGAAAATAGAGAAGAGCAAAGATTTGGAAGATATTAAAACTAGTCGATTCGTTATTGATGGTGAAGATGTAATGTTTTACACTAATCTTACTGGATTTTATGGTCAAAAGAAAGGTAGCAAAGACGCAGTATTGTACAGCGATAAGTTGGCTGTTAGGGCTGTAACAGTCGACGTACATGGTAATGCATATATGTGTGATGAAGAAGCTATTTATAAGATTGATAAAAAGAGTTCGTCTTTAGAAAAAAAAATGGATGTTGATGAGTGTCGTGGTTTAGCTTTCGATAGTAATGATAATGTGATATATGCTACTTACGACAGTATAATTTATTTGAAGAATAACAAAGATAAGACATGTTCAATATTTTCGCCATTCGTCGTGTTACTGTTAGGGCTATTACACTTATGGCTATAATGAACACTATGTTGCCAGCCTTCAGAATGAAAAGTATCAAATCAGCAACTAAAAATTATGAAAAAGTAAATGGTTTTTTATTTAATTACCATTTTGACTACCTTTACAAGAAGTGCACTGTTTGTCTTGTAAACGCGTTCTATGCTCGTTTACTGCACTGTGGTTCCGCGTACCCTACAGTTTGATACCCTGCTGCAAAAAGTGGATTCGTACTACATAAGAGGGTATAATTCGGAGCGCGCTCCATATAAACATAGACTAAATTATATTTCCGATATTAACCAATTAAAGTCAATGAAATTTTTCAGAAACAGTCTAGAATCTAATCTCTATGCTTGTATGTTGTCAGATTTTTGTTAAAATATAGTGTCAAAAAGATTTTCATACAAATCTTAAATTAATCCTAGCATCAATGACTAATGTCATTGCCTAGCATTGAAACTGTACATTTTAACGAAAATTTGATAAAATACAAGCATAGAGATTAGTTTTGAGATTGTTTCTGAAAAATAACTTTGGCGAATTTGGATCCAGCCATTTTTACGAAAACTAAAAGCCCTTCAGGACGGCGGTCATAATTATTATAAACAGAAAAAAATTAAGGCATTTTTAAAAAAAGCTTCCTCATCTCTAGAAGTCCGGGTTCAAAAGAAGAAATTACTACTAAAATAGACAAATCATCCAAAAAGCAGTAGCAAAACGCAACCATGACAGCTATTTTCATCTAATATTATCACTGAGGTAGTTTTTGGATGTTACGGACGTATTTGGCTTTATTGAACTGATAGTGTGTGTGATTTCGTTTGATTCCATTATCATAATATTGTACGGTTATCGTGAATTTTCACTAAAACAAACACAATGAATGCGTAGAAGATTGAGTGAGCTATCTAATAAGAAAGATTATGAGTTTCACACACTTGATACAAAAGGTATCATAAGGAGAAATACCTTTACCCCAACTTCTACAGATTACAACCAATTTCTTTTTTTGTTAGTTTTGTTTCACTCTACACGTATTACTAAGTTTCATTTATGTATGGGACCTACATGTCTGGGTCTCACATTATATGGCCTTCCGCCAAACTTCTTTCATTGACTTTATTAATTGGTTTGTTTTGAAAATATATCCCCTTAAATTTATCACAGTTCACGACATAACGTGAAGCAATACACTTGCTACTACTACTCGCGATTTCTAAGAATTACTTTCTATTTATAATAGAATTTTGATAAAGTACAACATTCACAGCATATCTTAACTTCAAAGAAAATATGTAGACATTAAACATAACTCAAGTAATAAAGATGTCATTGTAATTCCACGCCGTTTTAAATGGTTTCGAAAATATTTCGCTTTGGAAACGTAAAGTCAACTGATACGAAGGTACTTGTGAAAATCAAAATCTTTGCAATGGTAAAAAAATTATTCAGTGCCTGTAACAAAGTAAAATATTGAGATATTTAATAATAGGTATCTCATTACATCATCGATGTTAAAAGATATTAGATGGAGGCTACAGAAAGTTAAGCTGAGAACTCCTAACTTCAGCAGGTTACAACAGCTAATTTACTTTTTGAAGTAAAAACTTCAAACTTCACTTTCTTTATGGTCCAAGATCCAACATTTCCAATCCAATCTGTCCGACTCTGGAACTCGTTGCCTGAGTCGATTAGACGTGCTCCTTCGCTGGATGTTTTCAAGTCGAAGGTCAAAGCTTATTTCCTAGAACTGTGACTATTTTATTTATTATTATTTTTTTTTTTCTTCTCCTTTCCTCTCATTCTGCTTTCCTTCTCAGTCATGGTGGTTGTATGTGTGTTTGTGTTATCTTTCCTTTACTATATATTATAGCTGTAGCATGTATATTTTATGCGTATATATGATGTATGTATATATTTATATATGTAAGTATATGTATGTCTATTATTATGAAATGCGTTTATTTTTCGGTTTCTCCTTTATTTCTGATATTTACTATTTATTTTATATAGCACCGACCCGTTGTTCTTTGTTTAAATTTCCTCTACCCTAAGGTTGTCTGGAAGAAATCGCTTTTTAGCGATAAGACCGCCTTATTTGTACCATTATCGTTTTTTATTCCTATGCTGTATCTGTGTTTGGTGTAAATAAAAGTATATTTCATTCATTCATTCATTCATTTGTTTGGCGAACGAAATGTGATTCATGTGGAAGTTTATACAGACAGGAGTTCATACAACGCCGCCGGGTCACCTGGCAAAATCTTGCCGCAAGTACTAACCATGATGATGTATCCTGTAGAAGCAGTTAGTTTAAATGTTAGGTTATCTTTTTTATTTCTCCAAACTTTCTTTTTTTTAGTTTTGTCCCCTGTACCTTAAACAGTTTTTAAAACGTGTTATCATGTAATTGGCGCTGTATAATTTAAATGTTGTTGTATTAGAAATTAAGTAATTTGCTGTTTGATATCCAATAAAGATAAATTAAATTAAATTAAACAATTTATAACATTCCAACATTTAAAACATTACGTAGACTGAATATCTGATCACAATTTAGAAATGAATTTCATCAAAACAAATTAATGCTGTAGCATAAACCGTGTCGGAAAAACCAAATTAAAAATGGATTTTTATGTTTGCAACTAGAGTTCGCTAACGTTGGCGCGCTGAAATTTTGTTAAGTACGAAAAACAATTTATAAGTAGGTAATATAGTTAAGTTAAACAGAACAGTTTTCCTACTTTTTCGAGTCTAATGACTACGGAACCCTATCATGGGTGAGTCCGACACGCTCTTGGCCGAGTTTTCACAAATAAGTGAGTATAGCATGTGAGATCCCACTGCAGGAAAAAGGTCTCTTCTTACGAATAAAGATATTGTCCGATTCTGTTCAGTACGTTGGACGTTAGTAAACGTGTGACGTGTGACGTTAGTAGTCTGTGAGAGATAAAACAATATTTTAATCTATAAAACGCTGTGGTGTGGTGTGATTGCGACATTCGTTGTATAAAGTGTAAGATCTATGACCATTTAGGCGAGCTAATAACAAAGTAAGATTATTTTTATTTCAGTAGGTAGGTAGGTATTAAATTATATTGAGATCTCAGCATAGCTCTATTAAATTTAAGTAATAATTTTTTGTTTTCAACGTAACGTTGACAGTCTTTCTGGAATATAATACATAATTTAAAATAAAAGAACCAAAGTTTAATTTTAATTAAAGTAATAATTGTATACCCATTTCCCAGTATGTCCTATACTGGGACAAATAATAGGTAATAGTATATAGATCTACATAACTGGGAAACGGGTCTGACGTCGACGTGACCGACTTAAGAGCCTACCGAGCCTATTGTGCTGCCCTCATACGTATTTTTTTAATTTCTAAACATTTAAACAACATTTAAAAAAAAAAAAATGTCACATTGCAGTCCTGTTTGGCTTTCAATTTATCGAAATATTACGGATTATTATGTTTTATGCTTGTAGCTGTTATCGTTAAAACCGCCAAAGATAATAACTACAAACATAATAAAAACAAATCCGCAGTGACTCGATAAATAGAAAATGAGCAATGACTACAATGTGACATTCTTGTTTTTTGGAAATATTGTTTAATGAGTCTGACTAACACTTTTTGCTCTTAGCATTAAAAAACAATCAATGAAAAATCACTAGTATTTTTTTTTTCTATCTTTAAAAATGGCTGAGATATTGAACACCAAAGTGCTAAGTCCCGCTTAAAGTTTTCTCAGATCGCGGCTGGCCGCGCGACTGGCTGTGACGTCACGTAGCAACAGTTTGAACCCGCTAAAAATATTTGAATGGGAAGTGGGAGAAAGGTTATTTAAATCTCTATTATACTGTCTTTCATTATTGCATCATCTAAATTGGCGTGATTGGATCAGAACAAACATAAAAACATAAAAAAAATCGAAACTTCGCCGCAAAATTTATATTCTTTATTGTGCACACAGAGTAAATAATAATAATAAAAAAATAATAAAAATTTATTTATTCTCAACCACAAAACTAGTTACCATCAAATATTATTTCTAGTATAATGTTTCTACAATACTAACTAGATTGTGGAAGACTGGTGCTTGAGCTAAGTCTGTGAAGACTTTTCTTTCAAGTCGCCAGGCCCCACCTCTCAGAAGTGTTACAATATTTAGGTAATTTTCCCTTAGATTTACAATTCAAAAGCCAAGTTGAGATAAATAAAATAAAAATAAAAATTAAAATTTATATAAACTTAAGTAAATGATAACAAATTTATACAAAAATAAGACAGAGAACTAAATGTGGAAATATTAGGTACCTATGTGAGTGTGTGTATGCGTGTGTGTATGTGAGTGTGTACATGTGACTGTGTGCGCGCCAAGGTAAGTGTGTATGAAACTGTATATTACTTGTAGTTTATGTATAATACAATAATAGCTGTTCTGTCTCTTCATAGGTAAGGGGGTTTAGCCAAACTATTACTGTACTCTTACATTCCATCTTTGTTTTAGTGAACACATTTAAAATCTCGTTTACCCTGTTATACATCCTGCTACTTTGATAGCAACTGAAATTTTCAATAAAAGATGTTCTAAAGAGCTCAGACGTGCAAACTGTATGTTTTCTATGGACGTCTCTCGATTTGTACTCATCTGTTACTGGTGTTCTTGAGTGTTGTTTTAGTATTGTGTGTAGTACGTACAATTGTCTAACCGTGAGTACTCCACTATCCTTATATAGACTGGATGTTGGATACATCCTAGGCTTAAATAAGCATACCTTTAATATTAACCTTTGAGCTCTCTCAAGTTCTAGCATATGCGTCTTTGCTGCGCCTCCCCAGGAGGTGATACAATATGTTGTTATCGACTGGAAATAAGTGGATGATAGGTACACACGGCGACATACGCTACGCAAAACCAAAATAAGTAGATTAATGTATAACAATCTCAGAATGTCGATCAACCAGATGCGGTACTGGTCATACTCATAATGTTCTGTTGAGGACGACCAATCCATGGTCTACAAGAAGCCCCGACTTGACCCCACGTAATTTGTATGTCTGGGGCGAGGACACAATCAAAGACCTTATTTATCAAACCCCAGTAAACGACATAGAAGACTCGGCATAATAAATGCAGCGGAGGTCATGAAATTTTACCTTTACTACTTCAAGAGTATCTAAAAGTGAACTATGAAAGTGCTTTCGTGTATGTGCTATGTCCCAAGGAAGTTGAGGAGGGTTCCTCACTTTCCTTGGGACATAGCCCCCCCTCGTGCCGATATACAGGGTGTAAAATAAAATGGGACAGTTACTTAAAGGGGTGCTTCAGACCATCAAACTGAACAACTTTCTCTATGGGACCAATATCTAAATCGCGAAAAAAAAATCAGCTGTCCCATACATTTCAGTCCAGTTATGTTTGCATGGGAGAGCTGCATTTTTTTTCGTTATTTCGATATTGGTCCCATAAAGAAAGTTGTTCAGTTTGATGGTCTGAAGCACCCATTTAAGTAACTGTTCCCTTTTTATTGTACACCCTGTATATATAAATTATATTTTTTCTATTTCGTATTATTCAAAATGAATCTCTATCTCCTACTAGTAACGTTGACAGTCGTTAACGCAGGAGTCGTACCAGATACTGAATGTAATGGACTTATTTTCGATGGCAAATACTATGACAAAGAAATATTGAAAACCAATTTAAGCTTTATATTCAATCTAGCTGTAGACTACGATGCCAACAAAATGTACTTCAGTTATCATAATGTTATAAACAAAAATTCAGCTCTTATTGATCTTAATACTAAAGAATTTAAAGATATCAATGAAGTCCCGAACGGAATAACACACACTGTCGATCAGAAAACCCACGACGTTTATATAGGGGGACGCAATGGCGTATACAAATATGATCCTAAAAACCATAAGTCCGAATTATATGCAGAAGGCAAATATATATTTAGAGTATTCTTCAAAGATGTTTTGTATTTTTCTGAGTGGCCATATTATTTCATGTATACTTACATCGATGGGAATATAGAGATGAACAAAGATTTGGAAGATATTCAAACTAAGGAATTCGTTATTGATGGTGAAGATGCCATGTTTTACTCTAATGATACTGGACTTTATGGTAAAAAGAAAGGTAGCAAACACTCAGTGATGTACAGCAATACGTATGTTAGTGCGTTAGCAGTCGACGTACATGGAAATGCATACATGTGTGATAAACAAGCTATTTATAAGATAGATAAAAAAAGTTTGTCTTTAGAAAAAAAGATGGATGCTGATAATTGTACTGGTTTAGCTTTCGATAGTAATGATAATGTGATATATTCCACTGACGACACTTTAATTTATTTGAAGAATAACAACGATAAGACATGTCAAATATTTTCGTCATTCGCTGTGTTAATGTTAGGGCTGTCACACTTGGGGCTATAATGTATACTGTGTTGCCAGGTTTCAGAGTAAAAAGCAGCAAGTAACCAATAAAAAAATACTGAAAATATGAATTGTTTTTTATTTAATTACAATCTCTATACCTTTGCGAGAATGTCTAAATCACGCATAAGGCAAGACCGTCTTTTTTGCACTGTGCACTGTTTTTCAGTTCATTGATGTACGGTCCCTCTGTTTAAACAGAAGTTAAATGGCGCGGACATTTCGCGAGTGGGGTGCGGCAATATAAACCTTATAGTACGTAGCATAGAGTCGTTTCGTTTCGTCGGAGCGTCGGTGGCGCGTTGCGGAGAGGTATGGACTTCCAATTATGGGGGTCCGGGTTCGAATCCGCACGGACAACATGCCATGTACCAATGAGTGTTTCTAACTTATGTACGTAAAACCGACTGGTCTCAAACGGTGAAGGAAAACATCGTGAGGAAACCAGCATACACTGAAGAAGAAATTCTGATGTGTATGTGAAGTCTACCAACCCGCATTGGGCACGCGTGGTGGACTAATGCCCATACACCCTCCTTGAGGGTAGGCCTGTGCCCTGCAGTGGGACGTTTATAGGCTGATGATGATGATGATGATGATAGAGTCGTTTGGAGAATTACGCCCGCGCCTCCAGGCGACGTCGCCTGGTGGCGGGGGCGCGATTTTTCTTTACGTCAAAAAACGACGCTATGCTACGTAATATAAGATCCACCGCCACGCGTCTCTTCTGTATAAATCCTACCTTAGACCAAAATAAAATGCGCATTCGCCATTCTTCTTAAGTTCTTTCGTATCAATGTTAAATCTAACAAATATTATCTAAGTCTAGTCTAGTATTCAAGTAACGTAAAGATATTAATAATACTTACACATTGTGAATTTCAAATAGTATTTTTTATAAATGAGTTTAGTATAATAATATTGGCTATGTGCACGACACTAGCGCCATCTAGCGCAGCACGGCCCGTGAATTATTTGCACATATAATGTTAGGATAAAGTTTGTTATTTTATATTAAAATAAAGTAAAAACTAAATAAATGAGCAATATTGTCGATATTAAAAATATTATAATACCTAATTGGCTGAAATTCCCATTCTTTGTTACGAAATTCTCATACAAACTTTCACCCCCGTTTTCGCACCTTTTTGTCGTGGGTTCGATTCGCTCGGGGGCACCCAGTGATATCTTACTTTGAGTGTTTTTCCCCAGTTGGTAAGAACATTATAGGCTGAATCAACTGATTGTCTGAAAAGAGAGATGATTTCGTACTTCTGATAGCAAGTTAAGCCGTTGGTCCCGGCTACTAGGTATCTCTGGTGGTAGTAGTTGTTACATAAAAACCACGTCAGAGGCCGTAAGGCGGTCTGAAAAAACTCTAACACCAGGGCTTGCTGCCCACACGATAAGAAGATGAACGAAAATAGTTGTCACAAATTCTACTCGACTATATTTTTCTCCGTGTAATACTTTACATAACTAAGTTGCTTTAGTTTAGCTCTATCTACTATCGATGTATCTGACACTGGATTTCTTTGTTCAGATCTTCACGATTCGTTAGTTGTCGCCGCGGAGAGAATATATTTTATTATATTATTATTATACTGAACGTGGTGAAACAAGGTCCGAAGATACTGAAAAAATATGAAAACCAGACAATGACTACGGAATTTTATTTATCATGGGCGTGTCCGACACGCTCTTGGCAGGTTTTTTATTTACTCAAAGCCACGGGCAAAAGCCGTAGTTTCAAATATACCTACATTTACTTTGGTTTATTTTATAGCGTAAATTTCAGTGATTTCAAAAGAAAATTGATAGGTATTCACGATACTAGCGTAAATGTCAGTAATTTCAAAACTTTTTTACTGTGTGGTAAATTTTTCGTAGCACATCTTCGTAGTCTCGTATTGTGCGTAGTACTGTGAAGTCTGCATTGGGCACGCAGGTTGATCGTCTAAGAGGGTGTATGGACGTCAGGGTGTGAGTGTGAGTGTAGGGCCTAGCGTACCCTGGCCTTTGGCCTACCTTGAAAGGAACACTTATGGAATCACCTCGGTGTCTGTCTGTCCGTTCCTCTGTCATAGGCATTTTTCTCAGAGCCCGTAAGACTTACGGTAATAATTATAGTACTCTGTGGTAAGACACGGGACAAACTCAACTCAGAAAAACTGCTGTCCCTACCACTATTTCAAAAACACAGGGTGTAAAAAAATACCCTAGTAATACTTAAGGCTACTCCTCCCATCTGCAAGGCCCTCTTTCTTACAAGCAAACTTTTGCTATTAGCCATCCCGCTTCAATTGCGCGGCTCCGGTCACAATTTTCAGTTTTCTTTGAAAACCTGTATGATTTTATATGAATTTTCAAAAAATAAGAAAACCACATCATTTTATATTGTATTGTGAAGAATATTGTAAATTTTCATATTCTTCTGATCAACAATGTAAGAGTAAAACGGTTACAACTGGAAAAAAAGGGGTGACTTTGGAGTCGTTTTTCTTCTGTTTTATTAATTAAAATAGATTTCGAGAAAAACCACATCACTTCTCATATCCTGTAGATTGTTCAGTTTTGTTTTCTGCTTAAAAAGTGCCATAGTTAATGTATAAAATGGTTACAAAGTTCCTCAAAATCGGGCGGACGCCCCTTAAGGGGGTGCTTTATACCATCAAACTGAACAACTATCACTATGGATCAAACTTCGAAATCGCGCAAAAAAATCTGCTGTTTCATACAAAACTCGACTCAAATGTAGCGGTCGGATGAATGAGAGTGGACTCACTAGGTAGACTTATCGATCCAATGTGATTGGAACTATCGAGAGTCCGAGGAGAATTTAACACGACCAAATATATGATCTTTTCCGATAAGGACAAGAAGTATCTCTGCCTACCCCTGTGGGATAGAGGCGTGAGTATATGTATGTCTGTATGTACATTGTATATTACTTTAATTTCTTATCCACAATTTCAAGGTTTTATCATAATGAGAGGATCAAAATGTTATAACCTTATTACTAATTTGAATTTACTACTCGTTTTTGACAGCCCGGTAGCACAGTCGGTAGTGAACCTGCCTGCTGTGCCGAAGGTCGCGGGTTCGAATCCCGTAAGGGACAAATATTTGTATGCTGAATATGAATATTTGTACCCGAGTCATGGATGTTTGTATCTATACACCACTAGTTTTTAATTACTAACATAACTTTAAGTGTGTATTCAGACCATGAATCTAAACAACTTTCCCAAAGAAACATGGGTCGAACAATGAGAATATTTTTTGGACCTTCCATACAAAAGTGCGGATCGGCCGATCGATTTTCTATGGGAGGTCCAAAAAATTTTTACGTTTTTCGACCCATGTTTCTATGGGAAAGTTGTTTACATTCATGGTCTGAATACACCCTTAAAGTTACGTTAGTAATTAAAAACTAGTGGTGTATATTATGTATTCTATATCGTTGTCTAGTCGTCATAATACAAGTTCAGGCTAGATTCTGGTACTTTAAATGTGACTAGATAATTTGTGTGACACTGTCCAAGATATTTATTTATTTATTCTTTACACATTTATGATAAAAAAATAAAATGGACTCTGATGAAGGTATACAGGGTGGAATGTCTTGATGACTACATTTTTTTCAAAATCTTTGAATGCAGAAGTAAAACACTCCAAAAGTTAGGGTTAGTCTCCTAAGAACGTTTTCTTGTAGCTATAATTAACTTCTTAACATTCCATCCTGTATAATTAAAAAACTTTAAAAAAATCCTTATAGTTATTATGACTGAATTTGTGGTCTAATGACCACAAATAACCGAATATTGAGACAATCTATTGTTTAAAAAAACAGGCCGTCAAATGAGATAACCTAGCGTATACTCAAAGTGGACAGAGATAACTGTAGAGTAGCCATTTGTTATTATAATAATGTACAAACAGTCGAATTATAACCACGCAGTATTCATTTGAAACGTAGCTACCGTAGAACCTTGTAACAAACAATTTACATAAATATTGTTTCTTAGAAGGTTAACGAATTTAATACATGTGATTATGAGAAGGTTTTAAGAGGGGCTACACTTCATTTATAGAACATAAACACACAACGTGTGATTTTTGTTATCATCGAAAGTAATAAAGATTAAAGAAACCAGGCGTAACGAAATCAATACCCCAAGGAAGCGTGCTAGGGTGTATACTGTTTCTGATTTACAATAAACGATTTACCTTAGATAGTGTGCATTCCACGCACTCTTATTGCAGACGACATCTTCTTAGTTCTTCCTTTCCAGAATAATCCACGGTTAAATATAAGTATAACATTTCAATATTTCAAAAACTATGTAGACTGGTTATCTGACCACAATTTAGAAATAAATGCATGCATGACGAAACGTGCTGTGGATAATTTCCTATGTACCCATTTGTGCAATAAATATTTTGAAATGAATTTTATCAAAACAAATGAATGCTGTAGGACAAAACGTGTGGGGTACCAAATAAAAAATGGAGCATTACGTTTGTAACTAGAGGGCGCTAACGTAGGCGCGCTGAAATAACAATTTAGAGAGTTCGACACGCTCTTGAAGTTGAAGCCTGAAGGAGTGAGTAGTGAGATCCCCACTGCTGGGCAAAGGTCACCTCTCACGAATAATGATATCATACATAAATATTGTCCGATTTTGTTGAATACGTTGATGTATTATGTAAACGTGTGATTCTGTATTAACACCACTCCATGGTTTTCAGTCGTCTGTGAGAGATAAAACAAATTTTTAATCTATAAAACGCTGTATTGTGCTGTGATTGCGACATTCTTTGTATAAGTGTAAGATCTATAACCATTTAGGCGAGCTAATAACAAGGTAAGATTATTTTTATTTAAGTAGGTACCTACTTAAATTATATTGAGATCTCAGCCTAACCCTATTAAATTTAAGAAATTTAATAGCTTTTTGTTTTCACCATTACATTGACAGTCTTTAAATTTAAAATAAATTCATTCATTAAAATAAACACAATGAATGCATAGAAGATTGAGTGGACTATGTAATAAGAATGATTATAATTTTCACACACTTGACACAAAAGGTATCATAAGGAGAAATACCTTTCCCCCAACTTCTACAGGTTACAACCAATTTACTTTTTTGTTAGTTTAGTTTCATTCTACACGTATTACTAAGCTTCATTCATGTTCGGGACCTCTAAGTCTGGGTCTCAAATTACATGGCGTCCGCTAAACTTCTTTTTTGCACTGTGATTATCTTGTGGCCAAAACTGTTTATATTTTTAATAAGTTGGAAGATAGCTGCATTCTTATTTGTAGCATAAACCTATGACACCTCATAGATTCAAGAGGCCGTAGGCGGTCGCCCGCACTGCCCACTCCTTACGCCGCTTCTTAGTCAAGGTTACATAAGAAAGTTCCACATGTACAAAAGTATGAATTCAAAAGTATTACAAACCAATTTTCTTTTTGTTTGTTTTACTTTACTCTAGACGTAATGCTAAGTTTCATTAATATACGCTCCCTCTGAGAGACTGAAGTTACATACGAATCCGCTACTCTTAGCTTTAAAATATGACAAAGCAATAAAACGATGGTATTTGAAATAAATTATATTTTTTCCTTTTCAGATCTTCAAAATGAATATCTATCTCCTGCTAGTAACATTGACACTGGTTAACGCAAGAGTCGTTCCAGATACTGAATGTAATGGAGTTATCTTCGATGGCAATTGCTATGTTAAGGAAATATTGAAAACCGATTTAATCTCTCCATTGTTTCTATCTGTAGACTACAATGCCAACATATTGTACTTCAATTATTTTAGTATGAATAAGTATAATTCAGCTCTTATTGATCTTAACACAAAAGAATTTAAAGACATCAATGATGTCCCGGACGGAAAAACACAAGCCGTCGATCAGAATACCCGCGACGTTTATATAGGGGGGAACAATGGTATATACAAATATGATCCTAAAATCCATAAGTCCGAATTATATGCAGCAAAAGGTAAAGATATAAAGAGATTATTGTTCAAAGATGTTTTATATTTTTCTGAGGATTTATATGGGTTCATGTATACTTACATCGATGGAAATATAGGGAAGATCAAAGATATGGAAGATATTCAAACTAATGGATTTGTTATTGATGGTGAAGATGTAATATTTTACACTAATAATTCTGGATTTTATAGTCAAAAGAAAGGTAGCAAAGACGCAGTGTTTTACAACAATGATATATATATTGGTGCGTTAACTGTCGACGTACATGGTAGTGCATACATATGTGATCAAGAAGCTATTTATAAGATAGATAAAAAGAGTTCATCTTTAGAGAAAAAGATGGAAGTTGATGAGTGTTATGATTTAGCTTTCGATAGTAATGATAATGTGATAATTGCTACTCACGACAGTTTAATTTATTTGAAGAATAACAAAGATAAGACATGTTCAATATTTTCGCCATTCGTCGTATTAATGTTAGGGCTGTCACATTTTGCACTATAATGTATACTGTGTTGCCAGATTTCGTAATAAAAAGCAGCAAATTAGCATTTAAAAAATACTGAAAAAAATTGATTGTTTTTTATTACAAATCTCTACTAACTTTGCGAGAACGTCTAAATCACGCATAAGGCGAGACCGTATTTTTTACACTGTGCACTGAGTGTCTCGTAAACGCGTTCTTTGCTCGTACTGCACTGTGGTTCCGCAGACACTATAGTTTGATACCCTGTTCCAAAAAGTGTTTTAGTACTAATTACAAGAGGATATAATTCGGAGCGCGAAGGTTATAAAGCGCTCCATACAAACGTAATCTGGTTACATTTTTAATATTAAATAAGTTTTAAAGTTACAGTGTCTCAACGATTTCCATACAAATCTGAAATGAATCCTAGCATTGAAACTGTATATTTTAACGAAAATCTGATAACATTCATCCAACGAGATTAGTTTTGAGATTGTTTTTGAAAAATTTCATTGACCTTAATTGGTTGGTTTTGAAAATATAATCAGACTTCGTTTCTATTTAGCGCTTTTCGATTTATATCCCCTTAAATTTATCACAGTTCACGACATAACGTTGATCTACACAGCATCTTAATTGCAAAGAAAATATACTTTAAGTACTTATAAGATCTCATTGTAATTCCACGCGCCGCCTTAATATTTTCACTTTGAAAACGTAAAGTCAACTGATACGAAGGTACTTGTGAAAATCAAAATTTTTGCAATTGTAACAAAGTTATTCAGTGTCTGTAAGAAAGTAAAATATTAAGACTATATTAAATAATTGGTATCTCATTACACCATCGATGTTAAAAGACATTAGGCTACAGAAATTTAAGCTGAGAATCCCTAAATTCTTCAGATTAAAACTAATTTACTTTTATGTTAGTTTCACACGTATTGCTAAGTTTCATTAATGTACGGTCTCTCTAAGACTGAGACCAAAATAACATGTGCATCCGCCACTATCCTTTAGTTTTTTTCCGAAGAATTGTTAAATCTACCCGAATTAGATTTATAACAAATATTAAAGTCTGCTATTAGATAGATAGATAGATAAACAATTTATTTGCAAAAGTAACACACACATAATATTACAGTTCACAACAATTTTAAAAACAAGAATACAACGAGACATAGAATAGAAATTAGAACAACATGTAATTTATTGTATGCTACAGCAGGAAACAGGTCCCAGCTCAACATAGACCTTGCCCGAGAGCAGGGTGTTGGTTTTCAGATGAAACCTTTTTGGTGGCAGTCAGACGCAGCAACCAAAGAAGTGAAGTGAAAGAATAAATAATTAAATAATTAAATGTAAGTTGAAATGAAATACAGTTACGGAACATAGTGTAAAAAAGTGTAAAACAGAATCTGAAAAATACTATAATATAAGTAACTGTGTATAGCCTAAAATTGGTTACCCAGTGAGACAAACTATGACACAAAAGGTGCGTTAGCGTAGCGTATCAGGCAAGCCAATAATTTGTTTTTTCAGGATAAATTCCCTCAATTTTCTCTTGAACGTGAAACCTGACTTGATACTCAGTGGTGGGGGAATATTGTTCCAGCACTTGGTTGCCTGATAGCGAAAGCTGCCCTCAAACGCTACCGTTTTGTGTATTTGACACGATAATAAAAACCTTGTCGGCCTTGTGGGGTATCTGTTATGGTATATTAAATCTATTGTCTATTGTCTTGGTTCCTAGTTAATGAACTAGTAAATATAACCCAGTCATTTTACGGAGTTTTGTTAGGAAGGGGTGGGAAGTAATTATTAATGGGACTTAACTGTAACTGGCACTATTTAGTGACAAAAAGACTATCTAAAAACATTCAAGTCAATTTTTCGTAGCACATCTTCGTAGTCTTGTATTGTGTGTAGTACTGTGAAGTCTGCCAATCAGCATTGGGCAAGCGGGTTGACCGTCTAAGAGGGTGTATGGACGTCAGGGTGTGAGTGTGAGTGTAGTGTGACAGGAATAAATTTAGTTAAGTCATGGCACAGTCCGAATCGGGGCCATTGAAGTGCAGTTTTGGGGGCCAGAAGGAGATAAAAAAGAAACAGTTTTTTATATACTATATGTTGTGAGGTATCAAATGAAAGGTTATAAAAATGCAAGTCAAAAAAATATTTTTTTCCTATTTTTCTTTGAATCTTTGGTAAACAAATTTTTCAATAAAATCCGAAAAAACTGCTGTCCCTACCTGTATTTCAAAAAATACAGGGTTACTTCGGACACAGTGCGCAAATTTTACGTCTATGAAGCTCATTCAAAATAAAAAGACGCGTATTTTTTTATTTTACCATGTCTCATACAAAAATATAAAAAGTCGAGCGTAAACAAGACGCTTGCGCACTTTAATTTCTTATCCACAATTTCAAGGTGATCGTGAGAGGATCAAAATATTATCACTTTATTACCAACTAGCGGCCCGTCCCGGCTCCGCACGGGTGGACGTCTAATCTTTTCTAGCAATAAATATAGCCTATGTTACTCAGGGTGAATGTAGCTTTCTCATGGTGAAAGAATTTTTTAAATCGGCCCAGTACTTTTTGAGCCTATTCATTACAAACATACAAACATACAAAAATAGGTACAAATCTTTCCTCTTTATAATATTAGTGTAGATTTGAATTTTATAGCTATATAAGTGTGTTTTTTACACTTCTGGAGTTCTGGCTACGCAACAAATATAAATTATGCAGGGTGTAACTATCAAGGGGTGCTTTATTTAAAGAGTTGGTTCAGAATATCAAACTGAACAACTTTCAATATGAAGCCATAGCCAACTTCGAAATTGCAAAAACCAAATTGCTGTTTCACACAAAACTTTAGTAACGACTCGATCCAAATGTATGGGACAGTGGACTTTTTTTTTACCGTAACTCCATACTGAAAGTTATTCAGTTTGATGGTTTAATCTAAACTCCCCAAAATAATGCACATCTTGAAAGTTACACCCTGCAAAATACATAATATTTATTGCACATACAGAAGTGTAAAGAAACATACCTAACTGTAAAATTAATCATGAGTACAATCACCCTCTAAAGTAATGCAACTGTCTACCTTATCGGCCTGTATACAACGTGTTAATAAATTAGCGCAAAACCTCATACACGCCAACTGATTTATAACAAAATAATTGGATTGAAACAATAATTTCATTGTTTTGATAATTAAAATTTAAAGTTATCCGCATTTTAAGTTTTGAGGCAGAAATGATTTGTTATCTTTTTGGCACTGAAAGAAAGCGCTAACGTACTCATTGATACATTTTTATAATATTGTTTTGGTAGTAAGTAGGGTGAGTGAAATATGTAGGTGGCTACAGTGGAGATAAATGATCGAAAACTTGCAATCAAATTATTTAATAAAGTTCTTCACATAATTTTCTTAATTTTAAAGTAAGTAAATCTAATTCACGTCCGAAGTTAGGTACGCGGTATATGGAATAATCAATTAGGTAGGTATATCGAATGCAACAATCGGAAGCCGGCGGGCGGCGGCGGCGCGCGGTGGATGTCACAAGCGCATCAAGTTACCGATGAGTCGGCAGCTCGTGGGGCCGTCGCAGGTGGCTATTCTATGTATGGAGTAGGTATGCATAACATCTCCCTCCTGAAGATGAGCGATTATTTGGCAATGTTTAATGCAAATATCGCGGCTCGTTTCTCTTCTGAACTTAAATTTGATGATTGATGATGTGACGACTGTGTTGATGATTCACACTTATTTTGTACATCATAAGCGGATTTTCTTCGTCGAATAAAGTAAGTTGCGGCGAGTACGGCTGCACCAAGCAATGCAATTATATATAGCGGAATTGTTGTGTGGTAAACTGATAAGTCTATTGTCTCCGTTTCAATCGAGTGTTCCATATTTACTTGTTTCTGAATGTTGTGTAAGTTATTAAGTTCGATTGAAGTCAAATTAAATGTAGGTTGAGAACGGTTCTTGGTAGGTATTGGCCATGGGATATTCATTAATTCAATAGGTGATCCTCGTATCTTATCTTCAGTATTTACTATGGTGAACTCCGGTGCCTTAATTTTGCAGTTGTGCGGGATGTGAGCGAGATAGCTTCCTTGTAGCAATTTATGTTGTTCCTGGCTGCATGTGAGTTGAACTTTGGTAGGTCTTGGAAATGACAATATGTAGTTTTGGCTATCTAGCTCCGTCAGAGCCTCCTTAGTCAGAAAGATAGGCGTGGGTTTGCACGTTTCATCTATCTCCTGTAGGTATATTAGTTTATGAATGCAATCGCGTTGAGTTCGAAATTGATGCCCGATCTTCTGCTCACACAGGTACCAAGCATTAACCTTCGGGCATTCAGCCTCTATGTAAACATACTTCTGGGAGTTGGTCGCTATATATGGATAGGTAGGAAGGATTATTTCATTATTCTGATTGGGTGT
The DNA here is from genome assembly GCA_922987775.1 of Agonopterix subpropinquella. Lineage (NCBI taxonomy): Eukaryota > Metazoa > Arthropoda > Insecta > Lepidoptera > Depressariidae > Agonopterix > Agonopterix subpropinquella. The sequence goes on from OV277715.1 coordinate 697,213, forward strand.
CGGGCATAGTCTATAAAGATCAAAGGAACTTGTAAAAATTATAGGAAATTTTAGAACAATAATTACTCTTTTATCTGCAAAATAGGTCCCTAAGCTAATAATTTCAAAATAGTTCCTAATATCTAAGCTAATGATTTCTTCGATGCTATAGAAAGTTTTTAATTTCGTTATCAAGCCTTTTAACTGTTCTACGGACAAAACCGAGTGGTGCATAGATTTAGTACGGCTGAAAGCTAAAACATTTTCAAGTCTGTATATTTCGCTAGATAATTCTTGTACATTTTCGCCTAAAATGACGAAAAATTGTGCAAGATGAGCGTATTTTATAGTTCGCTCGTTATCAGATTCCGTCGTATTAATGACGGACGCAAGAGCTTTTTCTAATTTTCCCTGGTTATTTTTGAGGTCACTTAATATTTGACCTTGCTGAATGGTCATTTCCTTATACAAAATTATGTGTTTTGTAAAGGTTTCAGAAATACTTTTGTCGTTTCTATTTAAAACTTGGAGAGCGTTTTCAAATCGAACAGCATCGTTATGGTCAAGGTTGCCTGTAATGTCTTTAATTAAAGTACCTAAAGGATCGAATATACCTCTTTTGACACGGGAGGGTAAAAATGTCTCAATTTGGGCAATAAGATTGTCTATCTTACGGTAAAGATGTTTGACTTGATACTTAAAAAACATAAGGTCATTAGACGAAATTTTACTAGCGACATCAGATAATTGCGATTTTATACTAAAGATGTGGTCTCGTATGTTATCAATATCAATATCTTGAAGGAATGTGTGGTAATGTGAAATAATCTTGGTTGTTCCCAATTTAAAGGGTAAAATGCCAGGTCCACTGCTGAGGTTGTCGAGACGTATCTCTTGAGCTCGAGCCAAAGTTGTCAAGGTCATTAAGTACCTGTAACAATTTAGTTATTTTGTTTCTTTAGTGGCCGTTTTAGTCTAATTTTAGCAACAGGACCGCGATTTTTAGAAGTGTAGATATGTATTGGTAAATTACTAATCACTTTATCAGATGTAAAACGGGGAGCTGTCTTTTGTCGAGCTGCGGCAGGGTTCCTGATAAAAATCTCTTGGTTCTCTACATATTCTATATTTGGTTCTCGGTTTTCATTTATTCGAGTCATAATTTTTTCACGGTCAGCGAGCGAAGAGTCATGTATGAGTTGATAGACAGTTTCCATTCTATTACGATGGTCATGTGTATATTGTTGCATCAGTCTTTCTGTTAGTTTTAAATCAACGGGATCTCTCGGATCAAAATGTCCTGATATGACGTCAAACGGTCTACATTTTGTTAAACTGTGCACTGAGCTATTATAAGCAATCAGTGCATAGGGGATTAAATCTTTGGCGGTTTCATTTTTACATCTTAATTTTAATAATCGCAAATGTTCTAATAATGTACAATGGAAACGCTCTATCATCCCATTTTGATTCGGGGCGTGCGACATTATGGTTTTATGTTGCACACTATGTAAACCTAGGTATTCTTTTACAACTTGATTAACGAATTCTGTTCCTTGGTCTGTAATTAGTACTAAAGGAAGTCCATGATGTGTGCTAAATTTTAAAAGGGATTTGACTATGTTGGGAGCAGTGCAATCGGGAATATGGTAGGCCTGGGCATATTTGGAAAATGAATCTATGATAGTGAAGTACTTTTCTTGTTCAATCGATAATACATCAGCATGCATTATCTGAAACGGTCGAGAAGGCGGGGGCACGATACTAAACTCGGGACGTACTGGGTTGCGGTCGTATTTTGCTAAACTGCATGTGCTACACTGACTGATGTATCTAGTAATACTATCTCTCATTTTCGGCCAGAAATAGCTCTGTGATAACGACATAAAAGTTTCATTAATGCCGCGGTGATTTGTTTTGCCTACATGGTACTTTTTCATGATAGATTGTTGCTCTAGGTGAATGGTTACATTTTCTACTTCTCGTTTTACTAAAATTATATTCATAGCAGAGTTACAGAAGGTGCGTTGGATAATTGCTACAACACTATACATTTTTTCTATAGGTTGAATTAAAAGAGCAGTACGAGTTTTGGGGTCGACATTATTTTTGATTGCCTGTATTACACCTTTTTCTAGGTTACTTTCGAAAATGTCAACAGAGGTTTTTATGTAGGTTTCGAAAGGTTTCGTAATAGTCGGTCTAGTTCGGGGTGGGTGCGAAAATATATTAATATTCAACTGTTTTCTAAACTTGTTCAAGGGATCTTCGCTTATCGGAATCTCTAATATTGGATTTTCAGCGCTTGTGTGGGCGGTCAGAGTGGATGAAGAGCTGTGTATGGGATTTTCAGTGTTTGCTGATAGGGTAGAAGAGGAAGAACTACGGCTTATGATTTCTGATGAATTAACAATCATAGACATTTGTTCATTGTTTAATTCGATGCGAGACAGGGCATCTGCATTCGTATTCGATTTTCCTTTTCTATAAATTATGGTAAAATTGTATTCGGCTAATTTTAAGCGCCATCTAGTAAGTCGGGAATGGGGTTCCTTTAAGTTCATAAGCCATTGTAAGGGCTTGTGGTCTGTGATAATTTTAAATTTGCGACCAAACAGGTAGGGCCTGAAATACTTCGTGGCCCAGACTATTGCCAGAAGTTCTTTCTCGATTGTCGAATAGTTTATCTCACTGTCGTTAAGAGTCCTAGATGCATAAGCTATTGGGCGGTCAGCACCAACGGAACCTTGAGATAAAATTGCACCTAAAGCGAAGTTTGAGGCATCTGTCGTAAGTATAAAGTCTTTTGTAAAGTCAGGATAGGCTAGGATGGGGTCGTTGGTCAAAAGAGTCTTGCAGTGTTCGAAACATGTGACGTAATCGTGATTAATGTTGATTTTAGCGCCTTTTTTGAGACAGGAAGTTAAAGGTTTTGTAATTTTAGCAAAGTTAGGTATGAATCGACGGTAATATCCTAGAAGTCCGAGGAAACCTTTGATCTGTTTAGTAGTCTTTGGCATAGGATATTTCAAAATTGCTTTAATCTTGTCTATGTTGGGTTTTACACCGTCCGGAGTGATAGTGTGACCTAAATATGGAGTTTCATGTTTCAAAAATTCAGATTTATCCATCTGAATTTTGAAATTTGTTTCTCGGAGTCTCTGGAATATTTTTCTCAAATTAACAATGTGTTCCTGAAGGGAAGTCGAAAATACTAAAATGTCATCTAAATATACTACGCAAATGCTGTTTTGAAGGTCTTGTAGTATATTATCCATGACTCTTTGGAATGTAGATGGGGAGTTTTTGAGTCCCATGGGCATGCGAAGGAACTCATAATGTCCTCGTTCGACATTGAAGCCAGTTTTATGAATATCCTGACAATCCATTTCTACCTGGTAAAAGCCACTAGCGAGATCCAGGGTACTGAAATATTGACATTTGCCCAGCTTGTCCAGAATGTCAACTATATTTGGGATGGGATATTTGTCATCGATGGTTTTGTCATTTAATTTACGAAAGTCCACTACTAGTCTCCATTTAGTCTTACCCGAAGCGTCAGTCTTTTTTGGAACGACCCAGATTGGAGCACTCCAGGCTGAAGTCGAGGGTCGAATGATCCCTTGATGTAACATTTTTTGAATTTGAGACTGTACTTCTTCTCTGTGTACATGAGGATAACGATAGGTTTTGCTGTGAACCGGAATTTCATCGGTAGTGTTAATTTTGTGTTTGATTTGATTTGTAAAAGTCAAATGTTCACCTTCTACATAAAATATATCTGAGTATTCGGTGCACAAATTAATTAAATTACATTTTTCCTCCTCGTTCAAATGCTGAGTACGTAAACGTGACACCACGTCTCGTGTTCGGTCGTCATGGCCTTTAAATTGTGCAGTTTGTTCGTTAAACATATTTGCATGAATTGGTTCTGATAATGAAAAAATTATATCATTATGGGTTGGGTTAAAAACTTCTAAATAGGCAAAATTTTCGTGTGATATTGAGACACATTCATTGATCATACAATCGCAAATTATCTGCTCGTTGATGTAAATCTCACCTTCACAAATTGTGGTCGGTACTTTAATTAATTTGGGGGAATTAGCAGGAATTATTTCTTCAAATAAATTGTCTTTGCCAGATACGTACATATGGATAGGATTATTAGCCCACTGTGTACTAAATAATCGCTTTCCTAAGTCGATTTTTGCTTGCCATTGCTCTAATAGATCGCAACCTATGAGCCCATCGAAATATTCGTGAAATTTATAGATAAATAATTTTATCGGGGACTGATCTAGGAACTCTGAAAAACAGGGGATCGTGATTGTATAATGGTTCATAGTAGTTGCGTGAATGTTAGTTACGATGAAAGGGTCATAGTCAAGAACTGCGTCTGGAAAGTAGTTAGCTACGGCCTTGGGGCTTATAAATGACTGGTTAGCGCCAGTATCTATTAAAAACTTTAGGGGTGGGTTATGTATCTGTATATAAGGAAGTTGTCGCTTATTTTGAATATTTAACTCTATTCGGGGGCACTGTTCTCCAAAGCAAGGGGAAAATTTGATTCGTCATTCTGACTTACGTCATTATTAGCTGATTGATAATCCTGTTCATAAAGATACGTTTCCTGAGGCTGACTATCATATTCGAAGAAATTTTCGGAAATAGTCGCGTTTTGAAAATAGTTGTAGGGGTCATACATTTCATTCACGTTCATTTCTCGAGGTCTGAAATAGCTACTCTGGGGTGGGTTACTAAAGTTTCGCCAGTTAGGCCTAGTCGGCGGCAACGTTCGCGCTACGGGGTGGGTGACGCCACTCATGGGTTGGGGTGCATTATAACTCAACTGTTGGTGAGGAGTTTGCTGTCTGGGTGGGATTCTGAATCCAGTAGTCATATTAGATGAAGGGAGGGCTCTAAAAATCTGCTGAGTGCGTGAAGGACCTCGATAGATAGGCTGCATTTGAGGTACAGGAGACATGTTTCTATAAATCGGTAAAAAGGGCGGTTGCGTCGATGATGGAGTAGTATTCATGCCAAAAAAGTTATTATTTTGTGGTCTAGTAGGGGTAGGCACAAATGTCATATTCTTAGAGCTACTTGGCCTATTTTTGTTCTGCAAGTAGATGACATTCAATTCGTCCTGAGCATATTGGAGGGCATCTTCTAATGTAGTAGGTCGCATACACCTAATTCGAGATCCTAAGGGCTCATTTAAGCCTCTAAGATAGGACTGCAGCGCAAGTTTTTTATACAATGTGCGTTTGGCCTCAATAGTGGTACTTACGCCTTCATGTAATTCAACATATGTCATGGTCATACTTAAAAGATTTAGCACACGCTCATAGAAAACTTGCGGTGTGTCTGTACCTTGGGTTAGCACGGAAAGATCTGTATATAGAGCTGATTCGTTTCTTTGGTCACTAAAATTATGAATTAAAGCATTTCTGATACCTTGCCAGTTGTTTGGAGTGCCATTTGTGGCTAAAGTACGGGCAGCAGCACCGGTGATTTTGTTCAAAATGCCATTCATCAAGGACAAATTAGTTAACTCGTTTCCCGGGGCGGGATTAATGTATGATGTAACTAGTTGATCGCATAAATTTAAAAACCTTATAAGAACATTCGGATTTCCATCAAATTCAGGCACGTTTCGCAATGCCTTGTGAATCGTATCGAGATCTACATTCTCCATAATTGACTCTAACTCTTCTATGGGATCTAGCCTAAGATTTCTAAAAGCGTCTCTTTGCGCGCTGCGAAAAAGACGACGTCTATCTAAACTAAGGGTTCTCTGGGAATCCTCCCTAGTTCGCGATGAAGTAGGGTGAAAAATTGTGTCAGATTAAACTAAACAGAAAGGAAAGGAATTAGATAGGAAAAAGCGACCAATAGAGTATGAGTACTTACAAAAAAATCTGCATGTCTTCGATTACTGGAGCCTGGTTCTATCGATTTCTTGATAGGGTTCCTCTTCTTCTCCGGATAGCCAGCCGTTCGTAGGTAAATGGTTGTAGATAAGCCGATGACACGACGATCAGTAGCGAATATCGATGTTTGATAGGTAGCACTGACTCTACAACTCCGTGACTGCGCCAAATATGTAGGTGGCTACAGTGGAGATAAATGATCGAAAACTTGCAATCAAATTATTTAATAAAGTTCTTCACATAATTTTCTTAATTTTAAAGTAAGTAAATCTAATTCACGTCCGAAGTTAGGTACGCGGTATATGGAATAATCAATTAGGTAGGTATATCGAATGCAACAATCGGAAGCCGGCGGGCGGCGGCGGCGCGCGGTGGATGTCACAAGCGCATCAAGTTACCGATGAGTCGGCAGCTCGTGGGGCCGTCGCAGGTGGCTATTCTATGTATGGAGTAGGTATGCATAACAAGTGTGTCCGTGCGGCGGGTTGTCATCGGGTTCAGTAAATTTTAAATTTTGCAAAAAAATTAATTATATTGAAACCATGATAATTGGATTCTGCTCTCGATTCTAAACAAACTACTTTCTAGTTTTGCGTTAATTCATTAACATGTTGTGTAATAAATTATTCAGGAAGCCCGTTTGTATATGTTGTTCAGGATGCGATACGTTGTGAAGGAAAATGACATGTTATGTGATGATAATATTATATTTAGGTATTTCAAAAACCAAAAAAATAATATAACAACGACATCAACAGATAGATAAGCTTTGTCCACATAACAACAGAACGTCGACGGACGGACGGACGGGCGCAGCGATAGCGATGTAAAATTGACTCTATTTAAATAACGGTAGAGAATAAAATACGTTGACAGAGAAAGCTCCTGCTTTCGCCCGTGGGGCCTCCTTCCGACAACTCTATCAATATTGAACATACATACATACAGGGTGTTCCAATACTCAACGTCAAGCCGAAAGCAGGAGATAGGTGAGTTTATAACTATTCAGGGGAAAAAAAAAACAAGTTTGATAGTTTTCGAGACTTTGAAATTTTTTTACATCGAAAAGGATTATACAGGATTACGTAACAAGTATTTTCATGAAAAAATTTACAAATTTGAAGTTACTACATCTAAAAGTTGAGCGCAGGCTGGCGAACTTATCCAATTTAAAAATAAATTCAAAGTCTCGAAAACTATCAAACTTGATTTTTTTTTGTATTTTTCCCTGAACAGTTATAAACTCACCTATCTCCTGTTTTCGACTTGTCGTTGAGGTTTGGGACACCCTGTGCATACACTCACGCCTGTGGCCCATTGGGGTAGGTAGATACAATGGATCGACATCGGCTACGATCTTAACACACCTCTTTTGCCTTTTCAACAGTCATAAGTCGTTTCATACACGCTCATCGGTTTCGGGTACATTTGATCTGACCCTTCTTAAGTACGCTGCCAGTTTAGTCCGCGTACGTACGTCTAGGGCGACCCCTTTTGACTGTTCCATTCACACTCGCTTTAATGTAATATATTGCATACGTCAGTCTACTATTAATATCAGTCTTCTTTTCCACAGTGACGGCCCGGTAGCTCAGTCGGTAGTGAACCTGCCTGCTGTGCCGAGGGCCCGGGTTTGAATCCCGTAAGGGACAAAATGTATATAATATGATGAATATGAATATTTGTACCATAGTCACAGATGTTTGTATCTGTATATGTATTCTATATCGTTGTCTAGTCATCATAATACAAGTCCAGGAATGTGTGGTGGGCTATGCCCGAAAAAAAAAGTTCCGGCTAGATTCTGGTACTTTAAATGTGACTAGATAATTTGTGTGACAATGTCCAAGATATTTATTTATTTATGACCAAACCATCTCAGCATTCCCTTTTCAATCCTTGTCACTATATTCTATTTCAATCCACATCATCGGTATTGAAAAAAGTATTAATTTGCATTGTTGCTGCTGCGTGCGTCCGCCCGTGCCCACCCGTCTTAATGTGGATAGAGCTATAATAATCTTATGTGCAAGTTCTCTACAAAATGTATTACTATCTAACTGTATGTGTGTGAGCGGTGAAATGACGGCTAAAAGAGATGAATGGAGAAAGACGACATATTGCGTCGACCCCAAGTAATGGAATAAGGGCAGGAAGATGATAATGATGATGTAGGTATACAATACCTACTAAATTTTTTTTAGAAAAATGTTTATAATAATTATATTGACTTCTATGCAAAGACATATATATTACTAGCGTAAGGACATGGCCTATGAGCTTGACTATTGTCTCCAGTTTGTTGGCTCTAAAATGCAAGGAAAAATGTCAATTTAGAGCACTACAAATATATGACACGATATAGTTCGTATACGAGTTATGACAGATGGCGCAAATTTTTGTTTCTATGAAGAAGGTTTTTGTAAAATATTCTGACGGGCCTATCCTTACGCTAGTAATATATAAATCTATGCTTCTATGACATTGAAATAATATTACAAATAACCATAGATTAATATTATGTATATTGGTTATAGATAGGTAGGTAAGACGCCTTGGATTTTAGGACGGACGTTCTAATTTATTAGTTACCGCTTATTAGCACCAGAGGGTGCCATATTATGAAATAAATTGAAAAAGACGGTTGGCCGACACGAGGATCGAACCATAGCCACCCGGATCGGTTGTTTAGACCGCTATAGACCAACAAGCCCATGGGTGATATTGATATGAGCGAAATCTTTCACTACTACAGCGTTGAGGTGTAGCGCGTTATTGCACCAGTTTAGATGCGAACCCTAATTCAAAAATTCGAAACGTCACCGACAGATGGCAGAAGCTGTCTATGGAAAATCAGCGTTCCATTTAGTTTGTACTAAGATAACAATACATAGCATGCAAATAACTGAGTATCGAGGCGTTCTATGGTTTAAAAAAACAGGACATCAAGTGAGATAACCTCCAAACAGCGTATAGTCAAAATTGACAGAGAGAACTGTAGAGTAGCCATCAATTATAATAATAATGTAAATACAGTCATTATAACCACGTACGTTACCAACTATTGAGTATTAATTTGAAACATTTTTTTTTTTTAAATATCTTGGACAATGTCACACAAATTATCTAGTCACATTTAAGGTACCAAAATCTAGCCTGGACTTGTATTATGATGACTAGACAACGATATAGAATACATATATAGATACAAACATCCATGACTCGGGTACAAATATTCATATTCATCATACAAATATTTGTCCCTTACGGGATTCGAACCCACGACCCTCGGCGCAGCAGGCAGGTTCACCACCGACTGTGCTACCGGGCTGTCAAACATTGCTAACGTAGAACCTTGTCACGGCAAACTATTTACATATTAATATGTTTCATAGAAGGTTGACGAAGTTAATACATGTGATTGTCAGAAGGTTCTAAGATGGGGTACACTTCAATTTAAGAACATAAACAAACTTTGTGTAAGTTTGATTTTTACTATTGAAAGTAAACAGTAATAAAAAAGGAAATATCAAAGAAAACAGGCGTAACAAAATCAATACCCCAAGGAAGTGTGCTGGGTTGTATACTGTTTCTGATCTACAATAAACGATTTACCTAAGATAGTGGGCATTCCATGCACTCTTATTGCAGACGACATCTCCTTAGTTCTTCCTTGCTAGAATAATCCACGGTTAAATAATTTATTACATTCCAAGATTTCAAAAATTACGTAGACTGGTTATCTGACCACAATTTAGAAATTAATTTCAATAAAACAAAATAATGCTGTAGCACAAACCGGAAAAACCAAATAAAAAATGGATTTTTACGTTTGTAACTAGAGGGCGCTAACTTTGGCGCCCTGAAATTTTGTTAAGTAAGAAAAACAATTTATTAATAGTTTTTCTACTTATTCCGAGTATAATGACTACGGAACCCTATCATGGGCGAGTCCCACTCGCTCTTGGTAGAGGTTTCACAAATAAGTAAGTAATAGCCAGTAGGATCCCACTGCAGGATAAAAGTCTCTTCTCATGAATAATGAAATCATATTAAATGTTGTCCGATTCTGTTCAATACTATGATGTTATGTAAGTAAACGAGTGATTTTGTATTAAAACCACTCCATAGTTTTCAGTAGTCGGTGAGAGATAAAACATAAATAGTAGCGTCACAGATTACCCAAAAGTTAGTAAGTGTTTCAAATATTTCAATCTGTAAAGCGCTGTGGTGTAGTGTGATTGCGATATTCGTTGTTTAAGTGTTAGATGTATGAACATTTAGGCGAGCCAATAACAAGGTAAGATTATTTTAATTTCAGTAGGTAGCAAATTAATTTCTATTTAGATCTCAGCATAGCTCTATTAAAATTTTGAACGTCACCTTAACGTTGACGGACTGTCAACTGTCTTCATTGTCTAGTGTTGTGAACGGTCGCCGCTGTTGATCCTGGTTTATGCTCGACAAAAAAAAAGTCCTTCTGGAACATAATATAGTTTAAAAAAAATAAAAAAACCTAATTTAATAAAAAAAAAGTACTTACACTTTTTAATAAACTTTATTAAAAGCAATAATTGTATACACCTTGTTAGGACATGCTGGGAAAGGGGTCTGACGTTGACGTAACGGACTTAATGATACGTCAAACAGATAGTAAATTATTGCAGACAAAAAATAATTCATTGGGAAATGGGAAAACGGTTATTTAAATCTTTATTATACTGTCTTTCATCATTGCATTGTCATTTCATCTTAGCGTGATTGGGTCAGAACAAACATAAAAACATAAAATGTAAACGAACTATAAACTTCGCCGCAAACTTTCACATTAATAATTCTTAAATTCTTTGTTGCGCACACAGAGTAAATAAGTGGATGGAAAGGTACACACGGCGACATATCAAGCTGCAAAACCAAAATAAGCTGGCCGCGCGTAGGTAGAGTAACTAACTTACTTTGACTACACAGGGCGTAATTGATATCATTAGCATCCTTTTAAACTCACTTAAACTTTTAAACTCATTAGTACCAGCAATGTACACACGGCGACACATCAAGCTATAGTCATAGTCATAGTCATTTATTTTGTAAAATAATTTACATGTCAAGTGTACTCCTTAACTACTTAAGTATAATTATATTATTTATTACAGTATGGTTACATTCCAATAACATTAGGTACAAAGTTATAAAATTCATCTATGTCATAAAAAGCACAATTTATAAGTCATGTCTTTAATTTACGTTCAAAGGTAAAATTTTCTTTGCACTGTTTTATATCGTTGGGAAGTTTGTTGTAGATTTTAGGTCCTATTATATATATGGATTTAGTCGATTTTTCTAATCTACAATTTGTAATAATTAAGTCCGATTTATTTCTAAGTGAATACTTGTTAAGCCCAATTTTATTTGGGAATTTGTCTATGTTTTTTCTCACAAATTTAGAAATGTCTAGTATGTACTGAGAGGTGAGTGTTAGAATTTTTTTACTAACAAAAATACCTTTGGCTGGTGTACGCGTTGGTACACGTGATACAATGCGGACAGCACGCTTCTGCAGTATAAACGCGCGCTTCCACTCGGCGGCAGTGCCCCAGAGCTCGAGCCCGTAGCACAGCAGCGAGTGGAAGAGCGAGTAATAGCAAGAACGTAGCGCGGTGGGTCGTAGGACCGCCGCCAGCCTGCCCAGAGCGAAGCACGCGCCACTGAGCTTGCCACACAACGTGTCTATGTGGACATCCCATTTGAGTGCAGGGTCTATAGTAACACCCAGGAATTTTTGATGTGAAGCTTGTGGTACGGTCTCGCCATTCACACAAACTGAGAGTGGTCTAGGTGGCCGTCCGCCTAGATTGAAATAGAGTATTTGTGTTTTAGTTAAATTTAATACCATCAAAAACATAACTTGTAAAAAACCCAAGTCTCGCAACTCAGTTCTTCTAGCGTAAAAAGTTGTGAGATACATGTAATACCAAGTCGATTAATATATTCAGTCCCTACTTAAGAGTCCTTCTGTCTTAAGTTATTACGTAATTAGCTAACCAAACAACATCTTATAGTGACCATATCAATATTAAAAATCTTTTATGTTTTAAATAAATAGATTGACTTGGCCATCGCATGAAAACACAATGTATCTCACAAGTTATACATATTATATTTGCGATTGCCAAGTCAATCTATTTATTTAAAACATAAAAGATTTTTAATATTGATATGGTCACTATAAGATATTGTTTGGTTAGCTAATTACGTAATAACTTAAGACAGAAGGACTCTTAAGTAGGGACTGAATATATTAATCGACTTGGTATTACATGTATCTCACAACTTTTTACGCTAGAAGAACTGAGTTGCGAGACTTGGGTTTTTAACAAGTTATGTTTTTGATGGTATCTCATTTCTTTTTGTAGGTAGTCTTCCTCTTTTTCTTTTCCGGTACTATTTCTTTAGCTTCATCGACACTTCATCTATGATGAACAACACTACTTCTTTCAAATCTGATCTCAGAACTTGGAGCACTTCATCAAAAAGTGGCTTGTACTTTGGTATTTGCTTACCAACCAATAGTAAACCAATGAATAAGCCTTTCATGCCGTCAAACTAATATTATAGGAATCGAAATTATGAACGAAAATCGCTATAGGTAAGATTTCCAGGTTAATCCGAACAGCAAGAGCGTTTGAACTATGCTATGTTATGCTATGCTACAGCTTGACCAGAAAGAGAAGAAATTAAATGAGGGCGCCACTGTCGCTTTATATGGCAACACTACACTACGACTTAAACTATGTTGATACTTACTGTATTTTCTCCAAAAGTTTATGCAAAACTTTATCTATATTTAGCGTTTTTTTTGTTTGACGGAAGCTAAATTTTACACCCCATAGAAATTAAAATTTTCGGCAACAGCATGGCTAGCATGGCAGCGTGATATAGCGCTATCATACGTTCGCTCCCTATTCCCGCGCGAACGAACAAGATAAAAGGCGTGATATAGCCGTATCACGTACAACATGCTACGCCTTCTGTATTCTAGTTCTAGAATAAAATAATGAAAACGCATATGAAAGTAATAAATAAACTCTATATTGTACTTTCAAATTATTTGTTTCTGAACTGTATTAGTACCTACCTATACGGTTGTCTTATTTTTGTAGGTTTACATTTCTTCTTTATAAGATTTCCATTTATTTGCATAGCAGTTTTTTAACCGAAACATTCCGGGCGGAAAAATTTCCAAACCAACATTAGAGAAAATAGATATCTACCATATTATCAGTAAATCGCTTGTAAAAAACATCCAATCAGTTCCAATTTTCCCCGCATGATATAAATGACACTGTAAATCGGTAGACTTGCACCACTTTTTGTTGCTTTATCCATTTGAAATAATATTAAGGACATATTCAAATATTTTATGGTAAATTTTAATTCGAAATGCATAAAACTGCATTTGATGTTTTGTTGAAATTTGTTGATTGACAGTTTGACGATAAAGTACTCTTTGGTTTGACGTTTTCCATAATGTTGTCATAATAATGAAAAAGTTTAGTTTAGTTCCAATTTATTAAATTTCTAGACTACGGTCGTACCAAGAAGCTTACAAACATAAGGTATGTAAGCTTCTTGGGTCGTACTGTACGTTATTTTAGTACAAAGTAAGTGGAACGCTGATTTTCCATAGACAGCTTCCGCCATCTATCGGTTACGTTTCGAAGTACTATGTGTTGAACTAGGGTTCATAGGGTAATGTGGTTGTGGCGCCCCCCGGTGCTAATAAGCGGCAACGCTATAATAGGACGTCTTAAAATTCAAGGTGACTTACCTATCTACAACCAATATGTATACATATTAATTTATGGTATGGTATGAGAGCGGGGCTGTAGGTATTATAAACTTCTTGGCGCAATTCATTTACTGCAAATGTAACTTTGTAATCTTATATATTTATATGGGATTACAAAGTTATTTATGCAGTAGTTTTTCCTTGATAGACTTAACACCATAGACGAAAATTGTTTCGCTTACGCTTAGCGATCTCCTTTTTTAACTAGAGTGAATTTACTATATGCATCTCTTAATGAGTGAATATTGACAAGACACGTGCCTCCTTCTCCTAGTTCCTTCTAGTATATTACAGTCTAGTAACTTATCTTTCTACGTAGCGATCTCCTTTTTTAACTAGAGCGAATTTGCTATGTGCATCTCTTATTGAGTGAATGTTGACAAGACACGTGCTTCCTTTTAGTACTTTCTCTTTCTACACTTAGCACGAATAATTGTATTCTAAATTTGAAGCGTCTATCTGCTAGAAGTTATACTTGTTCCTAGGCTAGAGAGTTTTGATGATCGGTCAGTGAGTGAGTGACAAAATTAAGAAACTTTGACTAGTTATAATTCTTAAACGACTGATTCAAATTAGATGAAATTTTAAATATACCGTGTTTATACAATGCCTGCTTGGTTATTGAAAATTCAGGCTTCTAGTTTTATCCACTACGAAGTTATAGGGGGTCGAAAATGGCCTGAACTGCTTCGAGAAAAGGATGGTACGGCCGTTCCGCTTTTTTGCTCGACTTGGCGGGGGCACTGCCGTGCCCCCAGATAATAAACCGTTAGCAACAAACCATTTTTGGAGTTTATGGATATCCGATGCTATACTCCGTTCCAATTCAGTAATACTGTTACTGGTTACTATGTCACACGCGTCGTCCGCAAATACGTACATATCGCCATCCACAATGTCAGGCATATCATTCACTTGTATCAGGAATGACAAGTTAGCTAGGGCGGACCCTTGAGGAACTCCTATGCTGGTGCTGCCCTCTGAGGACTTAGTTAGGCCGTTATTAATGTAGACGGCCTGATGTCTACCGGTAAGAAATTCCTTCATTAATTGAAGAGCAGGACCCCTAATTCCCGTATGCTCAAATTTGCGTGCGAGTACTTCATGGTTGCAGAGATCGAAAGCGCGCGTCATGTCACACAATAATATGGCTACATGATCCCGACGTTCTTTGGCCAATAGAATCCTATGGATAACCTCCCGGATTACGGATATACAGGATTTGTTTTTTCTATATGCAAATTGCTTGTCACTCAATAGGTTATTGTTTTCTAAAAAGGTATAAAGTCGTTTTGTAACGCCGAACTCATAAACCTTCGCTATTGCTGGAATTATTGCGATGGGGCGATAACCTTTAATATCATTTTTAGGCCCTTTACCTTTGTAAACGGGAACAATCTTAACGCTTTTCAGTACGCTCGGATAGGATCCAGTTTTAAGAAAGTTGTTAAAAATACCTAGGAGAGGTTTTAGTAACATGGGTAAAGCGGTTTTCAGGAGCTTAGTAGAAGCGTCATATACATCACAGGTGTTTTTACAAGCGATTCCATTCATTACTATTTTATAAAGTTCATTTTCCGTGAATGGCGATAGTCGCAGCGAGACGTGACTAGGTGCGCGTGCACTTAATAGCAGGTCGTGGGCTCGCTCGGAACAGGAGGACGGCGCGCCAGCGCTTGCCGCTGCAGTTAGAAAAAAGTTGTTTATGTCGGAAGCTAGTAATTCTAATGATTCATATTCTTAATTTGTATTGTTTTTAATGGTGAATAGGCTATTCTGATTTTTTAAATTGCGGGAGGTATGCTCGTTAACAATGTTCCATAATGTTTTTTGTATGTTAGTGCTATTCGTTAGTTTGTTTTGATTATAGACGTATTGAGCGTGTTTTAAAGAGTTTTCTAATTTAATTTAATAAGACAATATAAGCATAACCAAGTGATCATTATCAGGAAAAACGTCGAACAAATTGACTAGGTCTTGGAGAAATTCTCTCTGCGAGATAAGGTCGCCGTTCACCCAGGGTAAACTAGTTTTGTTTCTTGTCGGGTGTTTTTTTAAAGGAAAGCATATGTTAGCAGCATTTTTCATAGCATTTATAATTGAGGTAAGATACGATATGGCATTATACAAAACCAACATAAGCTGGCCGCGCGTAGGTCGAGTAATGTATAACGTCGCGCGGCCCGCTTAAGTTTGTTTTGGGTTCGCGTTGCGTCGCGGTGTGTCTGTGTGCGCCGGCAGCCGTGTCTATGCAGGCTCTCTACCGCACTATTTTGTGTTTTGTACGTTGTGTAGTTATGGGTATATAGGGTGCGTAACATGATGTGCCGTCGTGTGTACATATTTAAAAAAAAAATTAGTTGTAGGTACACCAGATTACATGCAAAAGGTCCATATCTACAAAAGCGTAAATTCAAAAGCAAAAATTACTAATTGACAAGTTAAGAAAAGATATGATCTCATCACCTAGGTATTTTTTGACCATCTTTGGTTTGATTGAACTAATAGTGTCTCATTTCTATTACTGCCAGTATCATAATATTATACGGTTATTGTAAATATTCATTTAAATAGAAACCATGAATGTATAGAAGATTGTATGGACTATCTAATGAGAAAGATAATGAGGTCCACACACTTAATTCAAAATGTTTTATATTGAGAATCATCTTTCCTCAAACCTCTTTACGAGTTAAAACCAGTCTGCGAACCCAACTAGTCATATCCTTATCAAACGTCGAAACACGAGCTTTGTATCAAAAGTTGTACAAAATCATGAATAGTGACGTCATTCTTTTTCGTAGACGTTTTCGTCGCATTATTTTCAAATGCATTTCTGACTGAGAAGATTAAACTAAAATATATTTGATGCAGTCAAAGCCCCAATTAATTTTTTTGTTAGTTTTATTTCACTCTACACGCAATGCTAAGTTACATTGATGTACTGAAATAACATACGAATCCGCCACTCTTCTTTAAGATAAGATAAGATAAATATTCTTTATTTGCACACCAAAATACACAAAAAACACAATAATAAACATGAAATAGAAGGGTACAAAAGGCGGCTAAGGCTTTAGTTTTTTTATTATGTCATATTTTATAGAAAAGCAGGTTCTCTGGAAGAAATCACTTTTAGTGATAAATCACTAAAGGTGATTTCTTCCAAACAACCAGCTCTTCTTTAAAATATGACATAA
This sequence comes from Agonopterix subpropinquella, assembly GCA_922987775.1. Lineage (NCBI taxonomy): Eukaryota > Metazoa > Arthropoda > Insecta > Lepidoptera > Depressariidae > Agonopterix > Agonopterix subpropinquella. The sequence continues at coordinate 714,177 of OV277715.1, forward strand.
AAAATAACTATGGAATTCTATACATACATATACTCACGTCTGTGTCTCATTGGGGTAGGCAGAGAAAATGGATCGCCATCGGCTACGATCCTGAACAGCCTTTTTTGCTTCTTCCATAGTCATATAAGTCGTTTCATACACGCTCGTCGGTTGTGAGTGTATTTGATCGGACCCTTCTGGAGTACGCAGCCAATTCGGTCCTCATACGTACGTCTACGGCAACCCCTTTCGACTGTTCCATTCATAGTCGCTTTATATATTTCATCCGTCAGTCTACTATCACTCATCCTTTCCACATGACCAAACCATCTCAGCATTCCCTTTTCAATCCTTTTCATTATCCACATCTTTCTCTTATTACACTGTTTCGTATTCTGTCATTGAGAGTCATACCACACACACTGCTCAAAGAACGCATTTCTACTGCATTTATTCCAGATTCAATCCTCTTCTGCCATAACTAACATTCGCTGCCATTATATCAAAGTTGGTGCCAGCACACCGTCATGAACTGCCAAACGGTATTTTATATATAAATTATATTTTTTCCATTTCAGGACTTCAAAATGAATCTCTATCTCCTACTAATAACATTGACACTCGTCAACGCAGGAGTCGTATCAGATACTGAACGTGACGGAGTTATGTTCGATGGCAAATACTATGACAAAGAAATATTGAAAACTTTAAGCTATCCATCCGAACTAGTTGTAGACTATCATGCCAACGTAATGTACCTCAGTTACTATAATAATATAGGAAATTCAGCTCTTATTGATCTTAATACTAAAAAATTTATAGACATCAACGATGTCCCGAGAGGAAAGACACAAACTGTCGATCAGAATACCCACGACGTTTATATAGGAGGGAACAATGGTATATACAAATATGATCCTAAAAACCGTAAGTCCGAATTATATGCAGCAAAAGATATACGAGCATGGAGTGTATACTTCAAAGATGTTTTATATTTTTCCCAGTATCCATTTGTGGGCATGTATACTTACATCGATGGGAAAATAGAGAAGAGCAAAGATTTGGAAGATATTAAAATTGATCACTTCGTTATTGATGGTGAAGATGTCATATTTTACTATAATGGTACTGGATTTTATGGTCAAAAGAAAGGTAGCAAAGACGCAGTAATGTACAGCAATAAGCGTGTTGGTGCGGTAACAGTCGACGTACATGGTAATGCGTACATGTGTGATACCGAAGCTATTTATAAGATTGATAAAAAGAGTTCGTCTTTAGAGAAAAAGATGGATGTTCATAATTGTCGTGGTTTAGCTTTTGATAGTTATGATAATGTGATATATGCTACTCACCATAGTTTAATTTATTTGAAGAATACCAATGATAAGACATGTTTAATATCTTCACCATTCGTTGTGCTAATGTTAGGGCTGTCACAGTTTTGGCTATAATGTATAATGTAATGTACATTGTGCTGTCAGCTTTTAGAGTGAAAAGCAGCAAATTACCAATAAAAAATAGTTAAAGAAGTAAATGGTTTTTTATTTAATTACAATCTCTACTACCTTTGCAAGAACGTTTAAATCACGCATAAAGCAGGACCGTTTTAATTTTGCACTGTGCACTCTTGTCTTATAATAATTCCATACTAAAATTCATAAACCTGCTCTGCCCTGAACTACGGCGGTTTAATACAAAACATTTTAGTATGGAATTATTGTTTTGAAATCGGGTTGTACTGAAAGAAAAAAAAATTATTACTGTTTTTTTTTTAAATGAAGTGCCAAGTGTGATACCATTTTGAAAACCTGATAAAATGGGTGAAATTCAACACGCAGAGCTTTGAAACGTCACCGATAGATGGCAGAAGCTGTCTATGGAAAATCAGCGTTCCATTTAGTTTGTACTAAGATAACATAGCATGTAAATAAGTAAGTGAGTATCGACGCAACCTATTCTTTAAAAAAAACAGGACAGCTTATAGTCAAAATGGACAGAAACAACTGTAGAGTAGCCATCTATTATAATAATAATGTAGAAGAATACAGTCAACCAATTATAACCACGTACGTTACCAACTATTGAGTATTAATTTGAAACATTGCTAACGTAGAACCTTGTCACGGCAAACTATTTTTTATAGAAGATTGACGAAGTTAATACATGTGATTTTCAGAAGGTTCTAAGATGGTGTATACTTCAATTTAAGAACATAAACACACGAAGTTAGATTTTTAGTATTGAAAGTCACTTATTTTGTCAGTTATAGGTGCGATCTTAAAGCTTCTTAGCAGATTTTTACTATTGAAAGTAAACAGTAATAAAAAAGGAAAGATCAAAGAATACAGGCGTAATGAAATCAATACCCCAAAAGAAGTGTGCTAAGTTGTATACTGTTTCTGATCTATAATAAATTATTTACCTAAGATAGGAGGCATTCCATGCACTCTTATTGCAGACAACTTCTCTTTAGTTCTTCCTTGCCACAAGAATCAACATTTAAATAATTTATTACATTCCAAAATTTCAAAAATAGTATACTGATTATCTGACCACAATTTAGAATTTAATTTTACATACATACATACATACATACATACATACATATTCTCACGCCTGTCTCCCACTGGGGTAGGCAGAGACAACGGAACGCCACCTGCTACGATCCTGACATACGTCTCTAGCTTCCTCCACATTCATAAGACCTTTCATGCATGCTCGTCGGTTTCGGGTAGATCTGACCTGGCCCTTCTTAAGCACGTCGCCAATTTGGTCCGTAATTTAAATACAACAAAATTTTAATATAACAAAATTAATTCAATTCAGGCCATATCAAAGAACCTCACTCAACATATAACTAAGCTTTTATTATCATTTGCTTTGAACTCATCAACACTTACACTCGGTTGGGTATCAATATCGATGTAACCAAAGTAGCTAGCAAACTATCCAGATTCGCATAAGAATTTACCAATTTAAAGTTACAACTGATATAAAGACAGCAACTTGCGTTTACTACGCTTACGCTCATGTAGTGTAGTAAGCTAGCTATTAAGATATATAATCAAAATTATCCATAGATTTATATATTACTAGCGTAAGGATAAGCCCGTCAGAATATTTTACAAAAACCTTCTTCATAGAAACAAAAATTTGCGCCATCTGTCATAACTCGTATACGAACTATATCGTGTCATATATTTGTAGTGCTCTAAAACTGACATTTTTCCTTGCATTGTAGAGCCAACGAACTGGGGACAATAGTCAAGCTCATAGGCCATGTCCTTACGCTAGTAATATATATGTCTTTGAAATTATCCAATATACTATTCAGTCTAACCACAAAAACTTGTTTAATTACTGTTGGCCATCGACCCAGCATAGGTGTAGGTGTGCAATTATAACTCTTTGAACCTTTGTAATTTATATATTTTACATAATTTGCAGTTTTACATTTCTACAATTTTGTATAAACCTGGTATAAACCATTTTCTTGACATCTTCAATGACAGCACAAAACCTTCTTCTGTCTTTTCACTTTTTTCCTTATTTGAAATAACCAAGCATGCGCAGTGCATGTTTTGTTAACTATTACCAACGTCCATCCCCGTATAATATCTTTATGGTCCATCCCTACACACATTTCTGAATGAATTTTGTTCTGGAGCAATAGTACAGATGCCCCAGCTTATTCGCATTGCAAAAGAAATGTTTCCGAATATTGGCCTACTTTACTACTAAATATTTGCAGCATTGTATTACTGTAGTGTTAGGTGTTATTTTCATTGTTTTACAAATTATTTGTTATTTTGAAACCTGTGGATATAGAGATCACAATTAAATATCAATTACATAGAATGAGGACATATTTGTTATGTATTCTTTCTTTAACAAAATTCCTTACAGTTTTTACCAAAAGTTTAACGGAAATAATATTGATTTATTTCATAAATTAACGATAAAATGCTATCATTAAAAATTTTATCCGTGTGGATTAGAGCTCAGTGAGTAAGGATATACCCACTGCACCAGTGTGGAAGAGGCCCAGCGGCGCACAGAGGAAGAAGATCCTCCTCAATAGGTGTGCTGACAAACTCTTCAGCGAAGGGGCAAAGGCGAAGGGAGGTAAGGCGACAGAGGCTGCCACAACTCAGACGCCTGCGACCATCAAAAGGCCGAGGACGAGTGATGCCGAAAACATCACCGCCAAACGGCAGAACCTGAATGAAACATTCAAGGAGGCCATCACCGGCGCATGAATGGCGATCGTCACGGACGATTACCCCGCCACGAAGATCGTAGAGGAAAATATAGGCCCCATATTCAAAGGCATATATGCGAAATTTGCGACCCAGCCGGACCCACTGCCGAAGCTTAGCGTGGGTAACATAATTTCGGGAGCACTACATGTGTTCTGTGACGGGGAGCAGTCGGCAATATGGCTTCGCGGCCTCAATGGAGAAACCATCGGGGGAGTGAAGTTGAGGGTGGTGAGGGCGAAAGACCTGCCCAAGCCGGTAAAGATGGCCTGGAAGTCCAAAAACGTCTGGGTTACGGAGACGCACCTCGTTCTCTCCATAATGCAGCGGCTGAACCCGGAGCTGTGTATAAAGGAATGGAAGGTGATCGACACGGAGGTTGGTAAGAGCCAAGTCCGACGCATAGTCCTCATGGATAATTAGGCGGACTTCATCAAGTCCAAAGACTACTGCCTTTACGCTGGCTTGGACAGGGCCTTCTTCAAGCTCCTTGCCGACGGCGAGGAGAAGGGAGAAACCCGGGTTGACGACGACGTAAAGGCAGTAGAAAGCAAGGCGGAAGGAGAGGGCAGGGCGGATGACCCTCCGACCGATACGGAGTACGCAACGGACACCGACGCGGACAGCACCTTAGGTGCAGAAAGTATATTCTCGACGGCCACGTCCGAATTTCTGGGGGACCTCGATGGGTTAAACCTGTCATCACCCCCAAGACGTGAGGAGGAGATGGACATGGGTCCAGGAGGGGGCAATCCATAACGGATTGTCCATAAAGGAGACGTCATCACCAATTAAGAACATTAAGATGGCGGGACTAAGGTGTGTACAAATTAACCTACATCATTGTAAGGCAGCGATGGCTTTATTAAACCGTCAGCTGAAAGAGCATTCTTTTGAAATAGCACTAATGCAAGACCCCTATCTATATAAGGGCCGTGTGACAGGTATTAGCGGACCAGGATCTCTTTTCCACTGCTCTGCTATTAATAATATGAGGACTTGCTTATATGTCAGAAATGGCATAGAAGCAATGCCTTTACATGACTTCTGTTCTAGGGATCTTACAACAGTGAAGGTCTACTTGGAGGGGCAGGACAAGGGGGCTATCATCATCGCCTCAGTGTACATGCCCTGCGAGGACGATGATCCGCCAACAAAACTGGTGAGAAATCTCGTGCAGTACTGCAGCCGGAACAACCTGGAACTCATCGTGGGTGGCGACGCAAATGCACACCACGTGGTCTGGGGAAGTTCGGATGTCAACAAGAAGGGAGAGAAGGTCTACGAGTATGTGGTAAGCTCTTCTTTACACTTACTAAATAAAGGTAATGCACCAACTTTTGTTGAAGCAAGACGGTCGGAAGTTCTCGACATAACATTAGCTACGAAAGGGGCTGTTAAACATGTAACGGACTGGCACGTATCTGATGAGATCAGTGGATCGGATCACAGGTATGTATGCTTTAGGTACACGAACGACACGACAAGACCTAGTGTACGAAGGAGGAATCCCAGGAACACAAACTGGGAACAATACATTAAGGACATAAGAGTTGATCTGGGACCTACCAAAGGTAAGCTGAACTCCATTATAGACATAGAGTTTGAGGCTGACAGGATTGACCGTGCAATCAAGACTGCATGGTTGCCCAATTGTCCTGAGAAGGCAACAAAAGGGAAGAAGGAACCCTGGTGGACACCAGAGTTAGTAAAACTACGTCAGGAAACTAGAAGGATATTTAACAGGACGAAACGTGCGAATAACTTCAAAGAGTACTCGCATGCCCTCACTAAATACAACCTAGAGGTGCGCAAAGCGCAAAAGAAGTCTTGGCGATCACACTGCCAATCGATTGAAAGCGCGCCGGAAGGCATGAGACTCGTCAGGGCTATGTCTATGACAAAAACCAATATGCTTACCACTCTCAGGAAAGATAATGGTAAGTTTACGGAGTCTGGCAAGGAAACTCCTACGATAATGATGGAGACTCACTTTCCAGACTGCAAAATATCAGACGACGCAGGTAGCGACGAAACCATCAGTCAGAAGGAACAAAATGTTCGCACTACCAAAGCTGACTGGGAGGTTGCTAAGAAGGTAGTAAACGAATGGAAGCTGGACTGGGCGCTAGACAGTTTCCAACCGTTCAAGGCACCTGGTCCAGACGGAATTTATCCCATTCTACTGCAGAAGAGTAAGAATATTCTGAGCCCACCCCTAACAAGGCTTTATAAGGCCTGCATAGCATTCGGCTACGTCCCAAAGGAATGGAGCCAGGTAAGGGTAACGTACATACCGAAACCAGGCAAAGGCAGCTATGAAGAGGCTAAGTCCTTTCGACCGATAAGCCTCTCCTCATTCCTGTTGAAGACATTGGAAAAAATGGTGGATAGATACTTAAGGGAAGGACCACTGAAAAGGAAACCCTTCCATAAGCTACAATGCGCGTATCAAGTGGGAAAATCCACTGAAACAGCGCTGCACCACGTAGTCTCGAAGGCAGAGTTTGCGATTGAAAATAAAGAAATATGTGTCGGTGCATTCCTAGACATTGAGGGAGCATTCGATCGCACTACATTTGAGTCAATTGGGAAAGCCGCTGCAGAGCACGGCATTGACCGAACCCTATGCAGGTGGATCGACTGCATGCTGAAGAGCAGGAAAATAGCGTCCACTCTCCTAGGAGACGAGGTGCATGCCACAACAAAGAAGGGCTGTCCACAAGGAGGGGTACTATCACCGACACTCTGGTGTCTAGTGGTCAACTCGCTCCTGGAAAAGCTAAACAAAAAGTCACTGTACACAGTGGGATATGCAGATGACATTGTCATTTTAATCAATGGCAAATTTCCTGACACAGTGTCTGGATTTCTGCAGAAAGCCTTGGATGATGTAGAGGAATGGTGTAATGAGCATCATTTGTCTATAAATCCAGGGAAAACGACAATTGTGCCGTTCACGAGGATGAGAAACCTGACAAGACTTAGGAATCCATTCCTCTATAATAGGGAGTTAACCTGGTCCACAGAGGTTAAATATCTGGGGATGACCCTAGATAAAGAACTGACGTGGAAATCACATGCTGAAATGGTTACAAGGAAAGCCGCAAGGGCTTTCAATATGTGCAGATCAGCCTACGGTAAAACCTGGGGCCTAAACCCCAAGGTTATATACTGGATCTACACAACTATGGTTAGACCAATACTTTCTTACGGCAGCATAGTTTGGTGGACGAGAACCAAAATGCAAACATGTGAGAAAGAGCTTGGGAAACTACAACGCATGGCCTGTATGGCTATGACTGGTGCATTTAGGTCGACACCCACCGCGGCACTAGACATAATACTGGACCTTAAACCGCTTCATATATTCATACAAGCTGAAGCGGCGAAGGCTCTTTACAGAATGAAGGTGACCGAAACGTGGCATAATGATATGCCCAAAATAAGGCACACTGCACTGAAACTGAGCAGTGAGCTTGAAAGAGGGTTCAACATGATCGGTGACACAATGCCGAGCATACGAATCTTCAAGAGGAATTACAAAACACATGTCCCTTCAAGGGATGAATGGAAGCGTGGACTGCGTACCCCGGACGCGAACACTCTTGTTTGGTACACTGACGGTTCAAAAACCGATTCGGGTACGGGTGCAGGCATACACTCCAATGACTACAACGAGAGTATCAGTCTAGGGGAGTTTGCAACTGTTTTTCAAACTGAGACGTACGCTATCATAGCCTGCGCGCAGGAGAATATATATAGGAAGGTAACCAACAAGACTATATATATTCTTAGCGACAGCCAAGCAGCTCTCAAAGCCTTGAACTCCTATTATGTGAGCTCCAAGCTAATCCTAAACGGAGTAAAGACCCTCAACAAGCTTGGTCTACACAATACCGTGAGATTAGTCTGGGTCCCGGGGCATACAGGTGTTCGGGGTAATGAGAATGCTGACGAGCTGGCAAGGGCTGGGTCAGAACGAAAGATGGTTGGCCCAGAACCAAGTGTGGGAATCCCGGCATGCAATATAAGAATGGCCATTAGAGATTGGGCTGATAAAACACACAAGCTGGAGTGGTCTAGCCTTACAGGTCTACAGCACTCCAAGAAATTTATCAGCAATGCGACAACTCGTGTCTCAAAGTTCATACTGAACAACAGCAGGAGCAAGGCTCGTTCCATCGTCGGAGCCCTCACTGGGCACTACGCCACAGGCACGATGATGCACAAGATGAAACTCACCCTGGATCCCAGCTGCCGAGCGTGCGGAGAGGATGAGGAGACCATGGAGCACATTCTCTGTGACTGTGATGTCTTGGCGGCAAAACGCATGTGCCTCCTCGGTGATGGATATCCAAAACCGGGAGATCTTAGGCTTCTTCCCCTCAATGGTATTGCCTCCTTCATTGACCATGTATTTGAAGGGTGAAGAAAGTAAAAAGTATTGGGGCTAACACAAAAGATCCCACTGGGTCGAAGTGTTGCTGGCTTGCCAGCCCCCACAACACAACAAGATAAGATAAGAGAGAGCTCAGTGAAAAGGCTTTGTAATTTTTTGTAAACGATGCTGTGTATCATGTTATATGGTAGATTCATTGTAAATAAAGTACTACTAAATGTCTGTAAGCCAAAACTTGGTTTAAACTTAATACTTTCCCAGATGTAGAAGGTCCTCTGTGAAGATGATAATGCGCACAGACAAGGAGTGGAATGCCTTACCTGCGTCAGTATTTCCGAGTACTTACAACCCGAATTCCTTTAAAGTACGAGTGAATAGGCATCTTCTGGGTAAGCTCGCTACATCTACGACCCCATCTTCGTCCTGAGGACTGGATTGAGGTCAAGAGCAAACCCATAGTTAAGAAAAAAAAAAAAAAAGATTGATAGATCACACATTTTAGGCTGTATCTCTTTAATTATCGCTATACAAATTCCAGGACGTAGTTTTAAAATTGTTTTACAACTACTACTAAAACCTGCAGTACTTTATTTACGAATTCTCGAGGTGATCTCTCAGTGCACACACAGGTTGTTAGTAGGGAAAAACTCTCACTGTCACGAATAATGAAATCATATTAAATACCATCCGATTTTGTTCAACAGGTACGTTGATGTTAGTTATGTAAACTTGTGAGTCTGTATTTAAAACCGCTCCATGGTTTTCAGTGGTCTGTAAGAGATAAAACATAAATAGGCACTTATCACCCAATGGCTTTCCTGTTTCAAATATTTCAATCTGAATTTCAAAATAACGCTCGCTGTGGTGTTGTGTGATTGTGATTTTTTTGTTGATTTATTGTCATTATAACAAGGTAAGCTTATTTTTATTTAAACACCTCATCATCATCATCATCATGAGTTTTCGTAAAATTTTTCACCAAGAGAATATTGCCTTTACGTATCATGCACTAAGTAAAAAAACCTTTTTTGACATTGTAATTCCTTTCATTCCTAGAATATTTTATACCTTTTTAGAAAGCTAACAAAAAGGAAGTTATTTCAGTAAAACGCACACTTTTTGTCCTACAATTTTTTTGAGAAAAAACGCATGATTTCAATACTTTCTAATTTTTTTCAAAAATTTACCGTCATTTTTATTGATTTATTTTGAATTGCTCAGTATGATCGGAGACTGATTTATGAAAATATCTTGAAAAAAAGGGTTAGTTATGAATTTAAATTCAAATCGATGCCATAGAATAAGCATACTTTTTTTTTTAATAATAAAAACACGGTTTTTAGATTCCAAATATCTCTAAAACTATTAATTTCCGACCCCACATATGGGGGTTCACATAATTGCATTTAGGCTGCCCTTTAATGTCCTGAAAGGAATACGTCGAATTACAATTACCCCTATATAGGAAAATAATTAAGAGTTATTAGCTCTTGTAGTTAGTTGTATAATAGTAATTTATATAATAATAACAAACCCTCCTTTATGTCAGAGGTTCTATAATGGTGCTAATGAAGTCTCTTCTAACGCCAGATGCTTCAAGACTCACAAACTTAAGTCACCTTTAACTGTACAATAAAAATACTTCAGACGATTGTATAATCAAAAACTGCACAATAGCGCTAACTAACTATATTGTAGAGCTGAGTGTGTTGTAAGTGAGTTAAACAAGGCTTAGGCTTTAAAGAAAAATCGTCATATTTTAAATCCAAATAACCTTTATATAAATAAAAGGATACATTGAATTAAACAATAAGTATTGATACACAGTATTGATAATTCACATATTTTAGACTAGCAGCAAACTAGCACTTATGAAAACGTATCGGCACTCTTGATGTGTACCTAATTAAAAAATAATATTGAAAATCAATGCACTATTATTTTATCTTATTATTTTTATCTTTAAATCGCTGTTATTGAATGCGCATTGAAATTGAGTTTTAAAAATAATTACAAGAAATTCACAACTGCAGTAATATTTGTCTCCACAAACATGAAAACTAGGTCATAACCTCGGACTTCGGTGAGGCTATAACGCCCCCTTTAAGCCTCGTTATAGCCTCACCGAAGTCCAAGGTTAATATCTGCGTAAGCAAAGAGAATATAATGCTTAAGTTTAGGCACTAAGTCAAGTTTGGTATCGTTTTCGCATCAATCAAAGATGTAGAATTCAATTCTGGAATAAAAAAACAAAAAAAATAAATAAAGGGGTGGCCCCGTACCCGAAACATGTTTTTTTCTCAATTTTTTTTACTCTGTCGTAAAAACAGTAATACTTAAAGGCGTCAAAATTGGTGTAATTATTGTATATACTCCTAAGTTAAAGAACAGATAGTAAAAAATGTGCCAAGTGCGAGTCGAGCTCGCTGTAGTGTAGTAAGCTAGCTATTAAGATATATAATCAATATTATCCAATATACTATTCAGTCTAACCACAAACACCGTTGTTTAATTACATCTCCCAACGTCCATCCCTACATGGCAACCTTGCCACCTTATTTGGAGCGCGTATCAGTTGCGCAAGTCGACGCGTAAAGAAATCGAAGAGAATTATTTTTAAAAACAAAGAAGAATGCTACTTATCATTGCGAAATAGTAAAAACTAAAACTAGCTGAAAATGGGTTCCGGAAGGAAGAAGAAAAAGAAGAAAAAAGCAGTAAGTCATGCAGTTTCGGCGTAATATTAACAGCTGGATAACATCGAAGGCGACTATTAGAATATCAATGAAGGCGAAATGTGAAATATTATATTAACATAAAGAAGAATATATGAGTAAAAATGTATAAGACGAGTTTGTACGGCAGATAGAGATGAAGAAACAGTGCAGTAAATGAAAGAAGAATATTAAGGTGTGAAGAATTTCGCTGATAAAATTGAATCTATCGTGACGTGATTGTGAACAAAGAAAAGTGAAGTGATTGTGAAGTTTTCAAAAAACATTTTTGTTTTTCTAGTTTCTCCCATGCATCGTTAACATTGCGGAATGTGTAATTAACTTATTCGGTTCCTTTTAATAAGTAGTTATGTTAGTTTATAATTTCTCCTAGGAATGAGTTTATTATACCTTTTATTTTATTTACGATTTATCTCAATGTATAATGAATGATAAACTCTTCAATTTTTTTTTCTAAACGTAGTCACGCAGATATTGTAGTTTATAGCAATATCTCACTATTTAACAATTTTATTTAGCATCATAGCAACAGTTTAAAATGTTTCAACGATTACCAAAAAAAGGAATCGAGTGCAAGCAATCAGATCCGTTTGTTTATAGTTATCAACAAGTACAGTAATCTTGGTGACTAACAAGATTTGTTTTCAATTCTTTACCATATTTGGGTGATGGACGACTTGGACGAGTGAAATGTACCTCTAACAGACTTTTATGAATGCTATTTTATTCTATAAAGACAATGGATAATCTTTGTTTTAAATAAGTGCCTACCTAAATTGTACCAAGAATTAATAATGACGTTTATTGGGACAGACATTTTGAAAGTTATGTATGGAAAGTTTATTGAATGCTGTAGTGATGATTAGGAAAGGTTAAAACGGAAGTAAATGGACGGCATGGACTTTACCGACAGATGGCCTGATCAACCAAATGTTGTTAAATTCATATGTAAAGGTGTGGAAAATGAAGTGAAAGGGTAATGATTAGAATTAAGTTAAAAGAGATATGAAAAAGAAAGCAAGTGAAATATTATAATGAATTAAAGTAATTTAGTCTTATTCTGATTATCCAGCATCTCGATCATGCATAACGCGAGCCGTTTTCGTGAGAGAGCTAGGAGTGGGTCATGAATAAAGAACAATATAAAAGAAATGTAATGAATAAATAAAAGAAATATAAATGAATAAAAATGTACGTACATAAATAATTATTAATCCGGCTTCTTGATCATGACTGACGCGAGACGCTTTCGTGAAAGAGCTTGGTGAATTGTAAAATGTAAAAGTAAATAATAAAAATAAAAGAATAAATATGTTAAACATAAAATGAATAAAATATGAGTATACGGATTGATGTTTGAGAAAGAGTAATGAAAGTAATAATCCGAATTTGGATTTTCTAGATCTAGAATCTGACTTGACACGGATGATTATTAGTCATTTTATTTACCTTCGCAGGCAACACGCAGGTAAATAACCTGATTATATTCTATCGGTATTGACAAGTAAATAGGTAGGTACCCGAAATACCGACAACTTGTAATTCCTAATGGTAATGAGTGTTATTCACACCAATACAACATTTTATAATACCTAGTGTTAAATTTTCAAATGTATTTTTTGGCTAAAAAACTATGTATTACTTAATGGAACTTAACATTTTTATAGAATATGAAACATCATACAACACACACATACATCATACATCATACATCTCCCAACGTCCATCCCTACATCGCGTTAAGAATCTCTACTAAAAACCTGTAACTTAATCCGTATTGCAATAATTTCCCCACTTCTACCGTACCTAACTAAATCCAAATTTTATTTGTTTGATATTAAATTAAATACTTACTCATTTATTTCAGACCAAAAAATCCATAATTTTGTTAGAAGGTTGATAGTAACAATATATTATACAATAACATACAATATTGTATTTTAATTTATCATTACCTGAAAAATACCCTAGACTTTCTTACTGACAGAAAACAAACAAAATGCAATAATGAAAACTTATTTAAAAATCAATGGATGCATTAATTATTATAATTTTTAGACGAAAGTTTGTTTTTATTATGAATTATTCAGAGAATCATCAAAATCGGGAGAAATTGACCACGTTACGTTAGATCGGGTGATGGGGTCGGAAATCGGTAGATCTCCCGTAAAATCGGGAGGTTCGGGAACACTGACTGTAAACGATAAACAGGGCTTTCTAAAGCTACTTCCCCCCCCCCCCCCCCAATATTCCAAATATTGTACGAGTTTACGAGTTATGGACTTTTTTCCTTTTTTTAAAGCATGTGAAAAACAGAATAAACTATAGAATGGTGAAAATAATATGACCAGAAATGAATTCGGTATCCCCGATTTATTCGTAAATGATTAGGCTGAGGGCACCCCCCTCCGCCCCCTTCCAAAACTTGCATCAAAAATATTGATGGTTCCACTAATCAATCTTTAGGTCCTAAAGGGTCCTAAGAACCAATCCTGCCGAAGGAAATCTTTGGTTCACGAAACGCCGTATTTTGACACGTGCGCCAGCGACTAATATACGCTAGAATCACATTTAGTTCAAAAAAGAAATAGGTGCATAATTTTACGGTCGGATCTCGGTCTAACACATTTAATTCAAAATCACAACGAGAATTTCATAACAAAATAATTTGATTGAAACAATAATTTATTTTGATAATTAAAATTTAATGTAATTGGCATTTTAAGTTTTGAGGCAAAAATTTTTTGTTATCATTCAACAATGAATGAAAGCGCTAACGTACTCAAGAAAGAATCAAGAAAGAAAGAAGAAGAAGAATAAAATCGACAAGAATCTTTCAAGAATCTTGTTTTGGTAGTAAATAGTTGAAAAAAAAAAACTATGAAACCATGATAAGTTGATTCTGCTCTCGATTCTAAACAAACTGCTTTCTAGTTTTGCGTTTATTCATTAAAACGTTGTATAACCAATTAATTTACTGAAATAACATACGAATCTGCTACTCTTCCACAGAATAGGTAATAGTAGACTCTACTTTAAAATATGACATAACTAAAAAAAACTACAGTATTTGAAATAAATTCTATTTTTTCTATTTCAGATCTTCAAAATGAATCTCTATCTCCTACTATTAATTTTGACACTCGTTAACGCAGGAGTCGAACCAGATACTAAATATGATGGAGTAATCATTAATGGCAAATACTATGACAAACAAATATTGAAAACCAATTTACGCTTTGCAAACAATCTAGTTGTAGACTACAATGCCAACGTAATGTACCTCAATTACTATAAAGGTCTGGACGTAAATTCAGCTCTTATTGATCTTAATACAAAAGAATTTAAAGATATCAACGATGTCCCGAGAGGAAATACACAAACTGTCGATCAGAATACCCGCGACGTGTATATAGGAGGATTCAATGGTATATACAAATATGATCCTAAAAACCATAAGTCCGAATTATATGCAGCAAAACACGCAGAGAAAGTATTCTTCAAAGATGTTTTGTATTTTTCTGAGTCGCCATATTATTTCATACATACTTACATCGACGGGAATAAAGAGAAGATCAAAGATTTGGAAGATATGAAAATTTTGGATTTCGTTATTGATGGCGAAAATGTAATATTTTACGAGAATTATACTGGAGTTTATGGTCAAAAGAAAGGCAGCAAAGACGTAGTAAAGTACACGAAGTATGCTAATGCGTTAGCAGTGGATGTACATGGAAATGCATACATGTGTGATGAAAGAGCTATTTATAAGTTTGATAAAAAGAGTTCGTCTTTAGAGAAAAGGATGTATCTTGATGATTGTCGTTGTTTCGCTTTCGATGGTAATGATAATGTGATATATGCTACTCACGACAGTTTAATTCGTTTGAAGAATAACAAAGATAAGACATTTTCGATATTTTCGCCATTCGTCGTATTAATATTAGGGCTGTCACACTTTGCGCTATAATGTACACTTTGTTGCCAGCTCTCGTAGTAAATAGCAGCAAATAACCAATAAAAAATACTGAAAAAAGTTAATTGTTTTTTATTTTATTATAATCTCTACTACCTTTGCAAGAACTTCTTAAGTAATTAAAAATAGACAAGGATGCATGTATACATTGTATGTATTTGCATCCTTTTCTATCTATACTCAAGAAGAGATCTCCACTTGAGTGTCGTTCTGTAATACCGGTCTTAATCACGCATAAGGCAAGACCATCTTTTTTTGCACAGCGCACTTGTCTTGTAAACGTGTTCTATGCTCGTTTACTGCACTGTGGTTCCGCAGACCCTTCCCCAGTTGGTTAGGACATTGCAGGCTGAATCGCCTTATTGTCCGAAAAGAAAAATGATTCCGTGCTTCGGATGGCTTGTTAAGCCGTAGGTCCCGTCTACTATCTCTGATGGTAGTAGTCGTTACATAAAAACTACGTCAGAGGCCGTAAGGCGGTCTGAAAAAACTCTGACACCAGAGCTCTGCCCACACGATAAGAAGATTCAAATGTATATGTAGACTCACTAGGGAGATTTATCTATTTAATTTGATTGGAACTGTCGAGCGAGGGCGTCCGAGGAGAACTTACCACGACCAAATATATGGTCTTCTACGAAAAGGACAAATGTGACATCTACCGACGGAAATGCGTGAAGTGATATATGAAAGTGGATGAGGCGAGAGAAGTATCTCTGCCAACCCCTGTGGGTTATTAGCGTGAGTACATACAGGGTGAAATTGATATCATTAGCATCCTTTTAAACTAAGAGTCTACACATCAAACTGAACAACTTTCACTATGGGAGCAAACTGATCGGAGCAACTAAAAAATAATAATAATAATAAAATAATAAATATCTTGGACAATGTCACACAAATTATCTAGCCACATTTAAAGATCAGCTGTTCCATAATAAACTTCAATGCCTACTCGACTCAAATCTATGCAACACCTGATTTTTTTTTTGCTCCAATCGGCTTCCTCCCATAGTAAGAGTTTTTCAGTTGGATGGGTAGACTCTTAGTTTAAAAGGATGCCAATGATATTAATTTGTATAATAATATCTGTATGTATAATACTTTAATTTCTTATCCACAATTTCAAGGTTTTATCATCATGAGAGGATCAAAATGTTATCACTTTATTACTAATTTTAATTTTAAAGTATGTTTTTTTACACTTCTATCTGCGCAATAAATCTCAATTATTAATATTATTATACAGGGTGAAATTTTCAAGGTGTGTTTTATTTAAAGAGGTGGTTCAGACTATCAAACTGAACAACTTTCGATACGGAGCAAAATTCGAAATCGCAAAAAAAAATTGCTGTTTCATCTAAAACTTCAGTAAGGACTCGACTCAAATGGGATAGATGGGACAGCGAACATATTTTTTTGACGTTAACTCCGTAGTGAAAATTGTTTTGTTTGATAGTTTAAACTACCCAATCTACCTAATCTGGTCCAACATAAATTACATCTTGAAAGTTACAGCATGTAATACATAATAATTATTGCACAAATAGAAGTATAAATAAACATACTTAAATAATATAAAATTAATGTTGAGTACAATCACCCATTAAAGTAATGTAATGCAACTAGGCTGTCTACCCTAACACCATGTATATAATATTATCCAGGATGCCTGTTTGTTCGTTCTCCAGGATGCGATACGTTGTTGAGGAAAATGACATGATAGTTTAATGATAAGATTATTTTTACGCTAAAAAAAACTCCATAAAATAACATAAATAACAACGAAATTGGTAAGGTAAGCTTTGTACTGCATACATAACAACGGAACATCGACGGACGGGTGCAGTGAGAGCAATGTAAAATTGACTCTGATGTAGGCATATTATAATTAAAAAACTAAAAAAAATCCTTATAGATATTATAATGACGTCTATGACATTGAAATACGACCACAAATTGAGTATTGAGATAATCTGTTGTTTAAAAAAACAGGCCGTCAAATGAGATAACCTAGCTCAAAATGGACAGAGAGAACTGTAGAGTAGCGTATTATAATAATGTACAAACAGTCAAATAATAACACCGCAGTATTAATTTGAAACGAAGCAGCTACCATAGAACCCTAATTAATTGTTTCAAAGAAGGTTGATATGATTGTGAGAAAGTGGGGCTAAGAGGGGCTACACTGCAATTTAAGAACATTAACACACAACGTATGGTTTGTTAATATTGAAAGTAATAAAAAATGAAAGATCAAAGAAAACAGGCGTAACGAAATCAATACCCCAAGGAAGCGTGCTGCGGTGTATATTGTTTCTGATCTACAATAAACGATTTACCTAAGATAGTGGGCATTCCAGGTACTCTTATTGCAGACGAAATCTACTTAGTTCTTCCTTGCCAGAATAATCCACGGTTAAATATATTATAACATTCCAACATTTCAAAAATTACGTAGACTGGTTATCTGACAACAATTAAGAAATGAATTTCATCAATACAAATTAATGCTGTAGCACTAACAGTGTCGGAAAAACCAAATAAAAAATTGAGGGCGCTAACGTTGGTGCGCTGAAATTTCGTTAAGTAAGAAAAACATTTTATTAATAGTTTGCCTACTTATTCGTGTCTAATGACTACGGAATCCTATTTTGGGCGAGTTCGACACGCTCTTGGCCGAGTTTTCACAAATAAGCGAGTAATAGCCTGTAGGAGCCCACCCCACTGCAGGACTAAGATCTCCTTTACACGAATAAAGAAAATCACGAAATCATATTAAATATTGTCCGATTCTCTTCAGTACGTTGATTTTCGGTAAGAAAACGTGTGAATTTGTATTACCTAAAACCACTCCATGGTCTTCTGTAGTCTGTGAGAGATAAATCAAAATAGTAATCTATAAAACACTGTGGTGTGGTGTGATTGCGACATTCGTTGTTAAGTGTAAGATCAATAACCATTTAGGCGAGCTCATAATAAGGTAAGATTTTAATTACTAATGGACAATTCAGCCAAAAATCAGTAGCAAAACACAATTGTGTGACAGCTATTTTCATCGAATATGATCTCATCACCTATATATTTTTTGACCATCTTTGGTTTGATTGAACTGATATGATAGTGTCGTCATTTCGATTGCTGTCAGTATCATAATATTATACGGTTATTGTGAATTTGTTTAAATAGAAACCATGTATGATTAAAATGTATATAAGATTGAGTGGACTATCTAATGAGAAAGATAATAAGGTCCACACACTTAATTCATCTTAACCATCCTCATCATAAAGATGATCTTTATTCATTCTTTTTATTTTGTCTTTCTTGTATTAAGTAAGAATCATCTTTTCTCAAACCTCTATAGGTTACAACCAATAAACTTTTTTGTTAGTTGTATTTCAATCTACACGTAATGCTAAGTTTGATTGATGTACGGTCTCTGACCGAAATAACATACGAATCCGCCACTGTTCTTTAAAATATGACATAACAAAAAAACGATGGTATTTATATGTACATATACTCACGTCTGTGTCCCATTGGGGTAGGCAGAGACAATGGATCGCTATCGGCTACGATCCTGACATACGTCTATGGCCTCTTCCACAGTCATAACTCATAAGTCATTTCATATACGCTCGTTTGTTTCGGGTACATTTGATCTGATTCTTCTTAAGTACGCTGCCACTTTGTTCTGCGTACATCTAGGGCGACCCCTTGCGATTGTTCCATTCACACTCGCTTCATATATTTCATACGTCGGTCTACTATCACTCATCCTTTCCACTTGACCAAACCATCTCATTATTACCTTTTCAATCATTGTCACTATAATTATATCGTCTTATAATCCAAATCTTCCTCTTTTTTTTTCTATTTATTTTACAAAGAAAAAGTTACATATTTGTTTTCCTACTTAAGCTTTCCTACAGCAAACCTTACTAGGTTTAATCGCAGGGAGCGAGTCGCTTTATAGCGTATTAGGTTTTACAAATATACAAATTATACAATAAAAGACCTTAGAGTACACTAGCAAAATGTGTATGATATGTAAAAGATTGCGAGTATATGTTAAATTGCTCCCGGTCCCATCCCATCTTATTACACTGTTTTGTATTCTGTCATTTAGAGTCATACCACACGCACGGCGTAAAGAACGCATTTCGATATCATTTATTCTATATTCATTCCTCTTCTGCCATACCCAACATTCGCTGCCATACATCAAAGTTAATGCCATCACACCGTTATGAACTGCCAAACGGTTTTTATATATAAATTATATTTTTCTATTTCAGATCTTCAAAATGAATCTCTATCTCCTACTAGTAACACTGACGCTCGTTAACGCAGGAGTCGTACCAGATACTAAATGTAATGGAGTTACCTTCGATGGCAAATACTATGACAAAGAAATATTAAAAACCAATTTAAGCTTTCCATCCGATCTGGTTGTAGACTACAATGCCAACATAATGTACTTCAGGTATTTGAATGATATTGTAAATTCAGCTCTTATTGATCTTAATACTAAAGAGTTTAAAGACATCAATGATGTCCCGAGCGGATTCACACAAACTGTTGATCAGAATACTCATGACATTTATATAGGAGGAAACAATGGTATATACAAATATGATCACAAAAATCATAAGTCCGAATTATATGCAGCAGAAGGCAAAAATATATGGCATGTATTCTTCAAAGATGTTTTATATTTTTCTGAGTTTTCATCAAAGTTTATGTACACTTACATTGATGGGAATATAGAGAAGAGCAAAGATTTGGAAGATATTCAAACTAGTCGATTCGTTATTGATGGTGAAGATGTGATGTTTTACTCTAATGATACTGGATTTTATAGTCAAAAGAAAGGTAGCAAAGACGCAGTATTGTACAGCGATAAGATGTCTATTAGTGAGTTAACAGTCGACTTACATGGAAATGCATACATATGTGATCCAGAAGCTATTTATAAGATTGATAAAAAGAGTTCGTCTTTAAAGAAAATGATGGATACTGATCAATGTAATGGTTTAGCTTTCGATAGTAATGATAATGTGATATATGCTACTTTCGACAGCTTAATTTATTTGAAGAATAATAAAGATAAGACTTGTTAGATATTTTCGCCATCCGTTGTGTTAATATTAAGGCTGTCACACTTGGGGCTATAATGTGCACTGTGTTGCCAGCTTTCAGAATAAAAAGCAGCAAATCACCAATAAAAAAATTGTAAAAAAAAGTTAATTGTTTTTTATTTAATTGCAATCTCTACTACCTCTGCAAGAACGTCAAAATCACGCATACCGTCTTTTTTGCACTGTGCACTTGTCTTGTAAACGCGTTTTATACTCTTTTACACTGCACTGTGGTTCTGCAGACCCTACAGTTTAATACCTTCCTTGAGCTTTTACTATAAGAGGATAAAATTTGGAGCGCGCTTCATACAATTGAATTCTCGATATTAACCAACTAAAGTCCATGTTTTTCAGAAACAATCTAGAATCTAATCTCTATGCTTGTATGTCGTCTCATTAAAGTGTATATTTAAAGGTCTAGTTTCTCAAAAATGCCCATAAAAATCTAGGATTAACCTAGCATTAAAAATGTATATTTGAACGAAAATCGGAAAACATACGAGCATAGAGTTTTGAGATTGTTTTTGAAAAATTTCATTGACTTTAATTTGGTCAGTATTGTCAATATAACCAGAATTCGTTTGTATTTAGCGCGCTCCGAATGATATCTCCTTAAATTTATCACAGTTCACGCCATAACGTGAAGCTATAGAAATGCATGCGTGCTAAAACTACTCGCGATTTCTAAGAATTACTTTGAATTAACAATAGAATTTTGGTAAAATACAACATTCACAGAATATCTTAATTTCAAAGAAAATATATAAGACAGTAAGCATATTTTCAGTACTTAAATATGCCATTGAAATTCCACGCCACCTTAAATAATTTTTCAAATAATTCACTTTGAAAACGTAGTCATTTGATACGAAGTTAGGTATGGCGACAGGTCAGGTTACCCTGTTTGGACTTTGAACTATTAGAAGTTGAACGCTGCGAATCTTGCGAGAGGGTGCGGTATGTTGTTGTTGTTTCGTCTCACAGCACGCTGCGCCCGCGCCTGCAGCCGCGTCTATGCAGGCTCTCTACCGCACTATTTTGTGTTTTGTACGTAGTGTAGGTTGCGTAACCTGATGTGTCGCCGTGTGTACTTGGGAAAATTAAAATCCCATCAAAAACATTTCATGTAAGAAGTTTCCAAGACTCCTAACCCTTTTACTTTTAAAAAGTTTTGAGATCTCATTTTAAGCCAAGTCTTGAGTAAGTGTTCAGCTCGGTCTAATAAAGATAGGGCTTGGCCGATATCGTCGTCCCGTGTAGAGTCAATCTAAATGACAAAATAAGGACCAACATGAGCATTGGTCAGAGCTTCTCTACCACGCACAGCTCTGGCGGTAAGCCAGTTTTAGGCTTGGTCGTCATCCTCGTCTCATGTAGAACTAATCTCAAAGGAAGTCTACATATACGTCAAATTAATAATGTTATAATATAAGGCTTGGCAGTTTCACGGGGGCTGTGGCAAATAGTATTCGTAGCATTTTTCACAATTCAGCTATTCTGAACAATATGCTTATTTGCCATAGTCCCGTGTTACTGTCAGTGTCATTTGACATCCTGTCATCCTATTGTCAAACTGACATATGTTGCGTTCCGTTTCACTTTGTAAAGTTGCATGGCCTGGATACTCGCTAGTATGAGAAAATTGTTTTATTTTTCCTTCAGCAGTAAACGATAATTTTTTTTTAATTTTTCTCTCAAGGCCATGATATAATAAATACATCACATAACATAGCATAGAAAGTAGGTACCATAGGTAGCCTAAGCACTTTAAATATAGCAGACGGACGAGGGTAATCTATTTTCTATGCAATGTATAGCTTCTTAGCGTTAAGGGGAGATAACCCAGTAATATTAAGGGAAGATAACCCAGTAGTAATAATTTTCAATATATTTGGTAAAGGGCCAACAACACTTATCATATAGTTTAATTTCTTAAGAGGGAAGATGTTACAATATGTTCACTCACTCTCTCACTCATCCATTCATCTCTGGACTGGCTGCACCTTTGTAATCGATATTGATAAGTGAAACATACAAGTAGTTTACCAACTGAAGACTTTCATTATCACCGACCCGAAGTTTCGAGGGGGGTTTGGGGGACATATGGAAACTAACGCCGAAAGCCATGATCTGGCTCCAAAATTTAGATATAGATTTATACTTTGTTGATTTTTTTGTGTGTAAATTCTTTGTTTTGTATTTTGTTCTTTTTGATTGGAGGAAATAAAAGCCATACGCAAATAATAATCACCGACCTCACGACCTAACAACCTTATCACTAATTTAAATTTTATAGTTAAGGCGGTTGCAGAGGGGTCAATTTTATACAAAACTTTGACGCACAATACGCGTAGACGGTATTAATATAAGTAACTTTGTATGTATGGAAAAATAGTTTAGAATAAAATATTACTTTTATTAATTCCGTCTACGAATATTGTGCGTCAAACGTTTGTATGGACTGAAACCACCTTAAGTATGTTTTTTTACACTTCTGTCTGCGCAATAAATATAAATTATACAGGGTGTAACTTTCAAGGTGTGCTTCATGTAAAGAGGTGTGAACCACCTCTTTAAATACCTCTATGACTATGAAACTGATCAACTTTCAATACAGAGCCAACTTCGAAATCGCAAAAAAAAAAATTGCTGTTTCACACAAAACTTTAGTAATGACCCAATTGAAATGTATGGGACAGCGGACTTTATTTGAAAATATACTATTTAAAAAACAGGCCGTCAAATGAGATAACGTAGCGTATACTCAAAGTGGACAGAGAGAACTGTAGAGTAGCCATTTATTATTATAATAATGTACAAACAGTCAAATTATAACCACGCAGTATGAATTTGAAACATAGCAACCGTTAGAACCTTGTCACGTCAAACTATTTACATATTATTGTTTCATAGAAAGTTAACGAATTAAATACATGTGATTATGAAAAGGTTCTAAAAGGGGCTACACTTCAATTTAAGAAAATAAACACACAACGTTATTAACGTCTTTTATTATTATTATTATATACTTATATATACTTATGATTTTTGTTATCATCGAAAGTAATAAAGATTAAAGAAACCAGGCGTAACGAAATCAATAACCCAAGGAAGCGTGCTGGGGTGTATACTGTTTCTGATCTACAATAAACGATTATTTAAGAAAGTGGGCATTCCATGCACTCCTATTGCAGACGACATCTCCTTAGTTCTTCCTTGCCAGAGTAATCAACGGTTAAATATAAGTACCTATTATAACTTTCCAACATTTCAAAAATGACGTAGACTGGTTATCTGACAACAATTTAGAAATAAATGCATGCCTTACGAAACGTGTTGTGGATAATTTCCTATGTACCCATTTTCGCAATAAATATTTATGGTACGGCAGGTGAGAAGGGTTTGAATCATGTCATGTCCAGGGCCAAAACTGAATAGCTGAGGGCCTAGCGGGTCATGAGACATTACCGAAAAAGTATCTGAGAAGTTTCAGATAGGAGCCCCGTGCACAGGGGGTCATTTTCAGACAAATTTCAGACATCGAAGTTTTTCCAAGAAACGTGATGTTCAGCGCCAGCAAATTTCATTCCATCGTATAGGGCTTGACGAATAACGATATTTAAATGCAAATCTGATGATCAAAACGTGGGCTTTCCCTTAATCTGACGACTCCGAAAAATACGATTACATTCCATTCTTAACGCGATGGTCATATTCAGGGCAAAAATGGAATAGCTGAGGGCCTAGCGGGTCATGAGACATTACCGAAAAAGTATATGAGAAGTTTCAGATCGGAGCCCCGTGCACAGGGGGTCATTTTCAGACTAATTTCAGACATCGAAATTTTTTCCAAGAAACGTGATGTTCAGCGCCAGGAAATTTCATTCCATCGTATAGGGCTTGACGAATAACGATATTTAAATGCAAATCCGTCAGATATTTATATATTTATTATGAGGACATGTAACGCTTAAAACGGAGAATAACTTTATTCGCCCTTATTGAACCATCGCGTTAAAAATGGTCCAAATACTATTTTCCGGAGTTGTCAGATTCAGCTAAAGCCCACATTTTTATCGTCAGATTTGCATTTAAATATCATTATTCGTTAAGCCCTATACGATGGAATGAAATTTGCTGGCGCATTTCTTGGAAAAAAAATCGATGTCTGAAATTTGTCTGAAAATGACCCCCTGTGCACGGGGCTCCTATCTGAAACTTCTCAGATACTTTTTCGGTAATGTCTCATGACCCGCTAGGCCCTCAGCTATTCAGTTTTGGCCCTGGACATGACATGATTCAAACCCTTCTCACCTGCCGTACCATTAGAAATGAATTTCATCAAAACAAATTAATGCTATAGCACAAACCGTGTCGGAAAAACAAAATAATAACGGATTTTTACGTTTGTAACTAGAGGGCGCTAACGTAGGCGCGCTGAAATAACAATTTATTAATAGTCTACTTATTCGAGTCTAATGACTACAAAACTCTACCATGAACGAGTCCGACACGAGCCGAGTTTTCACAAATAAGTAAGTTGAAGCCTGTAGTAGTGAGTAGTGGGATCTCCACTGCTGGGCAAAGGTCTTCTCTCACGAATATCGAAATCACATTTAATATTGTCAGATTTTGTTCAATACGTTGATGTATATGTAAACGTGTGATTCTGTATTAACACCACTCCATGGTTTTCAGTAGTCTGTGAGAGATAAAACAAATTTTTAATCAATAAAACGTTGTGGTGTGGTGTGATTGTAACATTCGTTGTTTAAGTGTAAGAGTGTTAGGCGAGCTGATAACAAGGTAAGATTATATTTATTTCAGTAGAAAACTACTTAAATTATATTGAGATCTCAGCATATTATATTTAAGAAATTTAATCGATTTTTGTTTTCACCATTACGTTGACAGTCTTTCTGGAACATTATATAATTTAAAAAATAAAATAAAAAAACCTAAGTTTTATTTTAATAAAACTAATAATTGCATACCCGCTTTCTAGTTACTAGGAAACGGGTATACAATATACAGGGTGAAATTAATATCATTAGCATCCTTTTAAACTAAGAGTCTACCCATCAAACTGAACAACTTTTACTAGGGGAGCAAACTGATCGGAGCAACTAAAAAATCTGCTGTTCCATACTAAACTGCAATGTCTACTCGACTCAAATGTATGCAATAGCTGATTTTTTTTTGCTCCGATTGGTTTGCTCCCATAGTAGATGTTGTTCAGTTTGATGGGTAGACTCTTAGTTTAAAAGGATGCCAATGATATCAATTTCACCCTGTATATGATAATATATAACCTATTCTGTGTCTCAGTATAGGACATACTACACAGAATAGGTAAGCTCGGCCTGCGGCTCGCTCGGCGGCAGACTGACCCCGGAGACCAGGTCCACCAGGCTTCCAGGGGGGACGCTTCGGAGCTTCGCTCCTACGCGTAGCTCGGCCTTCGGCCTCGCGCTCGGCTCGGCCTGCGGCCTCGCAAAAATTACAATAGTTCTACATATCTGGGAAACGGGTCTGATGTTGACGTAACGGACTTAAATGATACGTCAAACAGATAGTAAATATTTGCAGAAATTAAAAAAAAAATCAAAATTCATTCATTCATTCATTCATTATTTCAACCTTAATTATTATACTGTATTTCTTCATTGCAACAAACATAAAAAAATCGTAACTTCGCCATAAACTTTCACATTAATAAATCTTAAATACTTTATTGTACATACGGCGACAGATCAACCTACCCATAGTTCGACCTTATGTCCATGAACATAGAGTTCAACTATGGGTAGGTTTGCAAGGAGGAGATGGAAACTCCTCTGCACCTCCTATGTGATTGTGGCCCCCTGATGTACAAACGCAGCACTCATCTGGGTAGGCAGGTGCTGACACCAGATGAGATACAAACTATCCCGATCAAGAATCTACTGCGATTTCTGGCCGCAGTGGGGATTGGTAAGGAACTATAAAAAGGGCGATCACAAAGGACCAGCGATGGTCTACGTGGCACAGGCTTAGCAAGCCTGTCAAGGCCCAAAACCACAGATAATAATAATGGGTAGGTTGATCTGTCGCCGTGTGTACACACAAAAAGAATAAATTTGGAGCGAGCGAAACATAAAAATAATAAATTTGAAGCGAGCGAAGCGGGTTCAAAACTTTTCAGCACTATCTTCGCCTGAATTCCGTTTTTTTTTTTGTAGTTCAGATCGTGGATCCATATTGGTGTTCGTAACAATGACTTAAGACTATGTTCTGACAAATTTTTTACATTTATTTAATATTAACAAAAGGGGGCCTAGAGCCCTTATGTAGGCTATTCCAGTGCCCAATGATGGGACACTGGAGCCGCTCTGCAATGGGCTCGAGGAGGGTGTTGGTGCTGCCACGTACCCGGCGGCACGTTTGCGTATGATGGCTGCAAAGCTATCTACTCGCGCCGCCGCAAATGCAGTGTTATAATGCATGAATGCAGTGTTATAAATATCATTGAGCGTGCGAAGTGAGCTTCAAATTTTTTGCACTGTGATTATCTTGTGGCCAAAACTGTGGCTTTTAATGGTCCTATAGCTAAATATTTTTCATGAGTTGGAAGAAAGTTGCATTCTTATTCTTAGCATAAAGCTATGAGGTGCGAGGCCTCTGGTCCGAGAGGCCGTAGGCGGTCGCCCACACCGCCCACTCCTTACGCCGCTTCTGAGTCTAGGTTACATGAGAAAGTTCCACATCTAGGTACAAAAGTGTGAATTGAAAAGTGTTACAACCAATTAACTTTTTGTTAGTTTAATTTTACTCTACACGTAATGCTAAGTTTCGTTAATGTACGCTCCCTGTAAGAGACCGAAATTAAATACGAATCCGCTAATCTTCTTTAAAATATGAAATAAAAATAAAACGATGGTATTTGAAACAAATTCAATTTTTTCTATTTCAGATCTTCGAAATGAATCTATATCTCCTGCTAGTAATATTGACACTCGTAAACGCAGAAGTCGTACCAGATACTGAATGTGAAGGAGTTATCATCGATGGCAAATGCTATGATAAGGAAATATTGAAAACTGATTTAGAATTTCCATACCGTCTAGCTGTAGACTACAATGCCAACATACTGTACTTCAGTTACTATAAAGGTAACAACATAAATTCAGCTCTTATTGATCTTAATACTAAAGAATTTAAAGACATCAATGATGTCCCGGGTGGAAAAACACAAACTGTAGATCAGAATACCCACGAAGTTTATGTAGGTGGGGACTATGGTATATACAAATATGATCCTAAAAACCATAAGTCCAAATTATATGTAGCAAAAGAAATAGGGGATATATTCTTCAAAGATGTTTTGTATTTTCAAGAGGCGCCACATTATTTCTTGCATACTTACATCGATGGGAATATAGAGAAGAGCAAAGATTTGGAAAATATCAGAGTTACAAAATTCGTTATTGATGGTGAAGATGAATTTTTTTACGTGAATTATGATGCTACCGGACTTTATGGTCTAAAGAAAGGCAGCAAAGACGCAGTGAAGTACAAGGCGTATGTTAATGCGTTAGCAGTTGACGTACATGGAAATGCATACATGTGTGATGAAAAAGCTATTTATAAGATTGATAAAAAGAGTTCGTCTTTAGAGAAAAAGATGGACGCTGAAAAGTGTAGTGCTTTAGCTTTTGATAGAGATGATAATGTGATATATGCTACTTACCGCGATATAATTTATTTGAAGAATAACAAAGATAAGACATGTTCGATATTTTCGCAATTCGTCGTATTTATGTTAGGGCTGTCACACTTGGCGCTGTTGGCGCTCTAATGTACACTATGTTGCCAGCTTTCGTAGTAAAAAGTAGCAAAGTACCAATTAAAAAATACTGAAAAAAGTAAATTGTTTTCTATTTTATTACAATCTCTACTACCTTTGCAAGAACGTCTAAATCAAGCATAAGGCAAAGCCGTCTTTTTTTGCACTGTGCACTTGCCTTATAAACGCGGTCTATGCTCGTTTACTGCACTGTGGTTCCGCAGACCCTGCAGCTTGTTACCCTGCTCCAAAAAGTGTTTTATTACCATAAGAGGATACAATTCAGAGCGCGCTCCATACAAACGAATTGGTTATATTTTCGATATCTACTAACAAATTAAAGTCAATGATATTTTTCAGAAACAATCTAGATGTCTATGTTTGTATGTTTTTCTGATTTTCATTAAAGTGTATTGTTTCAAAGTTATAGTGTCTCAAAGATTTCCATACAAATCCGAAATTAATCCTAGCATTGAAAATGTATTTGAACGAAAATGGGATAACATACAAGCATAGAGATTAGTTTTGAGATAGTTTTTGAAACATTGACTTATTGGTTAGTTTTGAAAATATAACCAGACTTCGTTTGTATTTAGCGCGCTCCGAATTATACAGGATGTTCGTCCCATCGATGAACAAAATAAAATGGTAGATAGGCGAGGCCACAACAAAAAAAACACGCACACACGGAGGATAAAACACGCGCGTACTAGGTTGAAATTGCATCTCCCTCTTGCGCAGTGAATTCTAATTGCCATCTCTTTCTTACATTGGGTTCTAACGAACCTAGGACTTGAAATAAAAAATAAAATCTTTATAATTCTAATAAAAAATAAATCATAATTACAAATCTTGCTCAAAATGTGCTCCCTAACCCTAATAGCAATGTTTAGCAAGATCTGTAATTTTGAATTATTTTTTAAGATTTTTTTTTTTTCAAATCCTAGGTCGGTTAGAAACCAATGTAAGAAAGAGATGGCAATCAAAGTTCACTGCGCAAGAGGGAGATGCAATTTCAACCTAGTACGTTTTATCTTGCATATCGAATATCGGCCGAACGCGCCCCGATACGCGAAATTATTAAATAAACTAAGTTAGAGATCGCGATTGTAATACTTAAGGGGGTGCTTCAGACCATCAATCTGAACAACTTTCACTATGGAGCCAACGACGAGAAAAAATAAAGAAAATCTGCCGTCCCATACATTTGAGTCGCGACGGTACTGCAGTTTTTTATGAAAAAGCATTTTTTTTTCACGATTTTGATATTGGCTCCATAGTGAAAGTTGTTCAGTTTGATGGTCTGAAGCACCCCCTTAAGTATTACTAGGGTGTTTTGTTACACCCTGTATAGTTTCGAAAATAATTCACATTGAAAACGTTAACTGATACGAAGATAGATAAGGTAAATAAAAATCTTTGCAATTGTAACAAAGTTATTCAATGTCTCTAACAAAGTTAAATATTAAGATATTAAATACTAGAGGTGTCTCGTGGTCTCGTTACACCATCGATGTTAAAAGATGTTAGATGGAGGCTACAGAAAGTTAACGGTATATTACCGTTGGCGCGCTCCATACAAACGTAGTCTGGTGATATTTTCAATACTATCCAATTAAAGTCAATAAAATTTTTCAGAAACGATCTAGAAACTAATTGCTATGTTCATATAAAGTCAGATTTTCGTTAAAATTTATAGTTTTAAAGTTACAGTGCTTCAAAGATTTCCATACAAATCATAAATTAATCCTAGCATTAAAACTATAAATTTTAACGAAAATCTGACTTCATACGAACATAGAGATTACTTTCTAGATTGTTTCTGAAAGATTTCATTGACTTTAATTGGATAGTATTGAAAATATCACCAGACTACGTTTGTATGGAGCGCGCCAACGGTAATATCCAAATGAGAGAACCATAGAGGATCCTGGTCAGATTTGGTTGGCGGCAGTGTTGCCAATGCTACGGCAATTACCGTGTTCTACGGCTTTCAGGCCAAAAAATTACAAAATCCACGGCCTACGGCTGCAACCCAGTGGCCGTAGAAGATTCTACGGCTTTTCGAAAATTCTACGGTAATTGACTAATTTATGTATAAAAAATTCACTTTTAGAGTATTAGACTGTTATAAATAAGTATATGTTCGACTGTGCAGGTACTGTGTCCAATTCCGAATCCGAATGCCAACATTGCAACTAATATGTTGGCTGGTTTTTGTTCCTCTTTCTTGCTCTGTGAGCAAAAAACAGATGAGATGTAATTGTTTTCCACACAAATAGATAAAATTTGCAAACGTTTAATTAACGTTAAAAACCTTAAAACAGCACCATTTGGCAAATATTGAAAAGTGTTTCCTTTTTTAGGCAGTGACACGGCCCACCGTTAGACTTTTTCCATATAAACACGGCTTTTTCACCTAATGTACACGGCCGCCTAAAAATTTGCATTGGCAACACTGGTTGGCGGTGAAAAAAATCCAAAATTGCGATATCCAAGATGACTGCCATGGATATTTCAAACGCTAACACAGCTTTTAACGGTTCCCCGAACCGACTGAAAATTTGTATCTGGGGGTTTTCGGTTTCGCTTATAAAGAATATGAAATCGTTTTGATTTTATCTTCAACTTTCATGAGGGTCGCCATACAAATATCAATAATATAATTTTAGTAATGCTGTTACTTTCTCGGCCCTGTAGCCCTCAAAGGTTAAGTCCTATGAGAAAAATGCATAACACTAGTTTTGTAGGAAATTAAGTCAGGTTTAATTTGTCTATACAAAAAATTTCAATACGACTTACAGATTTTGAGAAATATTCGAAAAACTGAAAAAAGTCACCATTCAACCATCACCAGGACTTTTTTTTTCTTCAATCTTACGTACCAAAGGAACGTTTAAAAAAAGTTCTAAAACTCCGGAAATTATTTTCTCCAAAATGGCACTTTTCAGCTGAATTTTACTGGGTTATTATATTATCTTGGAGAGTTTTGATGATATAATATTTAAAAAAAAACTCTTAACACGCGTATTTACGAGAGCGAGATAAGGTGCAAAAAGAATTATTCGAGAAAGTCAAAAAAGAAAAAAGTTATGGCCGAAATTGTGAAAAAAAAAACAATTTATTCAGAATTTTTGACTTTGGCGCCTGATATTTTAGAAACGAAGAATGATATCAAAAATTTGAGGAAAGTTCCTCTGGACAATTTAGTCAGCTAAAATTTGAGCCTAAAACAAAGACGATCGGGTTAAAGGTTTGCCCTGTAGCCTAACCTTTTGAGACAATATTTTTTCGAATTCCGTAGATTCATTTCCAATGTGCTCGATAGTCGTGTGAGGCACGACATCTGTGAATTTTTCTCCGTGTCCCAAAATATTCATTACAAGAACGATATTTTACACAGATCAGTCGTTTTAGCTCTATCTACTGAGTGTTAACATCGATGTATCTGACACTGGGTTTCTTTACTCAGATCTTCACGATTCGTTAGTTGTCGCCCTTGTGGCCGCGAAGAGAATATATTATATTATCATACTGAGAGCAGTAGAACAAGTTCTGAATCGATAGTTTTTTTTTTACATGAAAACTAAAAAGTTAAAAAATAATATTGCAGCCGATGACTTTTTCGTTCGCATCATAAGAACATTAAATTGTTTTATAATCGAAGTCGCTGTCAAGCCGAGCCGGTACGATTCGCAACAGGGCTTGCATTAGTTTTTTGGCTTGGCTTGACACCGACTTCGATAAAACAATTTAATGTTCTTATGATGCGAACGAAAAAGTCATCGACTACAATATTATTTTTTAACTTTTTAGTTTTTTTGAAGGCGGTTTTAATTGTTTTTTGTTAAAATTTTGTTTATTTCTCAATTTTCAGTGGTGAATTCATTAGTTCCACTAAGATATTAGTTATACACGCAAAGGGTACATCGATGTGAAGCGAATTTTTCAATCGCCGATGATTTGCCGTCAACTTTTGAGGAGTTCTATTGTGTAGCTCCGGGATGCATCTTCAAATCCTGATTTTCTTATCATGGTACTACCGTGGGGATATCTCCTTTCCAACAAAAAAAGAATTATCAAAATCCGTTCATAAACGACGAAGTTATCTGCGAACAAACAATATATATATATACGGTCAAATTGAGTAACCTCCTCCTTTTTTGAAGTCGGTTAAAAAACCAAATAATGGATACGAAATTTTATTTTTTATTTAATGAACGTGTCCGACATGCTCTTGGCCGGTTTTTTATTCACACAAAGTAAAAAAAGCCATAGTCTCAAATATACAATTATTTTGGTTTATTTTTTTGTACCGTACATGTTAGTAATTTAAAAGAAAAAAAATATAAACCGACTTCAAAAGTAAAAAAAGTGAAAAATAATATTTCAGCCTATGACTTTTACGTTCGAATCTATAAGATTTTTTTTTCTAACCTATTTCATCCCTCTTCTGGGCAAATGCCTCCCCATTAATCTTCCAACCATCTCTATCCTTGGCAAGCTCTGGCCACTTGTCGTCAAAAGCATCCAAGAAAATTAATTTGTTTTATCGAAGTCGCTGTCAAGCCGGTACGATTCGCGACTGGGCTTGCAGTAATTTATTGGCTTGGCTTGACACCGACTCCAATAAAACAAATTAATTTTCTTGGATGCTTTTGACGACAAGTGGCCAGAGCTTGCCCAGGATAGAGATGGTTGGAAGATTAATGGGGAGGCATTTGCCCAGAAGAGGGATGAAATAGGTTAGAAAAAAAAAATCTTATAGATTCGAACGTAAAAGTCATAGGCTGAAATATTATTTTTCACTTTTTTTACTTTTGAAGTCGGTTTATATTTTTTTGTAAAAATTTAATTTTTATTTCATAATTTTCAGTGATTAAATATTATGTTAGTTCGACTCAGACATCAGTTATACACGCAAAGGGTACCTATATGTTAATTTGACTCAGATATCAGTTATACACGCAAAGGGTACATTGAAACGAAGCAAATCGTTCAATCGCAGACGATTTGCTGTCAACTTTTGAGGAGTTCTATTATGTAGCTCCACAATGTGTCATCAGATCATCACAAAATTAAAATGGGACCACCTACGGAGTAGTATAGCATTTCAAACAGAAAAAGAATTTTTTAAACTGGTCGGTGAACATACATAAAAAAATACATACAGCCGAACATAGAACCTCCTCCTTTTTTTTAAAGTCGGTTAAAAAAGATTCGACGTTTAATAAGTGGGCTTTATTGAATAAATTATTACAGACACACAGAATGGACGAAAGTAAGGGTTCCATGTTTGACTACGGAACCCTAAAAAAAGGACGAACATTACCGACCGCCATGTTCAACTGTCGTGTTTCAATGTTTGTAAGATCCATGGTTTCGGTATACCCATGCCACCTTCTTTGAAATTCTACCTATAGATATGATTTCAAACTTCTTGGTTATGACCATGTTATGACATTAAAGTTCGAATAAAATGTAGTCTTTGATCCGAATCAACAAACCAAAACGTCATCTGTATATAATATTTGTTTTTATTGTAGAAAGTTATGAATCAATTTCGATAAAATTTATGTCGGACCACCTCTGAAGTATGATCCACCACACAGAAAGAGAATCCTCACAACAAATAGAAAAAGAATCACTACAAGATCAATTCATAATTGACGAGTAATCAGGTCGCGTATATATATATGTTATTCTTGTAGAAAGTCATGAACCAGTTACGATAAAATTTATATGGGACCACCTCTGGAGTATGCTCTACCAAACAAACAAATAATCATCACAAGATTCATTCATAATTGACGAGATATCATGTCACAAACATACAAAAAAAAAAAAAAAAAAACATACGGGTCGAATTGAGAACCTCCTCCTTTTGTTGAAGTCGGTTAAAAATGTTTCGAATTGTTCTCTGCGTAGCAAATTCTCGTAGTCAATTTTTCGTAGCATAGATATGCTACGAAAAATTGACTACGAGAATTTGCTAGCCGTTTGCTTCGTAGTCTCGTAGCATGCGTAGTACTACACTTGTTTTTATTTGTGTATTTCAGATATGGAACTAAACAACTTTCAATGGAATACGGGTCGAACACAGATTCGAAAAATGACAAACGTTCTTGGGCCTTTCACACCAAAGTGCGGAATCAGCCGATTGAAAAAGAAGAAAAAGAAAAGAAAAAGAATTTTCGTTTTTCGTCCCATGTTCCTCAGGTAAAGTCATTTAGTTTCATTATCTGAATACACCCTTAAGGCGGTTGCAGAGGGGTCAATTGTATACAAAACTTTGACGCACAATACGCGTAGACGGTATTAACATAAGTAACTTTGTATATATGCAAAAATAGTTTAGAAAATCTAGATGTCGCGTATTAAAATAACAAAATAAGATTTTGTAAACTATTTTTCTATATACAAAACTAGCTGTTGCCCGCGACTTCGTACGCGTGGACTTAGGACTTGTTAATTTTTTTTTTGTGGCACTTACCTGTTTTTGTGACTACCTACCCCCCTCATCCCCTACTCAGCCATACGCACCCCCACCTACCCCCTACACACCCTACGCATACCTACTCACCCCCTACGCACCCCTACGCACCCCCTTCATACGCCCTACACACCCCTACGAACCTCCTTACGCACCCCGTACGCTCCCCCAGGCACCCCTACTTACCCCGTACCCACCCTCTACGCACCCCCAACGCACCCCCTTCGTACGCCCTACACACCCCTACGAACCCCCTTACGCACTCTATATGCTCCCCCAGGCACCCCTACTCACCCCGTACCCAGCCCCTACGCACCCCCAACGCACCCCCTACGCACCCCTAAGCCCCTTAGGGGATGAATTTTGAAAAATCCTTTCTTAGTGCACCCCTAGACTACACAAGGAACCTACGTGCCAAATTTGGAATCTCTAGACCCAGCGGTTTGGGCTGTGCGTTGATATGTCAGTCAGTCAGTCATTCATCAGTTTCTTCTTTTATATATTTAGATATTACTTTTATTTATTCCGTCTACGCGTATTGTGCGTCAAACGTTTGTATGGACTGAAACCACCTTAACGATTTTATGGTAAATAAAAATAGGGGTGTACAGGGCGTAAGGGTAAACAGTTGCATTACTTTTAAGGGTGACACCCATAATACTGAACAGCATTCCAAAAGAACAAAGAAAATTAACAATAATAATTTCGACTTTTCATACAATGTTCGACAAGTATTTAGTATAGAAAGTCCAAAAATTCTTTGTAAATTTCCTATACGTTTCTTAGGGAAAGTTGTTCAGTATAATGGGTAACTACGGAGCAGTTTTGTATGGTACAGCAGATTTTTATTCGCTTTTACTGAATCAGAAATCAGAAACAGAAATCATTTATTGTCACAAACTGGTTATAGGTCTTATCATAAAAATTTAGTTCACAGTTTTACCTATGTCAGGCATAGGTACAATATTATTTATAGATAGTTGAATCCAACAAACACAATTTACAAAACAAATTTTAAGTAGGTAGGCAGGCTCCATAGTGAAAGTTGTTCAGTTTGATAGTCTGAGTTCACCGTTTCAGTATTTGCTAGGCTGTCACTTACACCCTGTATTTGGCTCGAATAGTTTTGCAGTATGGAACATCTGTTTTTTTTTCGCGATTTCGATGTTGGTGCCATAAAGAAAGTTGTTCAGTTTGATGGTCTGATCATCCCCTCAAAAAGTGTTAATATATTAAGAAGGACCCTAGACGTCGGTCGTTAGCACAATAAAGACGACATTTGCCGACGTAACGACGTCGCGCAATCCGCGCCGGGTCTAATTGCAAGTGACGCTCTTTGCCATTGATCTTGTGTCATGTGTCGACACATCCAACTTAATATTATAAACGCGAAAGTTTGTAAGTATGGATGGATATTGGTTCCGCTTTCACGCAAAAACTGCAAAACGGATTTTGATAAAATTTGGCATACAGATAGACCATGGCCTGGATTAACATATAGGGTACTTTTTATCCGGGTAACGCAGACGAAGTCGCGGGCAACAGCTAGTCAATATTATAAACGCGAAAGTTTGTAAGTATGGATGTTTGTTCCGCTTTCACGCAAAAACTGCTGAACGGATTTTGATGAAATTTGGCATACAGATAGACCATGGCCTGGATTAACACATAGAGTACTTTTTATCCGGGTAACGCAGACGAAGTCGCGGGCAACAGCTAGTTTAACATAAACATAAACATTTATTTCAAGAAACACATACTTAATTTTCTATTAACACGTTCATGGACAGTGACCGCCCACAGTGATAGCCGTGATTACAATAGATAAAAAGTTCAATTGTGTCTCGTTCACCGCCCCGCAAAGTGTTAAGTTGCGACTGCCTATACAAAGTGCTAAGTGTAAAAAGTACAAGGTATAAAATTAAATAAGTTACATATTGAACGGGGTGTTTCAGAACATCAAACTGATTAACTTTCACTATGGGACCAAAATCAAAATCACGAAAAAAACTGGTGTTCCATAGACAACTTGAAATGCAGCTCAACCCAAACGTATATAATAGCTGTTTTTTTCACTCGTAACATTGCTCGATACGAACTATTGAAAGAATACCTAATTGGGTCTTTTTCGAGTCCACTTTGCGTGCGTTAATAAAATATCTGACGTTAGTTGATATTTTTATGTGTCGACCATAAAAATATTATACCTTACGGAATAGAGTAAGTGACATGAGTTGTCAAATGAAACCGTTTTTGGACGTTTTTTGGAGTCCTCGGCAGGGTAAAAATTCGATGTCTGTGTATTAATTCTCAATCTAACGTGAAATGGTGAATAATTTAATGAAACAGTGTTAGTATATTTTACAAAATTATCTACGATTTCACTTTAGGTTCACGATTATTGACAGAAACTGAATTTTTACCAGGACTCCAAATCCCCAAAAACGGTTCTATTGCCTCGCGTCACGTATCTCTTTCTATTATACAGGCATGCCGCTAGGTACATCTCACTCTCTCAGCTGTCACCGTCTCTCTTACGTAGTATAATACCTTTATGGTGTCGACACACCAATGGAGAGCGACACGTCGGAGGCTCTTACAGAACACGTAAGAACACACTCGACGCAGAGTGTTTGAGCGTCACGTCACCGCGAGACGAGTGTGGGCACGCACGCACACACACGCGTGTATAATGACGTCACGCGCGGGGGACAGGTTATGAGCGCGCGCGGGGATGTAACGTCACGTCAGAATAGTTGCCAACCAAGGCCCAATAGATTAATATGTATATTGGCTATACATAGGTAAGTCGCGAATTATAGGACGTCCTATTACTCCGCTATATAGCTTATTAGCACCGGGGGAAGCCACATTATCTATACATATAATAAAATTCTAAACTTGCCGATGATGTACATTGAAGATATTTGCAATAAAATTAATTAGGGGTGTTCAAGATACGTAATGGAATACATTACGACCATTTTTAGAATTTTTGTCTGTTTGTCTGTTTGTCTGTTTGTCTGTTTATCTGTTTATCTGTTTGTTTGTTCGCGCATCACTCGAAAACGGCGGAACCGATTTGGATGGGGTTTTCACTAAAGCATAGGTCATGGCTTAGGTCAAAATATAGGCTATATTTCATCGCAATCGGTTTATTCAATCAAAAGTTATGAGTATTTAAAGAAAAGGTCTGCGCGTACGAAGTCGCGGGCACAGCTAGTTATGAAATAAAATTGAAAAAAAGACGGCCGGCCGACACGAGGCTCGAACCATAGCACCCAAATCGTGAGCCGGTTGTCTAGACCACTAGACCAACAAGAATGTGATTGATATGGGCGAAATCTGTCACTACTATTTGTATTGTACGAGTTGTATTGTAGCGCGCTATCGCTTCAAGAATCAAGATACGATTTCCCTTTAGTTCAACACGTAGTGCTTCGAAACGTAACCGATAGATGGCGGAAGCTGTATATGGAAAATTGGCGTTCCACTTAGAATATTCTAAAGATAACATAGCATGCAAGGCCCGACGAAGGTCACCTTGGTCGGCGTACGGTCGGGACTGTTTCAACTACACGGTCACCAACCAAC
This sequence comes from Agonopterix subpropinquella, assembly GCA_922987775.1. Lineage (NCBI taxonomy): Eukaryota > Metazoa > Arthropoda > Insecta > Lepidoptera > Depressariidae > Agonopterix > Agonopterix subpropinquella. The sequence goes on from OV277715.1 coordinate 752,584, forward strand.
CATTCTGCCGTGATATTCGAGCAGTAAAGACGTAACATGGACGAAGATATTAGATATTCAGATATTTTATTAACGCACGCAAAGTGAACACTCGAAAAAGACCCAATTAGGTAATTCTTTCAATAGTTCGTGTCGAGCAATGTTACGAGCGAAAAAAACGGCTATTATATACGTTTGGGTTGAGCAGCATTTCAAGTTGTCTATGGAACACCAGTTTCTTTCGTAATTTTGATATTGGTCCCATACTAAAAGTTAATCAGTTTGATGTTCTGAAGCACCCTGTTAATTTGCGTCTGGCCGAATGGTTTTTTTTTGCTCCGATCTGTTTGCTCCTATAGTAAAAGTTGTTCAGTATGATGGGTTAGGGGAACTCTTAGTTTAAAAGGATGCTAATGATATCAATTTCACCCTGTAACCCGAATTCCTTTAAAGTACGAGTGAATAGGCATCTTCTGGGTAAGCTCGCTACATCTACGACCCCATCTTCGTCCTGAGGACTGGATTGAGGTCAAGAGCAAACCCATAGTTAATAAATAAAAAATAAAAAGTATATGTATAAATTTTTTTGTGTGTTCGCGGATAACTTCATCGTTTATGAACCGATTTTGATAATTCTTTTTTTGTTGGAAAGAAGACATCCCAGGATGGTACCATGATAAAGAAACCAGGATCTGATGGTGGCATCCCAGAGAAATCGAGGGGAACTTTCGAAAATCGTAGTGCCGACTAGTGCGCTTGTTACTTTAAAGCACTACTATTAGGTAAATCGAACTAATGAACTCACCCCTTGAAAAATGAGAAATAAACAAAATTGTAACAAAAAATTAAACACCTCTTCAAAAAAACTAAAAATTTAAAAAATATTATTGCAGCTGATGACTTTTTCGTTCGCATAATAAGAACATTAATTTTTTTTATAGAAGTCGGTGTCAAGCCAAGCCAAAAAACGAATGCCAGCCCTGTCGCGAATCGTACCGGCTTGACAGCGACTTCGATAAAACAAATTAAAGTTCTTATGCGAACGAAAAAGTCATCGGCTGCAATATTATTTTAAAAATTTCTAGTTTTTTTGAAGGCGGTTTTAATTTTATGATAAAATTTTGTTTTTTCCTTCCATTTTGCACTTTTTGTATCACAATTGATAGAAACGCGTGTGACCTAGGCGAATCCGTCAATTCATAGCGAATGAAGAATGAAGAACTTGCTTACGACTCGTATGCATAATATGCTGTGCTATCTCGTAATCCCGCTGCCTCGTACACATTTGGACCCCCGCCGCGAACACGGCTAGACTGCGTGAGAGGTGTGCATGAACTATTCAGGGCCCTCAACACCTGTACATGCACGTAACGTTACGCGCCTGTTGCTAACGTATCTCTTTACGTATTTACAAGTGTTACGTGCACTCTCACTGTTTTCTTACCGCGACGCTAACAAGTACGCGAGAGAGCCGGTTGAAAATGCTCGGAATTTGTCTTGTTTTATTCAAATGAAAGATAGTTTTTCTTTTCACCACACTTTTCCACGGCTGTAACTCGTGTAAACCAGAATCAACAACGGCGACCATCTACAATACTAGACAATGAAGTTCTGCGAGCCCGGGGGATGACTCTAATCTGTCTCGGGAACCGGCAATGAATTAATCAAAGAAGATAGGAGGAGAAGGAAAAAATTAATATCCGACTTCTCTCCATTGCAAACGGGAGACAGCAATAAGAAAAAAGCATGGCTATTAGGGAGCTAATTCCAGAGGTCATTTATGGCAGAGTTGAAGACCCTACCCACAGATTACCCCCAATAGATAACGCATAATGAACTTCTAAAAATACAATTTAACATTCCAAAAAAAGGATAGATACTTTGAAACCGATTTTTATTTCGTACCTACTCATCATCAACTTCTGCAGGGTATAACAAAACACTATAGTAACATTTTAGATCACAAAACTGAAAACGTATGGAGCCAACATCGAGAAAACAATCTGCTGCCCTATACATTTGAGTCGAGTCGGTACTGTAAGTTTTGTATGAAATAGCAGTCCTTTTTCGGGATTTCGAAGTCGGCTCTATTGTGAAAGATGTTCAGTTTGATAATGCACTTTAGTTTACACCCTGTTTATACAGTGTGACGTTATATACAGGCAAGTCGAAAACAAGAGATAGGCCAGTTTATGAGTAACTGAAGACTCTAGTGATAGACAGGCCCTTTCATAGAAGCAACATGTTCCACTTGAATACGGTGTCCGAACCGCATTGATGTTCCCGAGTTCACTTCGTCACTATGGCAATGAGAAACCGCAATGTATCATTTTGTGTTGTTTTGTGTGACATATAACATCCAGAAAAATAAAAAAATAATTCTATGTCCGATCGTTTTCCACATTTAGTCATTTTATTTACTAACCCTACGCGGTATATTTATGTAAATATAGGCGATATTCACATAAATATACCGCGTAGGGTACGCCCTACGCGGTATATTTAGATGTAGTGGCTACAATATTTTTTCATGAAAATACTTACTACGCAGTCCTGAATAACGTTGCCAGAGGTCCCATCCAATTCAAAATGAAACAGTTAGTGGCATACTTTTTACAGAAAACACCATCTTTCGCATAGATTTATATATTACTAGCGTAAGGATAGGCCCGTCAGAATATTTTACAAAAACCTTCTTCATAGAAACAAAAATTTGCGCCATCTGTCATAACTCGTATACGAACTATGTCGTGTCATAGCTCATAGGCCATGTCCTTACGCTAGTAATATATATGTCTTTGATCTTTCGTTAGATTTCTGCGGTAACATTTTTTTCTTTGCAAAATACAATCGTTTTTAAAAAAATGTATGGCGGCGCTAGCCTGGCAAGTTAATTCAAAAGTTCATCCATTTACTAAAGTTTTAAAAATGGTATTAATCCTTTTAAAAAACAATTAAAAACAAGTAGAAAACAATATAACTCTAAAGCTAAAAACAGAGGTAAACACAGCGAACTACAATGGTAAACATCATATCATATTATAACGTTTTTTTTTAATTCTTATGCATTAATTAAAATTTCAAATAAGCAGAGTAGGTAGTCCATATTGACAAAAGTTCATAACTTTATGTGTGTGGGTTGAAGAGTAAATATTGTTCTCAACTCAAACAAGCAAAGTAACTCAAGTTCGCAAGTTAATTTCTATTCTTGTGTATCAGACGAATTCTTCGCTTTACGTAAACGAATACGTTTACGTTATTTAAGACTAAGTATTATATAATGTAATTCTAAAATTGAATCACACTACATCACATTTTTAAAGTTGAAAAATTATACTCGTAAATACAACATTGTTAAGACCAGTAATTTTGGTGATATTCGTGTGGTGGCTTATATTCCAAGATCCCATGAACGCCAGACAGAATGTTGCCCATCAGAGTTGCCCTATGTTTACCTATCACCGTTTGGTTTGACACGGCATTCCATACTGAAACCTACATCGTAATTATTAAGAAAAACAAAAAACCCGACTGCATAAAAAAACTATTAACTGAAAAGAGAAAAACAAGCTCTATAGTCACTAATCAGCTATAACAACATTAAGCAAATATAATTTGAATGTTATTAGGTAGGTATCGCAAACGGGGACAAAGAAGAATTATAAAGAACCATATCTATTGGTTTGGTATGCAGTCGGGTTTTTTGTTTTTCTTAATAATTTAGTTTATTTCATACTTTTTAGTTTTGTGTCGAAATGGTACCATAAAAGTACTATAATATATATATATATATTTGTAATTTTCTGTTTACTAGCTTTCATTTGATACCCATATTGTAATTATTCACAAAAAAAAATTTTTATTCCCCCTCTTTTTTTAAATTCGCAGACGCCATAATAAAATAATATAGCCTATGTCACTCTCACGATTTTTACGAATCTAACGACACCTCATACGACAAAATCCATCAAGCCGTTTAGGCTATAGGCCGTGCCAAAGAAATAGACATACAAACATACATACATACATACGCTCGAAAAACATAACCCTCCTTCTGGCGCAGTCGGGTAAAAATGAGCCTTGCTACAACTGCTTGCTTTAAAATCTTCGGATGACTGATGGTGGTTATAGCGAAGTTTCTGACCTCCCTGAGGAGGATTATTATCGTGAGTTTATGTACGTATGCATATTTACAGGGTGTGTAGACAGTCTCATTACTTTAAAGGTTCATTGTAGGCATTGTAGCTCATGATACGAAAAACTTTCCGCAGGGAAGGGAAATTAAAAATCTTTTCATACAAACGTTCGTTCAGCTGATTAAATTTTGTATGAAAAGTCCAAATTATTTATTGTTTTTTAGGGTTCCGTACCCAAAGGGTGAAAACGGGACCCTATTACTAAGCCTACGTTGTCCGTCCGTCCGTCCGTCCGTCTGTCCATCTGTCCGTCCATCCGTCCGTCTGTCCGACCTATTTTTAGGGCTGTAACTTTTGAACTGTAAGAGCTAGATAATTGAAATTTTGACAGAATGTGCGTTATTACGGCGGATTTGTTAACAAATAATAAAAATGTCAAAAAGTTAAAAATTAAGGGGGGTTCTCAACAAGAAACTATTCTTTATCAACGTTTTTTCTTCACGCTCTATCGTAAAAACGGTAATACATACAAGCGTCAAACTTAGTGTGATTATAGAACAAACTCTACAGAATAATAACAAATACTAAAAACCGGCCAAGTGTGAGTCGGTCTCGTGCTAAAGGTCCCGGACAGAAAAGTTTTTTTTTCTAACTTAATAATGTTGTGTTCTGTGGTGGTGTGGTACGGAACCCTCGGTGCGCGAGTAGCCCGACTCGCACTTGACCGGTTTTATTTCCTTTTCTTCCGGGTCTTCGGGTAATGTTGTTCATGTAAAGCAAACGCAGTTGTATGAACAAACACCCTGTGTGATCATCAAATTTATATTAAGCTTTTTTACACAGGACTTGAAACTTTTTGTTACACATGTTTCAAATAACTTCCAGTATCTTAAAACAATAGAGCTTTTCCAATAGTCGCCCACGGGAACATGGTCTATTCCAAGGAACCACACAACTATAACGTGTTTCCACTCCATTAGACAGTAATTAGTCGCCATTCTAATAAACCCACACGTTTGTGAGCCCGCAGTAATTAACTCTAGTGAGAAAACTCCGCGTGAACGCGCTTTTGTCTACGTCCTAGACACCCTTTTGTGCCTAGATCTAGCGAGAGAGTTGCCAAGACACCGATATAGGACCTAAACTAGAATACTGGATAGGTTTTGGATCATAGATCAAACTTTTGTCCATATGGATTGAGGAGCCATTTTTGCGATTGAAAAAAGGGTGTCTGTGCATTCTGTAGGATATGAGTAGATTTAGCAGGCACAATTCTGGAATTTGTAAAAGCATAGAGAAGTTACAGGAATATAAAGGTAACTCCTCAATACAAACCAAAATTGCGAATCCTTGCGGATCCTACCGGCTAGTTTTTGGATCATAGATTTAACTTTTGTGCATATGGATTGAGGAGGCATTTTTGCTACCTATTATAGGAAAAAGCGTGTTTGGCCATTTTGTAGGATAGGAGTAGATTTAGCTGGCCCAATTCTGGAATTTGTAACAAAAATATATACAGAAGTTACATGCACATAAAGTAGTTTCCTCAATCCAAAGCATCAGAATTGAGTAAACTGAATCTCCAAAAGTACGTGATGAATGTTTTTGTTTTTCTTTAGTTAGTAGGAGTTGAAAAAAGGTCCTACAAAAAAAATCTGCTCTGTACGTCTAAACTGAAAAGTTACAATAATTATGTACTTTGATTGTGACTCCTCAATCCAGATGCTTCTAAACTTTTATACAGGGTGCACACATACCTAAGCATACATGGTGTTTGGGAAAACAGTTGCATTACTTTAAGGGGTGATTGTATCCATGATACTGAACAACTTTCCCTAAGAAAAAAATTACAAGTTTTCATCACGTCCAATATTTTCTTTCTGCATATTTTCTATAGATATCTGTACCATGGGTACAATCACCCCTTAAAATAATCCGACTGTTTACCCTAACACACCATACAAAGGATTTCAGCGGATATTTCATGTAAACACTTCTAGTGAACCTAGCTCAAAGCTAGACACCTAGACCCATTCACATACCTGAATACAGACCTAACATTCAGTACTATAAGAGTACCTTTGTCAATTTACATCTTTGTCTAGACCGAGATCGTTTCACGAGCTCTCACAAAACAAACCATTATAATTCCTACAACTTAGACACAAGAGTTATTACAGGAGGCAGGTTGGCTTGATTTTTGTCAGGACTAATGTGAAAGGAAAAGTTTACTTTGCAAGGAGTTATCCTTTCATGAATTTCTGACGGAATGAGAAAAAGACCGGCAAGTGCGAGTCGGACTCGTGCACGGAGGGTTCCGCACCACCATATAGTATAAGAGATAAGTGTACTTTTTGCAACCATCAGCAGCAAGGCTGATTCAGTGTTTATGGGGTGTAGAGCATCTCTGTGATGGGGGTGGCCCCGGTCTGCCTGCATAACTCCAGTCGGTTTAGGAGTTACTGATGTTTAAAGGTCGCCAAAAAATTTACGATCAGCTGCAAGGCTGATCGTATGATATCATTGTAGTATGCACTGTAGCTATGTGAACAGTACAAAAACTGGCATGGTTCATCTGTCGGTTTAAGAGTTACAGTCATTCAAAAATCCGACCTTTGAACGGCTGTATCTCCTAAACCGACTGGCAGTTCATGTCAGCTTTTATACTGTTCACATAGCTACAGTGCATACTACAATAATATCATACGATCAGCCTTGCAGCTGATCGTTAATTTTTTAGTGACCTTTAATCATCAGTAACTCCTAAACCGACTGGAGTTATGCAGGCAGACCGGGGCCACCCCCATCACAGAGATGCTCTACACCCCATAAACACTGAATCAGCCTTGCTGCTGATGGTTGCAAAAAGTACACTTATCTCTTATACTATATGGTGGTGCGGAACCCTCCGTGCACGAGTCCGACTCGCACTTGCCGGTCTTTTTCTCATTCCGTCAGACCGGGGCCGTCCACATCACAGAGATGCTCTACACCCCATAAACTGAATCAGCCTTGCTGCTGATGGTTGCAAAAAGTACACTTATCTCTCAGAATAATACAACCAGTACGACCAGGATAATAATTCCGCTCGTCAATATTCGTTCGCGCAGAGCAGGCCTGAGTCCCCGACAAAACCCGAAGTCATTTAGGTGTCAAAGAGTGCGAATTCGGATAGATAAAAGCAGAGAAAAGGGCGCGAAAACAATTAGTCAATCGCGGCAAGGGATTTCAGGCCCGCTTATAAACCTGGTACTACTGTATACCATACCATATTTAAAAAAAAAATGTTTTGACCGGTATTCTCAGCGCGAGCCCGACACACACTTGACCAGTTATAATTATTTGATTTTTTAACTTAGAGTATGCACTAGAATCAATTAATCACACCAAGTCGAGTCGAGTCGTTTATTACTATCAATGTTTTATGTAAACTTTTATTATATCACACCAAGTTACATTCTTGTTGTTTTTACGATAGAGCGAAAGTTGAAAAAAATACAAGTTACTTGTATCCCACGAAAATTTTACACGTTTTGTATTTTTTATGATTTGATAGCAAGTCTGCCATAATAACACATATTCTGTAAAAACTTCAACTGTGTAGCTATTATATTTCAACAGATACATCCCTTTATAAGTAGGAGGGTCGGACGGACGAAAACCGCAGGCTTATGAATATTGTCCTGTTGGCGCCCTTTGGTTACGGAACCCTAAAACGAACTGTCTCCTGTCTGTAACATGCTCTGAGATGTGTACGCTGGAGGGTTGTTAGAGGCAATGATTTTGGAAAGAATTGCAACTAGGCACCTACCGAGTATACGTTTATGAATGTCTGACGGAATGAGAAATATACCAGTCTGCAACATGTTCTGATGTGTGTGCATGTATTACAGCTTAATATTCATCATCATTGAGGCCTATGTTCAGCAGTGGACATTGATAGGCTGATGATGATGATGATGATGATTCATCAGCCTGTTTTGGTCAGGGTGTAAGGAAAAGTATCATTATCCTATAAACTACATACTCTACCCATAAAACTAAACAAGTGTTGCAAAAGTCATTTTGATAAAATCGGTAGTATTAGCGACACAAAATCAGTAAAAATAGGTAGATAGTCTTTAGTTAAGGAATGTTTGTAAAGTTCTGGTTAAAGGTCCTATTTTTTGAAAAAGTGCTAAATTTCCATCAAATTAAGATGATGCTAATAATTTTGTGCCCGTGCCAATTGACCAAAACTAGAAAATTGAAACTTGAGTGAAGTGAAAGACTTTTTGAAAAAATTTTGTATTATCGAAAAATATTGATTTCGAGGATTTCTCTGCAGAGATTTAAAAAATATGAACTCTTTTCCATAATAACTTATAAAATCTTATTTCAGTCCACAAACTTTCAAATAAGATCATAAAGATTCTTAACTAATCTTAATTTCTAAATAATAATATCTGCCACACAAAAAGGCAAAATACTTCAATATTTGGCTAACACATCTACACTAATATTATAAAGAGGAAAGATTTGTACCTATTTTTGTATGTTTGTAATGAATAGGCTCAAAAAGTACTGGGCCGATTTAAAAAATTCTTTCACCATTAGAAAGCTGCATTCACCCTGAGTAACATAGGCTATATTTATTGCTAGAAAAGATTAGACGTCCACCCGTGCGAAGCCGGGACGGGCCGCTATCTTCTATAAAATAAATCGGTAGATCGCAACCTAAAATCGGTATATCGGTAGACAATACCCGAAATCGGTAGATCTATCGATAAATCGGTAGCTTTTGCAACACAAACAACTTTTGCTATGGGAGCAAACATATCAGAACAAGAAAACAATCTGCCGTTCCATACACGACTCAAATGTATGAAACAGCAGACTTTTTTTTGTGACAGGTTTGAACTCATAGTAAAAGTTGTTCAGTTTGATGGGTTTTAGGAGTATGTGGTTTAAAAGTTAATGATATTTTTCCTGACACCCTGTATAGGCTCCTCCTTAATATGCTGACAGCTTTCTAAGAGGATAATCAGACCATCAAACTGAACAACTTCTATGGTCGAAATCACGAAATAATAATCAGCTGTTCCATATAAAACTGCAATCCTACTCCACCAAAATGTATGGGACAACCGATTTTTATCGCGTTTTGGATGTTGGTTCCGATCATCCTCTTAAAACACCGTCAGCATATTAAGTTTGACCCTGTATACGTCCCACTGCAGGGCACAGGCCTTAACCCTCAAGGAGGGTGAATGGGCGTTAGTCCACCACGCGTGCACAATGCGGATTGGTAGACTTCACATACGCATCAGAATTTCTTCTTCAGCGCATACAGGTTTCCTCACGATGTTTTCCTTCACCGTTTGAGAGCAATCGGTATTACGTACATAAGTTAGAAACACTCATTGGTACAAAAAATTCAAAATTCAAAATTCAAAATTTTTTATTCAAAATAATATCATATAGATAGCTTTTTGACGTCATTTTTTGACTCTACCACCGCGTCGGAAGGTGTTCCGTTGAGAGAAGATGCGGCCAGAAACTCTACAACACACATCTTTTAAACAAAACAAAATGTACAAAGTACAATTAAAATACAATATTGCATTACATAGTGTAAAATTGTCAAGACCAGACATTTTGGTCATTCAAATAATCATCGAGTTTATAGTAACCTTTTTTACAGAGGACTTGTTTAACATGAGACTTAAACTTTTTGTCTGGTAAGTTTAGAATACCTATAAGCATGTCGTTCGTGCGGATTCGAACACGTACCCTCATGATTGAGACTATAATTCTTCGTAACATGCCACCGACGCTCTCAAACTCAAAATAATGTATTTAATATTGGAGCTTGAAGCCCACAATATTAAACGTTAAGAGATAGCGCGCACGAGCAACTTTTGTCTCCGCAACTAATAGGTATTGCCCTCACATCAAGTCTACGGGTTTGTATGAAAGTGCGCGCATGTAACAACGCAACAGACGAGAGACTTTTCATACAAACCCATAGACTTGATGTGAGAGACAATATTAGTTGCGGAAACAAAAGTTCTAAAAAAATCTCTTTGAGATAGAGAAGGGAAAGCACACGAGCAACTTTTGTCTCCGCAACTAATTTGGAGGTGCGGAGTACTCGAAACCGACGGGCATGTATGAAGAGATGTATTGAAGTGCATGAGGCAAAAGAGGTATGTACGGATCGTAGTAAATGGCGCGCCCTGGTACCCCACTGAGAAAGAGGCGTGACGTTATAGATAAATGAATCTAGAATAAATGCTGTTGAAATGCGGTCCCTGCGTAGTATGTGTGGTGTGACTTTGAAGGACCGGATACGGAATAGTGTGATTAGAGAAAGATGTGGTCTGAAAGAAGATGTAGTGACCAGGATTGAAAAAGGCATGTTGAGGTGGTTTGGCCATGTAGAAAGAATGTGTGAAAGTAGGTTGACGTATGAAATTTACAAGGCAAGTGTGAATGGAATGGTTGAAAGGGGTCGCCCTAGACGCACGTACGCTGACCAAATCGGATACGTACTGAAGAAGGGCCAAATAAAATGTACCCGGAACCGACGAGCTTGTATGAAAAGACTTATGGATGTTGAGGAGGCGAGAGATGTGTGTCAGAATCCTAGCATGTGGCGATCTGTTGTCTCTGCCTACCCCAGTAGTGGGACATAGGTGTGAGTATATGTATGTATGTATGTATGTAGGGATTGTATGAAAAGTCGCGTCGCTACATGCGCGCACTTTCATACAAACCCGTAAACTTGATGCGAGAGACAAATGGAGACAAAAGTTGCTCGTGCGCGCTATCTCTAAATCTTTTAATGCCTAGCCTATTCTAGCCTAATACTGCAGGTAAAATAATTACCCAGCTAATGTCACATGACCTAATCTACTACCTGACAAACAGTGGCACACAAACAACCTAAATAACAGTTTTGCTGTAGATACAACTAGTAAACAGATTTACTTGTTTTTTAAACTGCCAAACGACCCCCTTGCATGATCCCCATCATTAAGGTAGAATGGTTAGTGTTGCCTGTAAAACTGTATTAAATTACCAAACCATTACCATTGTTATTTTGTGCGCCTATGTATAAATATAAATGTCTTGCATGATATTACTGTAGCCGTAAGGATGTAATGTAAATGTGAATGTAAATAAATATATTTTTTTTTTTTTTTTTTTTAATTAGTTGGAATTCATTATCGGAAAGAATTACAATCCACTACGAATTCTGCCTAAAAAATGTAAGACAAGTCAATATTCAAAATAATAAAAAATAAATTGTGTGTGTACAAAATGAAAATGTAATTCACAACAATATTACATTGTATTACAGGTAGCCCGTTATGGCGATGCTCGGGAGAGGCATATCCCCAGCAGTGGTCGTCCTTCGTCTGAGCGGTCTGAGATGATAATGATGATGATGATTGCAGCTAGCACCTGTCACCTTGTCGCCCATTTCCATAATTTTCCAACAAATTTGCTCACTATAATAATTAATTACAATTGTTTAAAGCCATTGTAGTCCTATCATAAAGTAATAAACTTAAAAATATACTACCGGGTCACTAACTACCGGCAGGGTTTTGAAATAAATGGAGGACTTATTTTCACTTGACAACATTGGATTTTGTTTTAACCACCTGTTTTTAATGAAAAATATAAAAACAGGGTAAAAAATAAGACATAAGTATTATTCCGATTTAATTTTTGATCGATATTTCTATTTTTAATTTACTTTTTAATTATCTGAAAAACCTTTGGATGAATGGTTATAACATCTTGGCCGGAATAAAATTAAAAAAAAAAAACTGTCAAATACAATAGAAAAGCCAAGCAGGATAAAATCTTATTCAACCTCTTTTTAATTTTTCAGTATTTTTCAAATAACTCGAGAAATAATGGATAGAAAAATCTGATAATTTTGATATAAGCTTTGAACTCCCTAATCTTCAAATGGTTTTCTAATTTTGGTACCTTTCTTAAAACGAAATGTTGTAAATTGCCATTGTTATTTGAAGAAATTAAATAAAAGGTTTCTGACCAAACAAAACACTATCGTCAGATTTATGAACGTATCTGTTAAATTCTCGTTCTCGTGTTTACAGTAGTAATAAATGCATTCCGGATGCGGCTGCTTCTTTGGACTCTTCCCTGAACTCCATCGGTTCGTGGTTAGTTCGCCATGGCTTGGAACTGTCCCCGAGTAAGAGTGTCGCCGTAGTGTTCACTAGGTCTCGTCAAATTCCTGACTTACAAATTAGTTATAATGGACAACCTATTCCCATTCAAAACAAGGCAAAATTTCTAGGTTTAACCCTGGACACACATTTGACTGGTAAATTCCACATAGATAACACGGTGAAGAAGTGTGAGAGAATTCTGAATGTTCTAAGATGCTTGTCTGGTTCATGGTGGGGTGCCCACCCATACTCTCAAAAGCTTTTGTACAATGCACTTATAAGAAGTAATATTGACTTTGCCTCTATCGTTCTTGAACCTTGTAGTAAAGCCGCATTGAAAAAACTAGACTCTATTCAAGCAAAGGCTCTGCGCATAGTTACTGGTGCTATGAAATCATCCCCAATACAGGGCCTTCAAGTGGAATGCTTTGAGCCACCATTAAATCTACGCCGCCAGTATCTTTCAGATCGGTATATTTTCAGATTAGCTCAAACCAGCTCGCATCCGCTATTACAAAAATTAGATGAGTTGTCTCGATTAACTACTACGAGCAGGTATTGGACTCACAAAAAGAAGCCTCCTTTGGTCACCAGCCATAATCGCCTTAAAGATTTAGAAGCTCATTTATATAATAGTGACAAACTCCCAGTATATAACACTTCTTATGAAGCGCTTTGCCACACCTCTGATGTGGTGATCAACATTGGCATCCACAAGGATACTGCCCATGCCAACATAAAGTTTTTAGAAGTTGTCAATTCTAGATGGCCTAATTGGCACCATCTCTACACAGATGCTTCCAAAACGCATGATGATGGGGAAGTGGGCTGTGCCTTCACTTCTTTGGTTCCCAACCACTCGGAGAAACAAAAACTCCCTCCGGAAGCGTCAGTGTTCACAGGCGAATGCTTAGCTATACTGACCGCGTTAATGTATATTGCAAACAACAACCTTAGCCCTTCCCTGGTGTTTACAGACTCGCTCAGTGCACTGCAGGCCTTGTCACAAAATCCTCTTAAAAATTGTTCCCGTAACATCATAATCTGCAAAATAAAGGAGATGCTGTACTTATGTCACATATCCAACATTATAGTAACTTTGGTATGGATCCCAAGCCATACAGGCATCAGAGGAATTAGCAGACTATCTAGCCAAAGAGGCGGTGTCTGATGGTGACCGCAAGTATTATCAAAATTTTTCACAGGATCTAATTAACTTACCATCTAAATACCTCAATTCTGAGTGGAAAAGTAAATGGACGTCTTCTACGTATCAGTATTCCAGCATTCAGCCCACAATAAGATCCCCTCCGTGGTTCTTCGACAGAGAGTGGCGGCGGCTCGACAAAAGGGTTACAAGCGTTATAATACGCCTCCGTCTGGGACACACGTGTTCGCCGGTTAGACTGCATAAATTTAAATTAAGAGACAATCCTCTATGTGACTGTGGATTGGAGGATGGAACGGTAGATCATATTTTCTTTGCCTGCCCTCTTAACAATAAATGTCTTTATAACTTGTTAACAGATTCTAACAATGATGCCAACCTTTACTTCCCTTTAAATCTCAATTATCTTTTGACCTTCCCTTCTAAACAATTTACTTACGCTCTTGCCTATTTTATTCAGGTTAATAACATAAAACTGTAAGTTTTTTTTTTTTGTTTTTCTCTTTTTATTATTATTATTGTATATTATCGTTAGATGCTTATTGGGTATTTAGGTTTGAAAATACTGTGTTGTGATGTCCTGTGTTGTCTTTGTTTCAGATTTTCCGCAACAAAATTTTTGTTACGGGTACTTAATAACCTACCCCCTGTAAATAACTTGATTCGCCGATTACTTCAGACTGGCTAAATTGCTTCATAGCAGAAGCCAAAAAAAAAAAAAAAAAAAAAAAAAAAGCAGGATAAAATCTCATTCAACCTCTTTTTAATTTTTCAGTATTTTTCAAATAACTCGAGAAATAATGGATAGAAAAATCTGATAATTTTGATATAAGCTTTGAACTCCCTAATCTTCAAATGGTTTTCTAATTTTGGTACCTTTCTTAAAACGAAATGTTGTAAATTGCCATTGTTATTTGAAGAAATTAAATAAAAGGTTTCTGACCAAACAAAACACTATCGTCAGATTTATGAACGTATCTGTTAAATTCTCGTATTTACCCCGTCAAGGTTATCCTAAAATGGTGAACCAGCATTTCGGGGTATTCTCCACAAACTGGCAACACTGCCTATGACTCAGTTACCTTTGCCTGCAGGATGAAAATAATCACCGGAAACAGGAAATGATTGTGGATTGTTTTTTATGTTAATTAATTTGTGGTTATGAATTCGGCTTTTAAAATAAGTTTGAATATTTGAATATGTAATTTTATATGCTTGTTCATGGCTCTCGTTACAATTCGGCTGCAATGCTTTATGTTTTCGAATGTTAAATTCAGTTTTAATATGATTATGAATTATTTTCATAAAATTGTTAACATTTTCAACAGAGCACCCTGCAGCGTTAACCAAGATTCGATGTGCTTTTTATTATTTAACTTATTTGTTGGATATCTAGGGTCCTTTATAATATGCTGACACTTTTTTAAGGGGATGATCAGGCCATCAAACTGAACAACTTTCTCTATAGCGACAACATCGAAATTAAAAAACAGCTATCGCATACCAAAACTGCAAACTTACGCGAGCCAAATGTATAGGACAGCTGATTTTTTTTGCGATTTCGATGTTGGTCCCATAGAGAAAGTTGTTCAGTTTGATGGTCTGATCATCGCTTAAAAAAAGTGTCAGCATATTAAGATTGTATTTAATGTATTTAAGTATTTAAGAACTGTATTTAAGAACTATCTGTTTCCCGCGACATCGTCTGCGTGGAATTTTTATGTCTTCCTCACGGTTCTAGCTATCTCTATTCAAAATTTTCAAAATCAGCATTCAGTAATAACACCGTCAAAATCAGCGTTCAGCGATTTAGGGGGTGTTATTAGTTTGAAGCCTATGTCGGTATGTCTGTCTGTCTGTCTGTCTGTGGCATCGTAGCTCCCAAACGGGTGCACCGATTTCGATGCTGGTTTTTTTAACAGAAAGCAAATTTTTGCGAGAGTGTTCTGAGCTTTGTTTCTCAGTTTTCAAGTAAGTAACTTTAAAAACTACGAAATAATATTAAATTACAAATTTAAAAACCCCAACGCCAAAAACAAACATTTGAAGAAGTGAAAAATTGTTCGATCACCTATTATTTATTTCAACTTATTTTTATTGTAGTTGCGTATTTTAAATTATATTTGGAATAGATTGTACAATGCACATCCATCACAGAATGTAATCAAATAAAAAAACGACATTTGAAAGTACAAACTGAACAGTCTGCCAGACTTTTGGATTAATAATTGAAGTGTCAACTTTCAGAGACATAAAACAAATACTTAAAATAATTAATTAAACGCATTCAATCATAATTAACTTTCGAAACATCTGCGACACTCCAAAAGTGTAGTAAAATATATCTTAATTCTTAACCTTTAGGTTTCAATGTTGAATGAAGAGTTATAGTTTTGTCTGGTCACTCACCGCGCGAAGGAGAAAATAGTCAAAAAGAATATTGACCTCCATATCTTTACAGGGTGTAAAGTTTAATGCGTTACATATCAAACAGGGTGCTTCAGCCTATCAAACTGAACAATTTTCACTATGGAGCCAACATCGAGATGGCAAATCAGTTGTTCCATAGAAAAGTCAATAGCTATAGCTAAGTAGGGCGATCAAAAAGTTATTGGGATGAAAGGGAAGGGGGGCCAAATTAAACATGAAACTATTTTTCCTTTTTGATATATTCTTTATCAACCCTAATACATTTCAAACAATTTGTTTATACGCTCGGAAAAAAAGATTTGTCAAGGCCCTGAAAATAGACAGAAATATCCGACTTCACTTCTTCGTCTTCAGTGTATTTCTTTCAAAGAAGCTCTTTTTTCAAGTTTGGAAACAAATAATAATCACAAGGGGCTAAATTTGTACTATGGGGTGTGAGTATGAGTGGTTTAAAGTTTCGAAGCCGCATTTG
Source organism: Agonopterix subpropinquella (assembly GCA_922987775.1). NCBI lineage: Eukaryota > Metazoa > Arthropoda > Insecta > Lepidoptera > Depressariidae > Agonopterix > Agonopterix subpropinquella. The sequence goes on from OV277715.1 coordinate 768,961, forward strand.
TGTAAGGCACCCATCGCAACACGACTCTTGTGAAAAGGTGCGTTGTCGTGCAAAAGGAGCACACCCCGAGACCGCTTTCTCCTGATTTGTTCTTTACTTTGTTTTTAAATTTTCTTATAGTAACTAAGCGTTGTCTTTTCCCTTGATATTGATACCTTTATCTTTATAATCGATCAATAAAATACCTTCAGAATCCCAAAAAAACGAAGGCCATAATCTTTCCGGCCGATTGTGACACCTTAAAAATCTTAAGTGGTGCTGCGCCTCTTATTTTGACTCAGGTTCATGGTGGTGAACCCATGTTTCATTCTCAGTCAAAATAAGGTTCATAAAGTAGTGCAAAGTAAAAAAAATCCCCCCTCCCCTCTCGAACCCCTACATTACAAGAACTTTTTGATCCACCCTAGTACTTGACCAAAATTTATGCTGATATTTCTTATCGCGATTTCAATGTTGGTCCCATAGTGAAAGTCGTTCAGTCATCATCGTCACAACCTATATACGTCCCACGGCAGGGCACAGGCTTACCCTCAGGGATGTATGGGCGTTAGTCCACTACGCGTAGAAAATGCGGATTGGTTGACTTCACATAGGTACGCATCATAATTTCTTCTTCAGCGTATGCAGGTTTCCTCACGATATTTTCCTTCACCGTTTGAGAGCAGTCAGTATTACGTACACACGGCGACACATCAAGCTATACAAAACCAACATAAGCTGGCCGCGCGACGTTATACGTTACGTGACCTACGCGCGGCCAGCTTATGTTGGTTTTGTATAGCTTGATGTGTCGCCGTGCGTACATAAGTATCTCAATATTGAGTTTCCATAGCTCTCTGCAACGTGCTACCGATCGCGCCACCCTGTCCAGTGGGATGGGGTCAAAATTCAAACAATTCATTTTGTAAACACTATTGGAAATAATTCTACTATCAATATTGCTATACATAGTGGCTTTATTTTAACACTCTATCTAAAATAAAACCGGTCAAGTGTGAGTCGGGCTAGGCCGAGGGTTCCGTACCACACCACCACAGAACACAACGGACGGACAGACACCGAGCTGATTCCATAAGTGTTCCGTTTTTCCAATTTTGGTACGGAACACTAAAAAGAGGGATGCCATCATCATTCCTGTGTGTATGTATCATTTCCTAAAAAAACAGGGCGTAAAAACATGTAATAGGTTCATAATAGTTGAAGCACAAAAGTTAACGTAAACTGCAACAATCAGGTGAAAACCCTACGCTGCGAACTGTATAGCTATGAAACCCGAGTCTTGCTTCATTAATGGGTAAACTTGGGCGATATTGTGAGACTAAGTGCGCTTTGTACGGAGTTTAACTTGATCTACTAGATACCTTTTAATTACTGGTGGCTCATAGCTGCTGGGGATATTGATGCAAACAAAAAAATTATGTCCGAAGGTCCCGGGTAATAAAGGTTGAATGTACTGTACGTTAGTGCTCGAACAAACAGACAAGAAAGAATAATCAAATGAACAGTGATTTTGATTCAGGCAAAACACCACAATAATATTCAATGTACAGATACACTTGACTTTTGAAATAATATTGTAGATTGATGCTATTATGGAGGAACTGAGGTGGAAGGTTCCTCCATTGAAAAGGGAAGTACTTCCGCCAGGCTTGGTGTTATGCCTGGGGACCGGCCGTGGTCCTACTGATGTTAGTCAGAACCTTGTATATATATTGAGACTCTGTGATAATTCTTCTTGCGCGATTTGTGTCTTGCATGCGATTGTGAACCTTAGTGTAGCAGCTTACGGGTTTCCAATGTGACATCGCAAATTGTCTTACGTCGTATTTCTTCGATCGTACTGGTAGCGCCATCTGTTGGCAAGTAGGTAGCTACAGTACTCCCCCCTCAGACCGGAGGTCGTTAAGTTTCTCGAAGCGTGATGTGTCCATGTAGTGCGTTGCAGATGCCGTGCCGTGCGTTGGCGTACTGCCGTGCGTGCGTGCATAGTGCAGGGTGACCAGTCCTGGTAATGCTTGCGAGTGACAGGCGTGTGGAAGGCGAGCAGGGTCGCCACGGGTAGAGGCTGTGTCTCAGTGCGTGGGCTGCTGGAGTCTTCTACGGACGCTGAGCTGTCGTCGAGGATGGCGTTGTGACTGCTGCTTGTGGCTTGGAGACCTGGTCGAGGGAGAGAAGGCTTGCTGCTGGTTGCTGCTGCTTAGTTGTGCTGGTGTTGCTGCGCTGCGCTGCGGTTGTTGAAGGTTGCCGATGCTCTTAGTCGAGGGTCACCACTATGGAGGAACTGAGGTGGAAGGTTCCTCCATTGAAAAGGGAAGTACTTCCGCCAGGCTTGGTGTTATGTCTGGGGACCGGCCGTGGTCCTACTGATGTTAGTCAGAACCTTGTATATATACTGAGACTCTGTGATAATTCTTCTTGCGCGATTTGTGTCTTGCATGCGATTGTGAACCTTAGTGTAGCAGCTTACGGGTTTCCAATGTGACATCGCAAATTGTCTTACGTCGTATTTCTTCGATCGTACTGGTAGCGCCATCTGTTGGCAAGTAGGTAGCTACACTATCAATCGTCTTATGTACCTACTAGTTTTCTAATATCGTTGACCAATTGTATTTATAGCATTAACTATGTACAACTTAAGGCTAAATATGAAGATAAAATAAATATACGTTAGTCCACCACGCGTTTACAATGCAGATTGATAGACATTAAAATTGTATAATATACAAGACTATATTATAGTTGATTTTCTAGGGTTCCGTAGTCAAACCTTAATACTTTCGTCCATTCTGTCTGTCTGTATGCTCTGCCTCAATTGCTCGCTTATTATTGCACCTATTAAATCGAAATTTATCATATACAGGGTGAAATTGATATCATTGGCATCCTTTTAAACTAAGAGTCTACCCATCAAACTGAGCAACTTTTACTATGGGAGCAAACCGATCGGAGCAACCAAAAAATCAGCTGTCCCATACTAAACTGCAGTACCTACTCGACTCAAATGTATGCAACAGCTGATTTTTTAGTTGCTCCGATCGGTTTGCTCCCATAGTAAAAGTTGTTCAGTTTGATGGGTAGACTCTTAGTTTAAAAGGATGCCAATGATATCAATTTCACCCTGTAGATAACAGTTAAAAGACAGAAATGTGGTAGGTATGTACCTAGTTAAGAGGAAACACACTTTTTCGACCCCCATTCTATAGGTACAACGAAAAGAGATTGGAAAAATGGGAGCGTTTAAACAGAAGTGACGTGGCGCGGACATTTCGCGGGCGGGGTGCGGAAATATAAACCTTATAGTACGTAGCATAGAGTCGTTTGGAGAATTACGCCCGCGCCTCCAGGCGACGTCGCCTGGTGGCGCGGGCGCGATTTTTCTTTACGTCAAAAAACGACGCTATGCTACGTAATGTAAGGTTTATATTGGTGTTACTTTGACTACACGCCACCGCCTCGCGTCTCTTCTGTATAAACCCTACCTTAATATTTTAAAAGTACATTTGATTGGATTAGAATTTCTACTTCAGCGTTATTCGGAAAAATTTACTATCCTACCCCTCCAAATATCAATCGACCTTTTATCCTATAACTAAAGTGTTTAAATTGTCAAATTATACGAAATTAATTATAATATCGTGAATTGAACATTTATTGAAAGGGGAATTATTCACGTTTAACATTAATTGAAGTTCAATTGTACAAAGTAATCAATTTATCAAATTTTAGATTATATGATTGCCAACAGAATAACGGTAATGGAGTTGTACGAGTACATACAGTATGTAAACTAACTAAAGGCAAACCTTTTAAGGGGATGATCAGACCATCAAACTGAACAACTTTATCTATGGGACCGACATCGAAATCGCCAAAAAAAACTGTTGTCCCATACAAAACCGCTGATTTTTTTTGTGATTTCGATGTGACCATCAAACTAAACAACTTTCTCTATTGAGAAAGTTGTTCAGTTTGATGGTCTGATCATCCCCTCATAGGGCTTGCCTTTAGCTCAACTCAAATGTATGGAACAGCTGATTTTTTGTTCGCTATTTCGATGTCGGTGCCATAGAGAAAGTTGTTCAGTTTGATGGTCTGATCATCCCCTCATAGGGCTTGCCTTTAGCTCAACTCAAATGTATGGAACAGCGGATTTTTTGTTCGCTATTTCGATGTCGGTGCCATAGAGAAAGTAGTTCAGTTTGATGGTCCGATCATCCCCTTAAAAGGTTTGCCTTTAGTTAGTTTACATACTGTATAGGTTTAAGGATGGAATGAATTGATGTTGGTCGGCTCAAGACGTCCACGAGAAGAAATGTCTATTCTAAAGCGGAACCACACAGCAATTGTGATGATGATGATGATGCATCATGGCCGTATTCGACCAAAGCGACATAAAGCCAATTTTAGAGCGATGATAGCCCATACGGAAGAGAGCTAGCGCCTCAATCCTGAGGCCGCGGTTAGATTCCTGGCCTGTACAACTAAGTTCTTCGGAATTTATGTACGGTTGTATTTATCACTAGCTCGGCGGTGGAAGGAAAACATCGTGAGGAAACCTGCATTCTCGTGAATGAAAAAAAAATACCATAAGTTCGGAGGTATGCGTAAATATGGGTGAGCTTGGGGCGAACACAAAGGACCAGCTCTGGTCTCTGTGTTATAACGACCCTTGCTTGCAATACAAATAATAAATAATAATAAGGCCCATGGCCAATGGGCCATGGGCCTCAATGGAGGCTGCTGATTTTGAGAGCTTCGCTGATGTGCTTCGTTTATACATCTAAGATCCTTCTTCATAATTATGCTGACGGTATTTTAAGCAAATGATCAGGCCATCAAACTGAACAACTTTCTCTAATGCAGCCTTTCTCTATTCGAAATGTATGGGACAGCTGCAGATTCTGCATGGAGGAGAAGGAAAATCCTCTGCACCTCCTATGTGACTGTGGCCCCCTGATGTACAAACGAACTACTCATCTAGGTAGGCAGGTGTTGACACCAGATGAACAAACAGTCCCGATCAAGAATCTACTGCTATTTCTGGCCGCAGTGGGGATTGGTAAGGAACGTTTTTTTAAAAAAGACGATTCACGAAGGACCAGCGATGATCTACGTGGCACAGGCTTAGTAAGTCTGTCAAGGCCCCAAAATATCAAAATGTAATAATAAAGGGACAGCTGATTTTTCTAACTGAAAACAGAATAGACTAGCGAATTATGAAAGGCTGCAGCAGGAGGTTGCAAAGAAATCCAGAATTTCAATATAAATTTAATTAGAAAGAAACTTAAGTTAATTTACAATTCTAAGAATAATGCCTAGTGGTCGATGTGAGAACCAAAAGTGACAAGGTTACACGGTTGTGGTATTTAGGAAGCAATGTCAGTTCCGTTTAGGCAGCACGTAGTGCAGCGTCGGTACTTCCGCGTAGCCGCTTCTCTGTCGCGATGTCTTTAACTGGGTCGACGACGATGACGTATGCGATATATTTAACAAGCGGAAAATAGACAGAATTGGCGAATACTCCACCGACAAGAGAGTAGCTCTTAAATAAGATTATGAACTTTCTTATCGTGTGGGCAGAGCCCTGGTGTCAGAGTTTTTTAAGACCGCCTTACGGCCTCTGTCGTGGTTTTCATGTAACGACTACTATCACCACAGATAGTAGCCGGGACCAACGGCTTAACGTGTCATCCGAAGCAAAGAATCATTTTTCTTTTCAGACAATCAGGTGATTCAGCCTGCAAGGTCCTAACCAACTGGGGAAAAACGCACAAAGTAACATATCACTGGGTGTCCACCGTCGGAATCGAACCCACGACCTCCGTGTCGAGAGCCCAATGCTCTTAACCATTAGACCACGGAGGCAGTTATAAGATTATGAGGATGATTTTTTTATCGCGATTTCGATGTTTGTCCCATAGAGAAAGTTGTTCAGTTTGATATTCTGGTCATTCTCTTAAAAACTGTCCGCATAATCAATTAGTTGGACCCTGTATACCCTGCGGACCCACCATAGTTAAGGTGGGACCCAGCCATAACCCTTATACTATAAAAACAAAATTTTAACAAAAAAATTAAAACCGCCTTCAAAAAACTAAAAAGTTAAAAAATAATATTGCAGCCGATGACTTTCCCGTTCGCATCATAAGAACATTAATTTGTTTTATTGAAGTCGCTGTCAAGCCGGTACGATTCGCGACAGGGCTTGCATTTTTTGGCTTGGCTTCACACCGACTTCTATAAAACAAATTAATGTTCTTATGATGCGAACGGGAAAGTCATCGGCTGCAATATTATTTTTTAACTTTTTAGTTTTTTGAAGGCGGTTTTAATTTTTTTGTTAAAATTTTGTTTATTTCACAATTTTCAGTGGCAAATTCATTAGTTCGATTTAATAGTAGTGCTTTGAATTAACAAACGCACTAGTCGGCACTACGATTTTCGAAGGTTCCCCTCGATATCTCTGGGATCCATCATCAGATCCTGGTTTCCTTATCATGGGACCTCACTTGGGATATCTCCTTTCCAACAAAAAAAGAATCATCGAAATCGGTTCATAAACGACGAAGTTATCCGCGAACACACATTAAAAAAAAAAAAAAAATATATATACGGTCGAATTGAGAAACCTCCTCCTTTTTTTTGAAGTCGGTTAAAAAGTGATATCTACCAGCCTCTTAAGGTCGACCCTCAGGAGACAGCATGAATACTTCGTTAGTACCACGGACCTGAAAAAAAGACGGACGGAATCTCGTCTAATCAAAAGTGAAGCACCCATTTATATGAGTGTGCGTGCTGTCGCCCTGTTGCGCGGGACAAAATGGCGGCGGGTTGTCGCACCTGCGCCTAGAACTGGTGCGTCTGTGTGAGTGTAGGTGCTTTGTAGAACAAACGAAATTTGTAGCACCTTGCTGCTTCACCTCTTTTTAATGTGACATTACGTCCGTCTTTTTTTTAGGTCCGTGGTTAGTACGTTCATTAGCTTACTTGTTCCAGTACCGTTTCCTTCTTTAAGAGGGCTATTCGAGTCCAGTGGCGCCCTCGTCACAATAATAAAGATTTCTCAATAAAGAAAGCCTATAAATTAAAAAAGTGCCCACATGACAAACTACAAAAGCCTTCAAGCTATTTTCATAGAATACTTTTATAGGTTTTTTAAAGGTCTAAACGTAAAATTTTGAATAAAGAAAAAATAACGGCCGCTTTTGTTTTTTTTATTCGAAATTGTCTAAAAGTGGAATGTTTAGAACCTATATAAGTATTGTATAACAATGGCTTGAAGGCTTTTGTAGTTTGTCAAGTGGGCACTTTTTTAATTTAGGCTTTCTTTATTGATAATTATTTATTATTGTGACGAGGGCGCTACTGGACTCCGATAGCCCTCTTAAGCCCAGAATGATATACTTTTTAAGCTCATTGGTTTATAAAAATATATTCGATTAACCCAGGAAGCTGGTATGGGTATTGGATAACACATATGTATGAACCTTCTAAGTAATTTTTTCAGTGCTAATGCTGTAAAGTCTAAAGTGGGATTTCAACAATTTATTTTTATTTATGGTGTGTCATAAATTCATAATATGCATTTTACAGATTCAGATTGTTCTTGATTAAAATCGCTGATTTTAATTTTTGAAATAGCCTAAATGGCGACCGATCGCCAATCCCTTTTTTTGTTCTCCAAAAGACCTCTAATGTAGCCAAAATGGCGATAAATCGCCTTGTTTGCAGTGGGATGTTTATACAACGTGTTAATGAATTAATGCAAAACTAGAAAGTAGTTTGTTTAGAATCGAGAGCAGAATCGAATTATCATGGTTTCAACATAGATAATTTTTTTCAAAATATTAAATAATTTGTATGCAAAATTTAAAATTTTCGGAACCCGATGTCAACCCACCGCACAGGCACACTCACCCTACTTACTACCAATACAAGATTATAAAAATGTATCCATGAGTACGTTACTTCACGTACGTACGTACGTACTTTACGTACGTTCTTTCAGTGCTGAAATGATAACAAATCATTTTTGCCTCAAAACTTAAAATGCGAATAAATTTTAATTTTAAGTATCAAAATAATGAAATTATTGTTTCAATCTAATTATTTTGTTATAAATCAGTTGGGGTGTATGAGGTTTTACGTTAATTCATTAACACGTTGTATAGGGCATAGGCTGATGATGATGATGACCGGAAAATGTATTTGCTAAGTAGAAAACTTGTTCCGGAATCTTAGACTAAAGGGGAGAATTAATTAATACAGTGAAGGAAGCAGTCGACTTGAAAAGTTTGTGAGGATTCCAGCTGACTTCACAAAGTTCCGAGATGTTTTGATGTTTCCTCTAATTGTTACTTTGTTTATTTGTATTTGATAACATTCTTGGTAAAGTAAGGAAGTCGGTAACAAGTAGGTACGAAACCGTTAATTTTAAATGAATTGCTTACGAGGGTACCGAGCCTATCGTGCTGCCTTCAATCGTATTTTTTTATTTCTAAACAATTAAACAACATAAAAAAAAAATCAAGAATGTCACATCACATTGTAGTCCTGAATGGCTTTCAATTTCTCGTAATTTCTCGGATTGTTATGTTGTATGCTTGTAGCTATTATAATATACAGGGTGAAATTGATATCATTAGCATCCTTTTAAACTAAGAGTCTACCCATCAAACTGAACAACTTTTACTATGGGAGCAAACCGATCACAGCAAAACAAAAATCAGGTGTTGCATACATTTAAGTAAAAGTTGTTCAGTTTGATGGTAGAATCTTAGTTTAAAAGGATGCTTATGATATCAATTTCACCCTATATAAATATATAGGGTGAAATATATATATATATTAACTACAAACATTATAAAAACAAATCCGCAGTGACCCGATAAATTGAAAATCAGCAATGACTACAATGTGACATTCTTGTTTTTTTGGAAATATAGTTGAATTGTTAAGAAATAAAAATATATGATTGAGGGAAGCACAATAGGCTCGGCTCAGCCTTAAACAACAAATGGAACAATAACTTGATTAAGAGCTTCGTAGAAACGAAGTTTAGTCCTATTTTCAATATTAATGGAAATCTGATAAGGTAACACAGAGCGAAGGCGAACTTTGTTGTATTTTTCTTGTATGTACACACGGCGACAGGTCAAGTTACCCTGTTTGGACTTTGAACTATTAGAAGTTGAACGCTGCGAATCGTGCGAGAGGGTGCGGTATGTTGTTGTTGTTTCGTCTTACAGCACGCTGCGCCCGCGCCGGCAGCCGCGTCTATGCAGGCTCTCTACCGCACTATTTTGTGTTTTGTACGTAGTCTAGTTATGGGTATATAGGGTGCGTAACCTGATGTCTCGCCGTGTGTACATAATTATAATCCAAAACGTGTTTCAAAGCTTTGAACAGAGTCTGAGAGCTCAGGGACCTAACAATAACAATCAGAGGGCTATGACGGAATGTAAGGGCCTAAACACACAGAACTAGTGATGTGATGATGGCCTACGGTAATCGACTATCGATAAATCTCTCTGTCTCGCTCTCGTCTGTCCTACATAAACATTATAAGAGGGGTTAGAAGTGCAAAGTAGGCGTGGAGTGGAGTAAACGTGTCGCCACAGGTTATGCAATGATTTGCATAACACCATAAGGCACGCGGCGTGGTACGAGCGAGAGGGCATGAGTAATTGTATCAGTGTGAGCGGGAAGACAAATGGCGACAGCCGTCTCCGAACCGAAAGCGCTACTTTGCATTTCTAACCCCTCGTATAAAAATGTTCTGTGGCAACTTTGAACCGTAATTAGCTCGACAGTTGAAATTTTCACATTTTCCTCATACAAGAAACTAGTTTTTATCAACGTTTGTTTTTTCTCGCTCTATCGTAAAAACGGTAACACATAAAGGCGTCAAACTTGGTGTGATTATAAAGCAAACTCTATAGCAACAAATAATAAAAACCGGCCAACTGTGAGTCAGTCTCGCGCTAAAGGTCCCGGAGAAAACAAAACTTTTTTTTAAATTAATTATGATGGTGGTGTGACTCGAACTTGACCGATTTCATTAAGCCCAACTATCGATATAACCCTATCGATACTTCGACAACACTAGAAGTGACCACTGACTGAAATTAGCTCAGAAATTGTTTGATAATGTCCATTCATTTCGTAAAATGATTGGCTTTGAGAGAGTAACCCATGGAATTGGTACAGTTTACCTTACATAAAATATTTACCGTGTGGTTCCTGGAGTAGATTAGACCACGACCTAATTATTCCTGTGGTCGTTAGAGGCGGGTGGGTTTTCTTTGTGAAGTGAAATAAGTTGGTTAGGCGTTTTAATGATTATATTTACAGTCTAAACCAGTTTTTAGGTAAAAAGCGTTTTCTCTAGTTTAAACAATATTTTACTGAGCGCCTATGTTATAATTAAACTAAAACTTAAAACTAGTTTTAACAAAATTCCAGTTACGTTCATTAAGAGCCTACCGAGCCTATTGTGCTGTCCCCAATCGTATTTTTATTATTTCCTAACAATTAAGCAACATTTCCAAAAAAACAAGAATGTCACATTGTAGTCCTGATTGGCTTTCAATTTATCGAAACATTACGGATTAAGTAATCCGTAAGATAGTACTATCTTTTTGCTTGTAGCTATTATCGTTACAATCGGCAAAACTGGCCACTTTTGGCGGTTTTAAAGATAATAATTACAAATATTATGAAAATAAATCCGCAGTGACCCGATAAATTGAAAATCAGCAATGACTACAATGTGACATTCTTGTTTTTTTGGAAATATAAATAAATATCGTGGACATTGTCACACAAATTATCTAGTCACATTTAAAGTACCTGAATATTGTTTTATTGTAAAGAAATAAAAAAATACGATTGGGGGCAGCACAATAGGCTCGGTGCAGCCTTAAGGATAATCCTCCATGAAATCTCTTGTATTATGTAATCAAACAGAATGTGACAGTATGAGATTTAATGGAGGATTATCTTTAATGAACGTACGTGCATCTGGCAGTTTATCCTGAAAAGGTTCTGCAGGTTACAGAAAAACGTATTCATTGGATAACCTCAAACATCAAAATTTTCTATTCCAAATAATATCATATTATACAGGGTGTAACATAAAATAGGACAGCTCTGCTTCTTAAAGGGGTGCTTTGGACCATAAAATTATGATTATGATTATGATTATGACCAATACCGAAATCGCGAAAAAAAAATCTGCTGTCCCATACATTTCAGTCGAGTTATGCTTGCAGTTTTTTATTGGAAAGCGTTTTTTTTTTTCACGATTTCAGTGTTGGTCCCATCGTAAAAGCTGTTCAGTTTGATGTTACACCCTGTATGTTTCTGACGTAATTTATCGACTCTACCACCACGTCGGAAGGTGTTCTGCAGCCCTAGACAAATTGCACACGCTTTCTATTCTACAAACGCTAACGCCGCAGCGTTATCGACGATAGAAAAACGACAGAATGCTAGACAATGTCTCAAATTATTGACAGCTAAAAGCTGAATCTGCTCTATGGTTAGCGTTCAGTTCACTCAATCATTCACTCTTTTTTCTTTTTTATAAATGCTAAATCGCGTTCGATTTTCAAAAAAATTAATTAAAAAAAATTAATTAATTTTTTTTTTTAGGCTCAAATTGTAGCTGACTAAATTATCCAGAGCAGTCTTACTCAAAATTTTTGATATCATTCTTCGTTTCCAAAATATCGAACGCCAAATAAAAAATTCGGTAAAAATTGTTTTTTTTTTTCACTATTTCGGCCATAACTTTTTTCGTTTTTGCGTTTCTCGAATAATTCTTTTTGCACCTTACAGCTTTCGTAAATACACGTCTTTTGATTCATCTTTGAATACCATATCTTCACAACTCTTTGAGATATAAGGGATCGCACTTTTTCGTGAAATCGGAGCCTACACTGGAGCGAACGAAAAGACATTTCCATTGTCAAAACTTCGACGATCGGTAGGATGCAAGAAGGATGTTACATTTGTGAGCACGCCGATGTTTTTGACAGCGATGTGACCTAAGAACAAGAATCTCCTTTATTCTAAAGCATAGAGACGGCATCAATTTACGATTGTAGTTAGTCTCTTTTGTCTTATGACGTACCTATAATAGCAGAAGGAGACGAAACTATAGATCTTTGTTTATGCGGTTGTCCACTTTTCTCTTGTCACTTTTGTACTAGATTGGTCTAATTGGTGCCTTTTGTCCATATTACTTGACACCACACACTTTAAACACAAACGTCAAAAAAGTGGACATTCCTGCAATGGTATGGCTCCCTCTTTGCCTTTAGAATAAAGGAGATCCTTGCTCTTAGGATGTGACGCTTTATTTATTGCCCTCCTGGACGATATACGGTATAACCCATGGTCTAAAAAAACAAGGTCTTCTATTCCCAGAGTGACACAAGCCTACGTCACAAAAAAATGGCCGCTAAACATGGTAAAAGGGTATGATGACGTAGGCTTGTGTCAGTCACGTGGTCAGTCACGTGATCGGAAGAGAATACCAGGCGCAGTATATTATTGTACCATGGTATAACCTGATTATTTGACTCATCACTTAGACGATAATATTTGGCGATAGATTGTCGGGTGGCCGACGGTTATCAAAGCGGCATCGGCAATCGGTACCCTCCTCAAGGCGCGCCCTACAAACGTCGCGCCCTATCTATTACATACTCTACGATACATTCATCTATGAACACACGGGGAGCGGGAAATATACTTGTTATTTTGTGGCGAATATCAATAGGAGAGGAATTCGCGCTACGGCTACTTCGCGCTACGGCTACTTCGCGCTACGGCTACTTTGCGCTACGGCTACTTTGCGCTACGGCTACTTCGCGCTATGGTTACTTTGCGCTACGGCTACTTTGCACTACGGCTACTTTGCACTACGGCTACTTTGCACTACGGCTACTTCACGCTACGGACACTGTTTTGACTAGCGCCGTTTTGACTATTCCTATCTAAATCACGAGGCGGTATTTTTCGGGAGGTTTAGAGGGAGGAGAGAGTTTAGGGGAGACCTTTGCCCAGCAATAGGATAAATCAGGTTTAGATAAAAAAATAAAATGAACAAAATCCAATATACAACGTGTTAATGAATTAACGCAAAACTAGAAAGTAGTTTGTTTAGAATCGATAGCAGAATCGAATTATCATGGTTTCAACATAGGTAATTTTTTTCAAAATTTTAAATAATTTTTTCGTAAAATTTAAAATTTACTAAACCCGATGTCAACCCATCCCACGGGCACACTCACCCTACTTACTACCAAAACAAGATTATTAAAATGTATCCATAAGTACGTTATCGCTTTCATTAATTGCTGAAATGATAACAAATAACAATTGCCTCTGAACTTAAAATGTGATAACTTTAAATTTTAACTATCAAAATAATTAAATTATTGTTTCAATCTAATTCTTTTGTTATAAATCAATTGGGGTGTATGAGGTTTTGCGCTAATTTATTAACACGTTGTATAGGGTCCTTTTTAATATGCTGACACTTTTTTAAGGGCATGATCAGACCATCAAACTCAATAACTTTCTCTATGGGACCAGCATCGAAAACACGAAAAAAAATCAGCTATCCCATACATTTGGCTCGAGTAGGTTAGTAGTTTTGTATGGAAGAGCTCGATGTTGGTCCCATAGAGAAAGTTGTTCACTTTGATGGTTTGCTCATCCCCTTAAAAAAGTATCAGCATATTAAGAAGGACCCTGCATAATTTATTGATTCTTAAATGCATAACGATTCAAATCTGAAACACGCTTCGTTAAAATTGTATCTGCATCATGGTTCGTCAAAAATAGCGGATTCTTTTGCAATTTCGATGTTGGTCCCATAGAGAAAGTTGTTTATTAAAATACCATCAGCATAATTAAAAGACCCTACCTGCCTGCGTAACATGACCGAGGTGACAGCGACACAGGTCACTTCTAAACGTCAAATTGGCGGTTATCTCCATAGTATCTCACTCAAATTTGACGTTTAGAAGTGACCTGTGTCGCTCTCACCTCTGTTATGTTACGTAGGCTGATATGTTTAGATTTCTCGGGGAATTAAGGCGGTAGGTTGTCTTGTGACTATTAGTGACTGTATGCTTGTGTGCTTGTCTATACTGTCTATACTAATATTATAAAGAGGAAAGATTTGTTTCTTTGATTGTTTGTATGTAATAATAAATAAATAAATAAAAATCATTTATTTCAGGAAACTAGGTCCCATACAAAGAGCATTACATAGGTAGTTTGTCAGAGAATCAAGTTATTATAGATTAAAATTAAATTACACATTACATTACATTTATATTATAAGTCCAATTTCTCCAGGTACATACACAATGTCAATTCAAATTTGCACATAATTATCTCGTGTGAGCAAGATCACTCCACCAGTATCGCAGTCCAGTGCCTCATGATTGGACACTCGCACTTATCACCTATCACCTTCAGGATGCTGTAATGAATAGGCTCCGAAACTGCTGGACCGATCTGAATAATTCTTTCACCATTAAGAATGCTACATTATCCGTGATGAACATAGGCTAAAAAAACGGCCAAGTATGTGTCGGGAAGATTCAAAGGCGGTACGAAGTTTGCCGCGGTCCTCTAGTAGATTATAAAGAAGTACAACGTTTCCTACATCCCTAACACTTGTAAGGGTTTGTTTTATTTGACACGTCCCCGTTCTCAAGGAAAAAGAGGCTCACTGTATTCAGGACATTTTCCTCTTAAATAGGGATCTTCTTAATGAATTTATGTCTTGATTTGTTATGTCTTAGGCCCTTCTATGATGACACTTTTTTAAAGGGATGATCAAACTGAACAACTTTCTCTATGGGACCAACATCGAAAAAAATATCAGCTGTCCCATGCATTTGGCTCGAGTAGGTTTGCAGTTATGTATGGAAGAGCTGATTTTTTTTGGCGATTTAGATGTTGGTCTACTATAGAAAGTTGTTCAGTTTGACGGTCTGATCATCCCCTTAAAAAAATGTGAGCATACTATAAGGATCCTACACAGGGTGTAACAAAACACCCTAGTAATACTTAGGGGGGTGCTTCAGGCCATCAAACTGAACAACTTTCACTATGGAGCCAACATCGAAATCACGAAAACAAAATCTGCTCTTTTATACAAAACTGCAGTACCGGTCGACTCAAATGTATGGGACGGCAGATCTTTTTATTTTTTCTCGACGTTGGCCCCATAGTGAAAGTTGTTTATATTGATGGTCTGAAGCACCCCCTTAAGTATTACTAGGGTGTTTTGTTACACCCTGTATACATAAATGCTATAACTAGCTGTCAGGGAATTTTAAAGTCTTCTGACGTGGCTTAACGAACAGCACCGCCATCTGACGGAACTATTCGGGACCGACTGCTTAACTTGACGAAGCATGGAGGCGCTCAAGAGGAAATACCACTCAGGAGTATTGAAATCTCAAGTATACAAAAACGTAGTCAAAGACAACATCATTTATTCAATATACGAGCTTGAAGCAGACTTAGTAAACGTCAAATCTTTTTAGGGTTCCGTACCCAAAGGGTAAAAACGGGATCCTATTACTAAGCCCACGTTGTCCGTCCGTCCGTCCGTCTGTCCATCCGGCCTATTTAGGGCTGTAAGTTTTGAACCCAAAGAGCTAGATAGATGAAATTTTCACAGAATGTGAGTTGTTACGGCGGTAATAAAAATGACAAAAAGTTAAAAATTAAGGGGGGTTCTCAACAAGAAACTAGTTTTCATCAACGTTTTTTCTTCTCGCTCTATGGTAAAAACGGTAATACATACAAGCGTCAAACTTTCTGTGATTGTAGAGCAAACTCTACAGTATAACAAAAAATAATATAAACCGGCCAAGTGTGAGTCGGTCTCGCGATAAAGGTTCCGGAGTAAAAAAAATTTTTTTTTTACTTTAATATGTTGTAGTGGTGTAGTACGGAACCCTCGGCCTCGGTGCGCGAGTAGCTCGACTCGCACTTGACCGATTTTATAATTTTGAAGCTTCCACCGCGTCGGAACGTGTTGTCGCTGTAGAGAAGATGCGGCCAGAAACTCTACAACATAACACGACTTAATAACTAAACAATATAACACAAATTAGTGGATCCTTGTGTCAAGTCAAAGCACATACACGATCGTTTGCAAACAGATTTGCAATGCGAATTCAGACTAATTAAATTGGTTTTAATTACTAAGAAAAGTAGGTGAAATAATGAATCATATCTGAATGGTAGTCAAAGGAGCATCTCGTTTAATTCGCCACTAAACTCCAGCACGGCTAGCATGCTAACCAGGACAAAGCGACAAAACGAGGAAAACTGCTTGCGCGCTCATTTTTGGCTTACGTTAAATAACAAAGATATTGGCTTTGTGCGAAGTGGGTGTTGGGAACTGTCAAGTCGATCGCAGCGCACACCGTGGCAGAAATTTGTACTACTGACGGCGAAGCTGTGTCAGATTTGCTTGAATCTATGAAAATCAGCACACAAACTTAACACGAAATCTCCAAAACTGTCAATACTACCAACTTAAAATTTGACATGGAAGTTTCTATTGGCATCTAGATGCTCACTTAAAAAAGGCTTGTCGCATTTAAACCCCCAAAGGTGTTAAAACTGAGGTAAAAGTTTGTATGAGAATTCCGATACAAATTAGATTTTGCCCGTGGCTTCGTCCGCATCCGCTCCCGTCATCGCACCGAAATAAAATATAAGCTAGCTTTTAAAACTAATAATAAGCTTTTAAATATAAAAAGTTTTATCTAATTCGGTCCAGTAGTTTTGACAGAATCCTCGAACAAACACAGACTTTTACGGTACTATAATAGTCATAGATTTATATATTACTAGCGTAAGGATAGGCCCGTCAGAATATTTTACAAAAACCTTCTTCATAGAAACAAAAATTTGCGCCATCTGTCATAACTGGTATACGAACTATATCGTTTCTTTGATCGTTGTAGTGCTCTAAACGGATATTTTTCCTTGCATTTTAGAGCCAACGAACTGGGGACAATAGTCAAGCTCATAGGCCATGTCCTTACGCTAGTAATATATATGTCTTTGATAATAGTGTAAATAATTCACGGCTGCCCGAAAAAGTTCTGTCAGTACGCCGCGCTAGTGTGGCGCTAGTGTCGTGCACATAGCCAATAGTACACACACACGGCGACAGATCAACCGACCCATAGTTGAACTCTATGTTCATGGACATAAGGTCGAACTATGGGTAGGTTGATCTGTCGCCGTGTGTACATCTCGATTTTTCTCATTTTGTTGGCGGTGTGCTAGGCCTACGGACGAGACAATACCCAAGCGACAAAGATAACATCACACAGCTACTATTCAGTCTCGGAAAATTCACATTTTGAAATCCTTCTGTGTGCTTAAAACTTTTAGTTTCGTGGTAAAACTTAGGTTACTCTCATATTGCTTGAGGAAGCGATTTTATTTGCATCTTTAAAAAACAGGCCAAGAGCGTGTCAGTCACGCCCATGATCCGGTTGCGTAGCCATTGTATAGTGGCTGCTTAACTATGTATTTTTGCACACAACATTTTTTCTTAAGGTAGTTTCAGTCCATACAAACGTTGACGCACAATACGCGTAGACGGAATTCATAAAAGTAATATTTTATATATGGAAAAATAGTTTAGAAAATCTAGATGTCGCGTATCAAATAACATTTGCAATTTATAATATAATTACGAAGATATAAAGCTTTGAAATTTTTCATACAAAATTTATTTTATTTTCGTATTTTTACTCCAGTATCTGAGTTTAAAAGTTTGAGGAAAAAACACTTCGATGTTTCGCGTGATGATGTAGAATTTAGGCATAGTTTTTTTTTCATAGTTGGTTCGCAAAATTAAACACTTCAACACACACATCTTTGCGTGATGGCTATTGATGGCATACATGGTTAGTTGTCCTACATAGTTGGCTCGCAAAATAACATTACTACACAAAATGACAAAGAAGTATCGCTGTATCACATAATAATTATGCTTGGCAAAATAAATGCTTCGCAAAATAAATAAAATAGGAACTCTTCTGCTTCTTGTAATAAAATCTTCTTCTAAAATCTCAATCTAAAATAAATGCTGCTAAAATAAATTATTTAAGTCAGTCCCTTAAGAGGGCTATCGCAGTCCAGTGGCGCCCTCGCCACAATAATAAAGATTTCTCAATAAAGAAAGCCTAAATTAAAAAATTGCTCAACAGATAAACTACAAAAGCCTTCAAGCCATTGTTATACAATACTTTTATAGGTTCTAAACATTCCACTTTTAGATAATTTCGTATAAAAACAAAAGCGGCCGTTTTTTTTCTTTTTTCAAAATTTGTATGTTGTAGACCTTTAAAAAACCTATAAAAGTATTCTATGAAAATAGCTTGAAGGCTTTTGTAATTTATCTGTTGAGCACTTTTTTAATATAGGCTTTCTTTACTGAGAAATGATTTACTGATTTACTTGGACTTGATATAGACACACATATAAATTGGAAATCGCATGTAGAAAAAATCAAAACCAAAATATCAAAATTAACATATGCTCTAAAAGAACTAAAAAAGACAACTGACCAAAAAACTGCCCTTACAGCTTACTACGCGTATATATATGCCTGGCTAAGATATGGCATAGTTATGTGGGGAAATAGCACTAATGTACCCGAGCTTTTCGTTCTACAAAAAAAGTGTATCCGTATTATATTTGACATCAAACAGACTGATAGTTGCGTGCCATACTTCAAAGAACATAAAATCTTAACCCTTACATCGATTTATATACTTGAAACTTGTAAATTTGTGCGTAAATACCCTGACTTTTATACTAAATTAGGAGACTTACCCCGCCGATACAAAACTAGACAGGGTAATCTACTGATAAGGCCGCTTTCAAAATTAGAATTACATAACTCGGGTCCTCACGCAATGTCAGTAAAAATCTTTAATAGGCTACCTGACTTTATTAAAACTTTTGACAATGACAAGCAATTTAATAAAAGTCTGAAACAAATATTAGTTAATAAATGTTATTATAAATTAAACGACTATATAAATGACAAATGTATTACTTTACCATTGCTTTACCACCTACTTGACATATAATTATATTGTAAGAATATTAGTTAAATTAAATTCATTGTTTTTAAGATAATCCTATGAAATTTTGTAATTAAATAATATTATTATAAACCTTACATAAATTCGAAAATTAAAAAAAAAGCATGTATTTGTAAAATTTGTAACGATGTAATTAAATTTTGTTAGTAATAAGACGACAAGATATACCTACATATATTGCCATGCCCTTGCAGGGCTCATGTACCCACTTTGGCAACTATTTTATAATACCTATGTTGATGTACATGAATGCGAATAAATAAATGAAATGAAATGAAATGAGAAATCTTTATTATTGTGGCGAGGGCGCCACTGGACTGCGATAGCCCTCTTAATATTCTACCTGATTTGTGTATAAAATATTATATAAAATATTATTATATATATAAAGCGCCTTTCTGAATCTTTTATAATGCGCACAGCCAAGGAGTGGAATGCCTTACCTGCGTCAGTATTTCCGAGTACTTACAACCCGGATTCCTTTAAAGTACGAGTGAATAGGCATCTTCTGGGTAAGCTCGCTACATCTACGACCCCATCTTCGTCCTGAGGACTGGATTGAGGTCAAGAGCAAACCCATAGTTAATAAAAAAAAAAAAAATTGTATTGTATTTATAAACTAATATAACACAACCCTAAAATTAAACCCCGTATAAGTCACACGGAAGTATCTCATAACTGAAACAGTTTCCTGTCTTCTATTTAGGTCTCGCGTATCAACATATTCTCACACTTATCGCTTTGGATATAAGAGTGGTGCTAGAGGATTTGGTACGGTGAGTATGTACTCCTTATTTAGGCGTGGACAAAGATTTTCTTAGTCTATGAACATTTTGTGGTATTGTAAAAACTTTAATGTTTGCTCTTTTATTGTTAGGTGGTTTTCTTTGAGTATGCGGTGGTTCTGAGAGAAATGAAAATTTTATGTACACACGGCGACAGGTCAGGTTACCCTGTTTGGACTTTGAACTATTAAAAGTTGAACGCTGCGAATCGTGCGAGAGGGTGCGGTATGTTGTTGTTGTTGTTTCGTGTCACAGCACGCTGCGCCCGCGCCGGCAGCCGCGTCGATGCAGGCTCTCTACCGCACTATTTTGTTTTGTACGTACCTATTAGTGTAGTTATGGGTATATAGGGTGCGTAACCTGATGTGTCGCCGTATGTACACCTGGTGTTATAGAAAAAGAGAGAAATGGTCTACACTAAGAGGAAGGATCTCTTTATCCTAAAGCATAGACCGCATCGATTTACGATTGTAGGGAGTCTCTTTTGTCTTATGACGTACCTTTCATAGTAGAAGGAGACGGAACTATAGATATTTGTTTATGCGGCTGTCCACTTTTTTTCGTGCTAGTTAGTGTGTGTGAAAAGTGACCGTAAACATTAAGGCAATTGTCACTTGGTCATCTTTTGCCTTTTTTCCAATGTCAAGAAGGATGTCGCATTTGGAGCTCATCGATGTTTTTGACAGCGATGTGACCTAAGAACAAGAATCTCCTTTATTCTAAAGCATAGAGACGGCATCAATTTACGATTGTAGTTAAGTCTCTTTTGTCTTATGACGTACCTTAAATAGCAGAAGGAGACGGAACTATAGATCTTTGTTTATGCGGTTCTCCACTTTTCACTTTTGTACTAGATTGGTCTAATTGATCTCTTTTGTCCATACTACTTGACACCACACACTCAAACACACTGAGAGAAAAACTTATCCAGAAATTAAAAAACCGTTTTGTTACTGGCGTAAAAACTAATTTATAGTTATGAATACTAAAGTTCTGCTGTCATTACTGGCACAAGCAGTTTTTTACAATAGTTTAGTATTATTAAAATGTAATCCCTACAAACTGGTTTTAGTAAAGTAAAATATTACATAATAAAGTAATTCTTGCATAAATACTGTAAGTTTTACTTTACTTTAGTTATTTCCAAAATCATATTAGCTATGATTAGTAATCACAATTGTAATTTTTAATAGACAGTTTTAATAAAAGTAGAGAAACAAAAGGCATAGTTAATTCTGCAACTGCTTTGTTTTTGCTATAAATAACGTCGTGTTAATTAAAACACTCGTTTGTAATAACAAGTGTTTACCTGTTATTTCGATTAACAATTTTTTATTAATTTTGACCAACCTCCTTTGTAATTCCTAGTGTTCCCATAGTTCTTTTTATGACGCTTGTCTTTTATAACAAGCTTATGATTAGTTATATTTACTACAAACATTTCATCGTAATAACTGCACGGAATTTTGTCATTTCTAGTTTCTCCTTTCTTCTTTCAATAAGCCATTTTTGTGATTTTAAACAAACTAATTTTGAATTTAATACCAGTTTGGTAATATTTAAAACTATTTGTGATTGCTGACTTTCTGAATTGCCATATTAATTTCATTTCGTTTTCACCTCCCGGCCGGATTAGACGAATCGTTATCATCTCTAAAGTGATCATAACAGTAACAGTGAAGTGAAGTGTTTAATTTTATTAAATTAAGTGTCCTAAATTTGGAATCGTTGACTGTCTTGAACTAAATATTAAAAATTATATAATAAGACGATGGCAACTAAAGTTTCCAGCCAGATGAATCTGGAAACGGACATGGATCAGCTCACTAGCGATTTACTGACAAACTTGGGACTAAATGTTTATGTCAGAGCTTTTTGTGGTAAGTAAAGTGTGTGTATTTATTCATTTATAGTGTGATAGGTAGGTACGTACTAATGTAACTTTATAGGCAGGATCAAGGAAGGAAAAGATCTATGTTATCTCTTACTAACCATATCATTTCTACCAAAAGTGCATAAGTAAATATAAATATTTCTATGTCCTTCATGTCATATCTATTTTCTTCTCAACCAGACATGAATGTTAAAAAAATTCACTTGACCGCCCTTTCATATTTATTAATGATTGCAGAAGGCAAGGAAGATGCTGGGCTTCTATCAGATGATGAGATATCCAAACTTATACCAGTACCTGGAGACAAGGCTAGATTTAAAGTTAACCTAGCCAATTGGAAGCAAACAATCGACAATTTAGATAACTTAGACCCCTGAACTTAACACCAAATGTGAGTTCTTTCCCATATATTCCCTAAATAGAATAGATTTTTATGATCAATGTGTTTTTAATTATCTATCTGAGATTACTAGTAAGAGCGTCAATTTTAGGCGTTACTTTGTTCGTATTGATTCTGAATACTTAGTACCTAGCTGTAGGTTGGCATACCTACATTTTTTGGAGTTGGATGCCATCTTTGGCTATACTGATCTAGTAACTTCCAGACATCATGATCAGTATCAATATCTAGATTAAAATATAATGTATTTATTTAATCGTTATTTTTTCAGAACCCGCGGCGCCTGATGCTTTAAATAACACCAGTCTGCCACAACTACCGTACTGGACTTTCAGCGTGCCGTTAAAGGAAAAAAATAAATCGCTGTGGCTTTTAAATTATGTAGGTACTTAGATAGTAATCTGTTGTAAAAACTGAAATGAAAATAAACTACATTAACTATTATTTTAAGTTTCATTTGAACACAATTACCTATACCTTATAATTTAGTGGAGTTGTTATAACAAATCGTTTTACTAGGTATCACAATTTTCTCCTGTATTCTATATTCTGTATTTCTTTACAGCATATACATAATAATATGTATATACACTTTTATACGAGGTGTTTTTCAGTAGCTAGGAAAGAACGCAATAACCTGAATACTGATACGTTCTTGCTAGGAACTGAAAAAGTACTGTAGAATGACACACATTGTATATGTTATGTGTGCTGGCATGCATCGTCTCGTCTCGTGTACAGCCCATCCTGGAACGCTATACCTTTCCGGTAACCCCTGATGCCACTGAGGCATCCCCAATGTTGAGGGCTCCATGGAGGGTGGGGGGCCGGAACGGTGAAACATAGTAATAATGATTATGGATCTTACAAATAAACTTTTTAAAAAAAAAAATAGTTGCCCTAACGGGCGACACAAAGGGCGATAAGCTAAATAAGGACGTAATGTCATTTTTGGAAGGGTCTTCGGGAACTGTGTACGCAGACCAGGTAGAGGGCAGGGGCGCCGTTGCGGTTGAACCCATACCCAAAACTGCGGGAGGCGGCCAGCGTAACGAAGGCCCTTTGAGTACGGAGGGAGTAGCTGGGGGGTCAAAATCTGGAGCGCTAGACGCGACAGGTAAGGATATACCCACTGCACCAGTGTGGAAGAGGCCCAGTGGCGCACAGAGGAAGAAGATCCTCCTCAATAGGTGTGCTGACAAACTCTTCAGCGAAGGGACAAAGGCGAAGGGAGGTAAGGCGACAGAGGCTGCCACAACTCAGACGCCTGCGACCATCAAAAGGCCGAGGACGAGTGATGCCGAAAACATCACCGCCAAACGGCAGAACCTGAATGAAACATTCAAGGAGGCCATCACCGGCGCAAGAATGGCGATCGTCACGGACGATTACCCCGCCACGAAGATCGTAGAGGAAAATATAGGCCCCATATTCAAAGGCATATATGCGAAATTTGCGACCCAGCCGGACCCACTGCCGAAGCTTAGCGTGGGTAACATAATTTCGGGGGCACTACATGTGTTCTGTGACGGGGAGCAGTCGGCAATATGGCTTCGCGGCCTCAATGGAGAAACCATCGGGGGAGTGAAGTTGAGGGTGGTGAGGGCGAAAGACCTGCCCAAGCCGGTAAAGATGGCCTGGAAGTCCAAAAACGTCTGGGTTACGGAGACGGACCTCGTTCTCTCCATAATGCAGCGGCTGAACCCGGAGCTGTGTATAAAGGAATGGAAGGTGATCGACACGGAGGTTGGTAAGAGCCAAGTCCGACGCATAGTCCTCATGGATAAAGCGTCGGCGGACTTCATCAAGTCCAAAGACTACTGCCTTTACGCTGGCTTGGACAGGGCCTTCTTCAAGCTCCTTGCCGACGGCGAGGAGAAGGGAGAAACCCGGGTTGACGACGACGTAAAGGCAGTAGAAAGCAAGGCGGAAGGAGAGGGCAGGGCGGATGACCCTCCGACCGATACGGAGTACGCAACGGAGACCGACGCGGACAGCACCATAGGTGCAGAAAGTATATTTTCGACGGCCACGTCCGAATTTCTGGGGGACCTCGATGGGTTAAACCTGTCATCACCCCCAAGACGTGAGGAGGAAATGGACATGGGTCCAGGAGGGGGCAATCCATAACGGATTGTCCATAAAGGAGACGTCATCACCAATTAAGAACATTAAGATGGCGGGACTAAGGTGTGTACAAATTAACCTACATCATTGTAAGGCAGCGATGGCTTTATTAAACCGTCAGCTGAAAGAGCATTCTTTTGAAATAGCACTAATGCAAGACCCCTATCTATATAAGGGCCGTGTGACAGGTATTAGCGGACCAGGATCTCTTTTCCACTGCTCTGCTATTAATAATATGAGGACCTGCTTATATGTCAGAAATGGCATAGAAGCAATGCCTTTACATGACTTCTGTTCTAGGGATCTTACAACAGTGAAGGTCTACTTGGAGGGGCAGGACAAGGGGGCTATCATCATCGCCTCAGTGTACATGCCCTGCGAGGACGATGATCCGCCAACAAAACTGGTGAGAAATCTCGTGCAGTACTGCAGCCGGAACAACCTGGAACTCATCGTGGGTGGCGACGCAAATGCACACCACGTAGTCTGGGGAAGTTCGGATGTCAACAAGAAGGGAGAGAAGCTCTACGAGTATGTGGTAAGCTCCTCTTTACACTTACTAAATAAAGGTAATGCACCAACTTTTGTTGAAGCAAGACGGTCGGAAGTTCTCGACATAACATTAGCTACGAAAGGGGCTGTTAAACATGTAACGGACTGGCACGTATCTGATGAGATCAGTGGATCGGATCACAGGTATGTATGCTTTAGGTACACGAACGACACGACAAGACCTAGTGTACGAAGGAGGAATCCCAGGAACACAAACTGGGAACAATACATTAAGGACATAAGAGTTGATCTGGGACCTACCAAAGGTAAGCTGAACTCCATTATAGACATAGAGTTTGAGGCTGACAGGATTGACCGTGCAATCAAGACTGCATGGTTGCCCAATTGTCCTGAGAAGGCAACAAAAGGGAAGAAGGAACCCTGGTGGACACCAGAGTTAGTAAAACTACGTCAGGAAACTAGAAGGATATTTAACAGGGCGAAACGTGCGAATAACTTCAAAGAGTACTCGCATGCCCTCACTAAATACAACCTAGAGGTGCGCAAAGTGCGAAGGAAGTCTTGGCGATCACACTGCCAATCGATTGAAAGCGCGCCGGAAGGCATGAGACTCGTCAGGGCTATGTCTATGACAAAAACCAATATGCTTACCACTCTCAGGAAAGATAATGGTAAGTTTACGGAGTCTGGCAAGGAAACTCTTCAGATAATGATGGAGACTCACTTTCCAGACTGCAAAATATCAGACGACGCAGGTAGCGACGAAACCATCAGTCAGAAGGAACAAAATGTTCGCACTACCAAAGCTGACTGGGAGGTTGCTAAGAAGGTAGTAAACGAATGGAAGCTGGACTGGGCGCTAGACAGTTTCCAACCATTCAAAGCACCTGGTCCAGACGGAATTTATCCCATTCTACTGCAGAAGAGTAAGAATATTCTGAGCCCACACCTAACAAGGCTTTATAAGGCCTGCATAGCATTCGGCTACGTCCCAAAGGTATGGAGCCAGGTAAGGGTAACGTACATACCGAAACCAGGCAAAGGCAGCTATGAAGAGGCTAAGTCCTTTCGACCGATAAGCCTCTCCTCATTCCTGTTGAAGACATTGGAAAAAATGGTGGATAGATACTTAAGGGAAGGACCACTGAAAAGGAAACCCTTCCATAAGCTACAATGCGCGTATCAAGTGGGAAAATCCACTGAAACAGCGCTGCACCACGTAGTCTCGAAGGCAGAGTTTGCGATTGAAAATAAAGAAATATGTGTCGGTGCATTCCTAGACATTGAGGGAGCATTCGATCGCACTACATTTGAGTCAATTGGGAAAGCCGCGGCAGAGCACGGCATTGACCGAACCCTGTGCAGGTGGATCGACTGCATGCTGAAGAGCAGGAAAATAGCGTCCACTCTCCTAGGAGACGAGGTGCATGCCACAACAAAGAAGGGCTGTCCACAAGGAGGGGTACTATCACCGACACTCTGGTGTCTAGTGGTCAACTCGCTCCTGGAAAAGCTAAACAAAAAGTCACTGTACACAGTGGGGTATGCAGATGACATTGTCATTTTAATCAATGGCAAATTTCCAGACACAGTGTCTGGATTTCTGCAGAAAGCCTTGGATGATGTAGAGGAATGGTGTAATGAGCATCATTTGTCTATAAATCCAGGGAAAACGACAATTGTGCCGTTCACGAGGATGAGAAACCTGACAAGACTTAGGAATCCATTCCTCTATAATAAGGAGTTAACCTGGTCCACAGAGGTTAAATATCTGGGGATGACCCTAGATAAAGAACTGACGTGGAAATCACATGCTGAAATGGTTACAAGGAAAGCCGCAAGGGCTTTCAATATGTGCAGATCAGCCTACGGTAAAACCTGGGGCCTAAACCCCAAGGTTATATACTGGATCTACACAACTATGGTTAGACCAATACTTTCTTATGGCAGCATAGTTTGGTGGACGAGAACCAAAATGCAAACATGTGAGAAAGAGCTTGGGAAACTACAACGCATGGCCTGTATGGCTATGACTGGTGCATTTAGGTCGACACCCACCGCGGCACTAGACATAATACTGGACCTTAAACCGCTTCATATATTCATACAAGCTGAAGCGGCGAAGGCTCTTTACAGAATGAAGGTGACCGAAATGTGGCATAATGATATGCCCAAAATAAGGCACACTGCACTGAAACTGAGCAGTGAGCTTGAAAGAGGGTTCAACATGATCGGTGACACAATGCCGAGCATACGAATCTTCAAGAGGAATTACAAAACACATGTCCCTTCAAGGGATGAATGGAAGCGTGGGCTGCGTACCCCGGACGCGAACACTCTTGTTTGGTACACTGACGGTTCAAAAACCGATTCGGGTACGGGTGCAGGCATACACTCCAATGACTACAACGAGAGTATCAGTCTAGGGGAGTTTGCAACTGTTTTTCAAACTGAGACGTACGCTATCATAGCCTGCGCGCAGGAGAATATATATAGGAAGGTAACCAACAAGACTATATATATTCTTAGCGACAGCCAAGCAGCTCTCAAAGCCTTGAACTCCTATTATGTGAGCTCCAGGCTAATCCTAAACGGAGTAAAGACCCTCAACAAGCTTGGTCTACACAATACCGTGAGATTAGTCTGGGTCCCGGGGCATACCGGTGTTCGGGGTAATGAGAATGCTGACGAGCTGGCAAGGGCTGGGTCAGAACGAAAGATGGTTGGCCCAGAACCAAGTGTGGGAATCCCGGCATGCAACATAAGAATGGCCATTAGGGATTGGGCTGATAAAACACACAAGCTGGAGTGGTCTAGCCTTACAGGTCTACAGCACTCCAAGAAATTTATCAGCAATGCGACAACTCGTGTCTCAAAGTTCATACTGAACAACAGCAGGAGCAAGGCTCGTGCCATCGTCGGAGCCCTCACTGGGCACTACGCCACAGGCACGATGATGCACAAGATGAAACTCACCCTGGATCCCAGCTGCCGAGCGTGCGGAGAGGATGAGGAGACCATGGAGCACATTCTCTGTGACTGTGATGTCTTGGCGGCAAAACGCATGTGCCTCCTCGGTGATGGATATCCAAAACCGGGAGATCTTAGGCTTCTTCCCCTCAATGGTATTGCCTCCTTCATTGACCATGTATTTGAAGGGTGAAGAAAGTAAAAAGTACTGGGGCTAACACAAAAGATCCCACTGGGTCGAAGTGTTGCTGGCTTGCCAGCCCCCACAACAAGATAAGATAAGATAAGATATGTTATGTACAAGGTGTAACAAAACACCCTAGTAATACTTAAGGGGGTGCTTTAGACCATTAAACTGAACAACTTTCACTATGGACCCAACTTTGAAATAAAAAAAAAGTTGGCTCCTTAGTAAAAGTTGTTCATTTTGATGGTCTGAAGCACCCCCTTAAGTATTACTAGGGTGTTTTGTTACACCCTGTATAATGTTGTAAAGAATACAGGGGAAAGTTGTGATATCTAGTATAACGATTTGTTGTAACAATGCTACAATCTTGTAAAAATTACTCATTGTTTAGTAATATCAAGTAGGAACTCATTAGAAATTGTAAAAGTACAAGCTAGAAATTAGACTGCATTTTCTAAAAAACACTAAATTGTTTAGTAAGAACAAGCACTATGTTTCGTAATTATAAAATGCAAACTAGTATTTACAAAATGTTCAATTGCATTTAAATAATCGTTTAGTAAAATCAAGTAAGACATCGTAGATATCGTAAAGTAGTTTCTAAAATTCAGTTTAAAGACAACTAGTAAGTGCTATCGTTTTATTTGTAGATAATGAACGACTCTATGTTTTTACAAAACGGTTTGTATATTCTGTACATCAAAATTTGGAGGATTACTGTTTCATTTTAGAAATTACAAAACACTTTGTCTTAACTGTGACGTCATAATGACGTCATCGTTTTGAGGATTAGTATTGTGCGTTAAAAATTACTAAACGCTCACTACACTAATTACTAAATACAATAACTAAAAACGACTCCTTCTTATTACAAAACTTTTGTTGTCGTGGGATCTGCAAATATTTATTTAATAATTAGTGAATTTTTGTAATAACAAATGAAGTTTTCTCTCAGTGCACAAACGTCAAAAAAGTGGACATTCTTGCAATGGTATGGCTCCCTCTATGCTTTTAGAATAAAGGAGATCTTGCTCTTAGGCTTGTATGAAAGTGTGCGCATGTGCGTATGTACGTAATGTATGTGCATATGTGTATGTTTCATCGAAATAGGGATTCATTTTTATACAGGGTGTAAGTGACAGCCTAGCAAATACCGAACTGAACAACTTTCACTATGGAGCCTACCTCAGGAAACGCGAAAAAAATCAGCTGTTCCATACATTTTAGTCGGGTAGGTACATACAGCAGTTTTGTAGGAGACAGCTGATTTTTTTTCGTGTTTCCTGAGATAGGCTCCATAGCGATTTTTTTTTTTTCAGTATTATGGTCTGAGTTCACAGTTTCAGTATTTGCTAGGCTGTCACTTACACTCTGTATATAGCATATGCTCACGACTATATTCCCCGAGGGGGTAGTCAGAGATATTCTGAAACATCAGAACATCCACGTTTCACTAGTAGTATCGAAACTCTGTCCAGTGTGACGGGGAGTGAGCCCATCGCCACTTGTAATGGACAGTAGGTACAATACATGCCTCGAAATTGAAGCATGCAGGTTTCCTCACGATGTTTTCCTTCACCGAAAAGCCAGTGGTGTTACAAATCGTACATAAATTAGGCCAGTCATTTTACGGAGTTTTGTTAGGCGGGGTAGGGAGTAATTATTAATTGGACTTTTAAACTGTTACCGGCACCATTTAGTGATAAAATTACTATCCTAAACCATATTTAAAAAAAATTGCTACGCAACATAGAAATCAAAATTGTGTGTCCCAGAAGGCTTTTAAATTCATAATAATAATACCATGCACTCATTTGAATTAGATTTAACAATATACATTATTTTTGATCAATAAAACAGGCATTATAATTTAAAAAATGAGGTATTTATTAGAAAATACGAATGTATATAGACAAAAATATTTACACCATGTTTGAAGTATGTTTTTTTTAATTTTGGTACATTCTTAAGCTCAAATTGGCTCTTCAATATTATAGCGAAAAAAAAATGCAATTAGTAATTAGTCCCGGCTCAAACCGTAAAATGACTGGGCTAAATTCCGAAAAACTCATTGGTACGAGTTGGCCGGGACGGGGATCGAACCATCGCCTCCTGCATGGCAGGCAAGGTCACTCGCCACTGGACCACCACGGCTCCTCGACTCTGTATATCTTTATTATTATTTTGGTTATAACAATTGGTTATAACAATAAAGTCTTTTTCTCGATATTCTATTTCAGCTTCTAAATGACAATGAAGAGAATTTTATTGCGAAATAAAATTAAAGAAATGTATTTCATTTAGAAATGAAGTACATATGTATTTACAATATATATTTAACAAAAGCCTAAGGTGTAATTCTCACTGAGCGTTGATTGTTGATCTTTTTTCCGTCCTAGGCAAGTCATATCATAGAGTTTGATTCGCTTCAATACAGGGTGTAACAAAACACCCTAGTAATACTTAAGGGGGTGCTTCAGACCATCAATCTGAACAACTTTCACTATGGAGCCAACTTCGAAATCGCGAAAAAAAAATCTGATGTCCCATACATTTTAGACGAGTCGGCACAGCCGATTTTTTTTATTTTTTCTCGGTGTTGGCTCCATAGTGAAAGTTGTTCAGTTTGATGGTCTGATCATCCCCTTAAAAAAATGTCAGCATATTATTAAGAACGACACTGTATAATCATTAATCAGCTATACCAACTTTGTTTGAGCAAATAATACAGGGTTTTAGTGACAGCCTAGCAAATACTGAAACAGTGAACTCAGACCATCAAACTGAACAACTTTCACTATAGAGCCTTGGTCAGGAAACGCGAAAAAAATTCTGCTGTCCCATACATTTTAATCGGTTAGGTACAAGAGTTTTGTCTGGCACAGCTGATTTTTTTTTCGCCTTTCCTGAGGTATGCTCCGTAGTGAAAGTTGTTCAGTTTGATGGTCTGAGTTCACCGTTTTAGTATTTGCTAGGCTGTCACTTACACCCTGTATAATTTGAATGTTATACTGTGAGGTCTTAGGCGCTGTCCTATTGCCATCGCTGCTCGCGCGATCATGCGTTCGTCCGACGAAAATCATTGTGCCACTGTGCGTTTAAACATACTTATATCTGCGGAATATCCTATACAGGGTGTAACAAAACACCCTAGTAATACTTAAAGGAGTGCTTCAGACCATGAAACTGAACAACTTTCACTATGGAGCCAACGTCGAGAAAAAATAAAAAAAGTCAGCTGTCCCATACAAAAGTGCAGTAGCGACTCGACTAAAATGTATGGGACAGCCGATTGGGTGCTAGGGTGTTTTGTTACACCCTGTAGAAGGTCGTGCTATCATGAGATGCGATCGAATTGTTCTATTTTTATTCAGATATAACTATGTTTAAACGCACAGTGGCACAATGATTTTCGTCGGACGAACGCATGATCGCGCTAGCGATGGCAATAGGACAGCGCCTTACATTGCGAATAGCGACACGCCGCTCTGTGTGAATGAGACCTAATATGATCCAGAGGTCTTCTGAACAAATAATTCGAACAATATTCTTTACTTTAATGGAATTATTTTCTACGACATATTATTTCTTTTGTCGAGTATTTCTTATTCTAGAATGAACATTAATATTTATAAATAATGAAAACATATTAATATTTGTAACAAATATTGTGGGGAAACATCGATGTAGGAATTTGGCACGTGGATGATTTAGGCCCCGAGCAAACGAGGATAAATAAGACACGTTTACTAGTACCTATACGAGGAAATTATATTAATATGCGTTAAAGAAACAGTTGTTACATACCCTAATCATAATCAAAGACCTCTTGGTCTGAACTGCCTCCGTGGTCTAATGGTTAAGAGCTTTGGCTCTCGACACGGAGGTCATGGGTTCGATTCCCACGGGGACACCTAGTGATATGTCACTTTGTGCGTTTTTCCCCAGTTGGTTAGGACATTGCAGGCTGAATTACCTGATTGTCTGAAAAGAAAAATGATTCCGTGCTTCGGATGGCACGTTAAGCCGTTGGTCCCGGTTACTATCCCTGGTGGTAGTAGTCGTTACATAAAAACCACGTCAGAGGCCGTAAGGCGGTCTGAAAAAACTCTGACACCAGGGCTCTGCCCACACGATAAGAAAGAAGGACCTCTTTATGATGAAGGATTCCGCATCAATTTACTTGTATAGTTAGTCTCTTTTGTCTTTTGACGTACTTTTTAACCGACTTCAAAAAAGGAGGAGGTTTCTCAATTCGACCGTATATATTTTTTTTTTTTTTTTTATGTGTGTTCGCGGATAACTTCGTCGTTTATGAACCGATTTCGATGATCCTTTTTTTGTTGGAAAGGAGATATCCCAAGTGAGGTCCCATGATAAGGAAACCAGGATCTGATGATGGATCCCAGAGATATCGAGGGGAACCCTCGAAAATCGTAGTGCCGACTAGTGCGTTTGTTAATTTAAAGCACTACTATTAAATCGAACTAATGAATTTGCCACTGAAAATTGTGAAATAAACAAAATTTTAACAAAAAAATTAAAACCGCCTTCAAAAAACTAAAAAGTTAAAAAATAATATTGCAGCCGATGACTTTCCCGTTCGCATCATAAGAACATTAATTTGTTTTATAGAAGTCGGTGTCAAGCCAAGCCAAAAAATGCAAGCCCTGTCGCGAATCGTACCGGCTTGACAGCGACTTCAATAAAACAAATTAATGTTCTTATGATGCGAACGGGAAAGTCATCGGCTGCAATATTATTTTTTAACTTTTTAGTTTTTTGAAGGCGGTTTTAATTTTTTTGTTATAATAGTAAAAAAGGGTAAGGGAATATAATTCGGAGTACGCTCCATGCAGACCAAGGTAGGTGATATTTACCAATTGGTCATGGTACAATAATATACTGCGCCTGGTATTCTCTTCCGACCACGTGACTGACACAAGCCTACGTCATCATACCCTTTTACCATGTTTAGCGGCCATTTTTTTGTGACGTAGGCTTGTGTCACTCTGGGAATAGAAGACCTTGTTTTTTTAGACTATGCCAATTGGTCAACTTTAATTAAAGTCAATGATTTTTTTCATAAACAACCTAGAAACTAATCTCAATGTTTGTATGAAGATTTTCATTAAAATGTATAGTTTTAAAGTAACAGTACCTCAGAGATTTCCATACCAATCTAAATCTTCTTCTTCTTCTTATACTATATACATGCATGCATATGCTCACGACTATATTCCCCGAGGGGGTAGTCAGAGATATTCTGAAACATCAGAACATCCACGTTTCACTAGTAGTACCGAAAGTATGTCCAGTGTGACGGGGAGTGAGCCCGTCGCCACTTGTAATGGACAGTTACGTACAATACATGCCTCGAAATTGAAGCATGCAGGTTTCCTCACGATGTTTTCCTTCACCGAAAATACAGGGTGTACAATAAAATGGGACAGCTACTTAAAGGGGTGCTTCAGACCATCAAACTGAACAACTTTCTCTATGGGACCAATATGGAAATCGCGAAAAAAAAAATCTGTTGTCCCATACATTTCAGTCGAATTATGTTTGCAGTTTTGTATGGGAGAGCGGATTTTTTTTTCGCGATTTCGATATTGGTCCCACAGAGAAAGTTGTTCAGTTTGATGGTCTGAAGCACCCCTTTGAGTAGCTGTCCCATTTTATTGTACACCCTGTATACAGGATGTAAAAAAACAGCCTAGTAATACTTAAGGAGGTGCTTCAGACTATCAATCTGAACAACTTTCACTATGGAGCCAACGTCAAGAAAAAATAAAAAAAATCTACAATCCCATACATTTGAGTCGAGACGGTACTGCAGTTTTGTATGAAAGAGCTGATTTTTTTTTCGCGATTTCGATTTTGGCTCCATAGTGAAAGTTGTTCAGTTTGATGGTCTGAAGCACCCCCTTAAGTATTACTAGGATGTTTTGTTACACCCTGTAGGTATATTTTAACGAAAATCTGACTTCATACAAACATAGAGATTAGTTTATAGATTGTTTCTGAAAGATTTCATTGATTTTAATTGGATAGTATTGAAAATATCAGCAGCGCGCATTTGCGCTCTCGGAATAAACTTCTCTGAAGACCATCAAACTGAACAACTTTTACTATGGAACAAATATTAATCTCGAAAAAAACACAGCTGCTCCATACATTTGGGTCGAGTCACTGTTTTCTATGGAACAGCAGATTTCCCCGCGATTTTAATTTAGGGCCCAATGCCCATAGTAAAAGTTGTTTTTGATGTTCTAAAGCGACCAGACTGAAAAAAATCAGCTGTTCCAAAAAAAAAGTCGATGCACGTAACTCGAACCAAATGTATGGAACTGCTTTGGTTTTTTTTCGTGATTTCAATGTAGGTTCTTTAGAGAAAATTAATCAGTTTTGACTGTCTGAAACACTCTCATAAGTATGTACCTCACGTATTTACACCCTGTATAAATATATTCCGAGAGATAAGTGTACTTTTTGCAACCATCAGCAGCAAGGCTGATTTAGTGTTTATGGGGTGTAGAGCTTTTCTGTGATGGGGATGGACCAGGTCTGCCTGCATAACTCCAGTCGGTTTAGGAGTTACTGATGATTAAAGGTCTGTAAAAAATTAACGATCAGCAGCAAGGCTGATCGTATGTTATTGTTGTGGAATACACTGTAGCTATGTAAACAGTACAAAAACTGACATGGTTCATCAGTCGGTTTAGGAGATACAGCCGTTCAAAGGTCGGAACTTTGACTGGCTGTATCTCCTAAACCGACTGACAAAACTTGACAGTTTTTGTACTGTTCACATTGCTACAGTGCATACTACAACAATATCATACGATCAGGCGTGCAGCTGATCGTAAATTTTTTACAGACCTTTAATCATCAGTAACTCCTAAACCGACTGGAGTTATGCAGGCAGACCTGGTCCATCCCCATCACAGAGATGCTCTACACCCCATAAACACTGAATCAGCCTTGCTGCTGATGGTTGCAAAAAGTACACTTATCTCTTATACTTATAATTCTGTTCTGCACCTACGTTGAGAAAATAGAAAACTTAAAAGAAACTTCTTATCATAATCACATCTTCATTACACTAATAATTAAATTTCATTTACATAAATAATCAAGACTATAAATTAGCTAGACAGTTAATTTCTATGTCATATCAATTTTCCTTAGTTAAAACTCTTAGCTTTTACATTATAAAGAAGAAAATAGCATGACTTAGAAGACAAATATCTAAAACAGGAAAAAATCTGCATAATCTTTAACATTATCAAAGAAACCCCTTTTCAAGACTCTAATGTCCTTGTCATAAAGACGAAAACTGCTTGTTTTATGTGACTTTTTATATTGAACTTAAAATAAATCTGCATAATTAAAAATTCAAATTAGAAAGTCTCTTAATACAACTCTTAAACTTTAAGAGATAAGATTGAAATTGCCTCGGTTGGTAGGTCTTAACAATTTGTGTGAAGTCAGTTAAGAAGTTATTAGCATAAGCGTGAGAGATTTAAAGATTATTTAGTATCGGTTTAAAAGATAATTGATTTAGCAATTTACTTATCAATGTCCCTCACTTAAGAGTAGCGCCTCGGGCGGGTACTGGTGAGGCAAAAACTTTTACTATTTTATAAATGCACTAGAATTTATAATTCACAAATTATAATGCTTTAAAAAAAATTGTTTCATCAAAATCGGTTCTCTAGTTTTTGCGCAGGGACACCTAAAATCCATATCATAATCATTTTCTTGTAAATATCTTCAATGTACAGACACCGTTTTTTCAGTTTTAATAACAGTTTAGTTTAGACTATTATTTTAATAAAATAACAAAATAAAAATTCTTCATTTCAGACATTACATCCATATGTTGTTAGTAAATGTTGTTGTGAGTTATGCAGGCAGACCTGGTCCATCCCCATCACAGAAAAGCTCTACACCCCATAAACACTAAATCAGCCTTGCTGCTGATGGTTGCAAGAAGTACACTTATCTCTCGGAATATATTTATACAGGGTGTAAATACGTGAGGTACACTTAAATAACAATGTTAGTACAAATACTTAAGTGTAGACCGATCCAGTGCTTAATAAAGCTACTGTCGTATCTACTGGCGACCATCTTCAGAATGCTGTTGTTGCTGGCGCGAACCCTCTGCAGTGCGGCGGCACAGCGTTAGCGGAGCGTGGTGGGAAACCCATCGACATGAGCGTCCGCGAACATGCCTGACGCACAGCAGAAGCGGGGCAGCCCCAGCAGCATCCTGAAGGCGTTATTATATTGGGTGCGCAGGGCCCTTAGAGATGCCTGGCGATATGCAGTCCACAGACTACGGTTGTACAAATACCAAAGAAGTTTGACGGAAGGCCATATAATGTGAGACCCAGACATATAGGTCCCATACATGAATGAAACTTAGTAATACGTGTAGAGTGAAACAAAACTAACAAAAAAGGAAATTGGTTGTAATCTGTATAAGATGGGGGAAAGGTATTTCTCCTTATGATACCTTTTGTATCAAGTGTGTGAAACTCATAATCTTTCTTATTAGGTAGCCCACTCAATCTTCTATGCATTCATTGTGTTTGTTTTAATGAAAATTCACGATAATCGTACAATATTATGATAATGGAATCAAACGAAATCACACACACTATAAGTTCAATAAAGCCAAATACGTTCCGTAACGTCCAAAAATTACCTCAGTGATAATATTAGATGAAAATGGCTGTCATGGTTGCGTTTTGCTACTGCTTTTTGAAATATTTGTCTATTTTACTAGTAATTTCTACTTTTGAACCCGGACTTCTAGAGATGAGGAAGTTTTTTTATAAAATGCCTTAATTTTTTCTGTTTAAATTGTGACCGCCGTCCTGAAGGGATTTTAGTTTTCGTAAAAATGGCTGGGTCCAAATTCGCCAAAGTTCTTTAATATAATTTATTGCTGACTTCTGAATTAGCGAATTTATTTTTTAGTTCTCATAATTCCCATAACAAAAGCTGGTTTATTGATGGGAACTTTCATCCCTGTGCATTCTCAGGAGCGGTCTTCCCTGTATTAGACCAAGATCCGACCGTAAAATTATGCACCTATTTCATAGGCGAACGAAATGTGATTCTAGTGTATGTTTACTCAGGGGTTAATTGAACGCCTTACCTTTTCCATTATGATTTTTGCTATAACTCTTCCCACCAATTTGTTTGGGAAGTAAATAAGGTGCCATCAGAAGGGAACAGATCTAAAGTATTGGAAAAACTAGGGTTGCCACCTCTCAGTCTGCCGTAACTATAGGGTTGCCAGGTTAAAAAATGAATTCTTTGAACTTGGCAACCCTATAGTTGCGGCAGATTAACAGGTGGCAACCCTAGTTTTTCCACTACTTTAGATCAGTCTCCTTCCGAGGGCACTTCATTTTCTTCCCTAACAGACAGGGAAAAAGTTATGCCAAAAATCATAATTGAAAAGGTACTTGCGGCAAGATTTTTCTAGACAACTTGGTGGCGTTGAATTAACCCCTGTGTAAACATACACTAGAATCACATTTCGTTCGCCTATGAAATAGGTGCATAATTTTACGGTCGGATCTCGGACTATACAGGGTGTAACAAAACACCCTAGTAATACTTAAACTTTCAATATGGAGCCAACGTCGAGAAAAAATAAAAAAAATCTGCCTTCCCATACATTTGAGTCGAGACGGTACTGCAGTTTTGTATGAAAGAGCGGATTTTTTTTTTCGCGATTTCGATGTTGGCTCCATAGTGAAAGTTGTTCAGTTTGATGGTCTGAAGCACCCCCTTAAGTATTACTAGGATGTTTTGTTACACCCTGTATAAATAAATATCTAAATAAATATCTTGGACAATGTCACACAAATTATCTAGTCACATTTAAAGTACCAGAATCTAGCCTGGACTTGTATTATGATGACTAGACAACGATATAGAATACACATATAGATACAAACATCCATGACTCGGGTACAAATATTCATATTCATCATACAAATATTTGTCCCTTACGGGATTCGAACCCGCGACCCTCGGCACAGCAGGAAGGCCGTCGAAGTTCGACCCATGTTCAAGCAAATCGTTTTATAAAACTATCTGCAACATTTTTCACTCGCGCCGACGCGACGGTGCATCATTAGTCACCCGGGGTGCAAACTGTGACACAGGTGAAGTGATTCAGCACCCTTGAGGCTGTGCCAGAGGGTTGAATGACAAATCTTTTCACTTCGTGTGAAACCTGTGTCAATGTATCGCGATGTTTTTACTACTTCACTATTTATTCAGGGTGAAATTGATATCATTGGCATCCTTTTAAACTAAGAGTCTACCCATCAAACTGAACAACTTTTACTATGGGAGCAAACCGATCGGAGCAACTAAAAAATCAGCTGTCCCATACTAAACTGCAATGCCTACTCGACTCAAATGTATGCAACAGCAGATTTTTTTTTGCTCCGATCGGTTTGCTCACATAGTAAAAGTTGTTCAGTTTGAAGGGTAGAATCTTAGTTTAAAAGGATGCCAATGATATCAATTTCACTCTGTAGAATGTTTTTTTTGGTTGTGGAGGAAAAATGATTCTGGCCATCCCAAAAGAACGTGGTATGTTGGGGCCTGTTTCACCATTTCTGGATAAGTTCTTAATAGCTCATCTGACAGAACATTTGACTTTCTTTTTTAGGGTTTCGAAGTCAAAAAGGAACCCTTATAGTTTCGCCATGTCCGTCCGTCCGTCTGTCCGTCTGTCCGCGGCTTAGCTCAGAGACGCTTAATACTAGCAAGCTGTAATTTGGTATATGTATACATGTTCATCATGCCGACAAAGTGGTAAAATAAAATATAGAATTTTTTTTTTTTTGCGTACTTACCCTACTCGTGAAGTGGGGTTGAATTTTTTCTTTCTTTTGTATCCCATGTTGTGGGGTATCGTTGGATAGGTCTCTTAAAAATATTTTGGGATTGAAAAAACCATTTTTCGATTTAGGAATCCGTTAGCGAAATATTAAGCTTTAAAGTGAAAATTTAGGTTAGAGTCAAGTGTCCCCCCCCCCCCCCTCTCCCAGCTAAACAGTTGTAGTTGGAGAGGTGAAAAAATTCACGGCAATAACATTATATAACGAATTTAAAAGGAAAACTATCACCGCTAAGTAGGCTTTACAAGTTTACGAGTAATAGTCGACCAAATAATAAAATGTACTTTTTAGACTTTATTAGCCGTTAAACCGTAGTATAAAACAAAGAGCCTCCTTATAAGTCCAAAAGTCCATATTATATTGTAACGGGCAACTACGGAACCCTACCCTGCGCGTGGTCCGACACGCACTTGGCTAGTTATTAATTCTTAATTAATGGCCGGTTGCTTGCGTCAATTTTGCAATGTTATTTTGTGTTGTATTTTTGTTAGTTTAGTTTAGTTTAATATCAAGTGTTATACTATGGTCATGAACAAATTACAGCATTAAAAAATAACGGAACCACTTGCAAGCACGAGAGAAGAAGATACGTGTACATATTTTTAATGAAAAATATGTCAAACAAACTGTCAGATAAGCTATTAGGAACTTATTCAGAATTGGTGAAACAGGCCCTTAAACTTTTTGTTGCAATTATTATTCGTAGGCGTCCAAGCCAAAGGGGTCCAGTGGGCAGATTCTAATTATAAGTTTTTGTAAAAACGGATATAATTATACAATTATAATTTGTATGGAATTTGTAATGCAAAAATTACAAAAGTTTGCAATTCCATACAAAATTAATTAATTAAAAATAAATTAAAGCTACTCTATTGAACCTTTGTTTATTTTTAACTTTCGTTAATTTAATTTAATAATGATCAACTAGGTTAATATTCTGGTTTCCAATTTATCACAATACCGCCCCACTAGACCCCAATGATTTGGGATAATCACATTTTGTTAACATTTTAGTAAGTGTCAGTACCGTGTCTTTAACGCACTGATAGTAGTTAAGAGTGTAAAACATGACGCGAGCGGTTTAAGTTACAAATGTCTTCATTATTGAACACTATTTCTATTTGATATTCATTATTTACTCATTGGCCTCCAAAAATAATGTTTATTGAGTTAAGAATTAGGTTACTGAGGAATTAGGTTAGGTTAGGGTACTGATATTGAAACTGCCAGACTCGTATTATTTCAGTTACTTCCATAGTATCATGTCCTATATAATATGGAATATCTACCTCCCGGGCGCAATCTGCAATGGCCAGTGTGGAAGTCTTTAAATCGGCTCCGCACCAAAGAAAATATACACTACGCGAAAAGAAGCGACACTCATGCATGTGTGCTCGTAAAAGCGCTCGCGGCTATGTGTGCGGGTCGGGCGAGCGCAGGGGGGTGCGCGGGTTGCGAGCGGGTGGGACGTCATATCATTGACGGTCGAATGACATGGC
Source organism: Agonopterix subpropinquella (assembly GCA_922987775.1). NCBI lineage: Eukaryota > Metazoa > Arthropoda > Insecta > Lepidoptera > Depressariidae > Agonopterix > Agonopterix subpropinquella. The sequence goes on from OV277715.1 coordinate 809,454, forward strand.
TGCTCTTGCTCGCGTGACGGCACGACTCGGCCGTTGATATAAATATTTTCTTTGACTCGGCGAACGGCGAACGAAGCGTGCGACGCCAAATAATACGAATCATGAAAAGTGCCATTTATTGTTGTGTTAACGGTTGTGGCAACAATCAGAAAGATAACAGTGATAAGAGTTTCTGTTCATTACCTAATGATGATCCAGAAACGTAAGTTACATTATTATTCTAAACGTCAATTCAAAATCTATTAATTTTGATGGAGTATCGATAATGCTACTTACTAACCATTGACGATATTAGGTGGTAGTGGTAGCTAGGTAGGTACACACGGCGACACATCAAGCTACCCAAAACCAAAATAAGCTGGCCGCGCGACGTTATACCTTACTATGCCTACGCTCGGTTAGCTTATTTTGGTTTTGGGTAGCTTGATGTGTCGCCGTGTGTAGTAAGATTTGTATGAGTCGTGTATCTTAAATACCTGGGTAGATTGATTTTTAAAAATGCACGTGTAGATTAAATTCAAATTCAATTACCTATCTACATTTTACTTCAATTACCTACTTACTACCTAATTAATAAAAATTCTCTACCAAGTATGCCACAATACCCACAATTGCACTAGGATAATTTAAATTGAATTTACGTAAATAAAAATTAAGTACCTACCTTATCTTTTATTATTTCCTTGCACCAGTGTAAACTTACACATTATTCGTTTTCCGCAAGTTTCAACCCTATAGCATACACACGCCGCCTCAAGGTCACCGACGCGGGGACTCACACGTACGAGGAGTGTCGGGCCTGTGTCCGCACTCAAGTCGGCCGTTGCAGACAAAGTTTATGCAGCTGGGGTTACAGGGGCCCTGGCCTAATGCAGTGCGATTGCGGCGAGCCTATTCAGTCGATGGCCCACCTGCTAGAATGCCCGTTGTGCCCAAACACCTGCACGAGAGAGGACCTCAATAAGGCTACACTGGACGCTGTCAGGCTGGCCGAATATCTGGCCAATAAAATATAGAAATAGTAGAACAATTGACACGAAAAGAAGAAGATGTCCTATGGTATTTTATTGTGGGGTCGTGCTGCAGACATTGAGACGGTCTTTATCCTACAGAAACGGGCAATTCGAGCTATATATATATGGTCTGCGGTGTCGTGATTCGCTTCGCGACCTTTTTAAGGAAATTAATATTTTAACTGTTTATGGGCAGTTTATTTATGAAAACATTTTATATGTAAGAAAAAATCTGTCGTTGTTCCCAAAAAATTGTGATGTCCATAATTACAACACTCGAAATAAATATAAACTGATATCTCCACACTTTCGGCTTAGTAGGGTCAACACGTCTTTCATGGGTCACTGTATACGTTGTTATAATAAAATCCCCGAGACCATTTTGAATCTTTCTGAAAACATGTTTAAAACTCAGATCAAAAAAGTCCTCTGTAAAAAAGCATATTATAAACTGGATGATTATTTCAATGATCGAAATGCTTGGGTCTGAGTGACACTAACTTATAGTACTGTATAGTATCAATTATTTTATTAAATAGACTATGTATTATTGTATACATAACCTTAGCATAAGAATTTATATTGTTTAGTTATTAAGTCGTGTTATGTTGTAGAGTTTCTGGCCGCATCTTCTCTACAGCGACAACACGTTCCGACGCGGTGGTAGCTTCAAAAAAAGATTTGACGTTTAATAAGTGTGCTTCAAGCTCCTATATTGAATAAATTATTTTTGACTTTGACTTTGGTTGTGCTGACATAACCTCAGGGTTAAAAGCTCCAATAAAAAAAATAAAAAACAGAATATAAAAAAAAAAAAGATTACATATTAGTTTGTCGGAACTGTGTATAAAAACGTCTACTTTCATTGATTCTTTAAGGCGGTACTGAGCCTCCTGTGCAGCCCTTAATTTTTTTTATTTGTTAAAAATTATACAACATTTCCAAAAAACAATAGTCACATTGTAAGTCATTGCTGATTTTCAATTTACCGGGACATTAAGAATTTTTTTTTATTGTTTGTATTCATTATTTAAAACCGCAAAATTTTGTGACTTTTCTCTGTTTATAGGTGTCTCAAATAAGTACCGTTTTGTTGAAATAAAACTAAATAAAAGTCTAGTGAAACGTGCGCATTTTGAGTTCATCTCTGTAGGCCAGTCATTTTACGGAGTTTTGTTAGGCGGGGTAGGGAGTGAATATTAATTGGACTTTTAAACTATTACCGGCACTATTTAGTGACAAAAATACGATCCTAAACAATATTTAAAAAACATTTGCTACGCAACATAGAAATCAAAATTGTGTGTCCCAGACGGCTTTTAAATTAATAATATTAATACCAATGCACTGATTTAAATTAGATTTAACAATAGACATTATTTTTGATCAATAAAATAGACATTAAAATTTAAAAAATGAGGTATTTATTAGAAAATTCGAATGTATTTTTCAAAACTTTCTAAGTAGAGAAAAATATTTACACCATGTTTGAAGTATGTATGATGGTAAAGCCTTAAACATGTGCAAAAAAAAATGTATCATCAGGATTTTTAGAACGAGATAATATCTATATTTTAAAATTGGAACTGTGCTGACGTAATTTTTTTTAATTTTGGTACATCCTTAAGCTCAAATTGGCTCTTCAATATTATAGCGAAAAAAAAAATCAATTAGTAATTAGTCCCGGCTCAAACCGTAAAATGACTGGGCTATCTGACCATGGTACAATAATATACTCCGCCTGGTACTCTATTCCGATCACGTGACTGACACAAGTCTACGTCATCATACCCATGTAACATGTTATGTTGAAATTGTGGTTGAAATAAAGTGGCAATGTTTTTGTGACGTAGGCTTGTGTCACTCTGGCTGGGAAGAGAAGACCTGTTTTTTTAGACTATGATCTCCAAGCTATGATCTCTGACTATCAGCAAATGACATAAGCTACGCCTATGCTATGCCGTTTCATCTCTCATAAGTAAAATAATCTCGTATCATTTCCGCTCTCCGCTTATGACTTGCGATCATTATTTCACCCAATTAAGCCCTTCTGATGTATCGATATGAGCCGTCTGTCTGTCAATCTGTACGATATATCGACGGCACCAATAATTACTGGTCTGCCTTTATATCTGACTAGCGGCCCGTCCCGGCTTCGCACGGGTGGACGTCCAATCTTTTCTAGCAATAAATATAGCCTATGTTACTCAGGGTGAATGCAGCTTTCTAATGGTGAAAGAATTTTTTAAATCGGCCCAGTACTTTTTGAGCCTATTCATTACAAACATACAAACATACAAAAATAGGTACAAATCTTTCCTCTTTATAATATTAGTGTAGATGTTTATTTTACTTATTTTTCATATTAACTGCAACATGGTGTTATTATTTGAGGGAAGACTATACAAGATGTAAAATTAAATGCGTTACATACCTGAGGAGGTGTTTGGAACCATAAAAATAAATAAATTTTACTATGGGTCCAATTTTGAAATTGTGAAAAAATCCCATGTTTCATACCTACTTACAGTTTAAGTCGAGTAGGTAAGTACAATTCTGCGTATTATTGTATGAAACAACCTATTTATTTATTATTTCTCGATGAACGATGTGCCTACCTATTTTACGTTTCTTAATTTCTCTACCCTAAGGTTGTCTATTTGTACCTAATTGTAATTCTTTATCTTAATTCAAATGTATGTATTGGTGTGCAATAAAGTATAATTGAATTGAATTGAATGTTGTTCAGTTTGATGGTCCAAACCACCCCTTTACATTTTATATGGAACAACAGATTTTAATTGTCCTTTTTAATATTTCATATTTCATATATTTATTGCAATCACATGGTACAGTTAGGTCTTAAATGTAACAACTTTTGATCTACATATGATACCCTCTGGGTACGGCAACATAAACAATAGGTACATAGGATGTATTTTAAGTACATATTATGTTTGAACGCATGCACGTATAGAAAAAATTCGAAAATATCAAAATGATCGTTAATTGAATTTAGCTCAAAAAATAACATAATAATAATAAATTGCTTGCATTTAACTAAATTAAATCTAGTACAATAATAAAAATAAGTTACCTAATTAATTAATGGTTTTTGATGTTGACAACTGGAATTAACGCAATAAAATATCAATCATACATAATCAATATACTGACGGTTTTTTGATAGGATGATCCAGACCATGGTACTACTAGTGAAACGTGGATGTTCTGAGGTTTCAGAATATCTCTGACTACCCCCTCGGGGAATATAGTCGTGAGCATATGCTATGCATGATCCAGACCATCATAATAATATAAAAATTTATTTACACAAAAAAAAAATAAGCTGTGAAATAAATCGAATAAATAAAAAGCTTTCTGCAATATACAGACTTTACAGACACACTTCTGTTACAGTTTTATAATACTACAGGGTGTAACAAAACACCCTAGTAATACTTAAGGGGGTGCTTCAGACCATCAAACTGAACAACTTTCACTATGGAGCCAACATCGACATCGCGAAAAAAAAATCCGATCTTTCATACAAAATTGCAGTACCGTCTCGACTCAAATGTACGGGACGGCAAATTTTTTTTATTTTTTCTCGATGTTGGCTCCATTGTGAAAGTTGTTCAGATTGATGGTCTGAAGCTCCCCCTTAAGTATTACTAGGGTGTTTTGTTACATCCTGTATAGGGTCCTTCTTAATATGCTGACACTTTTTTAAGGGGATGATCAGACCGTCAAACAGAACAACTTCCTCTACGGGACCAACATCGAAATCGCGAAAAAAAAATCGTCACTTCCATACAAAACTGCAAACCTTACCAAACGTATGGGACATCTGTTTTTTTTTCGCGATTTCGATGTTGATTCCATAGAGAAAGTTGTTCAGTTTCATAGTCTGGTCATCGCCTTAAAAAGTGTCAGCATATTAAGAAGGACCCTGTATATAGGATGTTACAAACACTCAGGGTGGATGAAGTGGCGGCAGGTTACGGGAACGATTTGCGACTCCCGAATCCCCCTCAAATTGAAGGGAAAAATATATAAGAGTATAATAAGACCTGTCGTTATGTATGGATCAGAATGTTGGGCCACAAAAGGGACGGATGAGAAACGACTGCATGCAGCCGAGATGCGAATGTTGAGATGGATGTGTGGTGTAACTAGAATGGACAAGATTAGGAATGAGTATATTAGAGGAAGTTTGAAAGTAGCACCTATGACGGAAAAATTGCAGGGTAATAGATTATCGTGGTATGGGCATGTAATGCGGAGGGATGAGTGTCATGTTACGAGACGAGTGTTAAGTATGAATGTGGATGGCAGTGGTAGGAGAGGCAGGCCGAAGAAAAGATGGATGGATTGTGTGAAGAATGATATGTGTAAAAAGGGGGTGAGTGTTCAGACGACGGCTAAGAGAGATGAATGGAAGAGGATGACATATTGCGCCGACCCCAAATAATGGGAAATGGGCAAGAGAATGATGAAATGATGACAAACTACCAAAAAAACTGTTTTGGATATGGAGGTCTATCTCTCAGACTATACAACACTACGTCACGGTCGCAAACTGTCGCGCGACGGTCGCGTCGGTCGCCGACCGCTGTCGCGAGCTGTCGCAGACAACTGTCGCTGGTCTGTAAGAGCCCTTAAGTATTACTAGGGTGTATTGTTACACCCTGTACAGACACACTTCTGTTACAGTTTTATAATTTTTTTTCTTTGCCTATTTCATCCCACTGCTGGGCAAAGGCCTCCCCCTTTATCCTCCATGCATCCCTGTCCTGAGCCAGTTCCATCCACTCTTTGTCGAATGTGTCCAGGTCGTCTCTCCACCTCTTTCGTGGTCGACCCTGACGGCGACGTCCATTCTCCGGGATCCAAGGTGTTAAGACTTTGGCCCATTTACTGTTTTATAATAGTGTAGAATATCCTTAAAACACCATGTCCAATGCATCCGATACCATTAGTCAACCAATATGTCCCCGACACGACAAAACTAATACAACCAAAATACACGGAGTATTCAAAAACCGGTGCTCTCAATACAAACCCTCGCAATGCTTATTCCAAAAAATATGTCCCGAAAACCTTTCACAGGCTTGTCACCCTATATCATGTCCGAGTACTTCCGAGCGCGGGTACACTCCACACGGCATATGACAATGTGCCTTTTGTTTTTTTTTTATAACTGCATTGTGTTGTTTGGATGCATAGACAAGTGAAACTTATAGACTTCTAAAGTGATTTTTTTAGGAACTCAACTAATAAGACTTAGGTAGTAACTTATTATTAATCTGTGCTTAGGTTATGTAGTCCTAGATACTCTTTCCTATACTGTGCTTAGGTCGAGATTCATGACATACTCCCAGTATGTTAAAATACATGAATTTTCGACCGAAACTTAACTAGATAGAATCTAAAGTAATGGAATAAAATCGAAATGGATTTCATACTACCTCGTCCCCCACAAAAAGTGACAGAAAAGTTTGTCAGTAGAATTATGCGTAAATGTTTAAAGATCATCGGTGCACAAGGGTACAAAGGGGATGAGGAAAAGTCCTCATCCCCAAATGTTGCGGAATAATTTAGTAAGAAAAAATGTTGATTAGATGTCTTTAGGGTTTATTTGTCTATGTTAGAATATTTTTTCGGCAATTTGTTGGTTTTTATTTTTACGTTGTTGCTTGGTTCTTTGAGCGACTAGGGGTGTCTGTGTAGTGCTTTGTCGATGTTAAGGGGATTGTAAGGTTTTGAAGTAAAGTACTAAGAGGTAGAGGTAGGTTTTTATTTCAAACTAAAGGCGCCCGCGACTCCTTACGCGCAGACCACTGTCTTTAAATACTTATATCTTTTGATTGAGTTAATCGATTGCGATGAAACAAAACCTAAATGTTAATCCAAACCATTCCCTATGTTTTAGTGAAACACACATCCAAATCGGTTCTGCCGTTTTTAAGTGATGCGCGCACAAACAAACAGACAAACAGACAGACAGACAAAAATTCTAAAAATGGTCTTAATGCATTCCATTACGTGTCCTTAACGCCCCCAATTCTTTTTTTTTAAACATATTTTTATCTTCAATGTACATTCACGCCAAGTTTAGAATTTTATTATATGTATAGATTGTATCTTTTCTACTTACGACTAGACGACCCGGTTAGTGTAGTCGTTACCACGTCGGACTGCCAAACTAGGGCCCTGGGTTCAAATCCCGGTTCGGTCATGGATGTTATATGTTTGCACCGTTGTTGTATGGTTTCTATAATAAAACTGCCTCCGTGATCTAATGGTTAAGAGCATTTGACTCGACACTGAGGTCGTGGGTTCGATTCCCCCGGTTAGTGAAATATCGCTTTGTGCGTTTTTCCCCAGTTGGTAAGGACATTGTAGGCTGAATCACCTGATTGTCTGAAAAGAAAGATGATTCTGTGCTTCGGATGGCACGTTAAGCCGTTGGTCCCGGCTACTATCTCTGGTGGTAGTAGTCGTTACATAAAAACCACGTCAGAGGCCGTAAGGCGGTCTGAAAAAACTCTGACACCAGGGCTCTGCCCACACGATAAGAAGAAGAATAATAAAAAGCCTATAGTGCTTGTTTGGGATAATTACAATATAGGTATGTGCCTGTGAGCGTTATTTATTATTAATTTAAAACATTTGAGTCGACGCTGCCAATTTGTTTGAATTCAAGCTTATTATTTTAGCATTTTGAAGATTTCAGGCTTTCATAATTTAATTTCGTTTTAATTTACTTTACCGGTGCTTCAGATCAGAACTGATTAAAAAAAATCGCGGTTTAGATTTTAGCAATTAAAATAAATTAGTTGCGTTGTGACGACTAATGAGTAAATTTTGTACAGATATCAATATAATTATATCATATATTTTTAAACAATCCTCAATAAAACTATAAATGTAATAAATAATTAATGATTCATATAACTTAGATAAAAATTGTGAACTGGAATAAGATAAGTATTGAAAAATAATATAAAGATTGTTGCATGCTGACACAGGCATGTTGCAGTGAAAACTATCTATTGTAATGTATGAGCTCTATTATATCTGAATGGTATTCAGTTTAATTGTCACAAACAAGAACCCCCTTAGACTTAACATATTTAAGTTTACATACTGTATAACCTTAAAAACAGGTCAAATCCATGCAAAAACAAAACAACATGCTTTAAAAGTTGCCAATCTCGGAAAATAATATCAAAAAGAAAAATGTTAAAATTGATAAAATCTGCTATAGCGATATAAAATACTAGTAGGACTGTACATCGACACGGGCGCCGTGCCAAAGATACGACCAATATCTGAAGTGACATCCGCGAGATATAGTCCCATACATCTATACATATTTATATAGGTAACTATACGTTGCCCCGTATGTGTGGGGAGATAGGTTATTTTAATAGACATCCTGTAGAAGGGTGTTTTTAATCGCGGATGCAAAAAGATAGGTGTTACAAGTTTGAAGTTTTTATGTTCTTTCTGTAGAATCGATGTAATGTATTTGAATGCACATTTTTGTAAGACGATTCGTAGCTAGGAATGTTTCGTCTAAATAACCTTTGGTGACGCGTTGCGGAAAGTAGCCCAGTCATTTTACGGAGATTTGTTAGGAGGGAGGAGAGTAATTATCAATGAAACTTTTGAACTGTAACTGGCTGTTCCAATTTAGTGACAAAAAGACTATCTGAAAACATATTTTAAAAAAATTCGCTACGTAACATGGAAATCAAAATTGTATCTCCCAGAAGGCTTTTAACTTAATACTCATTTTAATTAAATTTTACAATATACATTATTTTTGAGCAACAAAATAGGCATTGAAATTTTTAAAATGAGTTAATCATTAGAATATACTAATGTACCAATTTTTCTAAACCTTCTAGGTAGACAAAAATATTAACATCATGTTTGAAGTATGTATAACGGTAAAATCTTAAAAATGAGCAAACAAATTATCATCTGGTTTTTTAGAACGAGATAAATGCAAAATTTTAGATTTGGCGCTGTTGCTGACGTAATTTTTTATTTTATTTTGGCACATGTCTGGCTCAAATTGGCTCTTAAATACTATACCGAAAAAAAAATATCAATTATTAATTAGTCCCGGCTCAAACCGTAAACTTACTGGGCTAAAGGTGGAACTCAGTCTTGACGTCCTGTGTTTGAATCCGCTTGGATGACATGCTATGTACCAATGAGTGTTTCTAAATGATGTCCATACCGTACCGTAATACCGACAGTGTTGCCAGATGATAATCTGGCATTCTCCTCAAATCTCCCCCGAAATCCCCCCAAAATAAAAATAAAAACCCCCACCAACTGGAAAAACATTTATTTATTCAAATACAATAATTTTTTTTTTATTTATTCAGCAATTGCTTCCATGACTGGATCAGCATCTCCACTTGCGTCGTCAGCAGTTCCATACCTTTTCTCTGAGTTAAATCTCTAGAGCATCTTTGAAGTTGCTTTAAAATTAACACATCCTTCCAGCATTGCATATCTTATGCTCCAAATGGATTCGGCTGTGTTGATGGCTAATCTGCTCTAAGTTTGTCTTTTATAATCGCAACTTGGCCCTCCAAGCAATTTTTTTCCCCCCCGCAGAACCCCCCAAAGGATTTGTCCCCCCAAAAATCCCCCCATGGTCTGAAAAAAACCCAAAATTTGGGGGGAATCCCCCCCATCTGGCATCACTGAATACCGACTACTCTCAAACGGTGAAGGAACCTGCATACGCTGAAGAATAAATTCCGATGCGTATGTGAAGTCTACCAATCCGCATTGTGCAAGCGTGGTGGACTAACGCCTATGCAATACACCTTTATTAAGAGGGGGTCATACCTATTTTGTCTGTTTTCGAACCGATTTTTGAGAACCAAATTATTACATTTAATATATATAGTTCACATAACAGTGTAGATACGTTCTTTCTGCAGGGCATCTAACCGTTGAAAACACGATTCTATTAAATTTTCTCGATAGAAAAGAGGAGCAAAGTAAGCTCGATTTCAGATTTATAACCAGTTTTACAAGAATTACACTACACCATTTCTTCTGAATATACCATCATTTGAAAGGTAAATAATTATAGCAGGGCTTCTAACCGATGGATTTTTCCCCAAACACCCAAGAGAAAAGATATTGATGAAAAATACGTTTTTTTGCGATCTTGCTTTCAATTGAAGCGGGATGGCTAATTGCGAAAGTTTGCTTGTTAGAAAGAGAGGCTTGTTCTACTAATACCCAGCCTTAAGGGTAGGCTTGTGCCCTGCAGTGGGACCTATGAACGCTGATGATAAACCATGGCCAGTTTCTAGGTATTGAAAGGAACGTTTTTCTTGGATAGTAGCAGTAGGTACCTAGTACTACAAGCATACAAGCAGGGTAGTATTTACAAATCTTGCGCCCTTTTGACATTTTTTTATCACGTCTCCGATCTCCCCTTGTGTATGGCCCCGTAGGGCCCTGTTTAATAAATGCAACAATGACAATTTGACAATGACAATTCAGAGTACATTGCTGGTTACTAATGACGCTAAACTTGCATGTTTGGAACTTCATTTGTCCTAGCATTCTCAGCAACGTCACAGTGTAATCAACCATCTTTATACTATGGCACCAAACGCGGCTTGTATGTGTGCTCGCCTGGCTCGCCAGTACGTACGACGATATCTAAGGCAGCCAAGATAGAGATATTGTCAGTGTGTGCGTGCTACGAGGCGTACGCCGTGTTTGGTACCACTGTATGAAGATGGATAACTGTCTTAGGCTGCCTGTCCATTGACGCGAACTGGCTGGGCGAGCTGTGTAGCTATATTTACACAGCTACACAGCTCGCGTCAATGGACAGGCAGCCTTATACTGTGGCAATGTACACACGGCGACACATAAAGCTACCCAAAACCAAAATAAGCTGGCCGCGCGTAGACCTAGTAATGTATAACGTCGCGCGGCCAGCTTATTTTGGGGTTTGGGTAGCTTGATGTGTCGCCGTGCGTACACTGAATTTTCATTGTCAATTGTCACTTGTCACGTTTATTAAACAGGGCGCAAGCCGCCCTTCTAGAACCGGCCGCCTCTGCACTTGCTCATTTTGCCCTTATAAGAATCCGTCCCTGAGTAGGTACAAGCAGGGCAATTTTCCGGCTAACGAAATCTCGTTACAATATTATACGTTTTCTATAAGACAACGTATAGCATCGGTTAAAGTTTATATTATACGTAACACACTTTATATTATCACATTACGACGCGAACTAGAGATGCGATCAATTGAACCAGTTCACACTCACACAGTTCAGTTTAATTCAATTTTCTATACGATAACGTAGCATCGGGTAAACTTTATATTATACGTACATATTTCATAAATATTATCACATCACGACGTGAACAGTCTGTGAGTGTGAACTGATTCAAGTGATAGCATCTCTTGCTATCACTTGAAACAGTTCACATTCACACAGAGACCAATACAGATAAACTTTATTCAGTGCAAGTGCAAGCACTCAGTTCGTTAGGGTAAACAGTTACATTACTTTAAGGGATGATTGTACCCATGATACTGAACAACTTTCCCAAAGAAACCTAAAGGAAATTCGCAAAAAAAAAACTAATTTCCATTCTAAATGCAATCAGCTGATCGAACGGTTTATATGAAAAGTCAAAAAAAAATTGGTGAATTTCTTATAGGTTTCTTTGGAAAAGTTGTTCAGTATCATGGGTACAATCACCTCTTAAAGTGATGCAACTGTTTACCCTAACACCCTGTATAATGATGACTGTGGAACGTACTGGAGTACGATTTTTGAAAGGCACACGATAAAATCTGCAATAGAAAATGACCTAAACAATATGAAGTTTATGTATTCATTTCGTTATGATTTTGATCTCACGATTCAAAAATAGCACTTCTGGACTGGAACGTGTCGTTTAGTATCCGGCTTTGGATAGCGCCAACCCAGTCGAGTGTGGAGTAGTAAAATGAGACTTGCTCCTTACGGCGACTAGCACATCTTTGACGCCCAACGCCTAGCCACTGCATATGACCACCTCTGGTCTCACGTTCCATCAGACATACGACGGTAAAAATGAGAGCGTGCATCTCTTTTTAGCGCGTACACTTATGCACTTCTAAATATCCTGCATCGCTGATTGCTTTTCTGCAAAGATTAGCAGTCTCAGCTGTCGACATCCACTAGACTAGACATCATTATGACTTTCAATCACCATATTGATTTAACTCACGACTCAAATGATGTCACCTTTCGATGACTCAAATTCACCACTCCGATTCGATTCACGATTCGAACCCGACTCTACCTGAAGTTTGTGACGAAAACACTCACGCCTTGGTTGCCGTGGGAGAAAATTTAAGCTACTTAAGGGCTTTCCGCGCCTGTTGTGTTCCCTACATCCCTTTACCAAGCTTACAGAGATCAACAAATTGTCGGTGATGGATAAACTCGCATCATTGGACCGTTGGTAATATTGAATGACGGTTGTTTGTATTGAATTGAGTGGTTTGTGGGTTGTGGTCTTTTATTGGAGGGTTATTTTCGATGCGTGTCTTTCTCTCGATTAGTCTTTTTAACCGACTTAAAAAAAAGGAGGAGGTTCTATGTTCGGCTGTATGTATTTTTTTTTTTTATGTATGTTCACCGATATTTTCGTCAATTGTGAACCAATTTTAAAAATTCTTTTTTTGTTTGAAAGGGTATAGGTGGTCCCGAGGTGGTCCCATTTTAATATTGTGATGATCTGATGGCGCACTTCGGAGCTACATGATATAACTCCTCAAAAGTTGACAGCAAATCGTCTGCGATTGAACCATTTGCTTCTTTTCAATGTACCCCTTGCGTGTATAACTGATATCTGAGTCGAAATAACATATTTAATCAATAAAAATTATGAAATCAAAAAATTTTTACAAAAAAATAAAAACCGACTTCAGAAGTTAAAAAGTACAAAATAATATTTCAGCCTATGAATTTTACGTTCGAATCTATAAGAAAATTAATGTTTTGTTGGAGTCGGTGTCAAGCCAAGCCAAAAAATTACTGCAAGCCCAATCGCCAGTCGCGAATCGTACCACCGGCTTGACAGCGACTTCGACAAAACAAATTAATTTTCTTATAGATTCGAACGTAAAATTCATACGCTGAAATATTATTTTGTACTTTTTAACTTCTGAAGTCGGTTTTTATTTTTTTGTAAAAATTTTTTCTAACTATGAAAAGCTGCCTCCGTGCTCCGATGGTTTAGACTTTAGAGCATTGGGCTCTCGACATGGAGGTCGTGGGTTCGATTCCCACGGGGGACACCTAGTGATATGTCACTTTGTGCGTTTTTCCCCAGTTGGTTAGGATATTGCAGGCTGAATCACCTGATTATCTGAAAAGAAAAATGATTCCGTGCTTCGGATGGTACGTTAAGCCGTTGGTCCTGGTTACTATCTCTGGTGGTAGTAGTCGTTACATAAAAACCACGTCAGAGGCCGTAAGGCGGTCTGAAAACTCTGACACCAGGGCTCTGCCCACACGATAAGAAGAAGACTATGAAAAATTGTAATATTATCGATAGTGCTATTGTAGCCCAGTCATTTAACGGTTTGAGCCGGGACTCATTAATAAATTATGTTTTTTTTCGGTATAATATTTAAGAGCAAATTTGAGCCTAGGAATGTAACAGACAAAAATAAAAAAAAATTGCATCAGCAAGCCCAAACTTTTTAAAATTAAGCAATTATCTCGTTTAAAAAAATATTGATTATACATATTTAAAACATGGTGTTAATATTTTTGTCTACTTAGAAGGCTTTGAAAAGTAGGTAGGTAAATTAGTACTTTCAAATGAAACCCCCTCAAATCAACCTACGCCTATTCCAATACACACATACCTACTGAATTCTGGAACAAAATTAGGATTTTGTATGGATTTGCCGCCTCCTGAATTATGCATCAATCCCATACAAAATCTGAATTCCATAACGGAATTACGAATGTATGTGGCTGCCCTAACTTTGTAATCTGCTGACCAACATCGTTGACCTTCGACGTCTCGGATATTCCGTGGTCTCTGGTACACAGTCTACAAGCAATATGCCTCTAAATCAAAGAGATTATACCAAAAGGCATAGAGGGAGCCATACCATTGCAAGAATGTCCACTTTTTTGAGGTTTGTGTTTGAGTGTGTGGTGTCAAGTAGTATGGACAAAAGATGACCAAGTGACATTTGCCCTTATGTTTATGGTCACTTTTCACACACACTAGCACAAAAAAGAAGCGGACAGCCGCATAAACAAACATTTATAGTTCCGTCTCCTTCTACTATTAAAAGAACGTCATAAGATAAAAGAGACTAACTACAATCGTAAATGGATGCAGTCTCGATGCTTTAGAATAAAGAGATCCTTCCTCTGAGCTCTAAATATAATAGAATAACATATAGTTCAATCATCGAGGAGATTTCTTGTATGGACACCCTAACAATAAATCATCTCTTGCTGAAACTTTGCAGTGTGATAAAGTGAAGTTTAAAAATAACGGTTGACAAGTATCTAGGTTTTTTTTAAATTTGGAAGTTAGGTATTTATACCTAAACATAAAAATCACTTATAGTTCTTCATTTTTCAATATGAGATTTAAAACTTAGATAGTTATCAATAGTTATTCCTAGAAGCTAGAATATTTTCGTTTCAATTATAGTTTTATGATTTTTGGGCAATAACTTACTTCGGAAAAGTATTCTCTTCCTCTTTATCCATTTACAAGTTAAAATACACTTTAATACAACAGGATTACTAAGAATCTATTAAAATTTCGCCCTCATTAGTATATTAACATTTTTTCAATAATATTCTTCCCGCGCTAGGCCCCGATCTACGAGCGCGGGGTGCGGAAGGGTTGAGGGGAGTGGGCGGCGGCGGGCAGCGCAACATCGACATCGCACGTGCTCACTGCTCAGTGCTACCCGCGCCGCGCCGCTGATTTATAATATTACCTACTGTAGCCCCGGGACTATTTAATTACCAAAAAGATTACCGATTGCCGTTTTGATATTGTTGTAGGGTACGAAATTACTAATATAAAAACCCTATTCCTGCGAAATTACTAATATAAAAAAAACTTTTTGTATACTGTCATGTTCTTTGCCTTAGTTCAATACTGTAATAGTAAGACTGTCTAAAGTTGTCATACAAAGCTATGGGACTAGATGAAAACGTCTATTTTGATAGGTCTGTGGTGTAGGTATTAGCGACGGTTGAAATAATAAACCAAGCACTATGATACACCAACAGTTTATTGTGGAAGACACAATTTATAGTTTTATATAGCACACGTAAGCAGTAAAGTTCACAAGCACAGAAGGATTTAAGAGTAAGCGGAAGAATGAAGTTAAAGAGAAATATGAGATGAGAGCAAGCGTAATCGTAAGCGTAGGTTGGTAGGTATACCAAGCGACATGCGAATAGTCTAGCGTCTACCGTCCGACTGGCGGGAGGCGGCAGCCGCGAGCGCATCCTTTGTTTGCTAGGTGAAAGGAAGACAGTTATGCTATGCGACATTGATGCGACCGCCTCACGACTTCGGCTATCAGGTAAGTATATTTATATTAATACAATATTTATTTACAATTATTATGAGGTGATGAATGAATGTGATGTATGTATCACTATTGTATGTATGTATGTATGTATGTATGTTTGTCTGTCTGTAAGTATTATTATATGAATAGATGTATGAATGTGAGTATGAATGTATCTGTATAGATGTATGAATGCACGAATGAATGTGGAGTAGGGTGCCCACATCACTCCCCCCCAGAGACCTGGTTAGGGGCGATAAAAATCTGGAAACCTAACTTGCCGGCCGGAACGAGTTGTTCTGGCTTTTGGTTGGGCTTCCGTTTCTTGATCATCGCTGTTCATATTTTTAGAGTCACACAGTATGTAGGCTGGCTTTAATCGGTCTATCGATACTGTGGTTTCTTTGTTATTTTTAAGGATTTTAAATACTTTGTCTCCACGGGACAACACTTTGTGTGGGCCGGTATAAGCGGGTTGTAAGGAGCCACGTAAAGCGTCTTCACGAAGGAAGACGTGTTCACTGTTGGCTAAATCCTTGAAAACGAACGTTTTTTGTTTGTTGTGATGAGATGCCGGTACGGGTTTCAGCCTTTCAACAAAATGTCGCAGGCGACAAGTGAAGTCGGTGGTGTCTGTTGTACTTGGCGTGCTGGGTTCACAAAATTCACCTGGCAGTCGCAACGGTACACCGTAGACGAGCTCAGCTGATGTTGCTTGGAGATCTTTTTTGAAGGCGCTCCGAATCCCAAGCAATACCCAAGGCAATGATTCGGTCCAACTGTTGTCGGCGTGGCACATTATCGACGCTTTGAGCTGTCGATGGAATCGCTCGACTAAGCCGTTGCAACTAGGATGGTATGCGGTTGTGCGTTTGTGTTGGAATCCGGCTATTTTAGACAAATGGTTGAATAAAGCCGATTCGAATTGCCGGCCGCGGTCAGTTACTATGTCTGTGGGGCAGCCGAACCTGGATATCCAACCAGACAGCAAGGCTTGGGCTACTGTTTCCGCGGTCATGTCTGATATGGGCATAACCTCTGGCCATCGCGTAAATCTATCTACGGCCGTTAAACAGTAACGAAAGCCTTGCGATAAGGGGAGTGGGCCCACGAGATCTATGTGAATTGTCTCAAAGCGTCCGCGTGGTACACCGAAAGTACCTATCGGAGCTGATACGTGGCGGCTCACTTTAGACCGTTGGCAGAACAGACATGACTGTGCCCATTCCCGACAGTCTTTCCTAATGCCCGGCCAGACAAAACGCTCTGCAACAAGTTTGGCAGATACATTTGGACCGGGGTGACTTAGAGAGTGCAAACTGAGAAATATCTGTCTGCGAAATCGCTTAGTGACTAGTGGCCTTGGAGTCGGTGTACTGACATCGCAGTACAAGTACGTGCGACTCCCAGGTAGTTGCCGTTTTTCCAGACGTAGAGAGGTACTCGTGCTTTCTTTTAAAAGTTGTTCCAGTTCCGTATCTGTGGTTTGCGATTCGGCTAAGTCTTGAAGGCTGATCGGTAGTTCTAGTTCCTCAATCCGAGATAAGGCATCGGCTACGACATTGTCCTTGCCGGAAATGTGCCTTATGTCGGTGGTGAACTGCGACACGAAGTCGAGGTACCTGTACTGCCTAGGCGAGCAATTGGTTTTACGTTCGTGAAAAGCAAAACTGATGGGCTTATGGTCGGTAAAGATAATGAAATGCCTCGCCTCCAGCATGTGCCTAAAATGTTTCACTGCCTCGTAGATTGCGAGGAGTTCCCTGTCATACGGCGAGTAGTTTTTCTGAGAAGGGCTTAGTTTGCGTGAGAAAAACGCAAGAGGTTGCCACGCTTCTTTAATTTTTTGTTGCAACACTGCCCCTATGGCCTTATCTGAAGCGTCCGTGACTAGGGCCAGTCGCGCCTCGCAATCAGGATGTGATAGTAAGGCAGCATTGGATAGGCTGGTCTTACAGTTCTGGAAGGCAGTGAGCGTATCGCCTGTAAGGTTCACAGGGTGCGAGCCTTTCACTGCCCCAGTAAGCAACCCATTGAGTGGTGCTTGGATCTCGGCGGCTTTGGGTATAAATCGCCGATAAAAGTTCAGCATACCCAAAAACCTTCGTAACTGACGAACGTCCTTGGGCTGAGGATAGTCACGAATGGCTTGAACTTTCGCATCAAGTGGTTTGGTGCAATGTTCTGAAACGCTATACCCGAGAAAGGTGACTTCGGAAGCGCCAAAGATGCACTTGGATGTGTTGATGAGCATGCCGTACAGCTTCATCCTTTCAAAGATTTGACGTAAGTGGTCCTCGTGTTGTACCGCATCCTTAGAAAAGATTAAAAAATCGTCTAAGTAGCAAAAACAGAAGTCCAAACCACGGGTCATTTCGTCCACAAAGCGCTGAAAAGTTTGACCTGCGTTACGAAGTCCGAACGTCATGAACGGAAATTCGTACAGGCCAAACGGGGTGCTGATGGCTGTTTTCGGGATGTCTTCGATGCTGACAGGTATCTGATTATATGCCTTGACAAGATCTAAGGTGCTGAATACCTTGCAACCACTTATACTTTGAGCAAAGTCGTGAATATGGCGAATCGGATACCTGTCAGGTACGGTACGGGCGTTCAATCTCCTATAATCCCCACATGGACGCCATGTGTTATCTTTTTTCGGCGCTAAGTGGAGCGGCGATGACCACGGGCTTTCCGACGGCCTAGCTGTACCGTTGGCGATCATGGCTTGGAACTCCTGTTTAGCTATTTTAAGTTTGTCAGGAGCTAAACGCCTAGGCGTGCAAGACACTGGAGGTCCTGGGGTGGTGCGGATATGGTGTACCGTGTTGTGAGGTGTGTCATCGTGTGTGCGGTGTGTTCCTGCTGGTCGTGTTATCATAGGATACAATTCTAAGATTTTACGATAGCGACTAGTTTCACCGAATTCACCGATTAACACTTTGACTGACGTAATGTTTTTGGACGACGTTGCGGGTGCCGCTGCTGCTGTTAGGGTGGTGGCGCTGTCCAGGAGTCGTTGGTTCCGACAGTCGACTATAAGACCATAGTGGGAGAGGAAATCTACGCCGATTATGGCCTTCGTTACGTCGGCCACGATGAAACGCCAAGAAAAGTCCCGTCGCAGGCCTAAGTTTAGGATCAGATTCGCGTAGCCGTAGGTAGCGATTGGTGTCCCATTTGCAGCGTACAATTGGTAGTTGGTCCTCAGTCGTCGTTCCGAGAGCACGGTGCGAGGGAAGACACAAAGATCGCTCCCAGTGTCCACCAGAAATTGCATTTTTGACGTGCGGTCCGTAATAAACAGGCGACCAGGTATGCATTGACGGTCGTGAGTCGCCCTTACCGACCGCCGCTGGAGTTTTCCGATTTAAAGTTGCAGGGTTTTACGCAGCTTTTTGCTTGGTCCCCGAATTTGTAGTGGTACCAGCATGTTGGATACTTCTTAAAATTAGACTGCGATCTGCCATCGCGGCTACGGCTGCGACCTTGGCTGTTATCCCTGGTCCTGGATCTTGACTGCCGGCGATCTGTGGCTAGGGCTTGCACCTGCTTGGTCAGTTCACTAATTTGCTTGACCAGAGCTTCGTAGGCAGGCATGGCTTGAGCTGCAGCTACTTGCGGTACAGGTGGTACGATGTCGTGGACTTTGTCTGCGAGGTCCGCTAACGCTTGCAGGTCCGAGAGCGACTGGGAAGCTATAACCGTCTGTATACTGCTTGGCAGACGGCTGGTCCAGATCGTTTTGAGAAAGTCGTCTGGTATGTCGGGTCCGGCCAGATGCTGTAGGTGGCGGAGGAATTGTGAAGGACGCCTGTCTCCTAACTCCTCATGCATAAGCAGTTGCTTCACGTGCTTTTCTCTGGAAGCGGATAGACGTTTTATAAGTTCACTTTTAAGCTTTTCGTATTTCCCCTTAGCTGGCGGGTTGACAATTATGTCTTTCACTTCCGCAGCATATTTATGCTCCAGAGTTGAGGTGACGTAATAATACTTCGTATCGTCGTCTTTGATTCCGGACAGGTTAAAATTCCCCTCTAGCTGGGCGAACCAGACAGCCGGTTCGTCGGGCCAAAACGGAGGTGGTCGGACTGCGACACGACAAACATCGGATGGTGTAAAAGTACTCGCGCTCGTCGAGGCGGTGGTGACGGGAGGTGCTTTGGACGCCATCTTTAGTTCTGTTTCTCGCTAATAATTATTATAGAAAATGTTTTTTAGCTCACGGTTCCAGCTTCCCAGGTTTCCCGCTCTTCTCAGATTGTTCAAGGAAGGTCACCAGTGTGGTGTAGGTATTAGCGACGGTTGAAATAATAAACCAAGCACTATGATACACCAACAGTTTATTGTGGAAGACACAATTTATAGTTTTATATAGCACACGTAAGCAGTAAAGTTCACAAGCACAGAAGGATTTAAGAGTAAGCGGAAGAATGAAGTTAAAGAGAAATATGAGATGAGAGCAAGCGTAATCGTAAGCGTAGGTTGGTAGGTATACCAAGCGACATGCGAATAGTCTAGCGTCTACCGTCCGACTTGCGGGAGGCGGCAGCCGCGAGCGCATCCTTTGTTTGCTAGGTGAAAGGAAGACAGTTATGCTATGCGACATTGATGCGACCGCCTCACGACTTCGGCTATCAGGTAAGTATATTTATATTAATACAATATTTATTTACAATTATTATGAGGTGATGAATGAATGTGATGTATGTATCACTATTGTATGTATGTATGTATGTATGTATGTTTGTCTGTCTGTAAGTATTATTATATGAATAGATGTATGAATGTGAGTATGAATGTATCTGTATAGATGTATGAATGCACGAATGAATGTGGAGTAGGGTGCCCACAGGTCTTATAGCTTTATATGGCAACTTTAGACAGTCTTACTATTACGTAAGGGTAGGTGTTGATATTGAACTAATAATTACTATAATTTACAGTGCATAATCACTTAATCACTGAGATAGAGACTCTTTACTAAAAAGTGCCATATTTAACCTCAAATTTTACGTAATTATTTTTGAAAATCCACTTTTTTGTCTGTAAGTTCTTAACATTTTTAGCCATTCTATTCTTTAGTCACTAGTCTAAAAATAGTTTCTGCGAAAGATTTGTGTACCTGCATCTGTAGTTTAGCTTTTATTGATTATTCTCTGTTCTCCTGTTTTTTGATTATAACTTCGGACATAAGTGTAAGAAATAGCTGAAAATCAGAATTTACATGTTTCAATTTATGCTCTATTTTAAAAGACGATAAAAATTTTTGGTGTGAAAAAAAAACAAAATAATCGGTCAGGGTTGCCTCTTGCCTCTCATTTTATTCAAAATTATTCGATTTTTTTTCTTTTTTACAGTTTCTTTTAGTTCACTATACTATTACGTACATTCATTCAGCCTCTCGACCGAATTCATATTTAAGCTTCATTTTTACGTAGATAATTTTCGAAAACCAACTTTTTTATTTATAGTTTTTAAATTTTTCCATCAATTTTATCGTGTTGCTGGGTACACAAAAAAAGGCTCAGAGTCAAAATTTCTCTCACAGACCGTCACAGTTTCGGTTCTATAAGGGTTTTTATTTTCCACTTTTCAAATTCAAATTGTTTTATTCTCGCTGTACAACTTTGTAGGTTATCTATATGACCATAGATCCTTTAAATTTCAGAACGGTTGAGCATACTGAAAAAATATTCTAAATTATTCTTGTACTTTTATTCACTTTTATTATCATTTTAACGATCTTGTCTGTCTTGGCGTCAACCATAGCTTCATATCTCTTTGTTTAACAACTCACAAATTTTACTGAGCATCGAGAGTGCATAAGTTTATCCTACCACTATCCATCATCTCCATTTATCATCAGATCAGCTCTTGGCCACCCTAATATTACATTGTCATTAGGTTTATCTATGTGTACAACATTGCAGTGAATTCTTATAACGGGAACTGGTTTTTAAAACACAACAAATACTATCAAAATCGGTCAAGTAGATTTTAGGTGATGCTATAACGAAAACAGGCATTTTCACTATTTTAATTAGTATTTGTATGACTGTCACGTAAAAACTACTGAACTGATTTTGATGAAATTTATTGTAAAATTTGACTTAAAACAAGGTATATTTTTTATCTTGCTACAATAACGGGAACCGGTGCTGACGAAGTAGCAGGCAAAATCTAGTTTTCTACACTATTATAAAAACTAGATATCTGTGTTTGTTCGAGCATCGCGTAAAAACTACTATTTGGAATCTCTAGACCCAGCGGTTTGGGCTGTGCGTTGATATGTCAGTGAGTCAGTCAGTCATTTTCTTCTTTTATATATTTAGATTAAGATATATACAATTTAATCTATTTAGACAGATTTTCATGTCCACTTTGTTAAATTTCAAAATCGATGCTATTTTCGTAATTGACGTCCCAAAAAACCATAAAAACGACACCCATAATGATATTTAGACATTTCAACCCCATCGCACCCCCACAGGGGATGATGGTATTTCACGTCCGCCACGTTGGATTTTAAAATCATTGTTTTTTTCGTAATCAGCCGATAAACCATACAAACAATAGCTATCTCGATTTTCAGACTTTGTCACCCCATTTCCCCCTTTCAGGGGTTGAATTCTGAAAAAACCTGAAACACGTGTTTACTCATTTATTAATAGGAGTACTCCTGTGAAGTTTCGAATTAAATAGTCTAACTAATCTTGTTTCCCCATACAAACTTTGGACCCCCGTTTCCCCCTTGGGGGATGAATTTTGAAAAATCCTTTCTTAGTGCACCCCTAGACCTCATAAGGAACCTATGTGCCAAATTTGAAATCTTTAGACCCAGCGGTTTGGGCTGTGCGTTGATATGTCAGTCAGTCAGTCATTCAGTCAGTTTCTTCTTTTATATTATTTAGATATAAGTGAATTTATGGATTGTTTTCATTCTTGTAAAGACCATATTAGTTGCTGTTATTAGTTTTCTTGATAGATATCTTATAAAATGCTTCTGTAAGTTCAAAAGCATCGTAGTGACCTTGTGCACTACTTTTAAAAGAATAATTGGCCTTATGAAAAGCCTTTATATGGCATTGAATATTATACGGCTAAAAAGCAATGTAACTAGCTTCTAAAAGAAGACAAAATTTTGAACCATTATTGTAGCCATATTAATCGGATTTATTAGCGTTTAACCAGCCAAATTACAAGAATAAAGGTAATATTAGCTAAATCTTCTTATAATGTGCCTTCATAAGGTACATTGGCATAATAAATGCTCTTTTAAAACGACTAATAGAGTTTAGACCTTATACAACGTGTTAATGAATTAACGCAAAACTAGAAAGTAGTTTGTTACGAATCGAGAGCAGAATCGAATTATCATGGTTTTAACATAGATAATTTTTTTCAAAATATTAAATAATTTGTTTGTAAAATTTAAAATTTTCGAAACCCGATGTCAACCCATGGCACGGGCACACTCACCCTACTTACTACCAAAACAAGATTATAAAAATGTATCCATGAGTACGTTAGCGCTTTCTTCAGTGCTGAAATGATAACAAATCATTTTTGCCTCAAAACTTAAAATGCGAATAACTTTAAATTTTAAGTATCAAAATAATGAAATTATTGTTTCAATCTATTTATTTGGTTATAAATCAGTTGGGGTGTATGAGGTTTTGCGCTAATTCATTAACACGATGTAGATTCAATTTTATAAGGTTAACTTGTTAGTTGGGAAATTCCTATTATGTAAAGTATGTATTATCAATATCAATATTGTAAAATTACCACACCCAAAATGGGTAAAATTACGTTGAGACTGAATTATCAATGACATCTACCCTTAGACTAATTATATCGGGACGCGTAACCACGTGTCATTCTACTAACAAACTTTCTGCCACTTTTTGCGGGGGGCGAGGTAACATGTTATCCGCAACTTTGGATTTTATTCCCTATGACTTTAGATTCTAATTTTGAATGTTCAAAATCATGAAAAGTAGTCTCGTGTAAACCCCAAACGTTCTAAGTTCAAAATTATTGTTTCGCTATTATAGGCGGTCTCGTTTAGTGATAAGGTATAAAATTGGGTGTAAATGCGCAAGATTAATTGATCTAATACCGTGACAGAGGGGAAATGCTACCGCAAGGCCGGTCCGGATATAATTAGTCTAAGCATCTACCTATTGTAAACATGTATTTTATCGGAATAAATATAAATGAAATGAACTAACGTAATAATATAAACTTAGGTACTAATAACTAACAAGACGTTAAATGAAAGCTTGTAAAAAAATGCACATGAACTGGAGATGGATTACGGGATATTAACGTATTTGGTGGAACTTGACTTGCTCAGTTCAACTTTGCCACAATTTCACTTGCGCCGGCGCGCCGGCCTCAGTGGTCGGCGCACCGGCGCAATAGACATCGTGGTGACGGTGGTGCGCTAGCGTGGCAAAAAAATCCTGGAAGTAGGTAAGAATCGTAGCGTGTGGCAAGTGGTAGTCTCTATCTACCCATTTTGTATGAGTTTTAGTGGCAAGGTACAGTTTTTAAACAACAAATTTAGAACACGGTACAGTTTTTTTGGTGCTACTTTTTGAGCTTGATTTACATTTCGATACATTCTTATTCGTAGATTATTATTAGCGCTATTGCGCCGGTGCACCGACCACTGAGACCGGCGTGCCGGCGCAAGTGAAATTGCGGCCGAATCGAACTGAGCAAGTCAAGTTACACATGTACATAGAAATGCACATGCACACGGAATATTAACATATCCCGTAATCCATCTCCAGTTCATGTGCATTTTTTTACAAGCTTTCATTTAACGTCTTGTTAGTTATTAGTAAGTTTATATTATGTTAGTTCATTTCATTTATATTTATTGCGACAAAATACATGTTTAAAATAGGTAGATGTCAGTGATAATACAGTCTCAATGTAATTTTACCCATTTTGGGTGTGGCAATTTTACAATAGTGATATTGATAATACATACTTTACATTATAGGAATTTACCAAGTACCTACAAAATAATTAATACAATGTCCATTGAAATTTTTACATTAAAACACACGAAGAAAGAAAGAATAATAATTAAATGGATTTCATTTGGTACATTATAAAAATAGAAAAATGTCATTTTATAATATACATTGAATTTATTAGTCAAACACATTTAAGCGAGATTTGAAAACTGTCTCCTTGCAGGCCACAATTTGTTTACTCTAAAATCATCTAAATGCTCGTTTAGGTCATTAGGGAAATTTTGATACTAAAAAGGTTTTTAGGTCCTTGAGAAACTTCTCATTCGGAAGAGTCTTCATTTCGTATGGCAATTTATTATATACTTTGACCGCATTTATTTTTGTGCTTCGCTTGAAGAGTTACTAGTTAGAATGTTTTTTACAAATCGTGTTGCATGTTAGCTACATGCAAGATTAAAAACCAGTTCCCGTTATCAGAATTGACTGCAATGTGGTACACAAAGATAAATCTAATGACAATGTAATATTAGGGTGGCCAAGAGCTTATCTGATGATGA
The DNA here is from genome assembly GCA_922987775.1 of Agonopterix subpropinquella. Classification (NCBI taxonomy): domain Eukaryota; kingdom Metazoa; phylum Arthropoda; class Insecta; order Lepidoptera; family Depressariidae; genus Agonopterix; species Agonopterix subpropinquella. The sequence continues at coordinate 834,646 of OV277715.1, forward strand.
ATGTAGATGATGGATAGTGGTAGGATAAACTTATGCACTCTCGATGCTCAGTAAAAAAATCTGCTATTCCATACATTTTAGTCGAGTCGGTACTGCAGTTTTGTATGGGACAAAAGATTTTTTAATTTTTTCTCGATGTTGGCCCCATAGTGAAAATTGTTCAGTTTGATGGTCTGAAGCACCCCCTTAAGTATTACTAGGGTGTTTTGTGACACCCTTGACCCTGTAGATAACCTACATAGTTGTACAGCGAGAATAAAACAATTTGAATTTGAAAAGTGGAAAATAAAAACCCTTATAGAACCAAAACTGTAACGGTCTGTGAGAGAAATTTTGACTCTTAGCCTATTTTTGTGTACCCAGCAACACGATAAAATTGATGAAAAAATTTAAAAACTATAAATAAAAAAGTTGGTTTTCGAAAATTATTTACGTAAAAATGAAGCTAAAATATGAATTCGGCCGAGAGGCTGAATGAATGTACGTAATAGTATAGTGAACTAAAAGAAACTGAAAAAAGAAAAAAAATCGAGTAATTTTGAATAAAACGAGAGGCAATAGGCAACCCTGACCGATTATTCTGTTTTTTTTTTCCACCAAAAATTTTTATCGTCTTATAAAATAGAGCATAAATTGAAACATGTACATTCTGATTTTCAGCTATTTCTTACACTTATGTCCGAAGTTATAATCAAAAAACAGGAGAACAGAGAATAATCAATAAAAGCTAAACTACAGATGCAGGTACACAAATCTTTCGCAGAAACTATTTTTAGACTAGTGACTAAAGAATAGAATGGCTAAAAATGTTAAGAACTTACAGACAAAAAAGTGGATTTTCAAAAATAATTACGTAAAATTTGAGGTTAAATATGGCACTTTTTAGTAAAGAGTCTCTATCTCAGTGATTAAGTGATTATGCACTGTAAATTATAGTAATTATTAGTTCAATATCAACACCTACCCTTACGTAATAGTAAGACTGTCTAAAGTTGCCATACAAAGCTATAAGACCTATCAAAATAGACGTTTTCATCTAGTCCCATAGCTTTGTATGACAACTTTAGACAGTCTTACTATTACAGTATTGAACTAAGGCAAAGAACATGACAGTATACAAAAAGTTTTTTTATATTAGTAATTTCGCAGGAATAGGGTTTTTATATTAGTAATTTCGTACCCTACAACAATATCAAAACGGCAATCGGTAATCTTTTTTGTAATTAAATAGTCCTGGGGCTACAGTAGGTAATATTATAAATCAGCGGCGCGGCGCGGGTAGCACTGAGCAGTGAGCACGTGCGATGATGCGGTGCCCGCCGCCGCCCACTCCCCTCAACCCTTCCACACCCCGCGCTCGTAGATCGGGGCCTAGCGCGGGAAGAATATTATTGAAAAAATGTTAATATACTAATGAGGGCGAAATTTTAATAGATTCTTAGTAATCCTGTTGTATTAAAGTGTATTTTAACTTGTAAATGGATAAAGAGGAAGAGAATACTTTTCCGAAGTAAGTTATTGCCCAAAAATCATAAAACTATAATTGAAACGAAAATATTCTAGCTTCTTGTGCAAGACGATACATGTAATGAAATTAATACACACAAAAAGACAACAATTGTGAGACTATTATTCCTGCAGTAGTTATGGATTAAAAACGGTATTTTTATGTTTCTCCCTTCGTGAAATCGATAAATTCCTAGATACCGATCACCTCTATGGTAATTAGTATATACTAACATATACCAAAGGAATTTTGGAGAGAAACTTTTTCCGCCGAGAGCTATAAGTGATTTTTATGTTTAGGTATAAATAGCTAACTTCCAAATAAAAAAAACCTAGATACTTGTCAACCGTTATCTTTATACTTCACTTTATCACACTACAAAGTTTCAGCGAGAGACGATTTACTGTTAGGGTCAAACCCCTCCGGTGATCGGACTAATACACAAACACACATACATTCCAGGTCCGTAAAAAACGAAGGGAGCAAGGTAATAGAATGTAGAACTATATCATCATCATCATCATCATCATCATCATCATCATCATCATCATCGTCATCATCATCATCATCATCAGCGTATAAACGTCCCACTGCAGGGCACAGGCCTACCCTCAAGGAGGGTGTATGGGCATTAGTCCACCACGCGTGCCCAATGCGGGTTGGTAGACTTCACATACACATCAGAATTTCTTCTTCAGTGTATGCAGGTTTCCTCACGATGTTTTCCTTCACCGTTTGAGAGCAGTCGGTTTTACGTACATAAGTTAGAAAAACTTATTGGTACATGGCATGTTGTCCGTGCGGATTTGAACCCGGACCCCCATAATTGGGAGTCCATACCTCTCCGCAACGCGCCACCGACGCTCGTAGAACAGCTATATACCATTACCTATTCTGTGGTAATAGTAAAAATATATATAAGTGCGTATTATGCTTCGAACAAACCTTTTAGCCTAATTAGGAGCGGCCCTAGCATATTGTGCCGAAACGATGTGGATAGTCGGCCATGGATAATAAGGTTAGATCACTTTGTTATTATTATATTATTACTATTTTGTTGTTACTGAGTCTGCGTGGAATTTATGCCCATCTTCAGGAAAGGATGCAAGCTATACAACGTGTAATGAATTAACGTAAAACTAGAAAGTAGTTTGTTTAGAATCGAGAGCAGAATCCAATTATCATGGTTTCAACGTAGGTAATTTTGTTTCAAAATATTAAATAACTAGCGGCCCGTCCCGGCTTCGCACGGGTGGACGTCTAATCTTTTCTAGCAATAAATATAGCCTATGTTACTCAGGGTGAATGCAGCTTTCTAATGGTGAAAGAATTTTTTAAATCGGCCCAGTACTTTTTGAGCCTATTCATTACAAACATACAAACATACAAAAATAGGTACAAATCTTTCCTCTTTATAATATTAGTGTAGATTTTGTTGTTACTGAGTCTGCGTGGAATTTATGCCCATCTTCAGGAAAGGATGCAAGCTATACAACGTGTAATGAATTAACGTAAAACTAGAAAGTAGTTTGTTTAGAATCGAGAGCAGAATCCAATTATCATGGTTTCAACGCAGGAAATTTTTTTCAAAATATTAAATAATTTGGTTAAAAAATTTAAAATTTTCTGAACCCTATGTCAACCCACCCACCGCACAGGTACACTCACCATACTTACTACCAAAACAAGATTATTAAAATGTATCCATGAGTACGTTTAGCACTTTCATTAATTGCTGAAACGATAACAAAATAATTTTTGCCTCAAAACTTAAAATGCGAATAACTATCAAAATAAATAAATTATTGTTTCAATCTAATTATTTTGTTACAATTCAGTATGAGGTTTTGCGCTTATTCATTAATACGTTGAATAGGGTCCTTCTTAATATGCTGACACTTTTTTAAGGTGATGATCAGACCCTCAAACTGAACAACTTTATCTATGGGACCAACATCGAAATCGCGAAAAAAAATCTGATGTTGCATACAAAACTGCAACCCGACACGAGCCAAATGTATGGGACAGCAGAATTTTTTTTTCGTGATTTCGATCTTGGTTCCACAGGGAAAGTTTTTGAGTTTGATGATCTAGTCATCCACTTGAGTTCACCCAAAAGATGCCTATTCACTCGTACTTTAAGGAATTCGGGTTGTAAGACTCGGAAATACTGAAGCAGGCAGGGCATTCCACTCCTTGGCTGTGCGCATTATAAAAAATTCAGAAAGGTGCTTGGTGCGGATATGTGGGATGTCAACCAAAAAGGGGTGATATCCCGCGGTGCGTCTGGAAGTCCGATAGTAGAAAGGGGAAGGCGGGATGAGCTCATGTAGCTCTTGGGCACACTCACCGAAGTACAATCTGTAGAAGACCAACAAACAGGCTACTAATTAAAAATACCGGTGAATAGGAAGAGGTAATTTGTATTTATTTACATTTCTATGAGTACCATACCATTCTCAAAGTTTAAACAAACCAACAAAGTTTCCTAAGTGAATCCAAAAGTCGAAAAGTTGCTCCAACATAAAACAATGGTTGCCGAACCTGAATAGAAGCGAACGAGCAACGAAACGAGCTAAATAAAATGAAAATGGCAATGAATAAATTAATGAAAACAAAACTTTTAATTTCAGAAGTGACTAACTGGCAAAATTGAGCGAGGATAGAGGGGAGGGGGGGGGGGGGTCTTTGTTCTTGTCCTTAAGATTTTTGGGGCTCAAAGTGTTGGGCTTTGGAGGGCTTAGAATATTCACATTTCTACAGGGTGAAATTGATATCATTAGAATTCTTTTAAGTCTACCCATCAAACTGAACAACTTTTACTATGGGGGCAAACCGATTGGAGCAAATAATCTGCTGTTGCGTACATTTGAGTCGAGTAGGCATTGCAGTTTAGTATGGATATGAACTCTTAGCCCAGTCATATTACGGAGTTTTGTTAGGAGGGGAGGGGGAGTAATTATTAATGGGACTTTTAAACTGTAACAGGCACCATTTAGTGACAAAAAGGCGATTGTTAACATATTTCAAATAAAATTATTTCAAACTTACCTACTCCTTCATTACCTTTCTTACTTACTTAATGTCGGTCTCTGAGCAAATGGATCGGTGGCGAAATTGGATAACGCACTTCCCCGGTTTGAAAGAGTGCAGTTACGAATCCCGCCCGAGACTGAATTTTTCAATCTTTAATTTGATTCTAACACTGGTACTTCCCGAAGTCCTAGAAAGATGAATTTTGGATGAGCATTGGCTCTACATGGGATGAGGATGTCGGCCAAGCCCATCTTTATAAGACCGAGCTGAACACATACTCAAAACTTGGCTTAAAATGAGATCTCAAAACTTTTTAAGAGTAAAAGGGTTGTGAGTCTTGGCTACCTTTTAGATAGGATAGAGTTTTTATTAATTAAGATATACGGTTTAAGATTTTATTTCTCAAAGAATATAATTCACTTGTTAGAGAAATACAAGATACATTTTTAATGTAAGAAAAACTTAAAGAGTGTAGGTTAGACACAATTGGGTACTTTAATATTACAATTTGTTTAAGTAAAGAAATATGACAAACCAAGAAATAATAATTACATTTTGAGGGTATGAGAAAAAGATATCTAATTGATAGAGTTGTAACAATGGTTCTGACCACCCGTATGGCATAATAGTCGTTCATTTATGTATATATGTGTGTTTTATACATTTTTAATTATTTCGGACATTAACGCTATCGCCTACCACTTGAACAGAGTGTAGGAGAAAAAAAATATCTAATTAAAAGTTTAGGGAGTTTCGGGTTAAGTCGGAAATGATGGATTAAGACTGACACTGAAGTTAATCTGCCTCTGTCTTTCTATTTAAGATAATAAGTGACGCAGTTATTGTTTCATCAGACCTATACACCATTCTAAATAGCAATGTAATTTTAAGGCTATTTTGAATTACAGAAACAGAGATCAAAAATCAATGGCAATGGAGAGGGCTATGCTCGGAGTTTCCCTGCGAGATCGAATCAGAAATGAAGAGATCCGCAGAAGAACCAGAGTAACTGACATAGCACAAAGAATTGCTAAACTTAAGTGGCAGTGGGCGGGGCACATTGCTCGCAGAACCGATGGCCGGTGGGGCCGAAAAGTTCTCGAGTGGCGACCGCGTACCGGAAAGCGCAGCGTGAGTAGGCCCCTCACACGGTGGACCGACGACCTGGTGAAGGCGGCGGGAAAACGTTGGATGAGGGCAGCGCAGGACCGGTCGTTATGGCGATCCTTGGGGGAGGCCTATGTCCAGCAGTGGACGTCCATCGGCTGAGATGATGATGATGCGCGCCAACTGCGATTTCGCGACACTCCGTTTAGGTGAGGTATAGCTAATGTTACCACTATAATCTAGAGATTATGAGAAACAAATCGACATGATTTCCATAACTAGTATATGTCAACTAATACGCTAACATTTTTTTGTTAGCCTTTTTCCCATACTAAAACTAAGGACGTTCTCTGAATTTTTCACATTATTTGACTAATTCTTAGAACAGCTTTAGTAACGTCTAAAATGTGTTGGATATTGGCCCGAACGCTAAAATAGAAAACGGAAAATATTGTGTGTAGGTATTTTTAGTGTTCCGTACCAAAATTGGCAAAACGGAACACTTATGGAATCAGCTCGGTGTCTGTCCGTCCGTCTGTCACAGGCATTTTTCTGAGAGACCGTAAGACATAGGAAGTTGAAACTCGGTACAGATATAGCAATTGGTGGTCCAATATCATAAATGAAGTAAAAAAAAGCTAAATTTGTATATTGGGGGGCAATTCGGGCAGTAAAAAAGGGTAAATAAAAAACATTTTTTTTCTTCCCTATGGTGTGGGGTATCAATTGAAAGCTTATAAGACGAGTCTAAAAATATACTTATCAAATTTTTTATAAAATTTTTGTTTAACAAAATTTTCAATTAAATACGAGAAATTGCTGTCCCCACCTCTATTTCAAAAAATATACCTATATAAGATCTGGAAAAAATCAAGAACATCAGAAATAACGTGTAGATGGCGGGAAAATTATCAGGGTGGCTCTAACTTGGATAGTTTTTTTTCTATACCCAAAAAACTAACACCAGAAAGACCAGCATAAAATGATCTTCAGTTACTATGTGACAACGTACAAATTAAGTGTCAATTTATAGTTGTTGTCATCAATGACCCATGTTAAACAATTGGTAGTGCGGAACACTAATTGCCCGAGTCCCGACTCGGACTTGGCCGGTTTTTTTCTTATCGTGTAGGCAGAGCCCTGGTGTCAGAGTTTTTTCAGACCGCCTTACAGCCACTGACGTGGTTTTTATGTAACGACTACTACCACCAGAGATAGTAGCCGGGACCAACGGCTTAACGTGCCAACCGAAGCACGGAATCATTTTACTTTTTAGACAATCAGGTGATTCAACCTGCAATGTCCTAACCAACTGGGGAAAAACGCACAAAGTGACATATCACTAGGTGTACCCCGTGGGAATTGAACCCACGACCTTCTTGTCGAAAGCCAATGCTCTTAACCATTAGAACACGGAGGCAGTTTGTTGTTGTGTATTATTTTATAAGGACCATGTACAGGGTGTAACAAAACACCCTAGTAATACTTAAGAGGGTGCTTCAGACCATCAAACTGAACAACTTTCACTATGGAGCAAACGACGAGAAAAAATAAAAAAAACTGCTGTCCCATACATTTTAGTCGACTCGGTACTGGAGTTTTGTATGGGACAGCTGATTTTGTTTATTTTTTCTCGACGTTTTGGCTCCATAGTGAAAGTTGTTCGGTTTGATGGTCTGAAGCACCCACTTAAGTATTACTAGGGTGTTTTGTTACACCCTGTATACAAATCTTTGATAATAACATTTACAACCCTCTAATGTTGTAATATATTATCTAGCTACCCTTTAACAGCTGTACCCAAATAAATAAACAAACAATTGTCCTGAGACGTAAAACAGCTTTATGGCTCACTTCAGTGCGAATGTTATAGTGAAGACAGCCTGAAGGGTTCTCTAGACAGTATTATAACAAGCAGTATAATATTATAAAACCACGTGAAAAAGAAGAAACGTTAACTACGTGTTTGGATAGACAATTCTATAAAAAAAATATCTGGAAACACCGCCTAATTTTCTTCGTTCACCGTTTCCTCTACTAAGAAGCGATTTCTTCCAGACAATCTTAGTGTCTGGAAGAAATCGCTTCTTAGCGATAAGACCGCCTTATATTTAAGCTGTGGGGTACCCACATTTTACACTTTTACTCGGCGGTTCACCAGCAAATAGGGAACCGCTGAGCTGTATAAAATAAGGAACAATTTCCGAAATAAATCAGTACGCACTTATGCTCACTCGTCTTACTACTCTCTGCCCTAGCCACCCTGAACATCCCTCACGCTCCGCACGAGAGCATCTCCAAAAAGCCATTTACTTCTTTAATAACTATTATTACAAAATTATTTAAATAAATTACATACAATACAATACAATATTTCAAATACAGTTATCATTATACAATTTCAATAATTTATAAATTTTGTTTGTGATAAAGTGCATTTAAAATTATTATAGATAATTATCAATTTTTACATGCAATAGAATTCATAACATTTTTTTCACTTTTATTATCTTAAATATCTATTATAAAATTATTAATATACATATATATTTTTTTTTTCTAGTAGGACCTCTCCAATTCATTCCAAGTTTCTCTATCTTTTGCTGTATTGATCCAGTTTATTTGCAATATAATCAGTTTTTTTTCTAATGTGCATTGTATTTTGTTTTAGTATTTAAATTAATATTTCATTCATTCGTTCATTCTAACTATTTTAACTCCTGTAAACTAGTAAGATCAACAGCGTCCCAAATGTCTAGACACTTATGTCACATATTCTACTGTTTCTCCACAACACAGTACAATTAATCAGTATAGTTATACAGGGTGTAAATTAAAATAGGACAGCTACTTAAAGAGGTGCTTCAGACCATCAAACTGAACAACTTTCTCTATGGGACCAAAATCGAAATCGCGAAAAAAAAATCTGCTGTCCCATACATTTCAGTCGAGTTATGTTTGCAGTTTTGTATGGGAGAGCGGAATTTTTTTTCGGGATTTCGATATTGGTCCCATAGAGAAAGTTGTTCAGTTTGATGGTCTGAAGCACACCTTTAAGTAGCTGTCCCATTTTATTGTACACCCTGTATAACAGTAGCGAGTGTGTCCGGCGCAGTAAAACTACAAAAGTACCGCTTTTAGGGTTACAATCGCTCTCTTTGTTTCATTAAGGCGCTGAAATTACTTTGATAGTACTGTTATATTCATTTACTGTCCTCATGTTAAGTGTCTGAGTGGAAATGTGTTTTTGGTTTGTTCGTTGACTCGTTCTTCCCTACCCTGGCGTATACAGGGTGTTAGGGTAAAGGGTTTTGACGGCCCGGTAGCACAGTTGGTAGTGAACCTGCCTGGTGTGCTGAGGGTCGCGGGTTCGAATCCCGTAAGGGACAAATATTTGTATGATGAATATGAATATTTGTACCTGAGTCATGGATGTTTGTATCTATATATGTATTCTATATCGTTGTCTAGTCATCATAATACAAGTCCAGGCTAGATTCTGGTACTTTAAATGTGACTAGATAATTTGTGTGACATTGTCCAAGATATTTATTTATTTATTTTATTTATGTAAACAGCTTTACCCATGATACTGAACAACAGTCCCACCAAAGAACAGTGCCGGATTTATATTTTTTATGAGTGTAGGCCATTTCCGCCGCCCCATGTACCTTTCTAAAATAATAATTTTCCAATTGTAGTAAGGAAGGCACAACAGTTAGAAAAACCAATGAATTAGTCTTTAAAAAAGAGCATAAAAAAGAAACAAGAATTAAATTTTTTTAATAGCAAAATCATCTATTAGGTAATATCATAATTTATAGTGTTCATTATCTCTGCGTCTAAGTAGAGAAGAGCTAAAGAATTCATTTTTCTTGAGACTATGAAGACCTTGTTTGAGTTTCAATAGGGATTAAACGTATTAGTATTAGTAATGTTTTAGTAGTAGTTCGTTCAATCATTACGTTTTTTCAGGTATAACAATACCTAGATATCTTGTATGCCTTTTGGTAGGCCACAGAGATACTTTTTTACTACTGTAATATCATATTTTTACTTGTGTGTCACAATAAAAAAAAAATGTATTTGTATTTGTATAAAAAACCATGAGTAAACCAATGAACCTGTTTGACTTTTTTATCCTCTGAAATCGAGTAAGCGTCCTCTGAAATCTACCGCCCCTAGGACGCTGCCGCCCCTAGGCCGCGGCCTATACCGCCGATTGACAAATTCAGGACTGCCAAAGAAACCTAATAGGAAATCCCCCAAAAAAAATCTAGTTTTCATACAAACGTTCGATCTGTTGATTGAATTTAGTATGGAAAGTCTGCGTATTTCCTATAGGTTTTCCAGAGAAAGTTGTTCAGTATCATGTGTACAATCACCCCTTAAAGTAATGCAACTGTTTACCCTAACACCCTTCATTATACTGGTTTTAGGTTAGTTACAAATCGTTCTAATGAGCAATTTTCCGAAGGCCGGCCATTAGATTTTTTCCTTTACCTATTTTATAATTATCTGACATTTGTTATTGTTTTTGTTGTAATTTCGACTGATGTTGTTACCATAATTAATTTATTGAATGTAATATTGACATCAATAATCCTTAAATATTTTATTTTATTTGTAATTTTTTACCATCTGTACCTAATTCTCTAATATTGACAATATATCAATGTACCTACTTAGTATTGGACTGTAGAAACTATAATGTAATATAATCTAGGTAGGTATACTAAACAATTGTAAATTGTAATTGTAGAATTGTAAAGTAAATGCCCTCTCTCCAATTAAATATTGCATGCTCATGGGCAGATCACAGAGCTCTATCTAAAATACTGTTCACCACCTTTATATTACCTGTGTCGCAATAAAGTCTTTGAAGTTTGAAGTTTAGAAAAGAAAAAGTAATTCCAAACGACTCGATAGATGGTGTTGACGAAAAATGGATGAATGACCTTGCAGATAATAAAATACAAAAAAAAATTGTAAAAATGTTATGTACATTAGCAGAGAAATGTAAACACACAGGGTGTAAGGGACAGCCGTCCGTCCGCAGACTGAAACGGTGAACTCAGACCATCAAACTGAACAACTTTCACTATGGAGCCTACTGAAACCTGACTGCAAAAAGTTAAGTGTCAATTTTAATTCAGATATATTAGGTAATCTCTGTGCCTCCCGTGAGAAACGGTTCAACTCAAAATTGCCATTTTACAGGGTACTCAAAAAAACGATTTTTGAACAGTTTTTCACCTGTACTTTAGTATTAATAAGTTACACTTTTTTTCCTGTAACTAGGCATTATTTTTGTTGCTCTTTTTAATGATATTTTTTTTTTTTATCTTTATTGGTTTAAGAAATAAACTACTTAGATCTTCCACTTTTTTTCATACTTGTTCGGTGAGAAAGGGTTCAATTACACATGAACCGCTCCTCAAAAGATTAAATTTCGTGCAAATGGGTTTAAGTCGATTTAGATCTTATTTTTATATCAAAAATATTGTGTGTAATGATCCAACTTAACTTAAATCCCAAGATAAGTATATTCGTAGTATTAAATAACTGGAGGCAGCGGCGCGGGCGCGGGCGCGATCTGTTACAACCTCCCGCACCCCGTGCCCGCTGTTATCACTCTCTCCCACTCTAACATGTTGATTTTTTCTATATTTTTTCCACTCGTACACTGAGTTAAACCCTTTCTCACGAAACAATTTACAACGAACAGAAAGGTTCAATTACAGTTAACGATTGGATAGTAGTTTTATTAGCTATGCAACATTTTTGTTCCGTGAAAAACGGTTTAACTTGACTTAAACCTACTAATAATAAATATCAGTAAATCGATACGATCTAAATAAAATTAAACTTTTTTGTACGACTTATCAATATTACTTAATATGATCCAATTGAAATTAAATCATTATACACATTTTTTTTCGTCTATTGAACCATTTCACACAATTCGTATCTCCCGATCTAGTGGTCGTAGAGATTCGTGAGTTAGACCATTCGAAAGGATTTTTAAGTATTTAAAAAAAGCATAAGGGTCTTAGTCGAGTTAGACCCTTTCTCACGGGAGGCACAGGTCTTTAGTTGATACTTTGTACAGGGTGTAACAAAACACCCTAGTAATACTTAAGGGGGTGGTTCGGACCATCAAACTGAACAACTTTCATTATGGAGCCAGCTTCAAAATCGAGAAAAAAAAATCCGCTCTTTCATACAAAACTGCAGTACCGTCTCGACTCAAATGTACCGGACGACAGATTTAGATACAAAAATGAAAAAGGTACTAACTAATCGAAAACTGGATATACGACTCCGAGTAAGAATGCTCCAGTGTTACATAATTATGGCCAATAGTTCTGTACGGTTGCGAGGCATGGACCATTAAGGAAGCTACTCGCCAGAAACTAGAGGCTATAGAGATGTGGTTCTACCGAAGAATACTGCGAATTAGTTGGGTTCAACGAGTCACCAATGTGGAAGTTCTACGACGTGTCAGGAAGTCCCGGGAGATGTTGCAAACCATTAAAAGGAGGAAAGTCGCCTACCTTGGTCATATTTTGAGGAATGAGCGATACCAACTGCTCCAGACTATAATAATGGGCAAAGTGGAGGGCAAAAGAAGCGTCGGTAGGCCACGAATGTCATGGCTCGCGAACCTGAAAGAGTGGACAGACATCGCCAGCGTCGAAGAGCTGTTTCGTTTGGCGAGAGATAGACAGGGATATGCAGAGCTGACTGCCAACCTCCAGTAATGGAGAGGAACCTGAAGAAGAAGGCAGATTTTGTAATTTTTTCTCGACGTTGGCTCCATACTGAAAGTTGTTCATATTGATGGTCTGAAGTCCCTTAAGTATTACTAGGGTTGTTAAACTCTGTATAAATAAACAAGCTATTTATAAGAATCCAATTAACAGCCTATGAACATCAGACGAGCTTCAGTATCACTAAACTTGACATTAAACACGCCCCTATTATTATAACGTTACGTACCACATTATTACTACAATTATCTAGGTTCAAGCGTAGCTACTTGATACTTTGAATTAATTACACTGTCTAGAATCTAGATTAAATTATAATAAAGTGTTTGAGAGCTACGCCGTCACAGCCTAAGGCAAAGACATACACTACGCCAAAAGAAGCGACACTCATGTATGTGTGCTCGTAAAAGCGCTCGCGGCTATGTGTGTGTCAGATTCTAGGAGGAATAGAGCATATAATATTCATGGCATATTGTCAGGATTAGGTCCATAAACTATTCAACTAATTAACTATAGAATTTAATAATAATTAAAGCAAATCAAAGCCATGATGCTGATAGTGAGAGCTATATTCTGATAGTATTCCTACATCGTATCAAACCTATCATGTATTATGTTATTATCATGATCAGGTTGATCATCATCAGCTTATCATGTGTATGTGTGTGTTGTGTATGTTGGACCAGATGCCCAATAAGAAAGGGAAAGGTTATCATGATACCATCGTCATCATCTCTCGTCCTCAGTTCAGAACACTGGTCTACAATGAGGATAGTATATGTACAGAAATGATTTCAAATGAAAGACAAGAATTAGAATAGTCGAATATTATTTAATTCTTTGACTATCCTTTATATCTTTGAATATAGTTTATATCTTTGATTCTACATTACTTCTGGTTTACTAGTATCCCCCTATCTGAACCATAGGGCATATGGAGAAAAACCAGTAAAAAACTCCATATACGAATAGGACAACCAAAACACATTATAGAAAATCACACATTATAAATTAACCGCAAATATACGGTAGCAAACACAAGTTACAAACTGAACAAATAATAATTTGGTTAACACTTACACTTGGGCAGCGTAACCACCTCCGTGGTCTCTGGTAGAATTCCTCACTTTTATGACAAACCACACCTTTTATAACATTTGCCACCACCCTTCCCGATTATTCGGAATGGGGCAAATCCACCAAGGAAATGCAGTTTGTTTACAATATTAGGGAACGTACTAAATCCTTTTTAAATTACAATTATTGTTTCCCAAATTATACTATGATTTTAGGATGAATAATATATCGGTAAACACAACATATCAAACAAATAAGTACTTTTTAGTTGATCAAGTAACTATCAAGTTTGCTATTTGGCGCGGAAACATCAGCGACAAGAAGACAGTGTCGTTTGTATATTATTTTTAGAAACACACAATAATATCCATTGTATTCACTATAATTAATCATTAATTATCATATCACAGCATCAAGGTAATTATAACTGTATGATTAATATCACAATTTCAATAAGATTCACAAAATAAGTTACTAAGCACTGTCAACAAAGGTTTGCTTTTTAATAGATGTTGCCAAGTCCAAAAATGAAAGGTAGATTAAACAATTTAGATTCAAACTCATGATATGACTCAGGACTCATTCGAGTTAATCCTGAGAACTTCTATTTCTACGTTTTCTGAACAATTTACATAAAGTTTTCTATTAAATAAAATCGAATATCCTAACATGTGCATATCGGAGTGAGAGCGGGGTGCTGCGCGGGACGCAAGCGGGTGGTAAGTTCAGTCATTGACTGATGAATTCCTAGGCTGCCCTCGCTTCCTCGACTCGGCCGAAATCGCGACTTTATACGTGTTGTATTTATTGGTGCGTTTCCTACCTGCCTACTCATACTTTATTTATATACTTTATGTATACTCGCGAATACAAAATCAGCTGTCCCATACATTTGGCTCAAGTGGATTTCCAGTTTTGTATGGAAGAGCGGTTTTTTTTTGCTGGTTGATGGTTTGATTATCCCCTTAAGAGGGCTATCGCAGTCCAGTGGCGCCCTCATCACATTAAAAAGATTTCTCAATGAAGAAAGCCTAAATTAAAAAAGGGCTCAACTTCAAAACTACAAAAGCCTTCAAGCTATTTTCATAGAATACTTTTACAGGTTTTTTAAAGTTCTAAACAAACATACAAATTTTGAAAAAAGAAAAAAAGGCGCTTTTGTTTTTTTTCGAAATTGTCTAAAAGTGGAATGTTTAGAACCTATAAAAGTATTGTATAACAATGGCTTGAAGGCTTTTGTAATTTTGATGTTGAGCACTTTTTTTATTTAGGCTTTATTTATTGAGAAATCTTTTTTAATGTGATGAGGTTGCCACTGTGATAGCCCTCTTAAAAAGTGTCAGCTTATTAAGAAGGACCCTGTATACATAATTCAAGTAAAATTGCAGGAAAAACTGCTTTACAAAGTCGACGGGGCAGCAAGAACCGCGACGAAGCGGAAATCCGGTAGTTTTGTAACAAAAACCACAAACAAGGCAGCGGCGAACTTATGGAACTTAGATACGATTTATTGCCCAACTTTAATACAATACACCTCATAAATCACTACATTTTAGTGTTCAGACGAAATGAAAAAACTGTCTGTGAGGTTTTCTAACTTTTTAACTTGCTTATATTAAATTCACCTGTATGTAAGTGATGTAACTAACAAACTATGTAAGAAAATCTGGGAAGTCAATTTCAACTCAATTTCTATCTCTCTATCTCTATTTATCTATAGAATAATTTTTGTTTCTTTCTTTGTTAATTCTTTAGGTTAAGGTTATTAGTATTTGTATCATTTCTATTGTCATTATTAATAAAAATTTACCATTTCTATTTGTTTCGATTTCAAACACAATCAGGCCTTGTACCCGCACTTTCGCCACTGTTTCGGTCCGCACTTCATTGGAATAGAGTTGACATTGGAACGAAAATGTTCACGCAATTGTGAAGTTCGAATGTGCGGGTAGAGGCCAAGTTCAAGTCATTTGGATCACAAGCTTAGACAATTTATATAGGGACTCGCCTTGCGGTAGCATTTCCCCTCTGCCACGGTATAAGAACAATAGATCTTGTGCATTTACACCCAATTTTATACCTTATCACTAAACGAGACAGCCTATAATAGCGAAACAATAATTTTGAACTTAGAACGTTTGGGGTTCACACGAGACTACTTTTAATGATTTTTAACATTCAAAATTAGAAGCTGTGGTGGTCCAGTGGCGAGCAACTTTGCCTGCCATGCAGGAGGCGATGGTTCGATCCCCGTTACGGCCGACTCGTACCAATGAGTTTTTCGGAATTTATGTACGATTTGTAACACCACTGCCTTTTCGGTGAAGGAAAACATCGTGAGGAAACCTGCATGTTTCAATTTCGAGACATGTATTTTACCCACTGTCCATTAGAAGTGGCGACGGGCTCACTCCCCGTCACACTGGACAGAGTTACGGTACTAGTGAAACGTGGATGTTCTGAGGTTTTAGAATATCTCTGACTACTCTCGGGGAATATAGTCGTGAGCATATGCATGCATGCACGCAAAATAAGAATCTAAACCTATGGGGAATAAAATCCAAAGTTGCGGATTTCACGTTACCTCGCCCCCCGCAAAAAGTAGCAGAAATGTTTAGTAGCAGTAGCAGAAATGTTAGCTTAGTAGAATGACACGCGTAACTCGTCCCTATATAAATTGTCCAAGATCACAATACAATAATTTGATACGTAGTATTAAAATTGTGTTTAAAAACTAATAAAATTTAATACAGTTTACGCGGTTTTGATTTATGTATACATTAGTATTATAAAGAGGAGATTTGATTTTTTGTTTGTTTGTATGCAATGAATAGGCTCCGAATCTACTGAACCGATCTGAAGAATTATGCGTGATGAACATAGGCTAAAACGGCCAAATGTGTGTCGAGAAGATTCTAAGGCAGTACGAAGTTTGCCCCGGTCATCTAGTATATTATAAAATGTAAAAAAAAAACATATTCTTACCGCGTTTTGGTACACTGGGTGATTTTTTAAACTCTCCTTGACAGGGATGATTCAGATTTCAGACCTTTAAACTGAACAACTAAATTACTATAGGAGCAAAACAGAAATCGAAAAAAAAAATCTGCTGTTAACTGTTACTATTTACAAAATGAGCTAGTAATAAAGACTTTTCAGGTAGTTAGACGTTTTGCTACTCAGATTTTCCATAGATTATTATTATATTAATTAAATTATTATTATTTTATTATATTTTAGTTTACAATTAAATTAGCTTCATTCCTAAAGTTTAGTTTTTATTCAGGGTGTTACAGAAGTAAAAATTAAAATTGAAAACTTTTTAATTGTGGTTTAGAGTTTAGACCATCAAACTGAACAACTTTCACTATGGGACCAACATCGAAATCGCGAAAAAAAAATCTTTTGTCCCATACATTTAGCTCGAGTAGATCTGTAGTTTAGTATGGAACATCGCAAACGCATCGTACATGGCGATTATGGCAAATCTCCTCATTTTGGGGGAGGCCAATGTCCAAATGATGATGATTTTTTTTTTCGCGATTTCGATGTTGGTCCCACACTTAGATCGAATCTTGTTTACTAATGTCATTGGTCCCACACTGAAAAAAAAATTGTTTACTTCAACCAACATCATGAATCCATATGAGCCTGTCAACATCATAAATAAATAATAAATAAATATCTTTATTAACAAAATAGAAATTCAGTACACATGATACAATGGACCCCGTCATGACTTCTTCGACTAAGAGAACTTTGTTATACGAATTCGGCTTGTTGTTACAAACCATCTTTTGTTTTTAGTAAACAATAATAACGTCATTTCAATTATTTTGGTGCTAATTAAGAGAAATTATACTTCTTAGTTGGCTCGCATTTTTTTTAGTGCATAGTGAAAGTTGTTCAGTTTGATGGTCTTAACCACCCCCTTAAATGTTTATTTGTATTTTTGTAACACCCTGTACATACCAGTTTAATAAACTCCACTGTAAGTCCATTTATTTGTATAACGGGTTACGACCACATTCCAATTAGCCACTCGCGCATTGTTTAACTTCGCTTTCCATTTCGTTCGGTTCTGTTTGCGATACAATGGGGTCTACTCAATTAGCCTTTCGATTCATTTTATATTATTTGCATTTCTATTATCCAGGAATCCAGGTACAATACAGAAGCGTTTCTGTGTGTACGTACATTGGAAATATTGACAGAAAAATGTTAAGGGGTTTCCGCCCGGTTTTGAGTAACTTTGTAACGCACTACTTTTTAAGCAGAAAACAAAACCGAACAATCTACAGGATATGAGAAGTGATGTGGTTTTTCTCGAAATCTATTTTAATTAATAAGACTGAAGAAAAACGAATCCAAAGTCACCTCTTTTTTTCCAGTTGTAACCGTTTTACTCTTACATTGTTGATCAGAAGAATATGAAAATTTACAACATTCTTCACAATACAATATAGAATGATGTGGTTTTCTTATTTTTTGAAAATTCATAAAAGATCATACAGGTTTTCAAAGAAAACGGAAAATTGTGACCGGCGCCACGCAATTGAAGCGGGATGGCTAATTGCAAAAGTTTGCTTGTAAGAAAGAGAGCCTTGCAAATGGGAGGAGTGGCCTTAACCCAAATCGTTAACATTTTTCTGTCAATGTTTTGGTGATCCTGACTCAAAAATCGAAGATTTTTGTCTGTTTATTTGTTTGTTCGATCGAGCATAGCATGGCATATGCTCACGACTTTATTCCCCGAGGGGGTAGTCAGAGATATTCTGAAATCTCAGAACATCCTCGTTTCACTAGTAGTACCGACACTCTGTCCAGTGTGACGGGGAGTGAGCCCGTCGCCACTTGTAATGGACAGTAGGTACAATACATGCCTCGAAATTGAAGCATGCAGGTTTCCTCACGATGTTTTCCTTCACCGAAAAGCCAGTGGTTTGCAAATCGTACATAAATTCCGAAAAACTCATTCCCATTCGACCGAGCATCGCGCAAAAACTGCACTGGGCCGATTTTGATGATACATTTTGTTACAAGTTCATTTATCCAAAAATCTAGTAGGTAGGCTCACCAAAATCAGTTAAGGGGCTATGTAATAAAAATTTGATTCTTCAAAGCTCCATATATCATGAAGTACTAACAGTAGGAGTATGATTTTCGGATATGTGTAAATTGAACATATAATTGAAGTTTTGATTAGAGCCAAAACACGATTAAGACAAATTTTCTCGATAGAAAAACAAGCCAAAGTGGCCTCCGTTTTTGTCTATAAACGCTTGTAACTGCTAAACGGTGAATAATAGAAACATGAGACTTGATTTTAAAAAAAGAAATTGCTATTATCTATGTTTTGATTAGAGCAGAATTGAACTTACATAAATAGTACAATTACAATTAAATAAAGTTTGTTTTTTCGCTTGATTCGTTCCAGGCGCGCGCGTCGCCCCATCTCTTTCTCTCGCATCTGGCAGTAATATAAGCTATCACACGCCCGTTTCGCTTAAATTATTTTTCGACATAGGCTCTTAAACTTATTCATCATATATTTATAGCCGTTGTGATTTGTAGGGACTTCTTGTTTTGACTTCCTTTGGTTTGATAAAATCAAAACAAAAAGTAAGTCAAAAGACCAAGTCAAAACATAGTATCAACATTATAGATTTTGGCTACTAGACCTTATATTTACAAAACTAGTCAGGTGCTCACGACTATATTCCACGAGGAGGTAGTCAGAGATATTACAGAACAGCTACGTTTGCAGGTGCATGAGCGTGTGTGCCCTAAAGACAGATGCACTTTCTGGTCCATACCCTTTTGTATCTGGTGGAATGGGGATCTATGATATTAATCTATGGATCTATCTATCAGAGGTGGGTCATGCAGTGCCCAAACCACAAATTACCCCCAATACATACCGCATACAGGGCCGCCGACGCTCGCCACATATCTATGGTTTTTCACTGATATAAGCAACGCGAGTGAGCGAGCTAGAAGTAGTGTGACCTTGAAATGGCCAATCACGTTGCACCGTTTCGTGCCCCGCTACCCGCACTTACCGCCAAAAATGGTGACTTCGGGCGTGAACAAAATGTTCATTATGCGGTATCTATTGGGGGTAATCTGTGGCCCAAACTATCTCTAACGTGAAAGGTAGTGAACCCTTCGCCATTTTTGGACAATGAAACGCAACCAATACCGACATCGAAGCTTGTTTTCCTTTGCCGCAAAACGCACTGTAAACTATACGTATTTAATTCAATAATGTGATTACGTCATCTGTGACCAGTGACCACATTTGCAATTGTGCTCGTGTTTTTTAAATTTAACTCCGGGCTGCAAATGTTTCGTTACCCTATTTATTTACGTAAATTTATTTTTTTAATAGACTTTAAAAAAGGTTCATTGTTTTTTCCTGTGTATTTCGAAAACTAAATGTAAGTTAGACCTTTTAAGGTCTTATAATGACTGTTGGAATTTTTGGAAAAAAATTAAAAGGCATAATATAAAGAAATAATATAACAAAATATTTAATAAGCAAAATGCCTCGTCAAAAATTTCTTACAATAATACAGAAGGCATTCATAAGTTACAATCATCATCATCATCTCTGGCGATGGACGTCCACTGCTGGACATAGGCCTCCCCCAAGGATCGTGACAACGACCGGTCCTGCGCTGTCCTCATTCAACGGGTTCCCGCCGCCTTCACCAGGTCGTCAGTCTACCTTGTGGGGGCTCACTGCCTACCCACGCTGCGCTTTCCGGTACGTGGTCACCACTCAGGAACTCTTCGGCCCCATCGGTCACCTGTTCTGCGACCAATGTGCACAGCTCATTATCACTTTAGTTTAGTAATAGCAATTCTTTGGGCTATGTTAGCTACTCTGGTTCTTCTGCGGATCTCTTCATTTCTGATTCGATATCGCAGGGAAACCCCGAGCATAGTCCTCTCCTTCCTTCCACCACTTTCCATCCTTTTGAACAACTTTTACTATGGGAGAAAATTGATCGGAGCAAAAAAAAATCAGCTGTCCCATACGTTTGAATCGAGTAGGTACTGCAGTTTAGTATGGGACAGCAGATTTGTTTTTATTCTGACATACTAAAAGATGTTCAGTTTGATGGATAAAGTATGTGGTACATACATATATACATATGCTCACGCCTATGTCCCACTACTGGAGTAGGCAGAGACAACAGATCGCCACATGCTACGATTCTGACACACATCTCTCGCCGTATGTGGTAGTATATGGTGTAAAGGTTAATTATACTTTTCTTCATTCTGACACACATCTCTCGCTGTATGTGGTAGTATATGGTGTAAAGGTTAATTATACTTTTCTTCATTCTGACACACATCTCTCGCTGTATGTGGTAGTATATGGTGTAAAGGTTAATTCTGCCGTCCATTACTTATAATGCCGTTATCTACGAAAATGAGTTTTCGATTTACGCGGGATTTAAGGTAAAATGGATGCTGTTTGATAAATAAACCAGCTATTAACAAGTTCGAGATATCATTGAAATGGAATTAATGTGATCTTTGCAATGCTTTTATTTCCATAGCGTAATATATAAGCGTTACGGAAATATTTTGAAATTTCTGTTTGCATTTAGTATCAGTTTATTTTTTTGATCAAAATAACACCACTTAAATGTCGTTAACGTTATATTAGCGACATTTTAGCGTTTCATTTTCGATATATTTTATTGTATTGTAAAATTCTAAATTTCTCTTTATAAATGCTTTACTAAACTGCCGGTAAGTACTATAACGGCATTTAAGTTTAAACCTTCTGTTCTGTCACAATGCTCCTATAGTCCTTTAGCGGCATTTAAGACATGCTATTCAAGTGTAAATTTTATCAAATAGTTTTTTATTTTTTTTTTGTGGGATTATTGCAACACTACATTGCAGTTAACTTTCAAACCTTTAGACATAACGACAATTTAGCTTTGTTAACACTATAAGAGAGAACTGAAAGAATCCAACAAAATGTATTTAAAGTGCAAAAATAAAACAGCTCAGTCTTAAATTCGGTTTTGTTATTTATCAGACAATCAACATTATATTTTAGGCGTTTTCTAATATAGTGTAGGTAATTACAATAGAGATTAATTCAAATTATTTTTAGCATTATTTTTATCTAGGTTAGGTAGTCCTTAACAGAAAGGTGCAACTCCTGACGTTTAAAATTAACACAACCATTACCTACAACTTATTTGTATCCATAAGAAAAAAATATGAAGTGTAAAAAGTAAATTAAAAACTCAAAAAAAAAACAGCTCTGCCTGCTTATTATAGTGTTCATCATAACAAAAGCAATTCTAAATCAAAAAGATAAAACTTTTCAAAAGATATAAATAAATAAATAAATAAATAAATAACGCTCACAGGCACATACATAAAAGTACAAACTTAACTAACAATTATTACTTGCTTTAGAATTAACAAATGTAGTAATTAAACTTATACCTATATGTAATTAAATGTTTCAGATAAATTAAACAAAAATTAAAGTAAATTAAAAATTCAAAAAAAAAAAAAACAGCTCAGCCTGCTTAAGTGTTCATAATAACAAAAATTCTTCTTAATCAAACAATAAAGTAAAAACCTCTCAAAAAATATAAACGTACTTGCTTAAAAACCTCTCAAAAAATATAAACGTACTTGCTTAAGAGAATAGGTATTATCCCGAGAGCGTAAATGCGCGCTGCATACAAACGTAGTCTCAGGGCCGGATTCAGCCATATAGAGGCCCCTAGGCATTTCAAGCCTCGGGGCCCCTATCCCCGTGGGCCGTGGGATGGATTTGTCTCTGTGTCCGGGAGCCAGATACAGGCTAGGTGGTCGCAGTAACATAACCACAAAATAACATAAGCCACTAAAATGTGGAGCGATCTCGAGCTTTTAATACCGATCTAGGGCTACCGTCAGCAAAATTGCCGTCGCCGGACAAAGTCTTCAAAAACCCCGGACATTTCAGTAAAATCTGAAATCCCCGGAAAACCACGAAACATTATATTTCGACTACAAAAAGCGCTAACAACACAATATAATATTTATAGGTTTGCCAATCAGCAATATGATCTAAATTCTCAGCCCTGGAGCGAACAAAGATTATTGCGCTGTTGCGCTTGCGACACAATCACAACCAAGAGCGAGATCGAGATATTACTTAAGATCGTTGCAATGCCATCTAATACCAAAGAGCGAGCGAAGCGAGCTCGAGATTTTACTGCAATATTATAACTCGTTGCGCAATGCGATCTGAATTCTGAATCAAGGGCCGAGCGAAGCGAACTCGAGATTTTACTGCAATACGACTAGACTCATTATTCAATAGACTCATTATTTTCCTACATATTATGTTTATTGCACCTACCTATAGCTCATGTCAAAATGGACTTGATTTGTGTATGAGACGAAAGCATCGAGCGAGCAATAATAGCTCTCGGTATATTAAACAGGATATAATAACTCGATTACAGCAAGAAGTCTGTTTTAAAGCCAAAAATAAAACAACAAAAATGATCGAGCGAAGCGAGCTCGAAAATTTGTAATAAATATATTTTCAGTGCCTTTTTTAATAACTTTCACAGACTTTTTAATAATTCGATTAAATTTTGGGGTGAGTTAAATCTTCGAGTTTTTACTAATTTTTCTCTCAGACCGCGGGGCCCCTACGCGGCGGTGGGCCCATAGGCCCGTGCCAACTTTGCCTCTATGGTTAATCCGGTACTGCGTAGTCTGGTGATATTTTCAATACGATTCAATCAAAGTCAACGAAATTTTTAGAAACAATCTAGTAACTTTTCGTTAAAATATACTGGTTTAGAGCAAGGATTAATTAAAGATTAGTATGGAAATCTTTGAGGCACTGTAACTTTAAAACTATACATTTTAACGAAAATCTGACTTCATACAGACATAGAAATTAGTTACTAGATTGTTCCTGAAATATGTCGTTGACTTTGATTGAATAATATTGAGAATATCACAAGACTACGTATGTATGGAGCGCGGCAACGGCTTAAGGAACAATTATTACTTACTTTAGTAATTAACAAATCTATAACTAATAGGAACATTTTTAACTTATAAATTATTTATTTACCCATAGGTATCCCCATTGGGGAGTCAAATGTTCAGCAGTTGACGGCATTTTAGTGAAGTAATGTGGGATAACCACATTTTAGTTATGACTTCTTCTAATAATTTTTCGGCAATAAATTTCTAAATTGCCGTTAAGATCCTTTAATAGCATTCTTGTGTAAAATTTTCATTTAACGACATTATAGTCTAGAGTAGTACATTTTACAGAATTAAACTTAGTACCTATAACTATAATACAGTAAATGTACTTTAACCGCACTGTAGATTATTAAAAATATGTTAACGGCAATAAAGTTACGCCATTGAGAATAGAAATCAGTTATGAAGGCATTTTAGTCATGTAATTATAGTTAGACGCATTATAGTTGTGTATGCATTGGAAAATCAGGCACTTAACTGCAATTTTCTTTTAATTATTTCAGAAACTAGATAAGATAGGAAAATATGAGTTAGCTAGGTCGATAGAGAATTGTTTCGTGATTATGATGACATCAAAAAGTGAAAATCGAGCAGATGTTGGTTAACGGCATTATAGGTAACGGACGGCAGAATTATACTTTTCTTCATTCTGACACACATCTCTCGCCGTATGTGGTAAGTATGTGGTGTAAAGGTTCATTATACTTTTCTTTATTCTGACACACATCTCTCGCCGTATGTGGTAAGTATGTGGTGTAAAGGTTAATTATACTTTTCCTTACATTCTGTATAGCATAAGAATATTGTTTATTTCTTCCTATGGGAAATTGGGACTATGGTCGTAAGCATAATAATACTAACAAGATTTTTCCAAACCCCAGTTCATAAAGGAAGTTAACGTAATTTTAAAACAAAAGTTCGGTACTCATCATAAACTCTGATAAACTCTTTATTAGATAATTAAAAGTACTGGACACTCAATCAAGGGGTCCGGGTTCGAATCCGCACGGACGACATGCCATGTACCAATGACTTTTTATAACTTATGTACGTAATACCGACTGCTCTCAAACGGTGAAGGAAAACATCGCGAGGAAACCTGCATACGCTGAAGAAGAAATTCCGATGCGTATGTGAAGTCTATCAATCCGCATTGTGCACGCGTGGTTGACTAACGCCCATACAGCCTCGCTGAGGGTAGGCTTGTGCCTGCAGTGGTATATTTATAGTAGGTACCACTTTTTAGGGTTCCGTACCCAAAGGGTGAAAACGAGACCCTATTACTAAGCCTTCGTCGTCCGTCCGTCCGTCCGTCCGTCCGTCCGTCCGTCCGTCCGTCCGTCCGTCCGTCCGTCCGTCCGTCCGTCCGTCCGTCCGTCCGTCCGTCCGTCCGTCCGACCGTCTGTCTGTCCTACCTATTTAGGGCTGTAACTTTTGAACCGTAAGAGCTATAAATATATAGGTAATAGTATAAATTTTCACAGTATGTGCATTATTACGGCGGATTTGCTAACAAATCTACACTATTATAAAACTGTAAATTAAAAAAAAGATTTTATAGCACTCCGTGACCTAAACCCGCACTTAGGTCACGGTTTTTCGTTACCTAAGTAGTCCATTATTACACGGATTACACCGTTCGAAAATGAATCTACTTTATTGCACAGATACACAATAGGTACTTTTAAAGCACTCCGTGACCTAAACCAGCACTTAGGTCACGGTTTTTCGTTACTAAGTAGTCCATTATTACACGGATTACGTTCAAAAATGAATCTACTTTATTGCACAGATGCATAATAAACAAAAGAAGGTACTTTTAAAATGTGCTTTCAATTAATGTGACCAACATTGAAATGGCGAAATCCCCAATTGACTTCATCTTACCCCCTAAATTAATGATATATTATTTTACTGTGCCTACCCCCCCTTACCCCTACGTACTCTGGGCTACTTACCCCTACTCACAACTTATTAATATGTTGGTAGTAGGGGGTGCATAGGGGGTAACGGGTGCGTAGGGGGAAATTAGGGGGTGCGTCCCCAAGTGCGTAGGGGAGATTGGGGTAATTAGGGGGTGCACCCTCTAGCTCGTGGGGGTGATTAGGGGGTGTACCCCCTAGTTCGTGGGGGTGATTTGGGGGTGTACCCCCTAGCTCGTGGGGCTATTAGGGGGTGCACCCCTTAGCTTGTGCACCCCTTAGCTTGTGGGGGGCGATTAGGGGGTGCACCCCCTACTAACACCTTATTAGTGTGTTGGTGCTAGGGTACTAGGGTAGTGCGTAGGGGGTGATCAGAGGTGAGTATTAACTATTGATTGTGATTGCGAAATATTAACGAAGCTTTTGAAGTCGTGGTTGTGTCCTTCGGGGGGCTCCGCCCCCCGTGCCCCCGGGGGGGCTCCGCCCCTCCACCCCGCCGGGGGCTTCGCCCCCCGGGCCCCCTTTCTCCTCTTTTATTTGGTATACGTATTCATAAAATTAAAAACCTCCTTTTTTGAAGTCGGTTAAAAAGTTCACCATTAGAGAGAATTTCATTACATTAAAAAGTTGGCGGGTTTAGGTCACACGAGCTATAAAATAGTATACGATACTCGTGACCTAAGTAAGTCCATTATTACACGGCGTTTATCGTCCTCGCTGCGCTCGGACGATAATTTCACGCCGTGCAATAATGGACTACTTAGGTCACACGTATCGTAATGTACTATTTTTTGCTTGGTGTGTTTGAAGGAGCATCACGCGAAAACTACTGAACCGATTTTGATGAAACTTTTTTTGATTGATAGCTTATGATCTGACTTCAAATCTGGTATATAATTTGTGCGGACGAAGTCGCGGGTTAACGCTAGTTAATAATAAAAATGTCAGAAAGTTAAAAATTAAGGGGGTCCTCCCCCATACAAGGAACTAGTTTTTATCAACGTTTTTTCTTCACGCTCTATGGTAAAAACGGTAATACATACAAGCGTCAAACTTGGTGTGATTATAGAGCAAACTCTATAGTATAACAGCAAATAATAAAAACCGGCCAAGGGTGAGTTGGACCCGTGCTAAAGGTCCCGGAATAATTTTTTTTCTTTAATATGTTGTGGTGATGTGGTACGGAACCCTCGGCCTCGGTGCGCGAGTAGCCCGACTCGCACTTGACCGATTTTATTCTGACTGTGATAAAACCTAGTAGCTTAGACAATTTAATAGTATGGACGCGTAACGCGTGTCATTCTCCTATCAAAATTTTCTGCCACTTTTTGCGGGGGGCGAGGTAACAATATGAAATCCGCAACTTTGGATTTTATTCCTCATAACTTTAGATTCTAATTTTGAATGTTAAAAATCATGAAATATAGTCTCGTGTGAACCCCAAACGTTCTAAGTTCAAAATTATTGTTTCGCAATTATAGGCTGTCTCGTTTAGTGATAACTGATAAGGTATAAAATTAAGTGTAAATGCACAGGATCAATTAGTCTCATACCGTGGCAGAGGGGAAATGCTACCGCAAGGCCAGTTCTTACTATTAAATTGTCTAAGCCTTGTAGTTATAAGCTAAAATATCAAAAGATAAAGACAATCAAAACGCCCCAACTAATATAATTATAAATCCAGTTGCCATACAATGGTACAATAAATAAGTATTGTTATCATGTCTAGCTGCGATAAAGCGTCCCATTCACGCTTATCTGCTTCTAACAAAATCTTATAACTACTATTAACCTTAAGTGGACGGAGAGTAGGAAGCCTAGGATGTGGCTTTTGTTTATACAGGGTGTAACAAAACACCCTAGTAATACTTAAGGAGGTGCTTCAGACCATCAAACTGAACAACTTTCACTATGGAGCCAACTTCGAAATCGCGAAAAAAAAACAGCTGTCCCATACAAAACTGCTGTACCGACTCGACTAAAATTTATGGGACAGCAGATTTTTTTTTCGCGATTTTGATGTTGCTCCATAGTGAAAGTTGTTCAGTTTGATGGTCTGAAGCACCCCCTTAAGTATTACTAGGGTGTTTTGTTACATCCTGTATTAAGAATGCTAATGATACCAATTTCACTCAGTAGTGTAAAAAAAATACAAAAGTATTCTCACATCTTTGTTCTAAAGCAATTTGCTAATACGACGAGTGTTAAATCTCCAGTACATTTTCACGAGCTTGATTTAGTTTTGCTTCGAGTGCTTCCCTTCCCATCCTTTGATAGGGTTGCCACAAGGCCGTAGCCGTAGAATTATTGTAAAATTAGCTGATTAGTGAATAAAAGAGCTTGTTTTTCTCTTTTCAGTTAACATAATAGTTTTTTTATGCATTTGGGTTTTTTGTTTTTCTAAATAATTAAGTTTATTTCATACTTTTTAGTCTTGTGTCGAAATGGTATCATAAAAGTACTATTTAATATATATTTTTGGAATTTCCTGTTTAAAAGCTTTCATTTGATACCCATATTTAAATTTTTAACAAAAAAAAATTTTATTTCCCCCTCTTTTTTTTAATTTTCAACCCCCTTATTAAAATAATATAGCCTATGTCACTCTCACAATTTTAACGACACCTCATACGTCAAAATCCATCAAGCCGTTTAGGCTGTAGGCCGCTATACAAAGATACATACATACATACGCTCGAAAAACATAACCCTCCTTCTGGCGCAGTCGGGTAAAAAGGCATACATTGTGCCGAAAAACGCGGAATCGAATTATCGTCCGAAAAAAGAAATCGGAAATATTAGATTAAGCATTATATAAAACGGAGTTGGCTAAGGTTTTCTAGGGAGGAGGTGATGGGTTTGGAAACCCCAAACTCCTTGGTTTGTATCCGGTATTTAAAAAAATCTGTATATTTCTTTTTTCAAAATATTTATAAACCCATAAAAGTATTCTATGAAAATAGCTTGAAGGCTTTTGTAGTTTATCTGTTGAGCACTTTTTAGGGTTCCGTACCCAAACGGTGAAAACGGGACCCTATTACTAAGCCTACATTGTCCGTCCGTCCGTCCGTCCGTCCGTCCGTCCGTCCGTCTGTCCGTCTGTCCGTCTGTCCATCTGTCCGTCTGTCCGTCTGTCCGTCTGTCCGTCCGTCCGTCCGTCTGTCCTACCTATTTAGGGCTGTAACTTTTGAACCGTAATAGCTAGATAGTTAAAATTTTTTAGATTATGCGTTATTGCGGCGGATTTGTTAACAAATAATAAAAATGGCAGAAAGTTAAAAATTAAGGGGGTTTTTCAACAAGAAACTAGTTTTTATCAACGTTTTTTCTTCACGCTCTATACTAAAAACGGTAATACATACAATCGTCAAACTTAGTGTGATTATAGAGCAAACTCTACAAAATAACAACAAATACTAAAAACTGGCCAAGTGTGAGTCGGTCTCGCGCTAAAGGCCGGGACCAAAAAAGTTTTTTTTAACTTAATAATGTTGTGTTCTGTGGTGGTGTGGTACGGAACCCTCGGTGCGCGAGTAGCCCGACTCGCACTTGACCGGTTTTATTTAATTAAGGCTTTCTTTATTGAGAAATCTTTATTATTGTGACGAGGGCGCCACTGAGCTTGTAATAGCCCTCTTAAAAAGTATCAGCATATTAAGAAGGACCCTATACAGGGTATTCAATATACACTGACTTTTCTAAAGCGTTTGATAAGGTTAACCACACAATACTTTGCAGTAAGATCTCAGCCCATGGTATACGCAGTAATCTTTTCCGTTGGATCTGTTCGTACCTGAACAACAGGAGCCAGCTTGTGACCGTACGTGGCTTTATATCATCCTCTGTGTCTATCACCTCGGGTGTACCACAGGGATCACACCTCGGACCCTTGCTCTTTGTGATCTTTATTAATGACCTGATTGACCGTCTGACTTGTCCCTGCCTACTCTATGCAGATGACCTTAAGGTATTCGCTGAGGTCGATAAAGTCGGTGACTGTATCGCACTTCAGCGGGACCTGGATGTGATCTCGCATTGGTGCACTGAGAATAGGATGTCCCTCAACGTCGGTAAATGTTTCGTCATCTCGTTTACTCAGAAGCACCACAAAGTAATTTTCGATTACAGTCTTTCGGGTCAGAATCTGGAGCGAAAGGTCGTAGCTAAGGACCTTGGTGTCTTGTTTGATGAGAAACTCTCCTTTCGCCCGCATTATGAGCACACTGTTAAAAGGGCCATGAGATTGCTCGGCTTCATAACGAGATCTACCAAGGGCTTTAAGAATCCGTACAGTTTTCTTTATCTTTACTATGCCCTTGTAAGAAGCATACTTGAATATGCATGCCCTGTCTGGTCTCCTTATTACTCGATTCATGTGGAGAACATCGAGAGAGTCCAAAAAAAGTGTCTCAGGATCCTTTCTTTTCGACAAAATATGGGTCGGAAATTGGTGGGCTATCCACAGAGGTGCTTTAAGTACAAAATTTCGACACTTGAAAGTAGACGGAAACAGCACGACCTTGTTTACCTACATAAGATACTGCATTCTTGCATTGATTCTCCGACTCTGCTTTCATTGTTAAACATCAACACCCTCTATAGATTTCGTGCTCCACGTACTTTTGCGCTCCATGTGTATAGGAATAATACCTCGTTTTACAATCCCATTTCTAGAATGTGTCGTCTTTACAATGACCTCAGCTCCGAACATATAGAACTCGACATTTTTGACAAGAGTCTTGCAAGATTTAAAAGATGCATCATTGCTGTTCTCAACCCACCACAAGTTATCAGTTAATTTTTGCATTTATAAATTTATTTATTTTAACAATTACTAACAACATAGTTTAATAGTTTTTTGTAATTCAAATTAATGTAATTATATCGCTTAATTTACTTTGTTAATGTAAATTATTGATTTCAATTTTATTTTTAATAATTAATTACCTATTTTGGCTTAATAATATTTTCATTTTTTGATTGGAGCAAAATGCAATGCTTATTGAAATTTGGGTGCCTACTGTATACTTGTATGTATTTGTTTCATTTCTATGTTTAAAGAATTATTAGGATTTTAAGTTATGTAACAAACTCACTCCGCCATGTTTTAAAGATAGTGATGCTGTGTACATGTGTAATTGGATTACAATCTAGTTCTAAATATCTTATTGCAATGTAAATGGTTTCATCTCGACTGTAATCTGTACGTGTACCTATACAATAAAATAAAATAAAATAAAAATAAAATATTAGGAAAAGTATCATAAAATTTTAAACCCTTACTCTACCCATCAAACTGAACAACTTTTATTATGGGAGCAAACATGTCAGAACAAAAAATAATCTTCTGCTACGTTTGAGTCTAGTAGGTATTGCAGTTTAGTATGGAACAGCTGATTTTATCAGTTTGCTCCCATTGCACAAGCCCGGACACTGCATACAAAAATTCGAAATTGACAAGATGACGTCAGCACATGCGAAACCAAAGAAATTGAACTTATGTCTTCTTCATAGGTAACGAGTAACCAGTGCGAAGTAACCAGAGGGCGATAGAGGGGGTGAGGTGAGGTAAAAAGTTAGTGGGATGCAGGGAGTGTCCGTACTGTATCTAGTAATAGATACTCTTTTTTATACTGTGCCCATAGTAAAAGTTGTTCAGTTTGATGGGTAGAGTATGTGGTTTAAAGGTTAATAATACTTTTCTTTACACCCTTTATAGAAAAGCGTAACCATTCGAAATTAAGTTCTCATATTCGTGATTTTTTTTAAGTCATCGGTTAAATAAAAATAAAAAGCATTAGTGACAACCCTACCAGGCTGCTGTAATGGGTGCTTCGTAATTTACATATGAAGCGTTAATGTGACCTTCGTGCGTAATGTCGTTTGTTAGTCGGTTAAATATATTGGATGTTATCTTTAACTAAGTAGGCTGCCTTTGTGGGCAAATAACGCGGTTAATTTATAATCTCCTTTATATCATCATCAGTTGCCGATCGTCTTCTTATCATGTGGGCAGAGCCCTGGTGTCAGAGTTTTTTCAGACCGCCTTACGGCTTTTGACGTGGTTTTTATGTAACAACTGCTACCGCCGGAGATAGTAGCAGGGATCAACAGCTTAACGTGCCATCCGAAGCATGGAATCATCTTGCCATCTTGCTCATCATGCCATAGAAATCCGTAGATCCGTAGGCCAGGCTAAAAATCCGTAGATCTACGGATAAATCCATAGGTCTGGCAACACTGGCCGAGCCTATTGTGCTGCCCCCAATCGTTTTTTTAGGGTTCCGTACCCAAAGGGTGAAAACGGGACCCTATTACTAAGCCTACGTTGTCCGTCCGTCCGTCCGTCCGTCCTTCCGTTTGTCCGTCTGTCCGTCCGTCTGTACTACCTATTTAGGGCTGTAACTTTTGAACCGTAATAGCTAGATAGTTGAAATTTTCTCAGATTATGTGTTATTGCGGCGGATTTGTTAACAGATAATAAAAATGGCAGAAAGTTTAAAATTAAGGGGGGTTTTCAACAAGAAACTAGTTTTTATCAACGTTTTTTCTTCACGCTCTATAGTAAAAACGGTAATACATACAAGCGTCAAACTTAGTGTGATTATAGAGCATACTCTACAGAATAACAACAAATACTAAAAACCGGCCAAGTGTGAGTCGGTCTCGCGCTAAAGGTCCCAGAAAAAAAAAGTTTTTTTTCTAAGTTAATAATGTTGTGTTCTGTGGTGGTGTAATACGGAACCCTCGGTGCGCGAGTAGCCCGACTCGCACTTTACCGGTTTTATTTTTATTTCTAAACAATTAAACAATATTTCCAAAAAACATGAATGTCACATTTTCATTATGGCAAGAAAATTTTAACTTGTTACCTATTTACTAAGGTTCAAAAGCAACAGCCCTTCAAAAGTAGGACGGACGGACGGACGGACGGACAGAGCGTAGGCATGGTAATAGTGTCCCGTTGACATCCTTGAGGTACAGAACAATGAATAAAGCTGGTATGTTGAAATTATGTCCCGTTTTTCCGATTTCTATACGGGGTGTAACAAAACACCCTAGTAATACTTAAGGGGGTGCTTCAGACCATCAAACTCACTTTCTCTGTTGCGGGTTTGCTGGAAGAAATCTCTTTAGAGATAAGCTCGCCCTTTGTATATGTCTACATTAATTGTATTTTTTCTGTATTTTTTTTTGTGTACAATAAAGCGTTAAATAAATAAAATACAAACTGAACAACTTTCACTATGGTATGGAGCCAACTTCGAAATCGCGAAATAAAAATGTGCTTTTTCATACAAAACTGCAATACCGGCTCGAATCAAAATATGTATGGGACAGCAGATTTTTTTAATTTTTTTTTCGATATTGACTCCATAGTGAAAGTTGTTCAGTTTGATGGTCTGAAGCACCCCCTTAAGTATTACTAGGGTGTTTTGTTACACCCTGTATACGTAGAAAATATGACGTCAAACATTTTCTTACTTCCGCCCCGAATGTAAAAGTAAACAAAACCAGCGGAAAAAACTATCATTTGCATATCATTGTACCTGTCAAACTTTATTCCTATTTGTTATTCGAAAGAAACCGCAAGCAAACTTTCTGTACTAAACTTTTCTTCCTTGTCTATATTACAATCTTATCGTAGTCTTGATTTAGAAGATTTTATACCTTAAGGCTTATGGAATATGAGTGATGTGGAACGTAAGACGTTGTACGTCATATCACACGGAATTTCGTTCTGTTTCTTATAGACGCGTTGTTAGACACACGGGTGGAAAGGATTTATGGAGGCGCTACTTGGGAATGTTCCTCCATTGAAAAGGGAAGTACTTCCGCCAGGCTAGGTGTGATGCCTGGGGACCGGCCGTGGTCCAACAGTTCTTAGTTGGACCTTGTATATGTATCGAATCTCTGTGATTATTTCTCTTGCGCGATTTATGTCCCGCATTCGATTGTGAACCTTATGTGTAGTAGGTTACGAGTCGCGTATTTACGATGAACGTTGTCTTTGTATGGAACATATTTCCGTGAGCGACGGTATCGCCATCTGTTGGCATCTTTGCTATAACTTGTGTGTGCTGGACATCTGCAGTAGTTCCCCACATATTGATAGCAAAAGAAAAGGTATGTAAATGACATAAGTAAAGGAACCAAAAAACAATGACTGCCTTTCCTCTTGCTTCTTATAGTTTTTTCCATAAAGTTATTATACCTGTCGGAATAGAGTAACTGACATGAGTTGTCAAATGAAACCGTTTTTTGTGCATTTGTCGGCACTTATCGGCACCCTAAAACTTCGAATTCTGTGGATAACTGAAATCGTAGGTAATTTAATGAAATAGTGTTAGTATATTTCACAAAAATTAAATAATCTACGACTTCACTTTAGATTCACTAATTATTCACAGAGCACGAATATTTACCCAGTCGATTGTGCCGACAAGATCCCAAAAACGGTTCTAATGCCTCGTGTCACGTATCTCTTTGTATTATACAGTAGCGCCGCTAGGTACATCTTGCTCTCTCAGCTGTCAGTTCCAGTGCCGGATTAACCATATAGGCAAAGTAGGCACGGGCCTACGGGCCCACCACCGCCAAGGGGCCCCGCGACTCGTGAGAAAAAAAAATCGTTTTCGTATTTGAATTGAATAAAAAATTAAGAAAAGATGAAAAAAAAAATTTTTTTTCATTTTCATAACGTTTCCTTTAATGATACCCCACATGATAATTTTAGAATAAAACAACTTTTGACTCCTAAGCTCAATTATAATTATAAATTTTTTTTGACTGCACTCTTCTAATTGGGCCTATCTAAATCTCTTTATCTCCGAGATAAAGGAGTGTACGAGTGTTACTGTTACAGACAGATGGACGGACAGACACCGAGGTGATTCAATAAGTGTTCCGTTTTCCCAATTTTGCTATGGAACACTACACAGACTATACTGTTACGAGCTACGGGTTCCGGGATTGGAGTGAAACGCTAAGTCCAATTTTACAGAGTTTATTTGGGATACACTTACAAACGGTCCACCTCGCAGAGGTTCCCCTAAACGGTTCACTTCACCGGGTCCTCCTCGCAGGGATTCCCCGCGCACCACTTACTGTCACTGTTCACAGTCCACTACGTCACTACTGTGACGACACGACACGCGTCACGGCTATGACGTCACGACGTACGACACTATGACGTCAAGACGTACGACACTATGACGTCACGTACTACACTGACACTATGACGTCACGTACTACACCGACACTATGACGTCACGCACTACACTGACACTATGACGTCACACACTACACTGACACTAGTCTACTCACTGTTCCACTCTTAGCACTTTTCTCTTCACTAGTACTTTTCCACTTTTACTTTTCTTCCTTTTGTTTCGCACTGTTCACTGTTTCACCAAGGACTGCCGCCAGTCGAAATTCGCCGCCTTTTTATATCCCGCAGAACATTCCGATCTTCTTTTTTCGATCTTCCTTTCTTTACTCGATTGTTTTCCTCCAGATAGTTCTAACCCCGCCTTCTTTTCTCGAAACCGATCGAAGACACGCCCACTTTTCTGGTTCTTTTCAAATATTCGTAATTTCGCCTCCTTTCTCGAAGTTCCTAGACACGTTCACCTTTTTGTCCCTTTTTAAATATTCCTTGTCTCTCTTCCTTCTAGAACATTTCTAAAAACACTAAATCTAGAAATATTTTTAGCGCGGACCGGGTTCGAACCGTCACCCCCCAGCATGGGAGGCGGAACCTTAGACCGTAAGACCACGGCGATTGTTAATACACCCTCCGAATTTTTGAATGCCTTCTTACGTCTAACGTTTGACAGCGTTCGTGACACTGCCCCTCCCTTAGTTCTGCTCGTCCCGAGCATCATTAGTGCCGAAATATCGAGCTAATCGATCCACGTGCACTATCTTCAACCTCGGCTCCTTGGCGATCGTCGAATTCGATAGGTGATGTCATTTATCCTGGTCACTACCTCATACGGTCCTTCCCAACTTGCCTGCAACTTCGGACTCTTCCCTTTCCTTCGAACTGGATTATGCAGCCAAACTGATGTTCCTTCCTCAAACCCAGCATAGTTCGCTTTTCGGTCATATTGTGTCTTTGAACGGTCACTTGAGTTTTGACCTGCTTCTCGAAGTTGTTCATAAATGTCGACCATTTTCTCCCGCAGTTCGCTCACATAGTCACTGATACTTTTAGGAGTGCCTGGTGCGCATCCTGATAGCAAATCTGCTGGAAGTTTCAACTCTCTCCCGAAGTTTGCTATTGCTGGAGTTGCCGAAGTACTCTCATGAACAGCGGTTCGATAGGCCAAGAGGAAAAGAGGTATGTACTCGTCCCAGTTATCTTGATGATTATCGACGACCTTCGCAAGATGCCGTTCCAAAGTTTGATTGAATCGCTCCACCATGCCGTCAGACTGCGGGTGATAAGGAGTAGTCCGGGTCTTATGGATTCCGAAAATTTTGCAAACTTCCTGGAACAACTGTGACTCAAAGTTCCTGCCTTGATCACTGTGCATTTCCAGCGGAACCCCAAACCGGCAGAAAACTTCATTCACCAACTTGGTAGCTACAGTGACCGCTTCCTGATTTGGAATGGCAAATACTTCTGGCCACTTTGTGAAATAATCCATTACCACAAGTATATACCGGTTCCCCGATTTAGTGACTGGAAATGGTCCCGTGACATCCAAAGCGATTCGCTCCCAAGGCGCCCCAACATTATAAATTTTCATTGCTGCCCTGCTCCTCGTATGAGGTCCTTTTACAGCTGCGCAGACTGTACACTTGCGGCACCAATCTTCCACATCGTCTCTGCAATGCAACCAGTAAAATCTTTCCTTTACTTTCTCCAAGGTTTTCTTTACACCCAAATGCCCTCCGGAAGTTCCATCATGAAAAACTCTCAGAATTTCTTTCACCTTAGCTTGCGGGACCACCAACTGCAGATACGAGTCTTTTCCATCCGATGTCTCCCATTTTCTACAGAGTAATCCGTTATGCATGATGAGGCTCTTCCACTGAGCCCAAAGTCCCTTCGTGACTGCCCCGTACTTTGCCACCTCGCTCCACTGAGGCTTAGAACCATCACTCTTTAACCAGTTCAGGATTGGCCCGACTCCTGAGTCCTTTTCCTGTTCGCGACGCATTGCCTCGTTTCCCCACTCATCGTTGATGGCATCAGTTCTAATAACCTTGAGTGAAACTGTTTCCTTCCCTTCTTGCTTGCTGCAATGCTTACAATCTTCTGGACATGGTCTTCTTGACAGTGCGTCTGCATTGGAGTGAACCCTTCCACTTCGATGCTCTACTTCAAAGTTGAATTCCTGTAGTTGCTCCAACCATCTTGCAACTTGACCTTCCGGGTTCTTAAATTGGAGTAACCATTTCAGCGCAGCGTGGTCTGTCCTGACTAAAAATTTACGTCCCAGCAGATACTTCTTGAAGTGTTGTACAGTCTTCACCACGGCCAATAATTCTCGTCTGGTAACACAGTAGTTCCTCTCAGGTCTAGATAATGATTTACTGAAGTAGGCTATTACAGTTTCCTTTTCACCATGTCGCTGCGAGAGCACACCTCCAATCCCGATGTTACTGGCGTCTGCGTCTACAACAAATTCACCCTGGACATCGGGATATCCAAGAATTGGTGCCTTACTCAGACGTTCCTTTAACTCCATAAAAGCCTCCTCACATTCTGAATCCCATGTGAACGTCCTCTTTTCTTCCGTAAGTTCCTAGACACGTTCACCTTTTTGTCCCTTTTTAAATATTCCTTGTCTCTCTTCCTTCTAGAACATTTCTAAAAACACTAAAATCTAGAAATATTTTTAGCGCGGACCGGGTTCGAACCGTCACCCCCCAGCATGGGAGGCGGAACCTCAGACCGTAAGACCACGGCGATTGTTAATACACCCTCCGAATTTTTGAATGCCTTCTTACGTCTAACGTTTGACAGCGTTCGTGACAATACTATACTTGCAAGGGCCGATGCAGTTGCAAGCCTTAGTTAAGGCTTTGTCAAAAGGTTACAGCAGTTTTCAGAAAGCTTTGCAGTCTACAGGGTTCACAATTAGACGACGATGCCGAAAACCTTGCATACCTATACTCCATTTAAAATAGCCGCGAAATATTAAAGCTATTTTGCAATACAGAAACAGAGATTTGAAACACTTACTCTCACTTATTCTTAGAACAGCTTTTGTACAGTCAAGAGCACATCAAGCTTTACACTTGCACTTCGATTGTAACGCTTATGGCGCAATAAATAAGAACCGTACAAAGTCCAAAGTGTCAAGCTTGACTGTACCGTCCAAGATATGACGTATAGTATATCTTTCTAATAAATAAATGAAATTTGGTGCTCAGAATTGGCCAGAAAGCTAAATAGGAATCGGAAAATCTTGTCACCCTTATTTTAAATGAAGTATACATATTAGAGACCTACCTTTCATGTTGCAAGTAAAGTCTCTGTGATTAAATCTCGAGCTCGGTTCATTCGCTCCTGTTTTTAAATCATGTGGCGACGACCAAGGCATACCTATGCCATATTGTAGTAACAACTAGTCTAGGTCGTCGCCTCATGATTTAAATAGGATAGGTTTTGGATCGTGTTGCAACATCCTATTCATATTCATATTGTATGTAGTAGAAGCTCGATTTTAGTAGATATGTGCTGTTTTATTGCGACCACCTAATCTGGACCACACTGGAAAAGAATCATTGTTACGCCCATGGGCAGGGGGGCCCCGAGACTTGCAGTGCCTAGGGGCCTCTGCATGGCTTAATCCGGCCCTGGTCAGTTCCTCTATAATATGATACCTTTATGGTTTTTTCACTTATCATAGGCTTCAAGTACCTACATCTTAATTGCAGTTCCAGATACAGAATCCTTCATTTATAGTGGCATCAAATATTTTTTGGTAGCAGCCACCCAGGTCCGTAGCTAGAACTGAATTTAAGGAAGAGCAAGGGATGATCAAGACCCTACCTTGATCTTCCCTTGCCCTACGGTACGCTACGGCTTTCTACAACGTGTTAATGAATTAGCGCAAAACCTCATACACCCCAACTGATTTATAACAAAATAATTAGATTGAAACAATAATTTCATTATTTTGATAGTTATAATTTAAAGTTATTCGCATTTTAAGTTTTGAGGCAAAAAGGATTTGTTATCATTTCAGCACGAAAAGAAAGCGCTAACGTACTCATGGATACATTTTTATAATCTTGTTTTGGTAGTAAGTAGGGTGAGTGTGCCCATGCGGTGGGTTGACATCCGGTTCAGAAAATTTTAAATTTTGCAAACAATTTTTTTAATATTTTGAAAAAAATTACCTATGTTAAAACCATGATAATTCGATTCTGCTCTCGATTCTGAACAAACTACTTTCTAGTTTTGCGTTAATTCATTAACACGTATATTTGGTGAAATTGAATTTTAAGTATTAAAATTTTATGGGCAATTATTGGGGCTGTTGTAGAAACGACTGCAAACGTATTTAAAAAACGGAGCAAGCGAAGCAAGCTTAAAATTTTTCCGCACTGAAACTCAAAACGGTGGTAAGTGAGTTAAAATAGCCCGTACGAGGTAATTTATGATTAAAACGCCATTCGAAAGCTGAAGTGAGCTAGGAATACAAAGCAATACGATTTAGTTGTGATGTGACCAGACCCTTTTCGGTGTCGATTAATTTAATAAACTCTACAAGCTGAAGTGAGCGAAGCGAGCTCGAGATTTCACAGGCCTATAACATGATTGTGATTATGGCTCGGGTCCCACGTGCCCTTATTGTAAAATACGGTATAGTGGATGGGTAATTTTAAGGGTAGGGCATCGGCGCTTACCCCCCTATGCTCCCCCTATCTACGGCACTGCAACAACCGCAAGCTTAAGAGGGGGTCATACCTATTTTGTCTGTTTTCGAACCGATTTTTGATAACCAAATTATTACATTTAATATATATAGTTTACATAACAGTGTAGATACGTTCTTTCTGCAGGGCATCTAACCGTTGAAAACACGATTCTATTAAATTTTCTCGATAGAAAAGAGGAGCAAAGTAAGCTCGATTTGAGATTTATAACTAGTTTTACAAGAATCAACCTACACCATTTTTTCTGCATATACCATCATTTTTGAAAGGTAAATAATTATAGCAGTTATTATTTTTCCCCAAACACCCAAGAGAAAAGATGTTGATGAAAAATAAGTTTTTTTGCGATCTTACTTTCAATTGAAGCAGGAAGGCTAATTGCAAAAGTTTGCTTGTTAGAAAGAGAGGCTTGCTCTACTAATACCCAGCCTTAAGTAAGAGATCAAAAAGATTTTTTCAGAAGCAGTCACATAATTTTGAGCCAATGAAGTAGTTTTGTCAAAACATTGACCAAGCACTCCGGCGGTGTGTGACCGACGGGAAACAAACTTCGCTAAAAGAAAGGGCGATACAACGGAGTTTCAGTTTACATTGGAACTCCGCTTTTTGCTTCGCTCCTTGTTATTGACGGCTTTCATGTTGGTCTTGTGTTGGGTCAATAGATATCATCATCATCATCACGGTATCATCATCATCACGGTATCATCATCATCATCACTGCATTCTCAGTGAATACGCTCGCTTCGCTCCGCTTTCATGTTGGTCTTGTGTTGGATTAATAGATATCATCATCATCATCACGGTATCATCATCATCACTGCATTCTCAGTGAATACACTCGCTTCGCTCCTTGTTATTGACAGCTTTCATGTTGGTCTTGTGTTGGGTCAATAGATATCATCATCATCATCACGGTATCATCATCATCACGGTATCATCATCATCATCACTGCATTCTCAGTGAATACGCTCGCTTCGCTCCGCTTTCATGTTGGTCTTGTGTTGGATTAATAGATATCATCATCATCATCACGGTATCATCATCATCACTGCATTCTCAGTGAATACACTCGCTTCGCTCCTTGTTATTGACAGCTTTCATGTTGGTCTTGTGTTGGATCAATAGATATCATCATCATCATCACGGTATCATCATCATCACTGCATTCTCATTGAATACACTCGTTTCGCTCCTTGTTATTCACATTGAAAGTGTTTTCACTGAGAATGCAGTGATGATCATGATACTGTGATGATGATGATGATGATGATGATATCTATTGATCCAACATAAGACCAACAAGCTGTCAATAACAAGGAGCGAAGCGAATACACTATGAATGAAGTGATGATGATGATACCCAATTTCGACTACATTTAAAGCGTTCCGGGTATGAATTTTTCTTTGGGATTCTAAGCGCGGGCCCAACTCACACTTGGCCGGTTTTTATTTGGTATTTGTTGTTTTACTTAAGGGGCTATGTAAAAAAAATAGGATTCTTCAAAGCCCCATATATCATGAAGTACTAAAAGTAGGAGTATGATTTGCGGATATGTGTAAATTGAACATATAATTGAAGTTTTGATTAGAGCCAAAACACGATTAAGACTTATTTTCTCGATAGAAAAACAAGTCAAAGTAGCCTCCGTTTTGATCTGTAAACGCTTGTAACTGCTAAACAGTGAATAATAGAAACATGAGACTTGATTTAAAAAAAAAGAGATTGCTATTATCTAAGTTTTGATTAGAGCAGAATTGAACTTACATAAATAGTACAATCAAAATTAAATAAAGTTTGTTTTTTCGCTTGATTCGTTCCAGGCGCGCGCGTCGCCCCATCTCTTTCTCTCGCATCTGGCAGTAATATAAGCTATCACACGCCCGTTTCGCTTAAATTATTTTATAGCACTCCGTGACCTAAACCCGCACTTAGGTCACGGTTTTGCGTTACCTAAGTAGTCCATTATTACACGGATTACACCGTTCGAAAATGAATCCACTTTATTGCACAGATGCATAATATACAAAAGAAGGTTCTTTTATAGCATCCGTGACCTAAACCCGCACTTAGGTCACGGTTTTTCGTTACTAAGTAGTCCATTATTACACGGATTACATTACACCATTCGAAAATGAATCTACTTTATTGCACAGATGCATAATAAACAAAAGAAGGTACTTTCAATCAATGTGACCAACATTGAAATCGCGAAATCCCCAACTGACTCCAAGTTACCCCCTACTTTAATTATATTTATCGTACCTATACTTACCCCTACGTACGCCCTACTTACACCCGCATCCCCTGCTCACACCTTATTAGTATGTTGGTAGTTTGATAAGTTGGTGGTTTGATAAGAGGGTACACCCCCTAATGCGCAAGGGGTGTGTAGTGGTGATTAGGGGGTGCACCCCCTAGCTCGTGGGTGTGATTAGGGGGTGTACCCCCTAGCTTGTGGAGGTGAATAGGGGTGTACTCCTAGCTCGTGGGGGTGGTACCCCCTATCCCGTTGGGGTGATTAGGGGGTGAACCCCCTAGCTCGTGGGGTGGTTAGGGGGTGTACCCCCTAGCTCGTGGGGGTGATTAGGGGGTCTACCCCCTAGCTCGTGGGGGGTGATTAGGGGTGTACCCCCTAGTTCGTGGGGTGATTAGGGGGTGTACCCCCTAGCTCGCGGGATGATTAGGGGGTGTACCCCCTAGCTCGGGGGGTGATTAGGAGGTGTACCCCATAGTTCGTGGGGGTGATTAGGGGGTGCACCATCTAGTGCGTACGTGCTTAGTGGGTGAGTAGGGGCTGATGATGATGTGACGGTAGATGTGATTAGAGGTTAGTATTACCTATTGCGATATACATATGAACGAAGCTTTTAAAGTTGTGGTTGTGTCCTACGGGGGGCTCCGCCCCCCGTGCCCCCGAGGGGGCTCCGCCCCTCCACCCCGCCGGGGGCTTCGCCCCCGGACCCCCTTTGTGACCCTTTCGTTGGTATACGTATTCATAGAATTAAAAAGTTCAACATGAAAGAGAATTGAAAAGAACATTAATAAAAAGTTGGCGGGTTTAGGTCACACGAGCTATAAAATAGTATACGATACTCGTGACCTAAGTAGGTTCATTATTACACGGCGTTTATCGCCCTCGCTGCGCTCGGGCGATAATTCACGCCGTGCAATAATGAACTACTTAGGTCACACGTATCGTAATGTACTATTTCGACATAGGCCCTTAATAATCATAATCTGAGCTTCGGACACCCATAGGACCACGGCCGCGGCTGACCCTCAGCTCAGGCATCCCACCTAGCCTGACGGAAGATCTTCCCTTTTCAAATGGAGGATAATTCCATCTCATTCCATTGACCTATTATGTACTCTACTAGTACTAAAACAAGAAATAAACGTCACCCGCTACAGAAAGGTACGATGAGCGCTGGCGGGTTAAGAGGATAGACGGTTACTGTTTTTTCCATACAAACGTATTCCACTGTTTCTTCCCTGGAATTACACTAGAGCAAAAAAAAAATTTTACATAATATGTTACCTCTGCTATGTCCAATTATGTTTTGTTTTTTTTGCATTTGTTAATTACTGTAAGAGCTAGGGACCTTCTGAAATGACCAATTCTACCACCCGTTTTCAGACATCCAGCCATCCAGTTTTCCAACTTAAAAAAGCAAAATATACAGACATGGTATAGCCTAAGTCTTTCTCATAATATGAGATGATATTATCATGAGAATATTATCATTCTTGAAAGAATTATTAAAATCAGTTTAGTTTTGAATGAGGAACAGGGGAATACGAAATGCAGATTTTGTCGAAATCGGTCGGAAAGGCAGATGGCGGGGTGGGGCGGATTGGCGAAATACGTATACAGTCGGAAAAGTAACCTATTCTAATTTCCATTTCAGCCCGCCTATCCTCTTAAAAATATATCGATACCGATTTACAAAGAAAGTGTGGCGATATCGCCGCAAAGAATAGGAAAGCGTTGTGCAGTGCAGTTGGTAGTACTTACATAATAGTTCAATGGAAGATCTTCCCTTTTCAATGAAGGAAAATTCCATATAACACTCTTTTAAATCCTAAAATAAACTTTAACTCAAAAGACTCCTGCATTGCTTATCGGAAATGTCAATTTCCATTCGCATCCGACGTAACTATACTCCATTTTGTTTTGGCGGGATGCCGCGCCGCCGCCATGTCACTTTTTACTTTTTTTACTTTTTTTAAACTTTGAGGCGAACACGGTAATTGACAGAAGCGGCCAGTTCGATTTGCGAGCGCAAACTTTTTGCTTCCATCTTTTTAGGGTTCCGTCCGTACCCAAGGGGTGAAAACGGGACCTTATTCATAAGTCTACACCGTCCGTCCGTCCGTCCGTCCTAGCTTCAGAGAGCTGTATCTTCTGAACTGTAAAAAGGTAGCCAGTTGAAATTTTCTCAGAATATTCATCATTGTATTGGATTTGATGACAAATAATAAAAATAAAAAAGTAAAAAATTATCCCATATAAAAAACTAGTTTTTATCAAGGTTTTTTCTTCTCGCTCTATTATAAAAACGGTAACACATACAAGCGTCAAACTGGGTGAGATTATAGTGCAAACTCTATAGTATAACAACAATTAATAAAAACTGGTAAAGTGTGAGTCAGTCTCGCGCTAAGGTAACCGTAAAAAAAGATTTTGGTTAATAATACTCAGAGTCCTTCTTAATACGCTGACACTTTTTGAAGTGGATGATCAGACCATA
This sequence comes from Agonopterix subpropinquella, assembly GCA_922987775.1. Lineage (NCBI taxonomy): Eukaryota > Metazoa > Arthropoda > Insecta > Lepidoptera > Depressariidae > Agonopterix > Agonopterix subpropinquella. Next base: position 878,767 of record OV277715.1, read on the forward strand.
AAACTGAACAACTTTATCTATGGGACCAAAATCACCTGTCCCATATATTTGGCTCGTTTAAGTTTGCAGTTTTGTATGGACGGGACGAGCTGATTTTTGTTTTTGCGATTTCGATGTTGGTGCCATAGAGAAAGTTCTTCAGTTTGATGGTCTGATCATCCCCTTAAAAAAGTGTCAGCATATTGAAAAGAACTCTATATTATGTGGTGGTACGGAACCCTCGGTGTGCAAGTAGCCCAACTCGCACTTGGCCGGTTTTTAGTTTTCTTTTGCTCATATTCCTTGTAATTTATACTGGATTTAATTTAATGTGGCAACCGGATAGCAACCTTTATTTATGACGAGATTAAAAATATTGTAAGAATGGTTCTCGTTAACACAATCAAAAGAATCTTTAAAGGAGAGATTAACTTTTTAAATTATGTCAAATGAATGTTAACTCACATTTTATCTGTTAAAAGCATTTAATTTGCAGTAAAATTGTTATTAAGAGCTCTTTAGTTAATCAAGTTTTAATGAAGTCGCGTTGCTTGAGAATTCTAGTTTTAATGGCGTTGTCCCTTTAATTTTATACATGGTGTTACGAGGCTCCCCATAGGTAAACGCTGCTCGGGCCATATTTTACTGGTTTTTAGAAGCTATCTTCTCGTTATTTGAAAGACATACAAATAATTGAAAAGTGTAGCAATATTCTTCAACATCTCGGCTTTATTTGCTATAGATCATATTTCTTATATTTCTATAAAATATGAAACCTGTGTTCAAAGGAAAGCCTAAATATTGGAAAAAAGCTGTATTATGTGCATCTACTTTTTAACTTGAAGTCACATTTACTTGAGACACACACCTTTGTGTAGACAATATTAAGATCTAAAATTGCTATTTAGCAAAAAAAAATTAAGACCAATTTTTTATGAGTTAATTAGATAATTGTTAAATTTGGGGCGAATTCTTATGATTTTAGAATGTGATTTCTTTGGATTAGAAGGCTCCACTGTAACATAATGAAGGACAAGCTAGTCAACAATAGGTATACCTACTAAAATGACGTAGTTTAGTAGAGGTGAGGTGGCTCTGAAAGAGTCTAGGTCGTTCGGTCAGGGAAACCCCTTAATAAATGTAGGAAAGTCAGAAAACCGGTCCAGAATCTATAACATGGACAACATTTTGGTAATGTCATAATCATCAGCCATTGTGTGCCATCAACCCACCCACTGCAGTAGAGAATGTCATCGATGACTTTGAAATCCGTCTATGAATATGAGATTTTCATTTCGAGTGGATAAGTTTTACTTTTTTTTTGAGATCTTCCGAATGTGTTTCAATTTGAATGATTTGTACAACGAGTAAAAGCACACGAAGGCACCTGGTACCTATCCCGCTTAAAATCAAAAAAGTATCTCATTCACGCAATGCCACTCGGATTGCGACTAAGTAAATTAGGCGTCGGGGGCTCAATTTATGCGATCCATGCGCTATAGGCTAATAGTCACCTATCTTGCTATTTTAATTTAATCAATGACTTTAGGGCTATGTTATGTTCCTTTCCTTGTCAGTAGGTATACAGGGTCCTTCTTAATATGCTGACACTTTTTTAAGGGGATGATCAGACCGTCAAACTGAACAATTTTCTCTATGGGACCAACATCGAAATAGAGAAAAAAAAATCAGCTCTCCCATACATTTTGCTCGAAAAGCTTTGCAGTTTTGTATGGGCGAGCAGACTTTTTTTTCGCGATATCGATGTCGGTCCCATAGAGAAAGTTAGTTTAATGGTGTGATTATCCCCTTAAAAAACTGTCAACATATTAAGAAGGACCCTATATAGGTAGAATCAAAAGATTTCGATCTTATAAATACACAATTTATAAGATGCATTATACAGGGTATAACAAAACACACCAGTAATACTTAAGGGGTTGGTTTAGACCATCAAACTGAACAACTTTCACTATGGAGCCAACATCGAGAAAAAATGAAAAAAAAACAGCTGTCCCATACAAAACTGCAGTACCTACCGTACTGCAGTTTTGTATGGGACAGCTGTTTTTTTTCATTTTTTCTCGATGTTGGCTCCATAGTGAAAGTTGTTCAGTTTGATGGTTTGAAGCACCCCCTTAAGTATTACTAGGGTGTTTTGTTACACCCCGTATATCATACACAATAGCCTTTAACATACACCCATACATATACACTCAAGCACTCAACTCGAACCTTTACAAGTGTTCTCGGTCCACTGGAGGGTTCCTTACGTCACAAGTGGAAGGTTTTCCTGTTTCGTCACACGTGTTTTGGGTGGCTTTTTATTTTTATCGTATTTTTTATTGTTTATACGAGACGTAACGTAACATTATTTAATTGGTGAGCTGACGAAACAATATCTTAAATAATTATTGATGATTTAACTTTAAAAAATAGTTGAGTACGTGCGCGGTTATTATTTTTTAAACGCATTGTCAGCACGTAAACGTGGTTATCACTTGTCGAGAACTCAAATTAGAGAATTAATCTTCTCAATAAATCAAATCATTTCAGATTTTATGAATAACGAGCTTTTACCCGCGACTTCGTCCGCATAAATTATATACCAGATTTTATGTCAGATGATAAGCTATCAAACAAAAAAAGTTTCATCAAATTCGGTTCAGTAGTTTTTGTGTGATACTCGAACAAACAAACACCCAAACAAACAAACAAATAAACAAACAGACAGACAAAAAATCCAAAACGTGTCGTGAATTTTTTTTTTGTAAATATCTTCAATGTATACAGACACACTTCTGTTACAGTTTTATAATAGTTTAGATTTGACATGCGATATTATAACAAAGGAAGGAAACGAAGGAAAATCTTAAAAGAAAGTTATTTTGAGAAATGCCTTTCAATCATGCTGGTTCAGGCATAAGAATCCAAGTTCGACAGTAAACCTGTGAGGAAACCAGCATAATTTCGATAGGACACGCTTGGTCGACTAATGCTTATATGCTTATGTGCTAGCAATATGCCCCGCCCATTGCCGCTTTAGTTTAGCAATTTTTTAGGCTATGTCGGCTACTCTGGTTCTTCTGCGTATTTCTTCAATTTTTATTTGATATCGCATGAAAACTCCGAGCATAGGCCCATTCACTGGCCTTTTGGTGACTTCCAGTCTTATTTTTGAGACCTTGATTGAGCAACCACGTCTCTGTAATTGTTTAGTAAACAAAATAAATAGATAAAATAAGTAAAACCGGTTAAGTGCGAGTCGGGCTACTCGCGCACCGAGGGTTCCGTACCACACCACCACAGAACACAACATTATTAACTTAGAAAAAAAACTTTTTTTGTCCGGGACCTTTAGCGCGAGACCAACTCACACTTGGCCGGTTTTTAGTATTTGTTGTTATTCTGTAGAGTTTGTTCTATAATCACACTAAGTTTGACGCTTGTATGTATTACCGTGTTAACTATAGAGCGTGAAGAAAACACGTTGATAAAAACTAGTTTCTTGTTGAAAACCCCCCTTAATTTTTAAGTTTCTGCCATTTTTATTATTTGTTAACAAATCCGCCGCTATAACGCATAATCTGAGAAAATTTCAACTATCTAGCTATTACGGTTCAAAAGTTACAGCCCTAAATAGGTAGGACAGACGGACGGACGGACAGACGGACAGACGGACAGACGGACAGACGGACAGACGGACAGATGGATAGACGGACGGACGGACGGACGGACAACGTAGGCTTAGTAATAGGGTCCCGTTTTCACTCTTTGGGTATGGAACCCTAAAAATGACTAAAGTAATCTTGGTTAATGGAATTGTTTGAATATTCTCTAACTCTGATTATTTTGGGTCGACGACCCGATTGGTGTGATGGTTACCACGCCGGACTGCCAAACCAGGGTCCTGGGTTCGAATCCCGGTTCGGTCATGGATGTTATACCTATGTACATACATACATACATACATATGCTCACGACTATATTCCCCGAGGGGGTAGTCAGAGATATTCTGAAACTTCAGAACATCCACGTTGTATACCTATGTGTATTGTGTATGCCGTTGTTGTATGATTCCGATACCAAAAAGCCTGAGGCTTTCTTGGGATCATTACAATGTATGTGCCTGTGAGCGTTATTTAGTTTATTTATTTAGATTTCGTTGACCTTTTACCGCTACACTATTGATTTCCAAAATACATAGACAACAATACACATAGATACATATACACATACATAGATTACAATTTTCGTGAATACCCTTAGTGTTTTCTCGTAATAATATTTTTCGTTGTCCACGATATGAAGCGGAGACTCTAACATACTCTACACAAATAATGCCCCACGGCTCTACCCACGCCTTTAAGAACATAAAAGACTCGAATAGGTATATATACTGGATGATTTTTTTTACCGTTCCAAACTTTCAGGGGTGGCTCAGCCCATCAAACTGAACAACTTTTACTATGGGAGCAAAACTGAAATCGGAAAAAAAATCAACTGTCTCTGTTCACCACATTTATTATATTGCGCTGGTTAGGCAAACATAGAGAAACTATGGAATTTAATTCACATTCTATTTATTCACTTAAACAAAGGTAAAAGAACAACAAAGCTTGTCCATTTTGGTTGGAAGACGAATCCAGAGAGAAAACAGAATAAAGCATAGATTTACTTCTATTACTCCGAAGAGTTTTGTTTGTTTGGACGTTATTATGGTCCTAAACAGTCTCATACATTTGAGTCGAGTAGGCATTGCAGTTAATATGGAACAGCAAGTTTTTTTTGCAATTTCAGGTTTGCTCTCATAGTAAAAGTTGTTCAGTTTGATGGTCTGAACCACCCCTAAAAGTATCGGAACGGTAAAGAAATCATCCAGTATTTAATGTCGAACAAACTTACTGTACACACGGCGACAGATCAACCTACCCATAGTTGAACTCTATGTTCATGAACATAAGGTCGAACTATGGGTAGGTTGATCTGTCGCCGTGCGTACATAAACGAACATTGAAAAAGTTGATCAATTCAAAGTTTAATGAATCAACAAAATAGGTCCCTAATATAAGAGAAACGAGAAAAACAAAGAACACTATCGATCTGACAATGAATTGTCACGTTTACGATTGTAACGCCATCGTTCTAGTGTAATCCTCATTACAAATCATCATCATCATCTCTGCCGATGGACGTCCACTGCTGGACATAGGCCTCCCCCAAGGATCACCATAACGACCGGTCCTTCGCTGCCCTCATTCAACGGGTTCCCGCCGCCTTCACACCACTGCCGGTCCACCTTGTCTGACCTATCCACGTTGCGCTTTCCGGTACGCGATCGCCACTCGAGAACTTTTCAGCCACATCGGCCATCGGTTCTGCGAGCAATGTGCCCCGCCCACTGCCACTATAGTTTAGCAATACTTTGGGCTATGTCAGCTACTCTGGTTCTTCTGTGGATCTCTTCATTTCTGATTCAATCTCGTAGGGAAACATCGAGCATAGCCCTTTGGGTGGTTTATAAGGCCATAAGTGAGCGAACACGTCTCTGTTCCATATTATGTCGGCACTGGCAACACCTTAGACTACTTATATCCGGACCGGCCTTGCGGTAGCATTTCCCCTCTGCCACGGTATAAGAGCAATGATCATGTACATTCAACATTCAATTTTATAACTTATCACTAAACTAGACAGCCTATTATTGCGAAACAATAATTTCGAACTTAGAACGTTTGGGGTTTACACGAGACTACTTTTCATGATTTTGAACATTCAAAATTAGAATCTAAAGTCATAGGGAATAAAATCCAAAGTTGCGGATAACATGTTACCTCGCCCCCCGCAAAAAGTGGCAGAAAGTTTGTTAGTAGAATGACACGTGGTTACGCGTCCCGATATAATTAGTCTAAGGGCAACACACACTAGTCGATGGGCATTATTTCAAGGCGGTTTTTCATTACAGATACAATATTGAATTAAAAATAGTGTAACAAATATTGTCAAGACCAGATATTTTGGTCATTCATATAAACATCGAGTTTATAGTAACTTTCTATCTATATCTATCTGATCTTAGACGTAACTATACAGACAGACGTACTAACAGAAATTCTCTAAAATGTAATTCGTATAGAGAATTTTAACCTCCCGAGATAATGAGATTCCATACATATCTGCGGATACGATCTTAATATTAAAACTGAGACGAACTTTGAATATAAATTGCTAAGCTTTACTTGCGTATGCAGCTGAAATATAACTCATTTTGGCTTGATTACTTAATTTTCGTACAGGTTAGACGGAAAAATTTATAAAAAAACACACCTACAACAATACACATCGACACTATTGCAAAACAATAACTGAAGTGTGTCGCATTGAAAACATAAAAGTTTAAGATTATAGTGGCAGACTCCAAATCACTGACTTTTTGTGTCTGTCTGTTTGTTTTAGCAATAAGCAAAACTACTAAACCGATTTTGATGAATCTTTTGCAATCTTACTGATATAAATGAGACAACCATTTAGTAGCTCAGCCGATTTATTACTGCCTTCTTAAATCTACGTACAAAGGTGCGCACTTCTAATGTATAGCTACGTAGGTACATATACATTACTTACTCAATCCATTATGTATGGGAATACAGGGAATACATGCGTAGGTACAATCACAGGCACCCGACAACCGACCCCAGACCGTGGCTCCGGGTGTGCTAGCGCATAGAGTTCCGCCGCATCTCAGACGGACTAGGGCAGCCTCTGGCGAATGGGTAAAGGCGGAGAACAACTTGCAGCCGTATCAGATGCCTATCAGGAAGACCCTGGACGATGTTCCGAACTCCCGACTATATCATCCCGCAGACCCATCTGGTCAGACGAAGAAGCCAAGTCACCTTCCGACGTCAGTTCTCGGTGGCATTCCGCGTGGCAATCAGAAACGAAGGCAGGCACTGATCTGGTCTCCGATTCCACAAAACGGCTTCCTGGTTTTGAATTTGACCAAAAATCTTGGGCTGGTCTAAACAGAATCAGAATGGGAGTCGTTCGGTGTAACTACCATCTTCACAAGTGGGGTCTTCTTTCTCTTATCGTGTGGGCAGAGCCCTGGTGTTAGAGTTTTTTCAGACCGCCTTACGGCCTCTGACGTGGTTTTTATGTAACGACTACCACCAGAGATAGTAGCCGGGACCAACGGCTTAACGTGCCATCCGAAGCACGGAATCATTTTTCTTTTCAGACAATCAGGTAATTCAGCCTGCAATGTCCTAACCAACTGGGGAAACGCACAAAAGTGAGATATCACTAGGTGTCCCCCGTGGGAATCGAACCCACGACCTCCGTGTCGAGAGCCAATGCTCTTAACCATTAGACCACGGAGGCAGTTAGTTAGTTAGACAAGTGGAGTATAAAAGACTCACCCGAGTGCGACTGCGGTGCTCCGGAACAGACTGTCGAGCACATTGAAAACGTTTCCCTGGCAGAAGATTCGACGGTGGAATCTGGGAGTTGAACGTGCTAACCTCGAGAGCTAAACTGTGGCTCAAAACCATAGATATAAATTTGTAAAACCGGCAGGAATGAAGCAAGCCATACCAATTATAATAATTTATGGGATAGCAGATCTTTTTTTTGCGATTTCGACTTCGGCCCCGTAGAGAAAGTTGTTCAGTTTGATGGTCTGATCATCCTCTTAAAAAACCATCAGCATAATAAGTAGGTCCCTGTATTTTATCTCGTTACGATGAACGGCGTACGAAGTTTCGCTTCTACAGAGTGAAATTGATATCATTGGCATCCTTTTAAACTAAGAGTCTACCCATCAAACTGAACAACTTTTACTATGGGAGCAAAACGATCGTAGCAAAGTCTAAGGTAACTTCTCCTTATCGTGTGTGTTGCCTGGTGTCAGAATTTTTTCAGACCGCCTTTGGTCCGCCGCATACATCCGGAATTATTCCTGACGGAATTCAGTGTTGTCAACTTTGGTTACAAAAAATACTAGAGTGCTGGTAAAAAAAGCCTAAAATAAAAATGTATGAAATGCCAAATAAAACGACAATTGTATTTTTAGGTATTTATTAAAACGAAACAAACAGTTTCTATACATGATAATTTATTATCATGTGATGAGGTCATGACGTTACGATGTTGATTTTTAAATTGTATTACAATATTAATGCAACTATATCATAAGAGTATCAATACTTTTAATATTAGACATAATCTGCATACAAAATGGCATGAACCATTATCACACAAGCGGTTTTTGAGCGTAATTTCGCAACTATACCGTAACGACGTCGCAACTGCACCGTCACGATAAGGTATAGTTCCATCAACGCCTACGCTCAAAAAACATTTTAAAATATGCCACCTAAGACATCAAAAAATCACTAGATCTAGTAAAAATTCTCTGAAAGCGGCAACACTCCATACGGAATCTAATTCCGAATCAGGTTTATTCCGGATGTGTGTGATGGGCCTTACGGCCTCTGACGTGGTTTTTATGTAACGACTACTACCACTAGAGATAGTAGCCGGGACCAACGGCTTAACGTGCCATCCGAAGCACGGAATCACTTTTCTTTTCAGACAATCAGGTGATTCAGCCTGTAATGTCCTAACCAACTGGGAAAAAACGCACAAAGTGACATATCACTAGGTGTCCCCCGTGGGAATCGAACCCACGACCTCCGTATCGAGAGCCAATGCTCTTAACCATTAGACCACGGAGGCAGTATATATCAGGTCCCTAACAGGTAACTAACTATAACTAAGAACGTGTGAGTCGGATAATAGCGAGGGCTGATGATGACGTAACACAAAGCAAGTCCCCGAGCTGCCCAGTGGTCCAGCCACAGCCTCGTTAGTGCAGTTTGTTCTAGCACTACTATTTGAGTTCTAAAATAATTAGTATGCAGAGCAACCATGCGGCATTCATTTACTATTTATTACACTTTTAGCGTTTCTCAAACTATTGTGAACAAAGTATGAGATTATAGTGTTAAAATAACAAAGAAAAATGCAATTTTCAGAGACGATTTTCCGTCCTATTTTCAATATAAACCAATTAAAATCAATCAGATTTCCGTTGAAATACACAACACAGGGCTGACACTTTTTTAAGGGGATAATAAGACCATCACACTGAACAACTTTCTCTATGGCACCAACATAGGAATAGCGAAAAAAAAAACAGCTGTCCCATACTGGCTAAAGTAATTCTGCAGTTTTGTATGGAAGAGCTGATTTTTGTTTTTGCGATTTAGGACATATGACAAGGACTAAGGACTAAGGACTTACCATAGAGAAATTACACTCTCCCCTAACAGCCACAGATATTGGTTTCTAGTTTGTGTTAACAAATATTTAGCATATGCTCACGATTATAGTCCCCGAGGGGGTAGTCAGAGATATAACTGACTGACTAACAAATATATTTACTTTAATTACTAAATGTTCAAACTAGGACCGAACTTTGTTTTGTTTTGTACCTATGGAGCGCCGTACAAATTATATCCTCTTATGCATGGTAAATATTATTTGATATTTTGTGTTATTTTTGACAAACACTGTTCAAAATGAAACAACAAAACAGTATATTTTCTAAAATAAATTGTTATTCGCAAACAAATATTTGCATTTAATGCAACTCTTATAATAAAATCGTGCAAATAATTTGCAATTCAAAGCGCGTCCGAATATTTTGTTAAATAATAATAAATTATTCGTACACATTTTAGCGCCAATTTAAAATGCAAATGGAAGCGTGAATCTGTGCTGGGTTACAAAAAACTAAAAATGGTCAAGGGTGAGTCAGCTGAGCGTATAACGGTTCCGCCCATGCATTCGATGCTAAACGCAGGGTGTAAACTTAAATGCGTTAAGAGGGTACCTACAGAGCCTGTGGTGCTGCCTTCAATCGATTTTTTTATTTCTAAACAATTAAACAATATTTCCAAAAAACAAGAATGTCACATGTCATTTTTCCTGATAAATCGTAGAGGATTCCCGAGATTCTGGCTTGCCGCATGCGGGGTCCATTGTATCATGTGTACTGAATTTCTATTTTGTTAATAAAGATATTTGTATTTGTATTTGTATTTGTACATTGTAGTCCCGATTGGCTTTCAATTTATCGAAACATTAAGGATTATTATGTTTTATGCTTGTAGCTTTTATCGTTAAGTTAAAGTGGCCACTTTTGGCGGTTTTAAAGATAATAACTGCAGACATTACAAAAACAAATCCGCAGTGACCCAATCAATGGAAAATCAGCAATGACTACAATGTGACATTCTTGTTTATTAGAAATGTTGTTTAATTGTTTAGAAATCAAAAAATACGATTGAGGGCTGCACAATAGGCTCAGTGCACCCTTAATATTTAATTAACTAATTTTTGACATTACACATTTTTTTTTTATAATAACGCTCACAGGCACATACATAGTAATGATCCCAAGTTAAGCACTATTTGCTTTTTAATATGGAAACCATACAACAACGGCACGAACATATAACATCCATGACCGAACCGGGATTCGAACCCAGGACCCTAGTTTGGCAGTCCGGCGTGGTAACCATTACACCAACCGGGTCGTCATTGACATAGATATGACGATCACAGAAACAAAACATTACTTACTTGAAATTTTCCCAGTATGTTCTAGTTTTATACCTATTGCAATACAGATCTCGTAAACGATATAATCGGAAACTTACACAATAGCCCTACCGATCCCTTAGTCGTCTCATACGACATCCACGTGGGAAGAAATAGGCTGGTCTTATACTAACCAAACAACCAACCAATCTTTCCAAGTTCGAACCTTGAACACCGTTCATTACGGAACCCTATAAATAAAATAAAAAAACAATTTTATGGAAATGAACAGTCGTTTTGTTGTATTTTGGAATACAAGTGTATGTAAAATACAGTGTGTATGTGGCGCGGAGGCCGCCGCCTATAAACTTTAATACGACAGGTTATCATTTACTTATTAGGAGGCGAGAGGGTGATGATAATATGCAAGAAGGAACAAGTAATAGCCCAAGACTAATTAATATCATTTGCATCCTTTTAATATTAAGGGAGCGTTTAAACAGAAGTGACGTGGCGCGGACATTTTGCGGGCGGGGTGCGGCAATATAAATCTTATAGTATCTAGCATAGAGTCGTTTGGAGAATTACGCCCGCGCCTCCAGGCGACGTCGCCTGGTCGCGGGTTGTAGTGTATAGCAATAAAGAGTAGTTAATACGGAATGCGCCGGTAGCGCCATCTATCGGCTGGTGCGGTCTGTGGTCAATATCTATCGTTCATTCGCTCGGTATTCGTGCACCGACCGCCGTGCTGTGCGGACGTGCGCTAGTCACATTACTAGTGAAGACTATATCTGTGTTTCATTATATACATCAACCTCAAACCAACCCTTAGTAGAAATGTGTATTCTACATTGGCGGCGAGGATGGGATTCGAAATTCACGTGAGTAAAGTGTTTATCAGTTTGTTGAGGGTTGAAAATTAAAAAATACAAACGGTGCCAACGAAATAAAATCCACCAGTTAAGGACACCCAGTTAAGGAAGCTAAGCGAGTTATTTAAACACAATCGAAGACGGTTTCTACTGGCGTTGCTTTGTTTGTTGCCTAAAAAGTTACACAGTGTTAAAATATATTTCAAAAGAAAAGTAAAAATAGTTTTGTCCCGATTTTAAATCGTTTATTTGGAATTATCTTAATTATCTGGTTTCTGCTAGCATTGCTTTGTTTTTGCCTTTGCCTAGTGATAAAAATATATTTCAAAAGAAAAGAAAAATAGTTTTTTGTCCCGATTTTAAATCGTTTATTTGGAATTATCTACATACTGTATTTCTTTTCCCACATGTCGACCATCGAATGCTGGAGGAAAGAGGGGAGACCAGACAGGAGGAAGGTGTGGGACAACACGGGACGGCGCGGCGCCTAGGATGAACAAATGTACGCTAGCGCCAGCTGTGGACATCTTTAAGGTCACGTAATCATTCCTTATTACTTTAAACGATTGAAAGAATTTATTCAAGTCCGTAGCTCCAGGCTCACTGCCCGTCACACGTGACAGGACGGAGTTCCGGTGCTGGTGGGGCAAGGGTGTTCTGGGGTTTCTGAGTCTCTGACTGCTCCTCGGGGAGTGTACTCGTGAGCATATACTAATGCATGCTTGTAGTCCGTCATTATGCCCTAATGGGTATCCAAAATACGCGCATTAACCTCTCGTATGCCGGAAAAGCCAGACACAATAGAAATAAATGGTTTTCATCATGCTGATGCGCGTTCCTGCATACCAAAGGTTAAGAATAGTGTCTTGATTCGAGACAAACAGGATTAGGATACCAAGATATGCCAAGTGAGTTTATTTCAATAGTTTTTTATACTTATATTGACACATTGTCATTTTTAAGTAATTGTCTTACTTCGTAGTTGTGATGGTCTCTAATAAAAGTTACTTATTACCATTATGCGTACCGAACATTCTACGTATAGAACATTCGGCGTAACCGATGTTCGGCGTAACGAACATTCGACGCCACGAACATTCGGCAAACGAACTTTCGGCGTAACAAACATTCGGTGTAACGAACATTCGGCGTAACGAACATTCGGCGTCACGAACATTTGACGTAACGAACGTTCTGAGTAACGTACATTCGACTTAAAGAACATTCGGCGTAACGAACATTTGGCGTAACGAACATTCTGATGTCACAAAAATTTAAGTTTTAATCCAAAGTTTTACGTTTTGAACGTTTTACTTATTGGACATTCTCAGTGTAGGTATGCGAGAACAATAATAATATACAACACTTTCGGAGCTTATTTGGTGGTACTAGTTCATGAAAATATTTCAATTCAAACATCAATAGTACCAACATAATTTCCGATCATCATCATCATCCGATTTGTTACCGGAACTTGTTTGACGTATTCTATACTTTATAGAACTTCAATTCAGTAACCTTACGTTGATCTTATCTTTGCAACATTGTTGTTAATGTCATAATTATGGATATAATTACTCCAGGTGAAACTAATTAGTTTCTTTGGCTATTTGAGCAAGGAATTTTATATTTTAAGGATCAATGTAAATTCAGACAATTATTTACAAAAAGTATTAGAAAATAATTAGGTGATTTCTTATTAAATTTAGTATTTCTGGAAATACCTACTCACATTTTAACAAGAAACATTTCATCTCAGTTGAGAGAAGATCAATAACTATATCATATTCAAGCATCATAACATTCATGACCAAACCGATAATACTGGTTAACAATTTTGTTCGCAGATTGTATGTTCCTAGATGTCACAGAAAAACCAGCCTTCAACAGGACGACTGCTAAGGCGCCGATTGAACCATACCTCCTTGCTTTAGTGCTTAATAAAGAGAAAATGTCTCCAATTAATAGCTAAGAGGTTTGAAATGGTCAGGGTGATTACTCTCATATTGTCAGCTTGTAGCTGGTTAATGGTTAGTGCTTTACCATGTACAACTGGTTTATAATGTTTATAATTTTGTTTATTAATTTTATTGTTTATTTTAATTTGGAAATCTAATTCATGTAAATTGAATGTGTATACGCGCAAAGACAAGGTTCGGAGTGATCTTTAAATTGCAACCTGCCATCTCATGTACCTGAATTCTATGCACAATAAAGAATTTTATTATTTTATTATTATCAACAAACAGTTACAAACAGTACAGTTGGTCATTCAATTGACATTGGCAGCTTTTAGCTGGTCATTCAATTGACATTAGAAACTTGTAGCAGGTCATTCAATTGACATTAGCATCTTTCAGCTGGTCATTCAATTGACATAGGCAGCTTTTAGCTGATCATTCAATTGACATTAGAAACTTTTAGCTGGTAATTCAATTGACATTAGCATCTTTCAGCTGGTCATTTAATTGACATTAGCAACTTGTAGCTGGTTATTCAGTCATTCAATTGACATAGGCCGCTTTTAGCTGGTTATTCAATTGACATTAGAAACTTGTAGCTGGTCATTCAATTGACATTAGCATCTTTCAGCTGGTCATTTAATTGACATTAGCATCTTTCAGCTGGTCATTTAATTGACATCAGCAACTTGTAGCTGGTCATTCAATTGACATTAGCAACTTTCAGCTGTTCATTTAATTGACATTAGCAACTTGTAGCTGGTCATTTAATTGACATTTGCAACTTGCAGCTGGTCATTCAAAAACTGTTATTTCATTATTAGCAGTTTGTAGTTGGTCATTCCATTGACATTAATATAAGGAATTAATGACTTATTGCTCTATCTTCTTTGCATAGATAAAATCTGTATCTTACCTAATCACTGCAGGCACTGCACTGTTAATTTATTCATTTGTATGTGTTAAAGTATACTACACTGTACTTGAACCAAATCGGTTAGTTATAAATTCATAATATTTTAAATAAAGAATATAATTTCAGTGCAAGCAAGTCAAAAAACAAAATGATTTGCAGTTCTGTAATAATATTACGCCACGCAATTAAGTTGAAACAACAGTTGCACTTAATTCATGTACATTGTAATTAAAAATAGCATTATTTTTTTTAAAGCCTACCAAATGATATAACTGTATGTTTCGTAAAAGGAAAACATTATTAGTGTTTAAATAATAAGTAAGTAACTAATGTTTCAGATACATACCTAAGTATACCTTACATTAGACAATATTTTCATGAGTTTCATGACGTTACATGTAACTAACAACTAATTGCTAAATTGGTTATAGTTTATTTTATTGTTATTGTTATTGTTATAGAAATGTATGTATGTATAAGGGAAATTAATTATAATAACTTATTCACTGTTGAACGGCAGGAAATATTATGCCAATTTATAAAATTTATTTGGAATACTGCTTTAGTGACTGAATACTTATGTATAGCAGACAAAATAACTCATAGGGTAGACCACCATCAGACCCTTTGCTAAAACAATATTCGTGAGTACCAAGATAGCGGAATCAAATCTCAAGTTTCTAGTCTAGCATACTGTTGTAGTAGGCTAGACTTCTTTTTATTTTTGGTTTATGGACGGAATGACTTACCAAATGGTGAGAGAATGACAAGCTTTTCAACCACAAAAATTTATTCCAATATTAGGAACAATCGAAGCATAGCATACCTAATGGGGTAGAACTTTTTACAGACAAAAGGGGAAATAGATGAATAAGACAGGGCGTTGGCTGAAATTGTGCTCGTGACATAGAGCCCTAAATGAGAGCGACAGTAATGTGTGGAATCTGATTTTTTACTTGCCCGTAACATTAAATTGTGACTGCGTATTAAATTGCGAATCTTTTGAGTAATTGCAACACCGTCAAAGATCAGCATTAAAGTGGGTCAAAGAACATTTAATTAAATTATTACGATTATTATTTTATTTAGGTATCAGCATTTTATCTGTATAGGTTGAGTAAAATAGTATCTATTTATTAAACGGGTCCATTAAATTGAAACTGCTGATTTCTCAAAACTAGTCTAGTCGACTAACTAAAGGTAACTACTGTACATAGCTAGTAACGAAAGCGACCTAGTGTACCTTACTTAATATTGTTGTCAGTCAGCGTTATATCAGCATTCATGAAACTGTAAAATTATATGGGTTATAGGACATGCAACTATGAAGTTGTTAGCGAAAGCTAAAATATCATACAACAATAAAATGATATGGGTTACAGAGCCATGCAATTATCAACTTGTTAGCAAAAGCTAAAGGGTCATGCAAATAAAATAGCTGTGAGTGCTTAATTGCAATGGCTGGCACCCGCCAGAATATTTTGAGTGCATAAGTGTATGTGCTTATCACAGATTCACTCTTTAGTCCTTACCTCCTTAATTTGATAAAACGGAAATGGATACGATCTTGAAGCAGTGACTTTGACTAGTAGTTAGCCAAAATAAATAAATAAGAGATAATAAAGGTCTATGGAACGTTATTTTTGTAGGTTTACTTACACCTATCAATAGAAAAATATTTTTACAGGGAAGGGATAGTATAGAACAGAAGTAACAATAACTGAAATGTGTTAATATAATGAGATTGTAATTTCCATAAACATTGTTTATCGTTGAATTTGGTGTTTGACAATTTCAGATCAATATTTGATAAATATCTATTTTCTGTAAACAAATTAGTCTCAATAACTTATTCGTAATTTGTTTAATGTAATAGCACTGATAACAGTCAACACTGTATTGTAAATAAGATTTAAGAGATTAGCTAAACTGTGGAGTTTCTTGCGCCGCTTCTTCTCCACGGGCTATACCTTCCGAAGCGGTGGTAGATTCGAGTAAACGTAAAAAATAAATTAAAACAAGAAAGGGATGTAGTGTACAGCAATAAAGAGTAGTTAATGCGGAAAGCGCCGGTAGCGCCATCTATCGGCTGGTGCGGTCTGTGGTCAATATCTATCGTTCATTCGCTCGGTATTCGTGCACCGACCGCCGTGCTGTGCGGACGTGCGCTAGTCACATTACTAGTGAAGACTATATCTGTGTTTCATTATATACATCAACCTCAACCAACCCTTAGTAGAAATGTGTATTCTACACGGGTGCGCGATTTTTCTTTACGTCAAAAAACGACGCTATGCTACGTAATACAGGGTGTACATTAAAATGGGACAGCTACTTAAAGGGGTGCTTCAGACCATCAAACTGAACAACTTTCTCTATAGGACCAATATCGAAATGGCGAAAAAAAAATCTGCTGTCCCATACATTTCAGTCGAATTATGTTTGCAGTTTTGTATGGGAGAGCGGATTTCTTTTTCGCGATTTCGATATTGGTCCCATAGAGAAAGTTGTTCAGTTTGATGGTCTGAAGCACCCCTTTGAGTAGCTGTCCCATTTTATTGTACACCCTGTATAAGGTTTATATTGGTGTTACTTTGACAACCCGCCACCGCCACGCGTCTTTTCTGTATAAACCCTACCGAGTGTAACCATCAAACTAAACAACTTTTACTATGGGAGCAAACATTGGTTTGCTCCTATTGAGGAGCAAAAACAAATCCGCTGTTCCATACTAAACTGTAATGTCTACTCGACTCATATGTATGCAACAGCAGATTTTCTTTTTGCTCCGATCGGTTTGCTCCCATGGTAAAAGTTGTTCAGTTTGATGGGTAGACTCTTAGTTTAAAAGGATGCTTATGACATTAATTTCACCCTGTATAAGGTCCTTCTTAATGACACATTTTTAGGGGTATGATCAGACCGTCAAACTGAACAACTTTCTCTATGGCACCAACATCGAAAACGCGAAAAAATCTGCTGGTCGATACAAAACTGCAAACCTACTCGAGCCAAGATGTATGAGACAGCTGGTTTTTTTTCGCGATTTCGATGTTGGTGCTATAGAGAAAGTTGTTCAGTTTGATGGTCAGATAATCCTCTTAAAAAACCGTCACAATATTTTACATAATATATAATAAAATAGCTTATCAGATTTATATCTAGTAAAGTCAGCCAAAATAAATAGTGGTCACAAACATTAAACACATACGTTTTTTTCAAGATCTACAATCGATTGCCAAACCATTTAGTTCGGCAGCACTAAACAAGTGTTTATGGTTGTTTAAGCCTACAAACAAGTATAGCAACACGCATTCACCCCGTTCGGTCTAGTTTCTAAACAAACTAAATTAATTCTAAATTGCTTTCCTCCTCACAACTAATGATGTGAACCGATTATAATTTTCAGCACCGGTATTTTTCAATTACTTCTGAGAAAAAACCGGTTTTTACCGATTAATTTTAGGTTTTTTTCATCTTATTAAGAAACAATGGTTATAAACTAAATTGAAAGGAGATGTTGTGACAAGAATAGAGAAAGGTATGCTTCGTTGGTTTGGTCATGTGGAAAGGATGAGTGATAGCAGATGTACGAAACAGATATATGTTGCTAATGTGAGTGGAAGTGTCGGCAGAGGGCGCCCTCGTAGGACGTATGCTGATCAAATCAATTGCGTCCTACAAAAACTATATTATTAAGAAAAAAAAAAAACCCGCCTGCATAAAAATCTATTATATTAACTGAAAAGAGAAAAACAAGCTCTTATATTCACTAATCAGCTATAACAACTTGGTTCGAACAAATATAATTTTAATGCTATTAGGTAGGCATCGCAAACGGGGACAAAGAGGAATTATAAAACATACCTTAGGTTACCTTCCTTGGTTTGTCCCCGCCTGCAATACCTACCTAATAGCATTAAAATTATATTTGTTCGAACCAAGTTGTTATAGCTGATTAGTGAATATAAGAGCTTGTTTTTCTCTTTTCAGTTAATATAATAGATTTTTATGCAGGCGGGTTTTTTGTTTTTCTTAATAATATAGTTTATTTCATACTTTTTAGTCTTGTGTCGAAATGGTAGAATAAAAGTACTATAATATATACATTTTTGGAATCGTCTATTTACAAGCTTTCATTTGATACCCATATTGTAATTTTTAACAAAAAAAAAAATTATATTCCCCCTCTTTTTTTAATTCGCAACCGCCTTATCAAAATAATATAGCCTATGTCACTCTCACGATTTTTACAAATCTAACGACACCTCATACGTCAAAATCCATCAAGCCGTTTAGGCTGTAGGCCGTGCCAAAGAAATATACATACAAACATACATACATACATACATACATACATACATACATACATACGCTCGAAAAACATAACCCTCCTTCTGGCGCAGTCGGGTAAAAAGGGGAGGTGCGGAGTACCCGAAACCGACGGGCATGTATGAAGAGATGTATGGATGTGCATGAGGCAAAAGAGGTATATAAAGATCGTAGTAAGTGGCGCGCCCTGGTCTCTGCCTACCCCACTGGGAAAGAGGCGTGACGTTATAGATAGATAGATAGATATAGATAGTATAAGACTGAAACTCTCTGGATACTGGCAAATATACATTTTAATAGACTTTTCCTCAATTATTATAATAAAACTATCGGATCGGCGTATGCGACTCGTGCGGAGCGCGGGGAGAAGGTGACAGCTGTCAGTATAGACAGCTTCCGGGTGTAGGCAAAGGGGTGACCCATAGAGCACGCAGGGGGGGTCTGCCAAAAACCACATTTCCGCTAACAATAGATAGATTATAAACTAAAATAAGCCTAAAATAAGTAAGTACAGACCGTAAATTGCGGCTTTTGTCCAGCAGTGGACGTTCATCGACTGAGATGATGATGACTTAACACTAAAAGACATACCAATTATTGAGATTCATGTAATGTAAAATTTTCAACTAACAAAACCGGCCAAAACAGGAATTTTGGCTTTTTATTTTAATAAAACTGCTTTATTTGTTCGTTTAAATAGTTAGTTATTGGATATTTTGTCGAATGTCTCTCATTTTTAAAGATTTTAAATCATATTTACACAAAATTTTAATAAAATGACACTTTTAAAATATTAATGAATGTAATCCGTTTTTTTTAAATAAAAACAGGTGTTTTTAGGTTTTTGATAAAACCGATTTTTTTAAGGTTTTCTTGAAACCAGTTCACAACCGAGCCGTGTTTAATTTGATGACCATTTCCGCGTATTACCTAACTGTAGTATCTACTTTTAAGCACTCTGAGGTATTACCGCTTCACATTTAAACTATTTTTAAACGCTTTGACATCGCTAGAACTGTATAATGTGGTTAGTTTTATTTTAAAGATCTAAATTGCTGCATATTAAAACGTGACCATTTTATTTTTTTATTAATAAAAATGGGTTTGATCTTGACCTCAATCTAGTCCTCAGGACAAAGATGAGGTCGAAGATGTAGCGAGCTTACCCAGAAGAAGCCTATTCACTCGTACTTTAAAGGAATTCGGGTTGTAAGTGCTCGGAAATACTGACGCAGGCAGGGCATTGGCTGTGCGCATTATAAAAGATTCAGAAAGGCGCTTGGTGCGGATATGTGGGATGTTAACCAAGAAGGGGTGGTATCCCGCGGTGCGTCTGGAAGTCCGATAGTAGAAAGGGGACTCAACTGTCAACTGTGGTAAGGGGCTTCAAAAGCCTCCATGAGGACGTATCTTTACTTGGAAACTTATTTTTATTTTATAAGATGCAATTACCACAAGCCTGCCAGGAGAGCATCAGGCGCGTTACGGAGAGCTATGGAAACTCAATCTTCAGCTCCGGGTTCGAATCTGCATGAACGGCATGCCATACTTGGTATGTTGAGTTTTTCTTACTTATGTACGTAATACCGACTGCTCTCAAACGGTGAAGGAAACATCGTGAGGAAACTTGCAAACGCGGAAGAAGAAATTCCGATGCGTATGTGAAGTCTACCAATTCACATTGGGCACGCGTGGTAGCCTAACACCCATACACCCTCCCTGAGGGTAAGCATGTGCCCTGCAGTGGGACGTTTATAGGCTGATGATGATGAGTTGCAGCAAGGTTTTCCTTTACATAGCTGCACAATAACTGTTCCATACAAAACTGGAGACCTTTTCGACCCAAATGCAGACGATTTTTTTAAAGTAAAAACTTCTTTAGCGGCATTGTGCGCTTTTTGGAATGGGTAAAAAATGTTAAACTCGCGTCAGGACCGTGATGTCACGTGACCTGATCGAAAATTGGTCAGATATAATATGTGCGTGATATTATCCCGCTCTCTTTCTACCGCGCGGCGAAAATATACGTCTGTAGCTCATAAATTGTCATGTTTTTGTACGATAGCGCAAATGAATATTGTATTTTGTATTTTACCACATAAATGATAGTACTTTTATACCTTTTTATACTGATAATTAAAGCAATTCGTGCGAAATTATTCCCTAACCTTTCCAAAATATCAAAAATGCACAACGTTAAGGCGGTTGCGGAGGGGTCAATTTTATACAAAACTTTGACGCACAATACGCGTTTGTATGGAAATATAGTTTAGAAAATCTAGATGTCGCGTATCAAATAACATTTGCAATTTATAATAAAATTACGAAGATATAAAGCATTTGAAAGTTTTGTATGAAAAATGTCAAAGCTTTTTATCTTCGTAATTATATTATAAATTGCAAATATTATTTGATACGCGACATCTAGATTTCCTAAACTATTTTTCCATATATAAAATATTACTTTTATTAATTCCGTGTACGCGTATTGTGCGTCAAACGTTTGTATGGACTGAAACCACCTTAATGTTCAAGTTTTCACTTCTGCCGGCACTCCCGGAGTGCAACTCGTTGTTTTTTTTTCGATTTTGATGTTAGTCTTATCAACATTATAATTAAGGACTCTATGAAGATTTCCAAATTATTGGCGAACGCTTGATTTTTAGAGTTCCGTACCCAAAGGGTGAAAACGGGACCCTATTACTAAGCCTACGTTGTCCGTCCGTCCGTCCGTCCGTCTGTCCGTCCGTCCGTCCGTCCGTCCGTCCGTCCGTCCGTCCGTCCGTCCGTCCGTCTGTCCGTCTGTCCGTCTGTCCGTCCGTCTGTCCTACCTATTAAGGGCTGTAACTTTTGAACCGTAATAGCTAGATAGTTGAAATTTTCAAGATTATGCGTTATTACGGCGGATTTGTGAATAAATAATAAAAATGTCAAAAAGTTAATAATTAAGGGGGGTTCTCAACAAGAAACTAGTTTTTACCAACGTTTTTTCTTCACGCTCTATCGTAAAAACTGTAATACTTACAAGCGTCAAACTTAGTGTGATTATAGAGCAAACTCTACAGAATAACAACAAATACTAAAAACCGGCCAAGTGTGAGTCGGTCTTGCGCTAAAGGTCCCGGACAAAAAAAGTTTTTTTTTTTCTAAGTTAATAATGTTGTGTTCTGTGGTGGTGTGGCACGGAGCCCTCGGTGCGCGAGTAGCCCGACTCGCACTTGACCGGTTTTATTTTTACTAGATGCCTTTTGAATAAAGCCATCCAATTATGAAGAGCAATTCTCCAGTATGCAAAAGATAGCAATTCACCAAACTACCGAACATAAATCTACCCAATTACTAAAACTCGGGTAAATTTTTATTTTTATTTTTCGTCAATACCTCACTCGTTAAAGGTATTTTTATGTCTTAATTTTTTTATATATTTACATACGTTTTTGGAAGCTAAAAGTATGAAAATAACTCTTTTAATAAAAAGGAAGTCAGTAATTTGTTATTTATATTGCAGTTTGACGGTTCATTTTTGTCAATATCGAAAAGATATTAAACCAAGTTGAAATAAGCAACGAACAGCGTTTTTCTGTTATTTTTTGTTTGTTTTTTAACCAACTAGTAGCCCGCGACTCCGTCTGCGTTGACTTTAAAAAAGTATTATAATGGCCTCGATTCGGACTGTACCACGACTTAACTTAACTAAATTTATTCCTGTCACTTTCTAAAATAATATTAAGAAAAGAGACAGAAAACCAACAGCTGACTTTAGTGCTGTCAAAGTGACGTTAAACGCCCAAAAACGCTTTAAATAAGATGGCGTAGATTATGATGGCATCTTATTTTGGGCGTGTAACGTCACTTGGACAGCACTAAAGTCAGCTGTTGGTTTTCTGTCTCTTTTCTTAATCTTATTTTAGAAAGTGACAGGAATAAATTTAGTTAAGTTAAGTCGTGGCACAGTCCGAATCGAGGTCAATATGTTTCAATCCAAAACATATTCTATCAATGTGCCTTTCTCAATTTTACCGCCGTGTTCAGACATTCAGCAAGCAGATTTGATTAATATCTATCTAAACAAAAATAATTTATTCAAAAAAGCATTAAGGTAAATCACAAAAATAAAGCGGCCAGCACAAGCGTCGTCAAATACAAAGATATAAAAACAGTCAAAAATCAGCAACAAGCTTCGTCAGAACAATGAAATACAAGCTTAGTCAAATAACCCGCCCCTTGTCGATCCTGGCGCAAAGGAGCCCATAATGCTTGCAGCGTTGCCACGTTGAATAGCTAAGGCTAGCCTCTGCACCAGAAACGACCCGGAACGGGGGTCACAATTACGCTCCCTCAGTCGACGGCCAACCTCCGCAATGAAGGTCTTAGCCTCGGCACCCCAAACCCCCGTGGTCTCAACAGCGACAGGAACAAAAAGATAACCGGTCACCAGGGCCGAGTACGTGTCCCACTTCCTGACGGCCGCCAGCTCCGCGGCTGCTCCAGGCGTCCGCGACGTGCGACTCAGGTAGCTGGCGGCGAAAAACTATCTAAACTATTATAAAACTGTAACAGTAGTGTGTCTGTACAAAGAAGATCAATTTTTGGATTTTTTGTCTGTCTGTTTGTTTGTTTGTTTGTGTGTTTGTTTGAATGAGCATCACGCAAAAAATACTGCACCGATTTTGATGAAACTTTTTTTATTTGATAGCTTATGATCTGACTTAAAATCTGGTGTATAATTTGTGCGGACGAAGTCGCGGGTTCCTAGTACTATTATAAAACTGTAAATTAAAAAAAAGATTTTTTTTGCTTTGTGTGTTTGTTCGAGCATCACGCAAAAACTACTGAACCGATTTTGATGAAACTGCGGACAAAGTCGCGGGTTATAAACAAAAAAAAGGAAAACATACAGACATAATCAAAGTCTTTTTCATATTATTCTTCAGTTTAGTTTTGGAGGATGAAACAGGGGAATATGAAATCGTGATGTCGTCTATTTTAGGTATATGTAGGTAAAATCAGTCCGAGCTGCAGTTGTCACTTTCGCACTTGTAGTACGGATGGTTGGGAATTGGAAACAGCGCGACGGCAATAATAGATCTGTTAAAAACCTATTCATCAAATTTCTTGTGGACCCCCTTTTCTCTTAAGAGGGCTTTTCGAGCTCAGTGGCGCCCTCGTCACAATAATAAACATTTCTCAATAAAGAAAGCTTAAATTAAAAAAGTTCCCACTAGATAAACTACAATAGCCTTTCAGCTATTTTCATAGATTACTTTCTAAACATACAAATTTTGAATAAAAGCGGTCAAGTGCGAGTCAGGCTACTTGCGCACCGAGGGTTCCGTACCACACCACTACAAAACACAACATTAGGTATTAACTTTGAAAAAAAAAACGTTTTTTGACCTTTAGCGCGAGACCGACTCACACTTGGCCGGTTTTTAGTAAGTATTTGTAGTTATTTTGTAGAGTTTCCTCTATAATCACACTTAGTTTGACGCTTGTATGTTTTACCGTTTTTACTATAGAGCGTGAAGAAAAAACGTTGATAAAAACTACTATCCGTTCACGACCAGTTGGCCGTCGATGACCGTTACAAAATTTCCTCACAGGCACATTAATTGGTCCCGTCGACAAAAAATAATATAAAAGGCAAATAAAAATTTAAAATTAAAAGCGATATTAGTGACCGGGACGGATGTGCCGTACGTGGTTGCGTTGCTAAAGGTTATAAAATTGCGTTTATTAGGGTCTCTTAGGGGTGCGGTGCGGGGAAGCGGGAAGGGAGGTAGCGGCCAACTCGAAGTGAATGACTAGTAGTTTCTTGTTGAAAACCCCCCTTAATTTTTAACTTTCTGCCATTTTTATTATTTGTTAACAAATCCGCCGCAATAACGCATAATCTGAGAAAATTTCAACTATCTAGCTATTACGGTTCAAAAGTTACAGCCCTAAATAGGTAGGACAGACGCACGGACGGACGGACAGACGGACGGACGGACGGACGGACAACGTAGGCTTAGTAATAGGGTCCCGTTTTCGGGTGAAAACGGGAAAAGGGGCCAAAGGGTTTTAGGTACGGAACCCTAAAAAAGAAAAAAAAACGGCCGCTTTTGTTTTTATTCGAAATTATCTAAAAGTGGAATGTTTAGAACCTATAAAAGTATTATATAACAATGGCTTGAAGGCTTTAGTAGTTTATCTATTGGGCACTTTTTTAATTTAGGCTTTCTTTATTGAGAAATGCTTATTATTGTGACGAGGTATGGACTCCCAATTATGGGGGTCCGGGTTCGAATCCGCACGGACAACATGCCATGTACCAATGAGTTTTTCCAACTTATGTACGTAAAACCGACTGCTCTCAAACGGTGAAGGAAAACATCGCGAGGAAACCTGCATACACTGAAGAAGAAATTCTGATGTGTATGTGAAGTCTACCAACCCGCATTGGGCACGCGTGGTGGACTAATGCCCATACACCCTCCTTGAGGGTAGGCCTGTGCCCTGCAGTGGGACGTTTATAGGCTGATGATGATGACTACGCTACCCTGAAAATAAAGGATACAAACCTTTATTGACCTGAAATATTAGAGACTCACATGGTCATTTCAGAAACTCTCATTAAAGATAATCCTCCATTAAATCTCTTGCTATCACTTTCCTTCTTGATGACGTAGTAAAAGCTAACAAGAGATTTAATGGAGGATTAAGTCTAATGAGCGTTTCTGCAATATCTTCTACCTTAATTGCCCACCGCCGCACCGGCCGGCCGTTACTGAAATTAGTAGGTACCATAGAGTACGAATTGATGGCATATCGGCTTGTTTCTATAGAAATGTTGTCGCCAACAAAGGGGGTGAAAAACGGGTGAGGGGAAGGGTTAACATTTAAATACGCTACTTCCCGCGAGATGTGTATGATATGACGTCAGGCCCAGTTGAGTATCTGTGCACAGTTCGATACAACATCACTACCCCAGGGGAGCGCGTTATTTTCTCTATGGTAGGTACACACGGCGACAGATCAACCTACCCATAGTTCGACCTTATGTCCATGAACATAGAGTTCAACTATGGGTAGGTTGATCTGTCGCCGTGTGTACATCAAACACAAAATTTTTCATTCAAAATAATATCATATATCTTCTTAATATGCTTATGATTAGACCGTCAAATTGAACTTTCTCTATGGCACCAACATCGAAATCGCGAAAAAAAATCTGCCCTTCCATACAAAACTGCAAATCTACTCGAGCCAAATGTATGGGACAGTGATAAAATGATGCTAATAGACACTCTTTCTTATACTGTGACCCTGTATACAAAAAAACAAATAAACATTAAACGGGGTTGTTCAGACCATCAAACTGAACAACTTTCACTTCTTCTTATCGTGTGGGCAGAGCCCTGGTGTAAGAGTTTTTTCAGACTGCCTTACGGCCTCTGACGTGGTTTTTATGTAACGACTACTACCACCAGAGATAGTAGCCGGGACCAGCGGCTTAACGTGCCATCCAAAGTCATCTTTCTTTTCAGAAAATCTGGTGATTCAGCCTGCAATGTCCTAACCAACTGGGGAAAAACGCACAAAGTGACATATCACTAGGTGTCCCCCGTGGGAATCGAACCCACGACCTCCGTGTAGGCAGTTAACTAACACTGTTAACTTTCACTATGGGACCAACATCGAAATCGCAAAAAAAAAAAAACGGATGTTCCATACTAAACTACAAATCTACTCGAGGCTTAGACTAATTATATCGGGACGCGTAACCACGTGTCATTCTACTAACAAACTTTCTGCCACTTTTTGCGGGGGGCGAGGTAACATGTTATCCGCAACTTTGGATTTTATTCCCTATGACTTTAGATTCTAATTTTGAATGTTCAAAATCATGAAAAGTAGTCTCGTGTAAACCCCAAACGTTCTAAGTTCAAAATTATTGTTTCGCTATTATAGGCTGTCTCGTTTAGTGATAAGGTATAAAATTGGGTGTAAATGCGCAAGATTAATTGATCTAATACCGTGGCAGAGGGGAAATGCTACCGCAAGGCCGGTCCGGATATAATTAGTCTAAGACTCGAGGTGAATGTATCGGACAGCTGATTTTTTTTCGCGATTTCGATGTTGGTGTGAAAGTTGTTCAGTTTGATGGTCTGAACAACCCCCTTAAAAGTTTAAAATTGTTATTTTTACTTCTGTAACACCCTGTACAGGGTGTAACAAAACACCCTAGTAATACTTAAAGGGGTGCTTCAGACCATCAATCTGAACAACTTTCACTATGTGGAGCCAACGTCGAGCAAAAAAAAAAATCTGCTTTCCCATACATTTGAGTCGAGACGGTACTGCAGTTTTGTATGAAAGAGCTGATTTTTTTTCGCGATGTTGATGTTGGCTCCATAGTGAAAGTTGTTCAGTTTGATGGTCTGAAGCACCCCCTTAAGTATTACTAGGGTGTTTTGTTACACCCTGTATAGTGATCAAACGAGAGCACACAACCACACACAACCACACACAACTTTCGATGCATTCTAATTTCCATCTTTCATTCATACTGGCCAGTCAACATCTACAATAACTTACTAAGTCCCCTTACATGGACCTTAACAGTATAACCTTAACAACTAAAACAGCTTGATTTATAGGACTTCTGCTAAAGAACGAAATGAAGTTTTGTTTCACATATGAATTCTCCTTACACAGTCCTTCAGTCGACTGCGTAAAGACTAAAATAGCTTAATCTAAGAGCCTTAGTACGAATCGTTTTGATAACAAAGGATCGGTTTTGGAAAGGCGCCAAGTCTGTGCCTAGGTTACCTAGATTGCCTAGGTTTAGGTTTAGGCTTATGTGGACGAAGCCTGTTTCGATAAGGTATACGGGCAGGATTTGAATTTTGAATGCACGTATGATATTCTCACAAACTAAGGTTTATACTGAGACTGTGTTAAAATGATGAACATTTTCAAAACTAAAACTTTTGGAAATTTATTTTTCAGCATAGCAGTCGGCTGAGGGTAGTAGACCATGTCTTACGTCAAATGTAGGTATATTTTTCAAGCGGTGAAATTGCAATAAATTCAAAATTCAAATTCAAAATTTTTTATTCAAAATAATATCATATAGATAGCTTTTTTTGACTCTACCACCGCGTCGGAAGGAGTTCCGTTGAGAGAAGATGCAGCCAGAAACTCTACAACACACATCTTGTAAACAAAACAAAATGTACAAAGTACAATTAAGATACAATATTGCATTACATAGTGTAAAATTGTGAAGACCAGACATTTTGGTCATTCAAATAATCATCGAGTTTATAGTAACCTTTTTTACAGAGGACTTGTTTAACATGAGACTTAAACTTTTTGTCTGTTAATAGTTAGGGAGGTGGCGAGCAAAATTTCGATATCATTAGCACACATGGCAGACGTTATTAATAGCAATAATGATACATTGAGAAACATAAAGGACCTCGTCTGCCACCATGGTGGCGCTGCGTTGTCAATTTACAGCGTTTCAAAAATGTAAAAAAAAAAGGTGGGCGATATTATTTGCAAATCATATACCGAAATTCTCGCCACCTCCCTAACTATAAGTTTAGAATGAGGATATTCTGGTATCTTATTATAAAAGCGTATACAGTGCCCCATGAAAGATGTGTTGATTTTACTGAGTCGAAAATTTGGGAATACTAATTTATTTTTATTTCTTGTATTGTAATTATGAACGTCACTGTTTTTGGGAAAGAGAGACAAATTTTTCCGAACATATTTTTTTTTTTTTTTTTTTTTTATGTTTGATAGGTAAGCATTTGACCCCAATCTCACCTGATGTTGAGTGATGATGAGGCCGAAGATGTAGCATGCTTACCTAGAAAGATGCCTATTCACTCTCGCCTTGAAGAGGCCCAGGTTGTATTGCTCAGGGAACAGGTCCGCAGGCAGGGCATTCCACTCCTTAGCCGTGCGCACTATAAAAGAAGAAGCAAACTTCTTCGTGCGAATTGCTGGTAGGTCAACGACATAGGGGTGGAAACCCAGTCTGCGTCTCGTCCCCCGCAGATGAAAGGGAGACGGTGGTATCAGATCGTGTAATTCAGTCGCACACTCTCCGAAATGTATCCTATAAAAAACAGACAGACAGGCTACCTTGCGACGATGCTCAAGACTTTGTAGCTTCGCCACCGAGGTTGGATCACCTATGAGCTTCCTGGCACGCCTGTCGATTGAGTCCAGCGCGGCCAGCTGGTATTGGGCAGACCCGTCCCAGAGATGGCAGCAGTACTCCATACACGATCGGACTTGTGCTTGATAAAGTTGTAGAAGCTGTCCCGGAGTAAAGTACCGTCTGACCTTCGAGAGGACGCCCAGTTTTTTCGCTGCGGTTTTCGCCATGGACTCAATGTACCGTCCGAAATTCAGATCGGACGATATGGATAATATATATATAAAATATTTTCGTAAATATATTGACTGTAGAAAGTCAAAATACTGATATCTTTAAAAAGATCTCGTAGTGTAGAATAATTCGAAAAATGTTTAGGGGTGGTTCAGATCAGATCATAAAACTGAACAATTTTCACTATGGAGCCAAAGTGAAAATCGCGAAAAAAAATCTACTGTTCCATACATTATGGTCGAATAACCAGTGAGGTTAGAATACATCATCGGCATCGGCTACTCGACTCAAATGTATGGAACAGCAGATTTTTTTTCGCTACTTCGATGTTGGCTCCCTAGTGAAAGTTACTCAGTCCTGTAGAGGAATTCTTACATCTTGATGATACCTGATTTAAAAGTGTCTTTAGCACCACTTCTGGATAAGTCCTATAGGTGTAAGAGACAGCCTAGTAAATACGTAAACGGTGCACTCAGACCATCAAAATGAACATCTTTCACTAAGGAGCCTACCTCAGGAAACGAAAAAAAAAATCATCTGTCCCATAAATTTTAGTCGGGTAGGTACTTACAGCAATTTTGTATGGGACAGCTGATCAGTTCAGCATCAGCTGAGCAGTTTAACATATTTCGTATGAAAGATAATTATTTCAACCGATCTACCAGATAAAATATCAAGAATTTATTCAGAAACAGTGAAAAAGGGTCATTCTATTAACTTTATTTATTAAGTTTTAATGAGGTTAGAAATATGTACATTAAAAAATTAATTAAATATTTGAAATTACTCAGACTCGAATAAAGTGTGAACAAAACAGTAATTGAGACATTAAATAGATAATTATTTCCATCCAGAAAAATAGGTACAGTCGCTAAGAAAACTTATACTAGCTGGATGTGTATTATGCTATGCTGGATCCTTTACTAACTAAACTTACTAAGGCCAGATTCGACAAAACTTTGATTTATCAAAGAGTACCTGTAGGGTAGCAAGGTATAATTTTACTCTTAGTATTTAATACGAAATAACTTCATTTGTGTTCTACCACACTAAACACAGACTAAAGTTTTTCTCGAATGAATGAGATCAGACTATCAAACCAAACTGAACAACTCTTTGTATGGGACCAAAGTCAAAAAATCTAAGAAAAAAATACAGCTGTTCCATACAAAACTGCAGCCCTACTCAACCCAAATGTATTGGAAAGTTTTTTTTCTCGCGATTTCGATCTTGGTCCCATAGAGAAAGTTGTTCAGTTCGATCGTCTGATCATCTTCTTAAAAAAACGTCAGCATAATAAGTTAGACCCTGTATAAGATATCAATGATTTTAGTACGTTAAGTATAATAAAGTTGTAAATAAAAAAAAAACTTTTATCGTTGACTGTTCAAAAAAACTAAAACGCAATTTTATGACACCATTTGTCAACGGCCAGTCATAAAATAGTAATTAATACGGTTTTAATGACCGAATCGTTAACGACTTTAAGGTCGTAAAATAAATGTTATAAATTGTGTCATTAATATACGGAAGGTACTCGAAATAACTTATTTAGTGTCTACTTAAAGCGGAAATTTTGATATTGATTTCTTTATTGCTCTATTTATTTTGTGCGTTGATATTTTAATTTTTGTGACTTTTTAGGTCGAGTTAATGTCAATTCACACGTACCACAACCACACCACGTCGCAGCGACACAATGTGGTCAAGCTGTCGTTACGTGTGAATAGTGTCGCAGCGGCTTTTTGCAGTTGCGTTGTGGTACCGACAAAATGTCGATGTGGTTGCGTTGTCGCTGTCTTTGCGATGTGGTAACTACGTGGTCATGTGCAGTTACACACCGGCTTTCGTAGAGGAAACACGGCTTGACGTCATGTCGTGGCGTCATGTGGTGGCGTTACCGTCGCGATGTGGTTGCGATGTGGTCGTATTACACAGGTGGTCGATAACAACGGCAAAATGTGGTACGGGTAAATTGTAATATTCATTTTCAATACAAAATATACGCCTGACCACATCGCGTCGTTGTGGTGTGGTTGTGGTACGTGTGAATTGACACTTACTAAGCTTCTTAAAATTTATTTTGTAAAGCCAAGATTCACTAGGCGTAGTAATTTTTTTCTGGACTTGGCTTGGACCCTTCTAACAAAATCAGTTAAGTGAAATAAAATTATCAACGTTTCAACAAAGGTTACATTATTTCAAAATCTTAAACGTGAATAACTTTACATTTTTATTAATTAAATAATGTTATAAAAAATTAAATTGCGCTTATTCATTAACACATTGCATTTTTTTTAATTTACAAAAGGATTTTTTCAATTCTTCGATGTCACGTCAAAATTTTTTGTTGTTGTTCTGTTGTCTGTTCTGACAAAAATAGTTTTCTAGTCACGCTTTTCAAAGTACACTGTTTTAAGATAAACTTTATAAATAGTTTTGCATATTTTAATCCGAATTTAAAACTTCACCACCCAAAACTAACTCCCTAAAAAGCAATAACGTTTGTAAAACAAAGAAAAAAGTTTAAACTAACGCAAAAAATACATTTTGTGTGAAAATGATACAATTTAACGTTTCATACAAAAGTAAATCGGATAATGTCTCCAAGAGGATATATGTGACCGAGGGTGGCAATATATTTTTTTACACATCTGAAAGGTTTACTGCTTTAGTTTTCAATGTAAAGAAATTCCTTTTTTTGGGGTTCCTTCGGAACATTGGTGTACATTGGTGACGTATTAAATGAAACACGGACTATCACGGAATGAGGTTATATTGTCAGCAAGTCAGTTACGTACAATTGGTAGGTGGAACATAAAAACTAATTATCAAACTACCTTATACTTAACAGTTTAGGGTTCACTTATTTTTTATTTTTTTTAATTTAACCAAACTTTTCATCACCATCATCAATTATCAGCCGATAGACGTCCACTGCTGGACATAGGCCTCCCCCAAAATGGGGGGATTTGCCATAATCGCCACGCTTGGCAGGCGGGTTGGCGATCGCAGTTGGATTGAATGTGTGTACTCAGAGGATGCTGCTGCCCATCCTCCGGTAGATCCCTTACCTTTGTAACTTGCAAATTATTTTGTAGTACAAAATCATAATTTGGGCAAAAGCTTTTGCTATTTATAACCCAAATTTTGATTAATTGGAAATTTTGATTTTTTTAAGTTTTGTATTTTTTGTAAGTACCTACTAAAGTTTGGTCACATTTAAAAACAATTTTTAAAAGCTTATGATTAGACTTAAAACCCGGTACTTAGGTATACAGGGTGTAAGGAAAAGTATAATTAATTTTAAACCATATACTCTACCCATTAAACTGAACAGCTTGCAAATCGATAGGATTAAAAAAACCGGCCAAGTACGAGTCGGTACTCGGGCAATTAGTGTTCCGTACTACCAGTTGTTTAAAATGGGTCATTGATGAAACCACTATAAATTGACACTTACTTAGTATGTGGTCACATAGTAACTGAAGATCATTTTACAGTTAGACTCTTATTTTCATAAGCTTTCAATTGATATCCCACACCATAGGGTGGATTTTTTTTATTCACCCTTTCTACCTCCCCAAATTGCCCCCCAATATAAAAATTAAGTTTTTTTTACTTCATTTATGATATTGGACCAGCAATTTCTATATATGTACCGAGTTTCAACTTCCTATGTCTTACGGTCTCTGAGAAAAATGCCTGTGACAGATGGATGGATGGACGGACGGACAGACACCGAGGTGATTCCATAAGTGTTCCGTTTTTCCAATTTTGGTACGGAACACTAAAAATCAGCTGTCCCATGCTAAACTCTCTAAAGACTCAAATGTATGGGACAGCAGATTTTTTTTTGCTCCGATCGGTTTGCTCCCATAGTAAAAGTGGTTCAGTTTGATGGGAGAGTATGTGGTTTAAAGGTTAATGATACTTTTCCTTACAACATGTAAATTTTATCGCGTATATCGTGAGCAATATCTAGTTACCTACTTTACCTAGGTGTAAGAAAACACCCTAGTAATTTAAAGGGATGGTTTTGACCATCAAACTGACCATGGAAAAAACCAACAACTTTCACTACGGAGATGTGGAAAAAATCTGCTATTCTATACATTTGAGTCCAGTAGGTATTGGTGTTTAGCATGGGTCAGCAGATTTTTTTTTACTCCGATCTGTTTGCTGCACTGCAGTTTTGAAACAGCAAATTTTTTAAATTATTACAAGTATCTCAACTTCGTCTCCATTTTAATAAAAATTGATCAGCTTCATGGTCTAACCCCTTTTAATATTACTAGGGTTTAGTATTTATGCAGGGTGTTTCAAGACAATAATAGATCCGCAACTCGGTAATAAATCCATCAGTAATAATTTTCAGGAGGTGCCACATCGTTTATATTTGTTAATCGAAACGTAAATTTTGAACTAAAGACTTGAAAGCCTTTGTCCAATCAAAGTTTGTTTGAAACTTTATTTTAACTTAATTTAGCGAAAACCTTTGAAATTTCCAATGACAAGTTGGACGTTTTAATAATTGATACGAAATCAAGTTATAATTAAGTTAAGTTAAAGTTTCGGTACGCTAACACTGACTACGTAACCAATAGACTTCTAAAATCCACATATTTGTACGAAAAAACTGCTTTCTGCAAAACATTATAGTCTGTTTCCATAGAAATGGTGAAATAGGCCCCAAAGATAATGTTAAACAGTCTGTCAGATAAGCTATTATAAACTTATCTAGAAGTGGTAAAACGGGCCCAAAAGATAATTATGTTAAGAGGGCCCTCGCGCCCTCGTCACAATAATAAAGATTTCTCAACAAAGAAAGCCTAAATTAAAAAAGTGCTCAACAGATAAACTACAAAAGCCTTCAAGCCGTTGTTATACAATACTTCTATAGGTTCTAAAATATTCCACTTTTAAATAATATCGAATAAAAACAAAAGCGGCCGTTTTATTTCTTTTTCTATGAAATTCATTCTATGAAAGCATTCTATGAAAATAGCTTGAAGGCTTTTGTAGTTTATCTGTTGAGCACTTTTTATTTTAGGCTTTCTTTATTGAGAAATATTTTTTATTGTGACGAGGGCGCCACTGAGCTTGTAATAGCCCTCTTAAACGATCTGACTGATAATCTATTTAGAACTTATCCAGAAGTGATGAAACAGGCTACCTAAATGTAATGTTCCTTTTGTTTTAGTAAATTGAATTGAATAGTTTTGCTGTGTTCCCATTACAAGTCCATTAGGTAGTTAGTCTGTATACGGAACCCTGTTAAAGCAATAATGTTCGGTGATGGCTGATTTCTTTGTTAGATAATAAAGAAAATAAATGGTTTGTGTTAAAACGGAATTAATGTTGCAGACTTTATGTAAAGGAATATCATATTTGTTCTTTTGTAATATGTTAATGTTTTATAATGTTGTTACAAACATGGAGGAAAAAGTAAAATATTACATTGTTAGTCATGTGATGGGAAAGGGAAAATTCACCTTGTTACAAATGCATAGTAGGTATATGCTCACGACTATATTACGGGTAGTCAGAGATATTCTGAAACATCAGAACATCCACGTTTCACTAGTAGTACCGAAACTCTGTCCAGTGTGACGGGGAGTGAGCCCGTAGCCACTTGTAATGGACAGTAGGTACAAACCATGCCTCGAAATTGAAGCATGCAGGTTTCCTCACGATGTTTTCCTTCACCGAAAAGCCAGTAGTGTTACAAATCGTACATAAATTCCGAAAAACTCATTGGTACGAGACGGCCTGGACGGGGATCGAACCATCGCCTCCTGCACGGCAGGCAAGGTTACTCGCCACTGGAGCACCACGGCTTATTGTTACAAATGTATGTTTAAAATATGAAAGAAAGAGAAAAACCTTGCTAATTAACAAATACAATGATTCTATTTATTCTACAGGGTGTAAGTGACAGCCTAGCCAATATTGAAACGGTGAACTCAGACAAACTGAACAACTTTCACTACGGAGCCTACGGAGACTATGAAAACTTTTTTTCGCAATTTTAATTTTGGTCCCATAAAGAAAGTTGCTCAGTTTGATGGTCTGGTCATCTCCTTAAAAAGCTGTCAGCATATTAAGAAGGACCCTATAGTGAAAGTGGTTTAGTTTGATCGTCTAAAGTTTGGACTCTAAAATATTACTAGGGTGTTTTGTTACATCCTGTAGTACCTACACGGTTTAAGGGACAGCCCTCCGCAAACTGAAACGGTGAACTCAGACCATCAAACTGAACAACTTTCACTATGGAGCCTACATCAGGAAACACGAAAAAAATCTGCTGTCCCATACATTTGAGTCGGGTAGGTACGGCAGTTTTGTATGGGACAGCTGATTTTTTTTCGCATTTCCTGATGTAGGCTCCATAGTGAAAGTTGTTCAGTTTGATGGTCTGAGTTCACCGTTTCAGTTTGCGGAGGGCTATCCCTTAAACCGTGTAGGTACTACAGGATGTAACAAAACACTCTAGTAATATTTTAAGATGTGGTTTAGAGTCTAAACTTAAGACCATCAAACTAAACCACTTTCACTATAATAGGGTCCTTCTTAATAATTATGCTGACAGCTTTTTAAGGAGATGACCAGACCATCAAACTGAACAACTTTCTTTATGGGACCAAAATTGAAATTGCGAAAAAACTTTTCATAGGTAGGACAGACGGATGGACGGACAACGTAGGCTTAGTAATAGGATCCCGATTTCATTTGTTGGGTACAGATCCTTAAAAACATGCCTACTGTCGACCCCAACCTCTTATTAAAGTCTGTTAAAAATGATAAGAGAAACCTAAAGATGATTTTCAAATACCTATTCAATGATACCCCACTTAACATAGTGGGTCAATTTTTTTTTCTTAATTTTACATTATGGCGTCTTGTTGTCGCCATATTGAATTTTGATTACTGTCATGTCTTTAGTGACACTCGCAAATCGATTGAACTAAGAATCATTAAAAACTGCCTCCGTAGTCTAATGGTTAAGAGCATTGCAGGCTGAATCACCTGATTGTCAGAGAAGAAAAATGATTCCGTGATTCGGATGGCACGTTAAGCCGTTGGTCCCGGCTACTATCTCTGGCGGTAGTAGTCATTTCATAAAAACCATGTACCAGAGGCCGTAAGGCGGTCTGAAAAAACTCTGACACCAGGGCTCTGCCCACACGATAAGAAGAAGAAGATCATCAAAATCGGCCCACGCGTTTAGTCTCTAGTGTAAAACTTACATACATACATAATAGAGCGATGATAGCCCATACGGAAGAGAGCTAGCACCTCAATCCTGAGGCCGCGGTTCGATTCCTGGCCTGTACCACTAAGTTCTTTGGAATTTATGTACGGTTGTATTTATCATTTACTAGCTCGGCGGTGAAGGAAAATATCGTGAGTAAACCTGCGTTCCCGAGAATGAAAAGAAAATACCATAAGTTCGGAGGTATGCGTAAAATATGGGTGAGCTTGGGGCGAACACAAAGGACCAGCGCTGGTCTCAGTGTTACAACGACCCTTGCTTGCAATAGCCCGACCACAAATAATAATACATCCATACATAGGCTAAACACATTACCCTTCCTTCGCGTCGCGCAGTCGAATAAAAAACCGCTCTAATTTTCATACAAAACTTTTACATTCAAAAGGCAACACCTATACAAAACAAAGGCGGCAATCCCCCACATCTGCAGCTGACCAACGCGTGTAGACATAATGCCATTGTACCAAATGCCATACGTCTTACTAATTGACGTTATCTCAGAACGCAGAGGTTTTCTTTATTCCTCTATTTTTTGTGCTCCTTTTCATCCGTGTTGCGGTTAAAGTTGGGTTGATTTTTTTTCGGACTTTCTATTTGGACTTTTTTTTCATTGTTTGTGTGTTTTTTTACCTCCCAATATAAAAATTAAGTTTTATTGACTTCAATCAATCAAACACAGAGATAAAAATACAAAGGGCACAAAATGTGGCGGTCTTATCGCGAATAAGAAGCTATTTCTTTCAGACAACCTTACACTAAAAAAAATGCGAGTCAACTAAGAAGTATTTTCTCTTAATTAGCACCAAAATAATTGAAATGTCGTTATTATTGTTTACTAAAAACAAAAGATGGTTAGTTGTAACAGCAAGCCGAATTCGTTTAACAAAGTTCTCTTAGTCAGAGAAGTCATGATTGTTGACAGGCTCATATGGATTCATGATGTATCATAATGATTATCATAAACAAGATCTTGGTTGAAGTAAATAATTTTTTTTTCAGTGTAGGGTAGAGGAAACGGTGAACGAAAAAAGATTTATCAGTAAATAAGGCAAAATGTAAACGTATACAAAATAAACCTATTAAACCTATTATACAACGTGTTAATGAATTAGCGCAAAACCTCAAACACCCCAACTGATTTATAACAAAATAATTAGATTGAAACAATAATTTCATTATTTTGATAGTCAAAATTTAAAGTTATTCGCATTTTAAGTTCAGAGGCAAAAATGATTTGTTATCATTTCAGCAATGAATGAAAGCGCTAACGTACTTATGGATACATTTTATTAATCTTGTTTTGGTAGTAGGTAAGTAGGGTGAGTGTGCCCGTGGGGTGGGTTGACATCGGGTTCAGAAAATTTTAAATTTTGCAAATAAATTATTTAATATTTTGAAGAAAATGAACTTTTTTAAACCATGATTATTCGATTATGCTCTCGATTCTAAACAAACTATTTTCTAGTTTTGCGTTAATTCGTTAACACGTTATATACATCTTACTTACTATACGGACAGCAGATATTTTTTTCGCGTTTCCTGCGGTAGGTTCCATAGTGAAAGTTGTTCAGCTTGATTGTATGAGTTCACCGTTTCAGTATTTGCTAGGATAGGCTGTCACTACACCCTGTATAGATAATCTTGACATGATATACAGTATGTAAACTAACTAAAGGCAAACCAGACCATCAAACTGAACAACTTTCTCTATGGGACCGACATCGAAATCGCCAAAAAACACTGTTGTCCCATACAAAACCGCTGATTTTTTTTTGTGATTTCGATGTGGGTTCCATAGAAAAAGTTGTTCAGTTTGATGGTCTGATCATCCCCTCATAGGGTTTGCCTTTAGCTCAACCCAAATGTATGGAACAGCTGATTTTTTGTCGCGATTTCGGTTTTGGTCCCTTAGAGAAAGTTGTTCAGTTTGATGGTCTGATCATCATCCCCTTAAAAGGTTTGCCTTTAGTAAGTTTACATGCTGTATAAATAATCAGGTGTTATTAAATAAACAAGTAACAATTAGTATAAGAGATAAGTGTACTTGTTGCAACCATCAGCAGCAAGGCTGCTTCAGTGTTTATGGGGTGTAGAGCATCTCTGTGATGGGGATGGACCAGGTCTGCCTGCATACAATCAGTCGATTTAGGAGTTACTGATGATTAAAGGTCTGTAAAAAATTAACGATCATCTGCAAGACTGATCGTATGATATTGTTGTAGTATGCACTGTAGCTATGTGAACAGTACAAAAACTGTCAAGTTCTGTCAGTCGGTTTAGGCGATACAGCCAGTCAAAGTTCCAACCTTTGAACGGCTGTATCTCCTAAGCCGACTGACGAACCATGTCAGTTTTTTTACTGTTCACGTAGCTACAGTGCATACTACAACAGTAACATACGATCAGTCTTGCAGCTGATCGTACATTTTTTAAAGATCTTTAATCATCAGTAACTCCTAAACCGACTGGAATTATGCAGGCAGACCTGGTCCATCCCCATCACAGAGAAGCTCTACACCCCATAAATACTGAATCAGCCTTGCTGCTGATGGTTGCAAAAAGTACACTTATCTCTCGGAATAAATGGTAAAAGACCATAACTTTTCAACACCCAGCGACATGACACACACGTGTTATTTTTATTATATCCCCTTGTTCGACAGTTCGCCGATAGAGATACATGCCAGCAGGTTTTATTGAGCCTTTCAGATTACAAACATTTCTGCTTAGTCGGTTTAACTTTATATTTTTCTTGGTAGATTGTTTAGTTTATCGCGATTTTGTTTGTTGTTCAGGTGATATAAGAGTAGATTTAAGATTTCTTCGCCCTAGTGTCAGAGTTTTTTCATGCCGCCTTACGGCCTCTGACGTGGTTTTTATTTAACGACTACTACCTACCACCAGAGATAGTAGCCGGGACCAACGGCTTAGCGTGCCATCCAAAGCACGGAATCATTTTTCTTTTCGGACAATCAGGTGATTCAGCCCGCTATGCCCTAACCAACTGGGGAAAAACGCACAAAGTGACATATCACTAGGTGTCCCCCGTGGGAATCGAACCCACGACCTCCGTATCGAGAGCCAATGCTCTTAACCACTAGACCACGGAGGCAGTTTTAAACGCACTTAAACGGTTCTACCCTCGATCTCGTCCACGTGGATTAAAAACGTTTACACCCAATTTTATACGCCTTTGACTTTAGTAAAAAATATATCTTTTTCTTAATTCCCTACATTCTCTGTAGAATAAATAATATTTCAAAGAAGGCTGGCAAATTTTGACCTAGCCATTTGTTACTAAAACTAAAAGCCATTCAGGACAGTGGTCATAATAATTATTATAAACATAAAAAATTAAGGCATTTTTTAATAAAAACTTCCACATTCCTAGAAGTCCGGTTTCAAAAGTAGAAATTACTAGTAAAATAGAAATCGTCCAAAAAGTTGTAGCAAAACGCAACCGCGACAGCTATTGTCATCTAATATTATCACTGAGGTATTTTTGGTCGCTACGGAACGTACGATACAAATACACGATACGGAACGTACGGTACGGTACTTTTCATTAAAATAAACACAATAAAAGCGTAGAAGATTGAGTGGACTATCTAATAAGGAAAGTTATGAGTTTCACAAACTTGATACAAAAGGTATCATAAGGAGAAATACCTTTCCCCTAACTTCTACAGGTTACAACCAATTTACTTTTTTATTAGTTTTGATTCACTCTACTCGTATTATTAAGTTTCATTCATGTACGGGACCTTTAAGTCTGAGTCTCAGATTACATGGCCGTCCACCAAACTTCTTTCATGTTACTATCTTCAGCGGATATCATGTTGTGGTTACCTCGTGGCGACAAACCATGCCTGCAGGAGGCGATCCCCGTCCAAGCCGTCTCGTACCAATAAATTTTTCGGTAGTTATGTACGTCCACTGGCTTTTCAGTGAAGGAAAACATCGTGAGGAAACCTGCATGCTTCATTTTTCAGGCATGTATTTTACCCACTGTCCATGACAAGTGGCGACGGGCTCACACTGGGTAGTTCCGGTACTACTAGTGAAACGTGGATGTCCTGAGTTTTCAGAATATCTCTGACTACCCCCTCGGGGAATATAGTCGTGATTATACGCTTATCTTCAGGAGTGGTGTGTTATCCTGACGCTCAGTAGTCACGGAACTGTTTTATATGTATCTAAACTATTATAAAACTGTAACAGAAATGTGTCTGTACTGTACATTGAAGATAATTAAAAAAAAATTACGACATGGTTTTTACCTGTCCCTGATTCCAAATCACCAATTTTTGGATTTTTTGTCTGTCTGTTTGTTTGTTTGTTTGTTTGTTTGGATGTTTGTTTCTTCGAGTATCACGCAAAAACTACTGAACCGATTTTGATGAAACTTTTTTTGTTTGATAGGTTATTAATCTGATCATCTGACTTAAAATCTGGTATACAATTTATGCGGACGAAGTCACCGGTAAAAGCTCGTAACAAATACAATAATAATAAATGTCTTTATTTGAAAACAACAATGATACATTTACATAGATCGCAAACATTTTAATATGTTGCATTAGAGTCGCCGTCAAGCCAACATAGTTTGCCACTGGGCTTGATTTGATATAATTTAGTTGGGCTTAGCTTTGCACCGAACAACCAACAACAACCTCCCTTTTCAAGTCTGTTCAAAACATAATAGGGGATCGGACAGTCCGGGACAATTAGTAAAATTAGCAACTTTTAATCAAACGTAAAAACGCGCGCGATGTATGAAAAATTGTACTAAATACCCACAAGTGACGTCATCAACATTTAATTACTTTTTAGGGTTCCGTACCCGAAGGGTGAAAACGGGACGCTATTACTAAGCCTACGTTGTCCG
This sequence comes from Agonopterix subpropinquella, assembly GCA_922987775.1. Classification (NCBI taxonomy): domain Eukaryota; kingdom Metazoa; phylum Arthropoda; class Insecta; order Lepidoptera; family Depressariidae; genus Agonopterix; species Agonopterix subpropinquella. The sequence goes on from OV277715.1 coordinate 919,992, forward strand.
TCCGTCCGTCCGTCCGTCCGTCCGTCCGTCTGTCCTACCTACTTAGGGCTGTAACTTTTGAACCATAATAGCTAGATAGTTTAAATTTTCTCAGATTATGAGTTATTGCGGCGGATTTGTTAACAAATAATAAAAATGGCAGAAAGTTAAAAATTAAGGGGGGTTTTCAACAAGAAACTAGTTTTTATCAACGTTTTTTCTTCACGCTCTATAGTTTGTTTTTATGCCACGGATTGTTTTTATGCCACGATTCGCAAAAGATGTGGCTCCTTAATCCGCAGAGTGCGGGACAGCACCAACAGCATCCTGATGATGATTGCCGACAGACTGGACGGGCCGTACTTGGGTCATTGTTGTAGGATGCACTTGTCGCGCAACTAATGATCGCTTGACTGACATATTGAATTGTAATTGTAATTGAATTGAATATAATTGAAATGAATGGAATGTAATTTAATTGTATTTAATTTAATTTAATTGTATTGTGTAAATTTATGTGACATTGAACATTTGTAATTTGAATATTAAGCACCTACTAACATAGTTTACATAAGTGTGTTACTAACAAAATGAATCATGGTTATTTGAATAAATACATTTATTATTATTATTATTATAGTAAAAACGGTAATACATACAAGCGTCAAACTTAGTGTGATTATAGAGCAAACTCTACAGAATAACAACAAATACTAAAAACCGGCCAAGTGTGAGTCGGTCTCGCGCTAAAGGTCCTGGACAAAAAAAGTTTTTTTTCTAAGTAAATAATGTTGTGTTCTATGGTGGTGTGGTACGGAACCCTTGGTGCGCGAGTAGCCCGACTCGCACTTGACCGGTTTTTTATTATAGTTCATCATGTTATTAAAAATAGTATTCTAGCTTAAAAAAAGCTAAAAATGTGAGTATAGCGTTATTTTCATATGTGTTTTTTACTATGAAGATAAAACTAAAATATATTTCATGCAGTCCGCTCCCCTATTCTCTTTTTAAGGTCTTTGTTGTTCACGCAAGCAACGCCGGGAGCGGTCACTAAGTCCTCACACACAATAAGTTGTAAAGGGTCCACGTCACGAACGCTCGAGCACTAGAGAGTCGTGTGGAGAGCCCTTCAATAGCCCTCGCGGACCACTCGTGTGATAGGTATCTTATTACTTCTTACTTCCCGGTACAAGTGGGGAGAAGGGACAGATTTATTGATCCGTATACAGGGTGTAACAATACACCCTAGTAATACTTAAGGGGGTGCTTCAGACCATCAAACTGAACAACTTTCACTATGGAGCCAATATCGAAATCGAGAAAAAAAAATCCACTCTTTCATACAAAACTGCAGTACCGTCTCGACTCAAATGTATGGGACGGCACAATTTTTTTAATTTTTTCTCGGCGTTGGCTCCATAGTGAAAGTTGTTCAGTTTGATGGTCTGCTGCACCCCCTTAAGTATTACTAGGGTGTTTTGTAACGCCCTATAGAGTCAATGACATTCTATACATGTGGACTCACCATGTTTTACAATAACAAAACCCAAAAACTGGTTCCTTTTTGATAATGTTTGTAGAAATACCGCCTACCTTTCTTCGTTCACCGTTTCACCCTAAGTTGTCTGGAAGAAATCGCTTCTAAGCGATAAGACCGTCTTATTTTGTGCCACTTGTATTTTTTTCTCTGTATTTTACTGTTTATGTTTTGGTGTAAAATAAAGAACATTTGATTTGATTTGAAAAACCAGCCAAGTGCGAGTCGTACTCGCTCACGGATGGTTCCGTACTAGCATACACTATTATCAAAACATTTTTTTCCTTTTTCTTTAGCGCAAGCCCGATAAACTTGACCAGTTTTTATAATTTTGTTGAGATACAGTGCACTATAATCATAAGTTTACAAACATAGTTACCATATTAATTATAAAAGTGGAATACTGAAAATTAAATTTCATTTATTTAGGTTTTAGCCGTTTAGTGGCATTACTATATAGCAACCAGAAATTTCATTAATTTAAGTAGTAGTATTAAATTGTCTATAAAGTACTTTTAATTTGAATAAGCTATCATTCATAGCTTCCGAGATATTAAGGTTGATGTCGTTTGTGACCCGTGGTGACCTGTTTTCATTGGTGTCTAGTGTATAATTATATTTTAACAAAAATCTGACAAATATTAAGCACAGATATTGGTTTCTCGATCGTGTAAACATTTTTATTGACTTAAATAGTTTCAAATTGAAATTAAAACAGAACTGCGTTTGTATGCCGCGCCCTCGGGAGCTTTCGGAATAAACATCCCCGTTGTAGCATAGCATAGCATATGCTCACGACTATATTCCCCGAGGGGGTAGTCAGAGATATACTGAAACATCAGAACATCCACGTTTCACTAGTAGTACTGAAACTCTGTCCAGTGTGACGGGGAGTGAGCCCGTCGCCACTTGTAATGGACAGTAGGTACAATTACACGTCCCCGTATCCCCGTTGTAGAAGTTTAAAAAAAATCCAAAGACAAAATACATTCTAACATAAAGACACAAATCATAGTGTCTGAACGGAAACGGCGACAAACCCTAACCCCCACTTCCGGCGTTACATGTGGACAGCGACATCCGGTCGCCACCGGAAGTGATATGAAAGCAACCCTACTTGACTTCCGGGAGGCTTTTAGACGCTTCAGTCGTGAATCAAAAGGACTGATTTTATTTTTCTATTATTTCCTTTTTTAGGGTTCCGTACCCAAAGGGTGAAAACGGGACCCTATTACTAAGCCTACGTTGTCCGTCCGTCCGTCCGTCTGTCCTACCTATTTAGGGCTGTAACTTTTGAACCGTAATAGCTAGATAATTGAAATTTTCTCAGATTATGCGTTATTACGGCGGATTTGTTAACAAATAATAAAAATGTCAAAAAGTTAAAAATTAAGGGGGGTTCTCCACCAGAAACTAGTTTTTATCAACGTTTATTCTTCACGCTCTATGGTAAAAACGGTAATACATACAAGCGTCAAACTTCGTGTAATTATAGAGCAAACTCTACAGAATAACAACAAATACTAAAAACCGGCCAAGTGTGAGTCGGTCTCGCGCTAAAGGTCCCGGACAAAAAAATATTTTTTTTCTAAGTTAATAATGTTGTGTTCTGTGGTGGTGTGGTACGGAACCCTCGGTGCGCGAGTTGCCCGATTCGCACTTGACCGGTTTTATTTTCTTTTTAGGAATCCGTAGTCGAACAAGCAACCCTTATACTTTCGTTCATTCAGTCTGTCTGTATGCCCACCTTGATTACTCGCTCAGTTTTGCACATATTGAATCGAAAAAACATCCTCAGTTTTTAGAGTAACTGACATGAGTTGTCAAATGAAACCGTTTTTTGTGTATTTGTTGGCATTTATCGGCACCCTAAAACTTCGAGTTCTGTGTATAATTGTGAATCTAACGTGAAATAATAGGTAATTTAATGAAATAGTGTTAGTATATTTCACAAAGATTTCACAAAATAATCTACGATTTCACTTTAGATTCACTAATAAATTCACAGAGCACGAATATTTACCCAGTCGATTGTGCTGACAAGTTCCCAAAAACGGTTCTATTGCCTCGCGTCACGTATCTCTTTCTATTATACAGTGGCGCCGCTAGGTACATCTCGCTCTCTCAGCTGTCAGTTCCTCTATATAATTAATACCTTTATGGTTTTAGTATGGGAAAAAGGCTAACAAAAAAATGTTAACGTATTAGTTGACGTATAGTTATAGAACTCATGTCGATTTGTTTTTGTTTCTCATAATCTCTAGATTATAGTGGTAACATTAGCTATACCTGGAGTGTCGCGTAATCACCGTTGGCGCACATCGTGTCTTGGTAAAATATGTTGGGCTTTTTATTTTTATTATCGAATGAACATCTAAGACGTTCCTATACACGCGTTGCTTTACATGTGCCGTTTTAACCGGATAAAAGAATCTTAGCAAAAAACGACGTTGTCCTGTTTTTTTTCCTACCCTACACCGACCCTACACCTACCGTACCCTACACCTACCCTACACCTACCCTCCCCTACACCTACCTGACACACACTTGGCCGTTTTTTTATAAACCTTCCCTGGTATACAACAACCCACTAAAGTTTCATCGTAATTGTTCGGCCGTTCTCGAGTTTTAGCGAGACTAACGAACAGCAATTCATTTTTATTTATATAGATTCCGTTTGCATTTTTACCAAATCTATCGTCCGATTACTATAATAAATTAAATTATGTATTTAGAGTGTAATACCATCAAAAAACGTTACCGTTTGGTGGACCTACAAAAAATTGACTCCTTTGGCTTGACAACTGATAATAGTAACCCAAAAACAGAAATGAGGTAGTTATGAAGAAACCAACGAAAAGGGGGTTGGGAAAAAATATATTTTTTTAAATAAATTGAGTGAGGTGTCGTTGGATAGTTCATATCCAATGTAAATAAAAGCGGTCACGTGCTAGTCGGGCTACTCGCGCACCGAGGGTTTCGTACCACACAACCACAGAACACAACATTATTAACTTAGAAAATAACAAAAAATTAAAACCGCCTTCAACAAAACTAAAAAGTTAAAAAATAATATTGCAGCCTATGACTTTTTCGTTCGCATCATAAGAACATTAATTTGTTTTATTGAAGTCGCTGTCAAGCCGGTTCGATTCGCGACATGGCTTGTATTTTTTGGCTTGGCTTGACACCGACTTCTATAAAACAAATTAATGTTCTTATGATGCGAACGAAAAAGTCATAGGCTGCAATATTATTTTTTAACTTTTTAGTTTTTTTGAAGGCGGTTTTAATTTTTTGTTAAAATTTTGTTTATTTCACAATTTTCAGTGGTGAATTCATTAGTTCGATTTAATAGGAGTGCTTTAAATTAAAAAACGCACTAGTCGGCAGTACGATTTTCGAAGGTTCCCCTCGATTTCTCTGGGATGCCATCATCAGATCCTGGTTTCCTTATCATGGTACCACCCTCGGAACATCTCCTTTCCAACAAAAAAAGAATCATCAAAATCGGTTCATAAACGACGAAGTTATCCGCGAACACACATAAAAAAAAAAATATATATACTACGGTCGAACTGAGAAACCTCCTCCTTTTTTGAAGTCGGTTAAAAAAACTTTTTTTGTCCGGGACCTTCAGCGCAAGACCGACTCACATTTGACCGGTTTTTAGTATTTGTTGTTATTCTGTAGAGCTTGCTCTATAATCACACTAAGTTTGACGCTTGTATGTATTACCGTTTTTACTATAGAGCGTGAAGAAAAACCTTTGATAAAAACGAGTTTCTTGTTGAGAACCCCCCTTAATTTTTGACTTTTTGACATTTTTATTATTTATTCACAAATCCGCCGTAATAACGCATAATCTGAGAAAATTTCAACTATCTAGCTATTACGGTTCAAAAGTTACAGCCCTAAATAGGTCGGACAGACGGACGGACGGACGGACGGACAGACGGACAGACGGACAGACGGACGGACGGACGGACGGACGGACGGACAACGTAGGCTTAGTAATAGGGTCCCGTTTTCACCCTTTGGGTACGGAACCCTAAAAAGGAACTAAATCGTTATAATGCTTCTGTCTCGATACATTTGCGCTCGAAATAAAAAACAGAGCGTACCGGGGGGGTTTTGAAGTCGGTTTTTTACTACTTGGGCTTATAAACAAACATCGTGAGGATACCTGCATACTTCAATTTCGAGGCATGTATTGTACCTTACTGTCTATTACAAGTGGCGACGGGCTCACTCCCCGTCACACTGGACAGAGTTTCGGTACTACTAGTGAAACGTGGATGTTCTGAAATTTCAGAATATCTCTGACTACCCCCTCGGGGAATATAGTCGTGAGCATATGCATGCATGCATGGGCTTATAAATCCAAAATAGCACTCACTTCCTTATCCAAAACAGTTTTAAACAAAGACATCTACATATTTCTAACCTGAACCTCCAATCTTACGTAAAGATCGACCAATAAACAGAGACCCCACGACTTACGAACAAATCATCACCTTTGTACTGAACCGACATAATTCAGGAGGTCAGGTTACGCCGGTAGGTCTATCGTTGATCGAACATTTAATTTATGAAGGTTGTAAAACATGGAACGGTATTACTTTTCGTATCGATTCATTTTGAGTTACGTACAAACTTATACAACCAAACTGGTACCGATTCGGACTGTGCCACGACTTAACTTAACTAAATTTATTCCTGTCACTTTCTAAAATAAGATTAAGAAAAGAGACAGAAAACCAACAGCTGACTTTAGTGCTGTCAAAGTGACGTTACACGCCCAAAATAAGGTGCCATCATAATGTACGCCATCTTATTTAAAGCGTTTTTTGGGCGTGTAACGTCACTTTGACAGCACTAAAGTCAGCTGATGGTTTTATGTCTCTTTTCTTAATCTTATTTTAGAAAGTGACAGGAATAAATTTAGTTAAGTTAAGTCGTGGCACAGTCCGAATCGAGGCCACTGTCATGTTAAGGCTAATTGAACTTAGAATGAGAATTAATATACAGGGTGAAATTGATATCATTAGCATCCTTTTAAACTAAGAGTCTACCCATCAAACTGAACAACTATTACTATGGGAGCAAACCAATCGGAGCAAAAATAAAGCTGTTGCATACATTTGTGTCGAGTAGGCATTGCAGTATGGAACTGCAGATTTTTTAGTTGCTCCGATAGGTTTGCTCCATGGAGAAAAGGTTTGCTCCCATAGTGAAAGTTGTTCAGTTTGATGGGTAGACTCTTAGTTTAAAAGGATGCTAGTGATATCAATTTCACCTTGACTGTAGAGGGTGTTTTAGTACACATAAAGGGATGACTCACGCTACACCGTGCCGGGTCCGAGCCGGGTCCGAGCCGAGTCCGAGCCGAGCGTTGGCCTACCTTACTACCTCAGGAAACGCGAAAAAAAGAGCTGTTCCATACATTTGAATCGGGTAGGTACAGCAGTTTTGTATGAAACAGAAGATTTTTTTTAACGTTTCCTGATATAGGCTCCATATTGAAAGTTGTTCAGTTTGATGGTCTGAGTTCACCGTTTCAGTTTGCGGAGGGCTGTTCCTTACACCCTGTATATAAACTCAAGCCCATCATCCCTTTCGGGGTGGTTAGGAACATTGTTACAACAACCAAAAAAAATTAAGCGCGCAGTTGTAGCAAGCCTAACTTTTAGCACTTATGTTCATGGTATGGATAGAATGACATGCCAGGTGGTGACAGAAGTCTAGCCTTTCGCCGACAAAAACACTCCACATGAAACATATCCCTTAGTCACATCTTACGACAATAGTGGTCCATTCTTAGCCGAAACCTCAGAGGAAGGATCTCTTTTTTCTAAGGCATAGAGTCCGCATCAATTTTCGATTTAATAGTTAGTCTCTTTTGTCTTATGACGTTCTTTTAATAGTAGAAGGAGACGGAACTATAAATGTTTGTTAATGCAGCTGTCCACTTTTTTTGTGCTAGTGTGTGTGAAAAGTGACCGTAAAGATAAGGGCAAATGTCACTTGGTCATCTTTTGTCCATACTAATTGACATCACACACTCAAACAAATGTCAAAAAAAGTGGACAGCCTTGTATTGGTATGGCTCTCTCTATGCCTTCAGGTATAATCTCTTTGGCCGAAACCAAAAAGAACAAACTCAAAAACAAAAAGAACAAAAGAATATCATCATAATCTGTAAGAGCCCTGTTCATGATATAAAGCGGGCCTGCGTGCTCGCTACCGCATAATTCAGCAATATCGGATATCTCTGCCGACCCCGTCTGTTCGCAGCGCGTAGATACTTTACATGTAAAGAGTTCGGTGCTTGCTTGATCAATTGCTGATTGGTTGGGACGCGGATATTGGTACAATGGATATCGCAATTATACCGGATCTTTTTTTTATCGTCTCGAAATTTTCAGGGGTAGTTCAGACCGTCAAGCTGAACAACTTTTTACTATAAGAGCATCATCATCATATCAGTCGATAGACGTCCACTGCTGGACATAGGCCTCCCTCAAAATGGGGGGATTTGCCATAATCGCCGATCGCAGTTGGATCGAATGTGTGTACTCAGAGGATGCTGCTGCCCGATCCTTTAGTCGCCTTTTACGACACCCGCGGGAGGAAATGGGATGTCTAGGAACTCGACTTAAGGCTACTCCTCCCATGTGCAGGGCTCTCTTTCTTACAAGCAAACTTTTGCAGTTAGCCATCCCGCTTCGGCTCCGGTTAGAATTTTCCGTTTTCTTTGAAAACCTGTATGATTTTTTATGAATTATAAAAAAATAAGAAAACCACATCATTTTATATTGTATTGTGAAGAATATTGTAAATTTTCATATTTTTTTGATCAACAATGTAAGAGTAAAACGGTTACAACTGGAAAAAAAGAGGTGACTTTGGATTCGTTTTTCTTCAGTTTTATTAATTAAAATAGATTTCGAGAAAAACCACATCACTTCTCATATCCTCTAGATTGTTCAGTTTTGTTTTCTGCTTAAAAAGTGCCATAGTTAATGTATAAAATGGTTACAAAGTTACTCAAAACCGGGCGGACGCCCCTTAAATGTATGTGACAGCAGATTTTTTTACGAATTCAGCTTTGCTTCCATAGTAAAAGCTGCTCAGTTTGATGGTCTGAACCACCTCTGAAAATTTCCAAAAGGTATAAAAGATCTCCCATATTCTTACGTCTGTCTTCCACTGGGGTAGGCAGAGACAATATAAAGTCACAACATTCATCAGTGTTTTCACGCATAGTCATCGGTTTCGGTATAGTTTCGGGTACATCTGACATGACCCGTTTTAGGACGGCCGCACATTATCAGAAATTTCTGACAGAAAAATTCTGACGCTCGCCGGAAGGCACTCGGTGCATACATTTTGTATTAGACCCCGCACACTGTCAGAAAAATTCTGACCGGTCGTCCGCTTCTGATGCACACCGGACGGCACCTCAGCCGGACGTCAGAATTTTTCTGACGGAAGGCGTGTTAGCCATACATTTTGTATTAGGCCCCGCACACTATCAGAAATTCGGATCAGGTATTGCCAGACGTGCGATAATTATCCTAGATATACGATATTTTTGAGTGTCATGTTCATGTGATAGAAATAAAAGTCAGGTATATTTAATTTCTGTAAACAGGCCATTTACTAAACGTTAATAGTTTCAGAGTTTTTTTTTAATAGTTTCAAAATTCCGGAAAAAAACAAACAGAATTTTTAACTTTTTTTGCGATTTTGTCAATTAAAATTTGTTAGCAAACCTCAGATTTGGATTCAGCACTCCAAAATACATATAGAATGGAAGAAATCAGAACTACCACAAATCTTTCCTAGTAAAAACACAATTTGACTGAATTATAGCCCTAAAAGGGCTAAGGTGGCAACACTGGGTCGATGCGCGTTGATTGAAATATGAAACACGACTGGGCTCAAAAGTTGCCGGATCAAAATTTCTGATAGTATGCGGGGTGCTTCCGGCGAGCGTCAGAATTTTTCTGTTAGAAATTTCTGATAATGTGCGGCCGTCCTTAAGCACATCACCAATTTGATCAGTGTATGTACTTCTAGGCCGCCCCCTTCCAACATATTCACTTACGCTTACCAGATGATGATGATGACCTAGTAGGGGATCGAAAAGTCGCCTTCTGCCCGGAAAGGCGTTTGCTGCATCCATTGCCTTTATATCAATGGTTGGGGCAGACATTTGGAGGGATGTTCTTTTATTGTTTTGTGGGATTTATTTGAGCGAGTATAACTTCGGTTTGGGAAGCGATAGACAAATTGTGGAGGAAAAAACTAGTTGAGTACGTGTGAACATTTCGTTTTTAGAATGTATAATATGTTAACATTTGCTAGACCATAAGGGACAATTATTCTGTTTAGGTAGTCCAGAAAAGGTACTGGAATGGAATGCATCCATCTTTGTTATTTTACGTAGATATGCTAACAAAAAGAGCGCGCATGTCGTTTTTCTCGTTTTGTCGCTTTGTCGCGGGTGGCACTCTTGCTGTGCAATAAGTATATATCTAAACTATTATAAAACTGTAACAGAAGTGTGTCTGTACATTGAAGATATTTACAAAAAAAAGATTACGATATGATTTTTAGATGTCCCTGATTCCAAATCACCAATTTTTGGATTTTTTGTCTGTCTGTTTGTTTGTTTGTTTGTTTGTTTGTTTGTTCGTTTGTTTGTTTGTTTGTTCGAGTATCACGCAAAAACTACTGAACCGATTTTGATGAAACTTTTTTTGTTTGATAGCTTATCATCTGACTTAAAATCTGGTATATAATTTATGAGGACGAAGTCGCGGGTAAAAGCTCGTTTAAAATAAAACCGGTTAAGTGCGGTTAAGTTAAAAAAAAAACCTTTTTTTGTCCGGGACCTTTAGCGCAAGACCGACTCACACTTGGCCGGTTTTTAGTATTTGTTGTTATTCTGAAGAGTTTGCTCTATAATCACACTAAGTTTGACGCTTGTATATATTACCGTTTTTACGATAGAGCGTGAAGAAAAAACGTTGATAAAAACTAGTTTCTTGTTGAGAACCCCCCTTAATTTTTTACTTTTTGACATTTTTATTATTGGTAACAAATCCGCCGTAAAATAACGCATAATCTGAGAAAATTTCAACTATCTAGCTATTACGGTTCAAAAGTTACAGCCCTAAATAGGTAGGACAGACGGACGGACGGACGGACAGATGGACAGACGGACAGACGGACGGACGGACAGACGGACGGACGGACGGACAATGTAGGCTTAGTAATAGGGTCCCGTTTTCACCCTTTGGGTACGGAACCCTTAAAACGTACTATTGACCACTGAAGGCACGGCGTCCTCTTAATGAATGTCTAACCTATCTATGTGTTTTGTTTGCTATCAGGGATGAAGCGGGAACGTCAAAAATTATTCAACCCTTCAACATCCCTAACAACATGTTAATTAGAGGGTTCAGATGTAAATTGAACCCTAATTGAACCAGAAAATAGCAGGCCAGTCATTTTACGGAGTTTTGTTAGGCGGGGTAGGGAGTAATTATTAATGAGGGATTTTCCAGAGAAAAAAAAAACTAGTTCATAATTTCTCGATAGATGGCGTTGAAGAGAGAGGGGTCGATTAGGTATTATGAGCAAATATATTCATGAATATTATTAGTAAAAAGACGCAGTACAAACCCTTTGATATTATTGTCGGTTTATTATTAACAATCTCGGTGTGATTGTCTGTCAACAACGAATCAAGTATCGGACGTGGCTGTATGGGCTATGTATCCATTTTGAATATTCGAACAATAAAAGAGAAACAATAACAAACTACAAGAACCTAAAGCCGGGTCCACTGCGCCATGTTTTCGTGTTTGCTAACATCGTTTTCTAACTTTCCCCTCCCCCGCAGGAGAACGCGGGTGATGTTATCCGATGCAAATTGATAACATCACCCGCGTTCGCCTGCGGGGGAGGGAAAAGATAGAAAACGATGTTAGCAAACACGAAAACATGGCGCAGCGGACACCCGGCTTAGCAGAAACTGAGACTTTCAACAAAAATAAACCGGGAAACTTGTAATCGCTACTTCATCAACAGCGGGGCTAAAACGCACGCCAACCCGCGATTGCGACATTTAACACATCCATCTATCAAATCTTTTATCTTGTTCGTTCGCGCAATAGAAAGAGAGCGGAAGCGTGATAGCGCTATATCACGCTATCGTAGGTTGGCATACTAGCCCCGCAGATAGTTAATAAGAAAGAGTTTGTTTGTACACACGGCGACACATCAAGCTAAGCAAAACCAAAATAAGGTGGTCGCGCGACGCTATACGTTATTCACCCTACGCGCGGTGAGCTTATATTGGTCATACCTAATCGACCCCTCTCTTGTCAACGCCATCTATCGAGAAATTTGGAACTAACTTTTCGTTTTTTTTTGCTTTTGGAAAATCCCTCATTGGACTTTTAAACTGTAACGGGCACCATTTAGTGACAAAAATATTATCCTAAACCATATTAAAAAAAAATTGCTACGCAATATAGAAATCAAAATTGTGTGTTCCAGAAGGCTTTTAAATTAATAATATTAATACCAATGCACTCATTTGAATTAGATTTAACAATATACATTATTTTTGATCAATAAAATATGCATTAAAATTTGAAAAATGAGGTATTTATTAGAAAATACGAATGTATTTTTCAAAACCTTTTAAGTAGACAACAATATTTACACCATGTTTGAAGTATGTATTATGTGAAGTAAAGCCTTAAATATGTGCAAAAAGAAATTTATTCTCAGGTTTTTTAGAACGAGATAATATCTATATTTTAAAATTCGAACTGTTGCTGACGTAATTTTTTTTTTAATTTTGGTACATTCCTGAGCTCAAATTGAGTCTTAAATATTATAGCGGAAAAAAAATGCTATTAGTAATTAGTCCCGGCTCAAACCGTAAAATGACTGGGCTACAGATTCAAACGACTTTACAACATAAACCCTTATTCCTAAGCTACTAAAGACGGTTTTTGCTTGAAGTTTTGATTCTGAAAAGTTTAAGCAAGACATATCCTTACTGCGTAGTTAATTAAGACTGTTATTGAATGGTGTAAATTTTTAATTATAATGGTGAATTGACTGTAATTATATGTTAATTTCAGGATGTGAGGTTTGGTACATTAATCTCCTTGAGTAGGTGAATGAACTCTGTATTTAACCGACTTTGAAAAACGAGATAGAACAGGAAATCAAAAACAGGAAATGTTGCTATACCCAAAAGGGTCTCATGATGTACTGCTAACCCCTCACACTATTTTTAATTAACACATGAAAGCAATAAACTAATTCGATTTGATTGTATCTGTGCAAAGATGGATCAATAAAAACCTGAAATCCGTTAGCGCTTTCATCCATTGCTGAAATGATAACAAATCATTTTAACCTCAACTTAAAATGTGAATAACTTTAAATTATAAAATAATGAAATTATTATTTCAATCTAATTATTTTGTTATAAATCAGTTGGGGTGTATGGGGTTTTGCGCTAATTCATTAACAGGTTGTAGTTCCTTAGGAAAGTTGTTTAGTTTCATTTTCTGAACACCCTCAAAATGTTGTTCATACTTAAAAAATAGTTGTATATAATGTAAGAAAACTAATAGGCTTCATGTTAAAAAAACCGCGTTAAAAAAAATTACAATGGCCTCGATTCGAACTGTGCCACGACTTAACTAAATTTATTCCTGTCACTTTCTAAAATAAGATTAAGAAAAGAGACAGAAAACCAACAGCTGACTTTAGTCCTGTCAAAGTGACGTTACACGCCCAAAATAAGATGCCATCATAATGTACGCCATCTTATTTAAAGCGTTTTTGGGCGTTTAACGTCACTTTGACAGCACTAAAGTCAGCTGTTGGTTTCCTGTCTCTTTTCTTAATCTTATTTTAGAAAGTGACAGGAATACATTTAGTTAAGTAAAGTCGTGGCACAGTCCGAATCGAGGCCAATGTGTGAACTTTCACAATGAAGACAATATCGAGATTAAAATGTTGCCTCCATCTCCATAGTAAAAGTTGCTCATTTTGTTGGACCGAAGCAACCACTAGAATATACTATCAGTTTAAAATAACAATGTGCATGACTTCGCTCGCAAATGTGACGTAAACGCAATCACACGAACTTCACTTGAGTCATTCAAATGATTGTTTCCTTTGCATAGAGTCTACATTCCTTTGTCAACCGAGTGAAGTTATCCAACGGCCCTTCAAGGTCATGCACATTGTTATTTTAAACTGATAGTAAACCCATCTGTATGGTTTCGAAACATGGACTCTGACTAAGGACGCAGTGCACAAAGTCAAAGTCGCACAAAAAGCAATGGAATGCTAGTAATTACACTTCTAGACCGAATTCCGAATGTCGAGATCAGACGCCGAACAAAGGTGGTTGATATCGGTGGGCAGATTTCGACTCTGAAGAGGAGGTGACGGGACACTTGGCCAGGCGGAATGACGGCAGATGTGTGACAGAGTGGCGGCCGTGGGAGGGGAACGGTCAGTGGGCAGACCAGCAGCCAGCACTGGTAGCATGCACACCCGCGATAGCCGTGATACGGCTTTATCACGTCTTTTATCTCGTTCGTTCGCGAGCAAAAGAACGAGATAAAAGACGTGATAAAGCCGTATCACGGCTATCGCGGGTTGGCATGCTACCAGTGCTGGTGGTCGGATGACATTTGTAGAGTAGCCGGCAAACAGTGGATGAGACTAGCGTGGGAACATTCTGGTTGGCGTGAGAATGAAGAGGTCTATACCCAGCAGTGAGGTTTACCAGGTCGATGATGATGATGATATTTTGTAGTTTTGATGTATAATCTGCAGTTTATACATCAATCATTCTAAAACTACAACAAAACAACCGAAACTCAAAGCTAAACAATAAAAACCGGCCAGGTACGAGTCGAGACTCGGGCAATTAGTGTTCCGTACTACCAGTTGTTTAACATGAGTCATTGATGGCAACTACTATAAATTGACACTTACTTAGTATGTGGTCACATAGTAACTGAAGATCATTTTACACTGGTCTCTCTGGTGTTAGTTTTTTCGGTATAGAAAAAAAACTATCCTAGTTAGAGCCACCCTGATAATTTTTCCGCCATCTACACGTTATTTCTGATGTTCATGATTTTTTCAGATCTTATACGTCTATATTTTTTGAAATAGAGGTGGGGACAGCAATTTCTCGGATTTAATTGAAAATTTTGTTACACTAAGTTTTAATAAAAGATTTGAAAAGTACTACCCGTTCACGACCAGTTGGCCGTCGATGACCGTTACAAAATTTCCTCACAGGCACATTAATTGGTCCCGTCGACAAAAAATAATATAAAAGGCAAATAAAAATTTAAATTTAAAAGCGATATTAGTGACTGGGACGGATGTGCCGTACGTGGTTGCGTTGCTAAAGGTTATAAAATTGCGTTTATTAGGGTCTCTTAGGGGGGCGGTGCGGGGAAGCGGGAAGGGAGGTAGCGGCCAACTCGAAGAGAATGACTAGTACATTTTGAGACTCGTATTTTCATAAGCTTTCAATTGATTTACCACACCATAGGGTAGAAAAAAAAATTTTTTATTTACCCTTTCTTACTCCCCAAATTGCCCCCCAATATAAAAATTAAGCTTTTTTTACTTC
This sequence comes from Agonopterix subpropinquella, assembly GCA_922987775.1. Lineage (NCBI taxonomy): Eukaryota > Metazoa > Arthropoda > Insecta > Lepidoptera > Depressariidae > Agonopterix > Agonopterix subpropinquella. Next base: position 935,213 of record OV277715.1, read on the forward strand.
ATTTATGATATTGAACCAGCAATTGCTATAACTGTACCGAGTTTCAACATCCTATGTCTTACTGTCTCTGAGAAAAATGCCTGTGACAGACGGACGGACGGACGGACGGACAGACACCGAGCTGATTCCATAAGTGTTCCGTTTTGCCAATTTTGGTACGGAACACTAAAAAATGCGAGTCAAAGATCTTTCGGTATTTTCATTACGAGCTAGTATCCCATGAATAATTCATTTGTATGAATTTATTCACGAATATATTCATACAAAACTTCTCATTCACTCCACACATTGTTATAATAAGACAGAGATATGTTGAAGCAAATCCTGACAAAAGATCCTTTACTAATTTTGTCGTAAAAATAAGTTGTGTTTTAAAAAGCTGATGTTCTGAGATCTTCTGAGGCTTTGATTAAATTCAAATAGCGGAAGATAGGTGACGTTCTTACATTACTCACTCGAAACTCTACTGCTTAAGAGTGAAAAGTGTTGTGTGATTTGTTTTTTCTTTTTGAATCATTTGTTAAACGATTTTTAAGCACACGAAGGCATTGTGGTACCTTTATCCCGCATAAAATCAAAAAAGTATCTCAATCACGCAATGCCGATCTAAGTAAATTAGGCGACGGGGCCTAATTGCCATGTTATTGCCTATTGACCAAATAACGATGTGCCAGTGGAAATGCCATAGTCTAAGGACGTTATTCAGAAACGTTTCAGGGTTCCGTACCCAAGGGGTGCCATCGGGACCCTATTCTCCTACGCTGTCCGTCCGTTCTTCCGTCTGTCTATCTGTTTATACAGGGTGAAATTGATATCATTTGCATCTTTTTAAACTAAGAGTCTACCCATCAAACTGAACAACTTTTACTGGTTTCATGCGTAGACTCTTAGTTTAAAATGATACTACTGACAGGCATGTGTCCAGGATAGGTGGGATTTATCCCCCCCCCCCCCCCCTGAAATCCGAATATTTGTATGGAAAAGTGATAACAGTACTTAGATACTTTTTCATTGTTTTTCTATGAATTTGAATTTTACCCTGTGAGAATCCGTTTTTTTTAAGAATCAGTCATTATTTTCACGCATCTGTCATTTATAGAGTATGTAGTAAACTTCAAACTTCAATAACATTATTCAAGTTTCTTTGACTAGTCATTTCCAGAATCGGTCATTTAGGGGTCGTTCACAAATTACGTAACGCAAAATAATCAAAATTTCGACCCCCCCCCCCCCTCACCCCCCTCCCTCCACGTAACGTTACCGTAACGCTTGGCTGGGACCCCTCCCCACCCCTCTATTCCGTTACGTATCGTAAACATTTAAGGAATAATAATTCAGTTTTTATTTAAAAAAAAAAAATATGTTTCATTGCAAATAAACATAACTGGGATGTTATCAAGAGTACCCAATGAATTCAGCGAAATGTGGCTCTACATTTGCGATCTCACTAACTTTTTACGTTGAAATAACTATTGAGACTTGTAATTTTTTTACATTATCGTGTTGTTATTAAAATAGGGAGTGATCTACAACAGCGGTAGATCGATCTAGCTATGGAAGCGGTATAAAAGGAGAAAAAAAGCGTGACGTAACGCAAACCTTAAGCCCCTCCACCCCCCAACGTAACGGGACCGTAACGCCTGGCCGTACTCCCCCCCCCCCCCTCCCCTCTAAATGCGTTACGTAATTTGTGAACGACCCCTTATCTACAATAAGGAGCCAAAATCGAACTTGGTACAAAATCATCATATTGTACAACCTCTTACGAACTTGATTTGAACGCAAAATCCATTGGTTTTATACCGATTGTGTAACACAAACACTTTTAAGATTCATCGAGAACGTATAAAATGTGTAAAGACCTTACGGATAGGCTGTAAAGATCCGTAAGTACCGATAAACCACGTAGAAGCCTGTCTTAACGTAAAACAAACCGATTTTAACTCTTTATAAAGCTAAAAAGATGCGCGTAAACCGTTGGGAGCTTTTTGCTGCTTTTTGTTGAATCACCTATTTGAACCGACTTTTAATAAAAATTAAACATTTTTTTTCAGAAATTAATCTAGAAACTAATCTCTGTGTCTGAACCATTCTTGAACATTTCGCCAGGATGTAAACTTTTAAATGCTTTCCTTCTATTTTACGGGATGCAATCAATTTGATAGCCATGATGGTCCAGTGGCGAGTAACCTTGCCTCCCGTGCAGGAGGCGATGGTTCGATCCCCGTCCAGGCCGACTCGTACCAATGAGTTTTTCGGAATTTATGTACGATTTGTAACACCACTGGCTTTTCGGTGAAGGAAAACATCGTGAGGAAACCGGCATGCTTCAATTTCGAGGCATGTATTGTACCTACTGTCTATTATAAGCGGCAACGGGCTCACACCCCGTCACATTGGACAGTGTTTCGGTACTACTAGTGAAACGTGGATTTTCGGAGGTTTCAGAATATCTCTGACTACCCCCTCGGGGAATATAGTCGTGAGCATATGCATGCATGCATGCAATCCAACTGAACAACTTTCACTCTGAAGCCAACATCAAAATCGTGAAAAAATAACTTCATAACAAAAAGAAATCAGATAACTACGGCAGTTATCTGAACAGGACATAAAAATGACTAATTGAGAACCTATTTTTAAGATCTGTTAGAAATAATTTTTCATAGAAAATGTCAATGGCTACTCTAATTATATAGGTAAAGGTACCTGAACTGAATACTATGTGTGGGTAAAAAGTTTACTATGTTTTCACAACAGGTTGCGAATTTTTTACGATGGCCGCAATCGGTTGAGAAAAAGAATAAAATTCCTTTTGCAACTGGCTGCGTAGCTAGAATGTTTTTTCCTTCTTTGATAATTTGCTTGCGATCTTCTACGACAGATGCATTAATACATATTCGAAAGCCTGTCTCCCAATGTGGTAGTCAGAGACAATGGATCGCCACTAACTACAATCACCACAGACCGCACTCGCTTAGCGATGTCTGCAAAAGGTTAAAAAACAAGAACAGAGCATTTTTTGGCAACCGGTTCATCATCATAATCATCATCAGCCTATAAACGTCCCACTGCAGGGCACAGGCCTACCCTCAAGGAGGGTGTATGGGCATTAGTCCACCACGCGTGCCCAATGCGGGTTGATAGACTTCACATACACATCAGAATTTCTTCTTCAGTGTATGCAGGTTTCCTCACGATGTTTTCCTTCACCGTTTGAGAGCAGTCGGTTTTACGTACATAAGTTAGAAAAACTCATTGGTACATGGCATGTTGTCCGTGCGGATTCGAACCCGAACCCCCATAATTGGGAGTCCATAGGTATGGACATCGCATCTGCGCGTTGCGGAGAGGTCTCCGCAACGCGCCACCGACGCGACGCTCACTGACGGCAACTGGTTGCGTAGCAATAAAGATTTCCCTTTTTTTGACAACTGGATGCGGAACTCAGTTGACTTGGCAGCCGGTGAGTAAGCATCCCAAGCAAAAGTGTATCTGGCTATAACTTTTGGCTGATCGAGTTAGTTATCAGCTAGTTTCGGATGCAAGGTATACACTGGCTTGCAGAGTTAACGCGTGCATGAAGTTTGAAATACGTGCCTGCATAGCGTGTTGTCTAAATCTATACAAAGTGTTAAGGCTCCTCCTCCCATCTGCAAGGCTCTCTTTCTTACAAGCAAACTTTTGCAATTAGCCATCCCGCTTCAATTGCGCGGCTCCGGTCAGAATTTTTCGTTTTCTTCGAAAACCTGTATGATTTTTTATGAATTTTCAAAAAATATGAAAACCACATCATTCTATATTGTATTGTGAAGAATATTGTAAATTTTAATTTTCTTCTGATCAACAATGTAAGAGTAAAACGGTTACAACTGGAAAAAAAGAGGTGACTTTGGAGTCGTTTTTCTCCAGTTTTATTAATTAAAATAGATTTCGAGAAAAACCACATCACTTCTCATATCCTGTAGATTGTTCAGTTTTGTTTTCTGCTTAAAAAGTTCCATAGTTAATGTATAAAATGGTTACAAAGTTACTCAAAACCGGACGGACGCCCCTTAAGGGGAAATAATCTCTGCAAATCATATTCGCAACACAACATATTATTCTGGGATATAATTCAGAGCGCGCTCCATACAAAGTCTGGTTATATTTTCAATACTAACCAATTAAAGTCAATGAAATTTTTCAGAAATATCTAGAAACTAATTTCTATGCTTGTATCTCTGTGCTTGCTCTACAGATTGTACTTCGGTGAGTGTGCCCAAAAGCTACATGAGCTCATCCCGCCTTCCCCTTTCTACTATCGGACTTCCAGACGCACCGCGGGATATCACCCCTTCTTGGTTGACATCCCACATATCCGCACAAAGCGCCTTTCTGAATCTTTTTTAATGCGCCTGTGCGCATTGAGGCATTCCACTCCTTGGCTGTCCAAAGAGTGGAATGCCCTGCCTGCGTCAGTATTTCCGAGCACTTACAACCCGAATTCTTTTAAAGTACGAGTGAATAGGCATCTTCTGGGTAAGCTCGCTACATCTTCGACCCCATCTTCGTCCTGAGGACTGGATTAAGGTCAAGAGCAAACCCATCAGTAATAAGAAAAAATATATATTGTCAGATTTTCGTTGAAATCGGTTTTCGTTTTCGTTGTTTTCGTTTCGTTGTTCGTTTTTCGTTTTAAAGTTATAGTGCCTCAAGTAAATTCGCGGGTAAAATCTAGTAAATAAAACAGTGTCTTCACTGTATTGCAATAGATATATCAGGAACTAACAATATTTAAAATAGTTCAAATAACATGCACTTTGTACAATACTTCGTACGAGGAACGATATCATAAAAGAGTATGAGAATTGAACCGCACGAACGATCACTTTGACCACCGTACCGACTTATAACTGTGTTCTGTTCAACATTTACTATCAAACGGCTGTTTTAACCGACTTTGCCGAAAGTAGAAGATGGGTGATGTCAACGTGAGCGAATTAACTTGGCACCTGGCTCGCACGTGGCTCGGAATTAGACACCCCTCTTACTACCCCCCACGGGACCCCGCTGCCGCCGTGCGAGGCCGCAGAATAGCATCTCAGTTACCGTTGCACGTGTCCCTGCGCTTTAGCATTTTCGAGTTATTCTTTCTGAGTTTTCCGAGTTTTTTATTCCGAGCCACGTGCGAGCCAGGTGCCAAGTTAATTCGCCCGCATTGTAGTGTTATTAACATAGAATGCAAGTTAACGCCTACAGCCTGATCGCTTTTAGCCGATTTGGGAAAATGAGGTGTCTGTATTTACATACACACTCATTCAGAAATAACGAATTATTTTAAGAGAATGATAATCAAATTGAACGACTTTTAATATAGGACCAACATGTGAAATGTATGGGATGAGTTAGATAGAATCGAATACTATCGACACCATTGACTTACCAACTACTGGACGTAGGGTCCGCGCTCAAAAGTGTCCGGACCTAAACGTAAAAAGAGAACCAATTACGCGACAGTCCTCGTTTGATCGGCCGACCACGCGAACGCGCGGGCGCGCGGCGGTATGGGGGATGAAAAAGAATTTCAACATTTTCATTGTTTTTAGTAAGGCCTTACGGCGGTCTGAAAAAACTCTGACATCAGGGCTCTGCCCACACGATAAGAAGATTGTTTTTAGTTGGTTTATTACTACACGTACTTAGGTTTGTGCGTTTAGTCTTGGAAACTTTTTTCGATAATTTTGTACTAGACCCGGCGTCCATATATTCTACGTCAATGATCGATTCTATTGTTTTTATCGGTAGTAATTGCACTCCGTCAATAGTTTCATTTGTTCCGTTTCATTTGTTGCTTACCGAACGGTAACACAATCAACAAAGTATGTCAAAATCTAAGAGCAAGGATCTTCTTTATTCTAAAGGCATGGAGGGAGTCATACCATTGCAAGAATGTCCACTTTTTGACGTTTGTGTTTGAGTGTGTGGTGTCAAGTAGTATGGACAAAAGAGACCAATTAGACCAAAGTGACAACTGCCCTAATGTTTACGGTCACTTTTCACACACACTAGCACAGAAGTGACAATTGAAAAGTGGACAGCCGCATAAGCAAAGATCTATAGTTCCGTCTCCTTCTACTATTTAGGGTACGTCATAAGACAAAAGAGACTAACTACAATCGTAAATTGATGCGGTATCTATGCTTTAGATTAGAATAAAGGAGATCCTTGCTCTTAGGTCAAAATAAACTATGGAGGTGTCACTGGGAATGTTCCTCCATTGAAAAGGGAAGTACTTCCGCCAGGCTAGGTGTGATGCCTGGGGACCGGCCGTGGTCCAACAGTTCTTATTTGGACCTTCTATATATATCGAATCTCTGTGATTATTTCTCTTGCGCGATTTATGTCTCGCATTCGATTGTGAACCTTATGTGTAGTAGGTTACGAGTTGCGTATTTACAATGAACGTTGCCTTTGTATAGAGCATATTTCCGTGAGCGAGGGTATCGCCATCTGTTGGCATCTTTGCTATAACTTGTGGGTGCTGGACATCTGTAGTAGTTCCCCACATAAACAACCCTAGTTTATTCTAAAACTTCCTTTGCATTATAATCCAACCCGTCAGATAAACTTTTCCCTTCGAATCCTATTAGGACCCTAGACGTCTAATATTCCACCAGACCCTTCTTGTCCTATATTCTGTATTGACATGTTTAAGTCTAAATGAAATCGACAATATTAAGGCAAATATAAACATGAGTACAGTCGAACCACTAAGTCTTAGGCTTCCACGCAAATTGAGTAATTTTCTAAAGCTTCCCTGGGGAATGTTGTTCAGTCATCATCATCATCATCTCAGCCGATGGACGTCCACTGCTGGACATAGGCCTCCCCCAAGGATCGCCATAACGATGGTCCTGCGCTGCCCTCATATAACGGGTTCCCGCCGCCTTCACCAGGTCGACGGTCCACCGTGTGAGGGGCCTACCCACACTACGCTTTCCGGTACGCGGTCGCCACTCGAGCACCTTTTGGCCACATCGGCCATCGGTTCTGCGAGCAATGTACCCCGCCCACTGCCACTTTAGTTTAGAAAATCTTTGGGCTGTCAGCTACTGTGGTTCTTCAGCGTATCTCTTCATTTCTGATTCGATCTCGCAGGGAAACTCCGAGCATAGCCCTCTCCATTGCCCTTTGGGTGACTTTCAGCCTTTTTATGAGGCCTTGAGTGAACGACCACGTCTGATGTTCAGTATCAAGAGTAAAAAAAATAATAATTTCAACAGTTTCATTGTTTTTAGTTTGTTTATTAACTTAAACGTACTTATATTTACGTAATTTAATCTGGAACAATTTTTGGAGAATGTTGTGTGAGACCTGTCCATTAGTTTGTAAGTCAATGATCTATGAAGATAGGTCTCATCTCTGGAAAAACTCGTTTTCAGCAAGCAGATGTGCCTCCGTGGTCTAATGGTTAAGAGCATTGAGCTCTCGACACGGAGGTGTGGGTTCGATTTCCACGGGGGGACACCTAGTGATATGTCACTTTGTGCGTTTTTCCCCAGCTAGTTAGGACATTGCAGGCTGAATCACGTGATTGTCCGAAAAGAAAAATGATTCCGTGCTTCGGATAGCACGCTAAGCCGTTGGTCCCGGCTACTATCTCTGGTGGTAGTAGTCGTTACATAAAAACCACGTCAGAGGCCGTAAGGCGGTCTGAAAAAACTCTCGACACCAGGGCCCCACACGATAAGAAGAAGAAGTATTTTACTATGCGTTCTTTGGGCCTACCATGAGTTTTCACTGTATGTTACTACTGTAGTTGTGACGCCAATTTTGTATGACAGAATTAGTTCTTAACGTAATCACTAGGAGCGCTGTACGAAATTCAATTCAAAAACTGTAGTTTACTATAGTAGTTTTACTGTAGTTTAGTACAGTGTAAACTCATGGAAGGCCTACTTATTTCAGTTACAACATTTTTGCAAAAAAAATTACGTCAACCAAACAATAAATAAGCCACAACGTGTTCAAAAGATAAAGTAAACAGCTGAAACTCTAATAAATCTAGTATAACCCGTATCGAGTACGGCCGCGCAAATCCTAATAGACACATCAATTTGGTCGGGTTTTATCTCTGGTTTATCTAAATAGCCCTCTCGTACCAGTCTTTGCTATGTTTGGACGAGTTTCATAGTGTTCATGTTACGGTACAAGTTTGATACTTTGGTCACTGATGAAATGTCGAAAATTATTGTTCGATAACCTCTTCAGATCCCCCTTAGGGGAGAAATTAGATTCCAATGAGCGTTGCCAGACGTCCCGATTTGGACGGGAAGTCCCGATTTTTAGCCCAAAATTGAATGTCCCGCGCGGGACAGGCTTTAACCCACTTTTCGGGAATTACTCATCCAATTCAATCTGGAGCTATCCTATCCTGTGCAGTAGTTCAACTACATTTAAGGAAAAAATTGAAACTTTGAAAGAAGTTAAATCTTCAGAGAAATATAATAATTAAAATATCTACGTTTTCTATGGCTATCTATCATTAACATCATTTGCAACTTAGTTTGAAACTCAGATAAAGGCATAAGTAGTAAAAAACTACTAATTATTTAAGTTTTTTTTTTATGATGTCCCGCTTTCGACAAAAAAATCCCGCTTTTTCACTCAAAAAGTGTGTGAATCACACTTTGCCCGAAAAAAAAATCTGACAAAGCTGACTCCAATATAAATATTGTCCAATAATCCACCTCGTCCTACTCATCATTCTATTTCCATGGCAGAATTTTTACGGGGAGAAACTGGACTCAAACTTCAAATTGAGATAGCCCTCTTCTGATTTGAAATCAATGACACTGTTTATGTTGTTAGATGCAGATTCTAAAAAAGTAATCATAATATAATTATATTCATGTCCTACTTTTGACAAAGGCCGTTCTCTCTAAAAAGTCTCTGTTCTGAGGTTCTATGTTGGTTGTAAAATAAAATTGAGGGTATAAAAGGGATAATTAGAATTTAGAATGGCTTTGACTTTCCCTTGTAGGTCTTGAACTACTATGGAGTTGTGCTTCAGCAGAAAAATGGTAGTTAGCAATTTTTAAAAGTCACATTCAAATCAGCAGTAGAAAATGTCATAATTACCATGGAGATTATGCATCATACGAAAAAGATTTTGAATGCTACGATTCAAAAATATCAAAAAAATACCACTTCGGTTTTTTCGTTAAAAGTCTACACGTTGCCTTCTAACTGCAGCATAGACCAATATTTCTAGATCGTCTTATCTTTGCAGTTTTAATTTAAAAGGTATCTTATTTATACGCCAGTTAGTTTAAGTTTAGATTACAGACGATTCTGGAATTCGTAAAATATTAAACTAGAGTCAAAACAAGACTGTTTTTTTTATTACCCGTCTAAGGCGCAGTTAAAAGATGTGTGTTTTTAGGGGCCGGGCCATATTTTGCTGGTTTTTAGAAGCTATCTTCTCTTTAAATTAAAGATTGAAAAAGTCGGGCGGCGAGCGGGATTCGAACTCACGACCTGCCTTTCCGGGGCATGCTCCTCTCCAACAGAGCTGTCGGCGCCCCGCAGGCCACGACGATCAATCTATATTATCGTCTTTAAGGGATGGCACCGACGTCTTTATCTTCTCGTTATTTTGAAAGACATACAAATTAATGAAAAACATAGCAATAATCTTCAATATCTCGGCTTTATTCGCTTTGAAATATATTTCTTATTTTTCTATAAAATACATAACAAACCTGTGTTCAAAGGAAAGCCAAAATATTTGAAAAGTTTATGTGCGTCTCCTTTATAAGATTAAGTCACTTTTACTTGCAACACACACAAATTGCTCTGATTTTTTTAAGACCTGTATTTTAATGAGTAACAAAATTTAATAATTGGAAAATTTTGAGAAAATAAAGTATTCTATTCTATTCTCCTACAATAAAGGACCCACAATTTATAATCGGTGACGGTGACGGCATGAGACTGTGACGGTGACGAAGACAGTGACGGTAACGGTGACTTAATAATAATTTTTAACAAAAATATTTTTTTTATAACCCCTCTTTTTTTTAACTCGCAGACCCCATAATAAAATAATATAGCCTATGTCACTCTCACGATTTTTACAAATCTAACGAAACCTCATACCAAATCCATCAAGCCGTTTAGGCTGTAGGCCGTGCCAAAGAAATATACATACAAACATACATACATACGCTCGAAAAACATAACCCTTTGCCGCAGTCGGGCAATTAATGTAATGTTTCTGTCTCAATCACACATTCAAACGGCTGAACGGATTTGAATGAAATTTGGCATACAGATAGTAAATGTTCTGGATCAAACATAGGATACAAATTCAAAGCAGACGAAGTCGCGGGCAATAGCTAGAATGTTTATAATTAAAAAATTACCGTCATTCTAGCGCGGTCGGGTAAAAAGAAAAACCACAAACGATCTAAACGGATCTCCAAACAAACTATCTCGCCATACGGACATTATAAACAATGCCATGAGGTCCCTAATGTTGTTTGCCCACTGAAAGATTAATCCTGTATGAACATACTCCTACAATAAAGGGTCCACAATTTATAATCAAAACGGAATATCCTGGAAAGCGACGCGGTCAACTTTACTAGCCAGTGCTGGGACGGCTATCGATAAGTTGTCGATGATTTTTATTTTTATTTTATCCTATTTGTGTTAATGCAGAACATATTCTATCTGTGCTCGTAAACCCCTTCTTCTAACTTGTAAAGTATTCAACAAGAAACGTGTTAGAACAAGAGCCTGTGACGTTCAGACCTTCGTTATTTTATTAAAGCTGAAAGTTTCTCAGCACATGCTCCCACAGGTAGGAATGATGGGCAGCTATGTAGTTTGAGTCATCGTGGCTTTGGCAGGTAGCAGGTTAAAATTCTCCGGCCAGAGGTTGGAAGAAGCAATACTGTCGGGCTACTGAGGATACATCTTCTAATATTTACCAAAGTAACATTGTATAAAATTCAGCTTATATACTCTCACAGGAAGGTACGAAGTGGTCTATTCCAAGAAAAAATTTAAAGTGCTCTGTAAAATTATCGATATCGATAAAACGTTGCAGCCGATCAGTTTTATCGTGACTGGCTCTACCGATGCGATTACTCAGTAGTTTATGCATCGTGAGTCAAAATCAATGGCTTAATAATAATTAATAACGAACCGGGACAGCACTATGAGAGATTTTAAACCTTATGCCAATGGATTAAGGTCAGAGTATTTTACGGTGGGATGGGTTTTATTGTTTCATAGTTAAAGAGGTACAGTCGGCAACGAAAGTTGTGGAGATTTGTCACATTTATTTCTATGGTAATAAGGTTCAGAAATTAGGTTTCTTTACTGACAGTTCCCATTCAACAATGTTCTGATAATTATAGTAGTGTTGCTCCGGGACTATTTAATTGCAGAAAGGGTTATCGATAACCGTTTTGAATTACTGTAAGGGACATTACTAATATAAAAACCTAAGTCTTAAAGTTCACAAAGTGTCGCTCGCCTGTAAGAGCGCTTAGTTTAATACTCAAACACAATAGTAAGACTATGGAACATAGCCGTTCAAAGTTTTGAGACCGATCAAAATGAAGTTTTTGTCTTTTTTCATTTGCGTAAAACTTTTTTCGACACCTTAAGATATTTTTTTTTCGTTTTTAGTGTAAATATTTTTTATTGTACAATATAATTGGAAAATGGACAGAAAAAACAAAAAAACACCGGTATAATATATTTATGGATATTGAACTAGTTGAGTAATAAAGTGGTAACCTCGAAATATTAAAACTTTTAGCCAATTTTTATTTTTTATTGCTGCTTATGAATTATAAACTATCGACCTATCGATACTTACGAAGTTGATTTCATTTCATATCTAAAAAAACCCTATCGATAGAATTGCTGCCCGTTCATGAGAAAAAGGGTCTTGCCGGTTGACAGACTGACGGACAGACAGACGGACACACAGACGGACTGAAGTGATCCTATAAGGGTCGCGTTTTTTTCTTTTTGAGGTACGGCATCCAAACACACAGACACAAAACATTCTCCACCACGCGGGCCTAGTGCGTAGTAGACTTTAACACTCCAGCAAAAAATGGGCCGCAGTGCGCACGACTCGCCCGGTGAGTCAGAATTGTATCGTATTCCACAGTGTTAGCACTGCGCGATTATCACTGTTTTGAGCTTAGCAGCGAAAGTTTTAAGGTATAAATTCGGGGCCGTGTCTCGTCCGGAGCTGACGGGTCGTGCCCCACGTATTGCAGTGGATGGGTACTCTTTTAGGTAAGGCGTTGTCCCAAGATGCCCTCCTCAGACACATTTCTGTTAGTTTAATAATAGTTTAGATAGATAAATAAATAACCTTCACGGTGGACGGCTGACGCAAATTGTCGCTTGTGTTCGTAGTTGTGTTCTGAATAGGACTCTAGAACGTGACAATAAAATGATGCTTTCCTCATAAGCTGCTCTTTTAAATTTAAAAGGACAATTTTTTTTGTTAGGTACTGCTGCAGTTTTGTACGTCCTGTGCCGAGATCCATAGCCATCTGGCCCCTAGGTCGGATCATCATCATCAGCCTGGTAAACCCCATTGCTGGGTATAGGCCTCTTCATTTTCACGCTAGGGTGTTTTGTTACACCCTGTAGAGTAGACGATGAAATAGACCACTAGCATGAAGATATACATACTCAAGACTTCGTAACGAGTTCATAATGTTGTTATCGACTGGATCTATGTACCTATTATGTATAAAACAAAGTCGCTTCCCACTGTGTGTCTGTCCCTACTTTAAAACTACGCAACGGTATTTGATGCGGTTTTTTTAAAGATAGAGAGATTCAAGAGAAAGGTTTTTATGTATATAATACATGCATAGTATCAGCATTGCACCCGTGCAAAGCTGGGGCTTGTCGCTAGTTAAAATTAAACCAATAATACCACTCACATTTTTTACCATCTGAACGGAGAAGAGCTAATAAAATACATAATGAATTATAAAAATCATCTCGTGCCCATAATCGTTACTAAAAGGCGAAACGGGCTTGGTCATTGTCCTTTACAAGGCCAAATTAAGTGAGATAAACTCTTTATATCGTATTTAAAACAAAAACACAAAATTGACAGAGAGAACTGTAGAGTCGCCATCTGTTATCAGAAAAAATATCCATACAGAACGAAAGCTTACAGAGAGCATATTCTACAGACTTGCAGTGCTACGCATAATTACCAAATACAAATACTTGGATACTAATTGGATTCTTTGCGGTCTATACCAAACGAGTAGTATAGTTACATTGTAATGTAATGTTACATTGTTATTGTAATGTAATGTTACATTGTAATTTTATTGTCATGTAACTAAACAAGTAGTTAGTTTTATCGTAATTTGATGAAACTGTCCAAAACATGGAGACGCTGGAGATGAAATATCACAAAAACGGTCACCCATCCAAAGACGGACTTGACCTGACAGACTTATCTTTTTATTTTATCTGTTAAAAATGCTGCTTACCGTGGGGCGTCCATATAAAACATGTGACGCATCCCACCACTCCTAATGATATCTTTGTGACATTCTTTTCAAAAAGCGAAGGTCATACAACATATTGAAGGAATTTAGTAATAAATTGTTAGTTTTTCTATTGAACAGAATTAGGTTAATGTAAAATTATTAAATTGCTAAATGTCACGTGACTTTTGTTCATACCCCACGTAGAGGTTCCCCTCTACGTGGCCCTAAATGACAGAGGACGACAAAATATTATTCGTTTTTTTTTAATACTCATGAATCTGTATTAAAACTACTCCATGGTTTTCGGTAGTCTAAAATAATAATAGGCAGAATAATAGTGTGATAAATATTGCACAACTTTAGGTCAAAGTCAACCGATTTTCAGCAAATCTTCGGATTTTTGGGTCTATTTAAATATTTATTTCACAGAGATTTTGTCAATTCTCTTTGTATGTATATAATGTATCATAATGGTTTTTAGGGTTCCGTATCCAAAGGTTGAAAACGGGACCCTATTACTAAGCCTACGTTGTCCGTTCGTCCGTCCGTCTGTCCTACCTATTTAGGGCTGTAAATTTTGAACCGTAATAGCTAAATAGTTGAAATTTTCTCAGATTATGCGTTATTGCGGCGCATTTGTTAACAAATAATAAAAATGTCAAAAAGTTAAAAATTAAGGGGGGTTCTCAACAAGAAACTAGTTTTTATCAACGTTTTTTCTTCACGCTCTATCGTAAAAACGGTAATACATACAAGCGTCAAACTTAGTGTAATTATAGAGCATACTCTACAGAATAACAACAAATACTAAAAACCGGCCAAGTGTGAGTCGGTCTCGCGCTAAAGGTCCCGGACAAAAAAAGTTTTTTTTTCTAAGTTAATGTTGTGTTTTGTAGTGGTGTGGTACGGAACCCTCGGTGGGCGAGTAGCCCGACTCGCACTTGACCGCTTTTAATTTTATGTTTGTGTACACTGGTGGCCTAAGTTTCTTTGGAAACCTGGCATTATCTTTTGCACTTTCTCCCCCAAAAGCTGTTCTTTTGCTTGAATATTCGATAACTTAAATAGACATTGCCCACGTGACGAAGTGAATTCGTTTCGGGTTGTTTCGCAGCTGGCGAATGTGTATGATCAAAGAACACATACAAATCGTATGATAGCTGAAATTGTACACAGTATAGGAGGAATATCGTGCTTCCCAAGGAAATGGAAATTATCCTTTTCTACAGTGGCATCTAAACTATTATAAAACTGTAACAGAAATGTGTCTGTACATTGAAGATATTTACAAAAAAAAAAATTACGACTTGGTTTTTACCTGTCCCTGATTCCAAATCACCAATTTTTGGATTTTTTGTCTGTCTGTTTGTTTGTTTGTTTGTTTGTTTGGGTGTTTATTTGTTCGAGTATCAACCAATTTTGATGAAACTTTTTTTGTTTGATAGCTTATCATCTGACTTAAAATCTGGTATATAATTTATGCGGATGAAGTCGCGGGTAAAAGCTCGTTTCTTATAAAATTCAAAATCCGATTTGCCTGTTTTGTAGGCGAAACATGATTGGGCAATGTCTTTTAGCATGACTTTTTCTATTGTCATATTCTAGGTTCGGTGCTCACTCAAAAATAGTTTTTCGCAATTCATCCCCCTAAGGTGTGAATACGGGGGGTAAAAGTTTAGGAATTTCGTAGCATTTTTTAACAAACTTTATTATCTGATCATACTTTAGACTACAAAGATATTAATGTATTTTACTTTTTAATTCATTTTTCAGATTTTTGGCTCAATTTCTCCTGATCATTTCTGACTGCACCTGGCCACACTTATTTTAAACTATAAAACGCTGTGTGGTGGTATGTAGAACTATATACTATTACCTATTCTGTGGTGCTGGTTTGATTCTGACATTTGTTGATTGAGCATAAGATCTTTGACAAGGTAAGATTTCTGATTATTCTGTTACTATCTCAAGTCAGTTTGGCTTTTTAGGCGATTATCACACTGCACCGCGCCCCGTCGCGTAGCACGGGGCCGCAGATTTTAACATTGTATGCAAGTATTTCAATTTATATAGAAAACACGCCTAGGACAACACACTGCCGACGCGTCAATGCGCGGGAAGGCGACTATGCCGCTCCGCGCACCGCGGCGGGACGCGTCGCTAGTGTGATAATCGCCTTAGGGTTCCATACCCAAAGGGTGAAAACGGGACTCTATTTACTAAGCCTACGTTGTCCGTCCGTCCTTCCGTCTGTCCTATCTATTTAGGGCTGTAACTTTTGAACCGTAACAGCTAGACAGTTAAAATTTTCACAAAATATGCGTTATTTACGGGGAATTTGTTAACAAATAACAAAAATGTCGAAAATTAAAAATTAAGGGGTGTCCTCATATAAGACACTAGTTTTGGTCAACGTTTTTTCTTCTCGCTCTATCGTAAAAACGGTGATACGTACAAACGTCAAACTTGGTGTGATCATAGAAAAAACTCTACAGTATAATAACAAATAATAAAAATGGCCACGTGTGGGTCAGTCTCGCACAGAAGGTGCTGGAGATTTTTTTTTTTTGCATGGTAATATGTTGTGTGGTGGGGCGGTGTGTTACGGAACACTCGGTGCGCGAGTAGCCCGACTCGCGCTTGACCGGTTTTTATTTATAAGTTTCCCTTGCTAAGAGAATATACCCGGGGTGCCCGAACGTGCTGCATACAAACTGAGTTTTGTCCTATTCTTAATCCTAAATTAAAGTCAAATAGAATCGATTATCTGTGTTAGTATTTTGTCATGCGATGGAACATTTTATATATTGGCAGCAAATCTTCGATGATTGAAGGAATTGCCTTGTATCGGTATACCCTTGTACCATTGTACAGCTGGTATCAATGTCGCCCATATAATATAATAATAATAAATATAATAAATATCGTGGACACAAATTATCTAGTCACATTTAAAGTACCAGAATCTAGCCTGGACTTGTATTATGATGACTAGACAACGATATAGAATACATATATAGATACAAACATCCATGACTCGGGTACAAATATTCATATTAATCATACAAATATTTGTCCCTTACGGTATTCGAACCCGCGACCCTCGGCACAGCAGGCAGGTTTACTGCCGACTGAGCTACCGGGCTGGCAAATATGTCTCCTTAAACTTAAATTTTAACAAAAAAATTGTTATATTTCAGGTCTTCAAAATGAATCTCTATCTCCTACTAGTAACATTAACAATCGTTAACGCAGAAGTCGTACCAGATACTAAATGTGATGGAATTATCATAGCTGGCAATTACTATGACAAAGAAATATTAAAAACCGGTAACAACAAAAAAGATATAAAATACGCAATATTTCTAAACATCAATTACAATTACAACATAATATTCTTACAATACGCAGTCGACAAAAACAACTTAGAGCCGGCTCTTTTTGATCTGAATACTAAAGAAATGAAAAATATGGATGTCCCATCCCCACGAATAGCAACCGTTGATCAGAATACCGACAACTTGTATGTATTAGGAAAAGGAAATAATATATACAAATATAATTACAAAGCCCAAAATTCTGAACTATATGCATCAATAGACGTCGACCATAATATACAGAGAATATACTTCAAAGATGTTTTATATTTTATCGAATCTCCTTCACACTTCGTGTATACCTACATCGATGGTAATATAACGAGATTCAAAGATTTGGAAGATATTAAAGTTCATTGGTTTATTATTGATGGTGAAGATAATATTTTTTACTCAAATCGAACTGGATTGTATGCGCAAAGGAAAGGTAGTAAAGATGCAGTTTTGTACAACAATGATTTCTTAGTTAGTCACCTTACAACAGACATACATGGTAATGTATACATGCTTTCAATAGACCGCAAAACACAAAACAAAAGAGCACTTTATAAAGTTGATAAAAAAAGCAAGTCTTTACAAAAACTGATGGATGTTAATGATCGTTGTTGTGGATTAGCTTTCGACGGTAATGATAATATGATATATTCTGATTGTAAAAATTTAGTTCGTTTCAATATTAAAATGGATAAGACATGTTAGATATTGTTAATAAAACCGGTCAAGTGCGAGTCGGGCTACTCGTGCACCGAGGGTTCCGTACCACACCACCACAGAACACAACATTATTAACTTAGAAAAAAAACTTTTCTTGTCCGGGACCTTTAGCGCGAGACCGACTCACACTTGGCCGGTTTTTAGTATTTGTTGTTATTCTGTAGAGTTTGCTCTATAAGCACACTAAGTTTGACGCTTGCATGTATTACCGTTTTTACGATAGAGCGTGAAGAAAAAACGTTGATAAAGACTAGTTTCTTGTTGAAAACCCCCCTTAATTCTTAACTTTTTGACATTTTTATTATTTGTTAACAAATCCGCCGTAATAACTCACAATCTAAGAAAATTTCAACTATCTAGCTATTACGGTTCAAAAGTTACAGCCCCAAATAGGTAGGACAGACGGACGGACGGACAGACGGACGGACGGACGGACGGACGGACGGACGGACAACGTAGGCTTAGTAATAGGGTCCCGTTTTTACCCTTTGGGTACGGAACCCTAAAAAAGAAAAATCGGGCATAGGCCCACCACACATTCCCACCGCTGTAACTCCTGTAAGCCAGGATCAACAGCGGTGACCATTCACAACACTAGACAATGAAGTCCAGCGAGCCCGGGGGATGACTATAATCTGTCTTGGAACCCGCAATGAATTAATCAAAGAAGATAGGAGGAGTAGGAAAAAGAAATATCCGACTTCCCTCCATTGCAAACGGGAGACAGCAATAAGAAAAAAGCATGGCTATTAGAGAGCCAATTGGGTATTTGACAACTAGTCAAATCAGCTACTCTTTATCGGACGTCAAAACATGCGCTTTGTATGAAGATTTGTACTAAATATTGAGTTGTGACGTCATCAATATTTTCATTACTTTTTATAGTTTATCTTGCTATTAAAAATAGTATTCAAGCTAAATACTCAATGAAAACGGGAGTTTAGCGTTATTTTCTAACCCTTTTTGTATTGAGTAGATAACAATAAAATATATTGAATGGTAGTCAAATACCCAATTCCAGAGATCATTTATTGCAGTGTTGAAGACCCTAACGCAAAAGCACCAAAAATAAAAATATAGCAATAGGAACCTAACATTGTACTGAAAATATGACCTTTTTTGCTTATTGCAGTAATAAGTATGGCAAAACCATTTCAACTTTATTTTTTTTATGTTAGATATTGTCGCTATATTCATTATGTTAATGTTAGGGATGTTACACTCGGAGTTATATTATAATGTAATTAAAGCATTAAATTAAGGTATAATTTTTATTGGTGTTGTTTTTCTTTCCTTTTTTAGGGTTCCGTACCCAAAGGGTGAAAACGGGACCCTATTAGTTATTACTAATTCAACGTTGTCCGTCCGTCCGTCCTATGTATTTAGAGCTGTATCTTTTGAACCGTAAAAAGACGGAAAGATAATTTAAAGGGTGGAACAAAACACCCTTGTAAAGGGGTGGTTTAGACCATGAAACTGAATAACTTTCGCTAAGGATGCATGATTACATTGATTACACAACCAATTTCATAACATTGTGAAACGAAATAAATGTAATGAGTCTTATTGGAGAAAACGTTGAAAAAAAATCTGCCATAATTTTGAGTTCAGTAGGTAGGTACAAGAGTACAGTACCTAGTTTTTTTTCGCGATTTCGATGTTGGTCCCATAGAGAAAGTTGTTCAGTTTGATGGTCTGATCATTAGGCTACTTGACAACTAATCAGCTACTCTTTATCGGACGTCAAAACGTGCGCTTTGTACGAACATTTGTACTAAATAATGAATAATAATTAAATCCCTTAAATTAATTAATAATTTGTCCCGGCGACCTTCCCGGCGCTTCGCTCTCAGAGGCAGTGGGATGAACCTCTCTGCTCGAAGGTGCTGGAGGCTTTAATTTTTTCTGCCGTTAGCGATGTTGACCGTGCTCGCCTGTTGGCGGTGTCGGAGAAGGAATCGGGTTCGTGGTTGCAGGCCCTTCCGTCTTCTAATTTGGGTACTTTATTGAGCAGCTCCACCCTGTCATTGGCTATTTGCCTTCGCCTGGGGGTAAGGACAAACCAGCCGCACTTTTGCCGCTGCGGTGCCGGTGTTAACGAGCTTGGCCACCACGGTTTGTTTTGCCAGAAGAGCGCAGGTCGTATTCCTAGACATGCTGCTCTGAACGACCTAATAAAGCGGGCCCTGGCGTCAGTGAATGTCCCATCTATTCTGGAGCCTCAGGGTTTGTTTCGCTCGGACGGGAAAAGACCGGATGGCCTGTCCCTCATACCGTGGAGTCGTGGCAAGTGTCTGGTTTGGGACGCAACGTGTGTTGACACTTTGGCGCCGTCTCACGTCCGGGGATCTTGTAGTCGTGCGGGGGCGGCGCGGCGGCAGTGCTAGCGGAGTCGGAAAAGAGAAGGCTATATCATGGTTTGGGAGAGGGCTATGATTTTCTGCCATTCGCAGTGGAGACTTTGGGCTGTTGGGGCCCCGCTGCGAAGCTTTTTTTAAAGTGCCTCTCGAAGCGCCTGTTTGAGGCCACGGGGGACAGGAGGGCTGGCAGCTATTTTGCCCAAAGGGTTAGTTTGGCCATTCAGAGAGGCAATGCGGCCAGCCTCCTTGGAACTCTGCCTCGGGTGGGCGCTTTGGAGGACATCTTTTATTAGTAGGTAATTTAGTTGGTGTTTTAGTTTAGTGTGCTTTTTATTTTTATTCAATTGTATTTTTTATGTGTATTTGTGCTTTATTAAAGTTCATCATCATCTTCCTGCCCTTATCCCATTACTTGGGGTCGGCGCAATATGTGGTCTTCCTCCATTCATCTCTTTTAGCCGTCATCTCTGCGCACACTCCCTTCTTACACATGTCATCCCTCACACAATCCATCCATCTTTTCTTTGGTCGTCCTCTCTTCATGCAGCCATCCACATTCATATCTAATACTCGTCTTGTAATATGACACTCCTCTCTTCTCATCACATGCCCATACCATGACAATCGGTTACCGCGCAGTTTTTCATTCACAGGTGCTACTTTCAAACTTCCTCTAATATACTCATTCCTTATCTTATCCTGCTTTATTAAAGTTGTATTACAATAAAAAAAACTAAATAATGAGTTGTGACGTCATCAACATTTCATTACTTTTTAATGTTTATCTTGTTATTAAAAATAGTATCCAAGCTAAAAACTCAATGAAAATGGGAGTTTAGCGTTAACTTCTAACCTTTTTTTTATTGAGACGATAAAAAAAAATATACGAGCTTTTACCCGCGACTTCGTCCGCATAAATTATACACCAGATTTTAAGTCAGATGATAAGCTTTCAAACAAAAAAAGTTTCATCAAAATCGGTTCAGTAGTTTTTGCGTGATACTCGAACAAACAAACACCCAAACAAACAAACAAACAAACAGACAGACAAAAAATCCAAAAATTGGTGATTTGGAATCAGGGATATCTAAAAACAATATCGTAATCCTTTTTTTGTAAATATCTTCAATGTACAGACGGACACACTTCTGTTACAGTTTTATAATAGTTTAGATTGTATATAGTCAAATACCCAATTAAGAAGGACCCTGTACCTATACGAGTACAAGGTCCAACTAAGAACCGTTGGACTAAGGCTTCACATCTATACTGGCGGAACATTCCATAGCAAAAGCAGCATTTTATTCACAAAGTTAGCTACAATACCAACCATTGTACAAGTTGCAACAGTGGCCGCGCCCTCTGCCGTTGTGTTGACGAAACTGTTCTGAAATGTGACGTCATTACCCTATTGTTCTACTTTACGTCACTGCACTGTTTAGCCAACTTAGTTTATGAGGGTATAGCAATTGCATAGGCATTAGGCACTAAGCATAAGCATAGAACAACTCGAGCAGGCATCGACTTACAAACTAATGGACGTCGGTTCTAATACAACATTTTCGAAAAAAATGTCCCAGAATGCGATTTTTGAATCTCATGCGCTGAGTTCAGCAGTTGAAAATGTCATAATTACTGTGGAGATACGCATCTTTCTACTGCAGATTTGACTTTCAAAAATCATACTTCAGGAGTGCGATTTTTGATAGTCAAATCAGCAGTAGAAAGATGCATATCTCCACAGTAATTTTGACATTTTCAACTCCGCGAATGAGATTCAAAAATCGCACTCCTGGACTATAACTTACATAAACGTTGTTAGTAATATAAATCAACTAAAAATATTGAAACAGCTGTTCATTTTGATTGCATAGTTTTTAAAAATTGTTACAGCATCGCGGCACGGCATTATGGACTCTAGCAGGATTGTGGCGTAAAATGTAAACAAACGCGTATCCTGTCTTGCTCGCACTCACTCAGTATCGCACATTCTTACCTCTTCTTCTAATTTTTTCCTATTTGTATGAAATGACAGCTAAGGTTCCAAAGTGTGCTATAGCCGGTGTGACCGCTAACCTTGACCGCAATTAATCGCATCAGCTAAGGGTCAATTCACACGTACCACAACCACACCACGTCGCAGCGACAAAATGTGGTCAAGCTGTGGTTACGTGTGAATAGTGTCGCAGCGGCTTTTTGCAGTTGCGTTGTGGTACCGACAAAATGTCGATGTGGTTGCGTTGTCGCTGTCGTTGCGATGTGGTAACCACGTGGTCATGTGCAGTTATAATCCGGCTTTCGTAGAGGAAACACGGCTTGACGGCATGTCGTGGCGATGTGGCCGCGGTGCCGCCGCCGGTGGTGACGTTGCCATCGCGATGTGGTTGCGATGTGGTCGTATTACACAGGTGGTCGATAACAACGGCAAAATGTGGTACGTGTAAATTGTAATATTCATTTTCAATACAAAATATACGCCCGACCACATGGCGTCGTTGTGGTGTGGTTGTGGTACGTGTGAATTGACACTTAACCGTAGTGTCAGGTTCTAAGTAATGTCATTTGTGTAACACAACACTAACGTTTAGAATTCTAAGAATTCCACTTTCCATTTTCTCAGTAACCATCGACTCCTTCATTCTAAGGTTTAGTTCACAAAGGTAACCGGATATCCGGTTTGTGAAGATTCTACAGGGTTAAGGGCCTATGTCGAAAAATAATTTAAGCGAAACAGGCGTGGGATAGCTTATATTACGGCCTGATGCGAGAGAAAGAGATGGGGCGGCGCGCGCGCCTGAATCGAATCGAGCGCCAAATCAAACTTTATTTAATTGTGATTGTACTATTTATGTAAGTTCAATTCTGCTCTAATCAAAATTTAGAAAATATCAATCTCTTTTTTTTAAATCAAGTCTTGTGTTTCTATTATTCACCGTTTAGCAGTTCCAAGAGTTTATAGATAAAAACGGAGGCTACTTTGGCTTGTTTTTCTATCGAGAAAATTTGTCTTAATCGTGTTTTGGCTCTAATCAAAACTTCAATTATATGTTCAATTTACACATATCCGAAAATCATACTCCTACTGTTAGTACTTCATGGTATATGAAGCTTTGAAGAATCCATTTTTTTTCACATAGCCCCATAAATTGACTTTCGGGAACACGACTCGCCATACTAATCGATGTGAACGAGCGTGTGGCTCCGGTCAGAATTATAACCGCTTTCTTTGAAAAACGAGATGATTTTTTTATGATTTTTCAGAAAATAAGAAACCAATTTATTCTATGTTGTATTGTAAAGTAGGTACGTATATTATATTGTAAATTTTCATTTTCTTCAGATCAACAATGTAAGAGTGAAATGGTTAGTTAAAATTGGAAAAAAAAAGTGACTTAAGATTCTTCTAAAAAAAAAATCGAAAAAAAAAATCTTTTCTTTAATTAAAATAGATTTCTAGAAAAACCAAATCACTTCTCACGCCGCGTGTGGTGTAGATTGTTCATTATTTTTTTCTGCTTAAATAGTGCTAGTGTTTTATTCATATATTTTTTTAATTTACGGTTTCATTTATTTAAGTGGAAAAAAATCGTGAATAATAATTGCTTGTGTACTCACACCCTTACAAAAACGTTTAACTGGGGGTTGGTTAAATTAAATTTATTTTAAACGAACTAGCTTTATTTCACTTCGTTTTTTCTCCTTTTATATTTTTAGCGTTCTGTGTCGACATTAAAAAAAGGAAACTAAGTAAACACTTTGGTGTATGTCTGTTTATCCATATTAATTTATTGTTCATATTTATGGGAACTTTTACCCCTTTGCGTTTTCGTAAGCTTCCCTTACACCCTGTATATAGGGTCCTTCTAAATATGCTGACACTTTCTTAAGGGGATGATCAGACCGTCAAACTGAACCACTTTATGGCACCAACATCGAAATCGCGAAAAAAAATCAGCTCGTCCATACATAACTACAAATCTACTATACTCCTTTCCAAATAGCAGCGAAATTTTAAGGCTATTTTGTATTACGGAAGCAGAGATTTGAAACACTTATTCTTAAAACAGTTTTTGTACCGTCCAAGATATGTCGGATAGTATATCTTTCTAATAAAAATAAATATAATAAGTAGTGTAGAATTGGGTTCTCTGGATCAACGTAGTGAAAACAAGAGTTCTCATTATAGTTTTCAATCTATTCAAAAACTTATGTTTTCAGTTTTCTTTATTCAGTTTTTCCTATTCGATTGAAAAGAAAGAACTTTTCAAATAAGAAAAACTGAGAAAAGAAAACTAGAAACATGAGTTTTTTTGAATAGATTGATAACATAAATGAGAACTATTGTTTTCACTACGTTTATCCAGAGAACCCAATTCTACAATAATTTTTAAAACAAATACATCATGTTTTCAGTATTTTTTATTCAGTTCTTAATTTTCTTTAATATAAAGCATGTATAGATCCAGATACTCCATTTCTACATTTATTACAGTTTCTATACAACTTATCAGTTTGTATGCAACTGCTATCCGAATTCTTACTTTTACGTGATAGAGACAAGACTAAGATTGAAATCTCTTTTTCTTGCAAGATCTCTATCAAATATTTTTTGAAAATTCAATACTCTCATTTTGAAACGAACGGAATCTAACACCCATGTTCCAAACCGATCCTCATCATGACCAGGAATTATAAAATATTGAATATTATCGTTAAATTTTACTCTTCGTCCTTCATTCGACATTTTAATGATTTATTTGAGAAATCTTATAAATAAATGTTCTCAGAGTAGTGACGTTTGATCAAGGAAATTATTCCTTATTCTAACCGTCTGGCTTGGAGCACTGATCTCTTTGCAATAATAATAAATATTATTTATTTATTTATTTATATTTTCACTACCTATGTTAATTAATTCAGATAACTTAATTCGATACTGATTACTTAGACAAAAAAAAAAGGTTTTATTCAATTTACGTATTCATTATTCAGTTCTTAGTTTTCTCTCGAATATGTTTCTATAATACTTCTTCATGTAAAAGCTATGTGTAGATTAAGATACCCCTTACAACAAGAAGCACGAAGTGTTAGAAAATTAAACAACAATTTATTTATTCATAAAAATGTATTTTCAACACACCATTTACTTAAACTAATTACATTTTTTAATGCACATATTGAAGAGTGATTTATACATGACATAATATCTAATGAGTACTTATCTGCTAATGTTAACAAACTAGGACATCCATTATTTTCTAAATTATAAATGTTTAATACCTCATCTCTGAATATTTCTCTTAACCAAATAATCTTTTCGGAGCCTTTCAATAAAATACGTTTTCCTCTTATGTAAGGCTTAATGTAATCTTTGATACAATAGTAAGGTATATAGCCCTCGTTCCATAAAATTTTTCTATTTCTTTCAATCCAACTAACGTGAATTCTTTCTGTCTTGGTTAAATTATAAAACGGAAAAGGAGGTTTGATAAGAAAAACTTGCATTTGTTTGCCACTCAATAAAGCAATTTCTTTCAATATAAACTTATTGCTATCGGTTTTAAAACCTTGTAGATCTACAAAAATATTCATGTTATCTTTCGTACAATATTACTAAGTGGTCGGTATTCAATAATACGATCGTTGATTATGAGGCAATATGCTGCGGTGTTATCAGGAATGTCTTCAGAACATTCAATCTCTAGGCGAACATCAACTGGGCCAGATTTCAACTTCTCACATTGATGCGAACAATCAATAACAAATAGTGGAGCTTTTTCTTTAAAATTTGTGAGGCTAAGCAGCGGATCAGAACCGATGTTATAATAAGACTGACGGAATGCGGTATATATGTTGTATAATATACTGAACTTATCGTCTTTAAATTTGAGGTTGAGTGAATCATACGGATAACATTGTGAATTCAAATAGAGTGTTACATTACTCAAATTACAATGATCAAATAAAGAACTGTCCTTCTTTTTATTATTTTTTCTTCCAGTTTGTAATCCGAATATAACGTATCTAGGTTTTTCAAGTTGAGAAGAGGTTTTTACAGACCAGCTATGTTTAGAAGTTTTAGGTAATAACGGGTATTCATATAGATCCCAATTGCGGAAAGGTACTTGTATAATGCGATCCTTTTCGAGAATTTTAAGTAAACGAAGTTTCTCTCGATCAGAAACTTTTATGTGTGGAACGCGCCACTGCACCCTGGATATATTAATTTCTATAGTATTATCTTCTTCGCTCTTAATACTATTTAAATTACTAGCATTTCTGTTAAGAATAAGTTCATGTTTACAATTAATAATGATTTTTTTGTAGTCTTCAGCGAATCCAAAAATTCTATTCAATGGTATAACTGCACTGAAAAACCCATCTTTCGGTTTCCATCCGCTTAAATTCCATCCCCAGACTTGAGCCGCCTTGCTTTCCCCTTCATTCATTGATACGTATGACTTCATTGTAGTTGTAGTACCAGCATTTTTAATACGATCAATTTCTACACCATTCATTTCATACCTTATATCTTGAAAAAGATGTAATATAGGGTTGTTTGTAAATGTGCATTCCACGCTTTTCTGTTTTCCAGCTGCATCTTTTTGATAAGCTTTAACATAACCTTCAATGTAAACGGAACTAGCTGATGGCAAGATATATACATCTTGTTGTTGAATAGGTATTCGTATTTCATCATTTTCACAAAAACTGTTACTATATGGATTGTAAGTATGAATTTCAAAGCTCTCTATTGAATCATCGAAATCCGGGGAATCCGAAATATGTAATATACTCATTTTACAACTGTTAATCCCAGTGATCTTAAAAACTCTTTATTGTTTTTATTTAATTTTTTAAGCTTTCGGTTTCGTCTACGCTCTTTCAATGTACGATTACCAATAAGAGTTTTTGTATTGTTCCATAGCTTTTTATTACAAGTATTTTTAATTTTATTAAATGCAATCATTTTACTTTACGTAAATGAAGGCGAAGTTTGATGTTTTCTCCTCTAAAGTCAAGAAAATTACCGTTTATGTCTACAGTACTTATTGAAAGAGTTGATATTATGTTTGTTTTATTTACAGGTAAGTAAATTATATTATGTGGTACTTCTACGAAAGGAAAGCCATGAGGAACACTTGGGACAAATTCGTAGACTGTATGTGATGGTATCCCGTTTGTATATGAGCCTTGCACAAAATCACATTCGATCCGTATGAGAGACACTCTAGGAATGTTCACTGTTTGCGAAGATTCATGCCATTTATTTGGCTCTAATTTAATTTTTGAAAATCCAAGTAATTGGCCAATGCTATTTTCCTTGCAGAAATTGATGGATTTCGTGCAGAATATTGAGCACTTCAGTGTATTATTATTTGGAAGTATTGTGATTTCACAAGCTTGCAAGTGACTATTTAAATAAGTTGTCAAGTCATACAGATCATATCTGCCAGTAGGAATTTTTATTTCTTTTTCGTCACTATCGTAAATAAACTTATTATTTTCACATGTAACATTCGCTATGGAGTTCAGCACGGAGAAGTAAATTAATCCACATTCATAGTTACCATGTAAATTTAATGGAGGATATAAATCTGTTTCTATTAAGGACTCGTTTCCTGTAATAGTTATCGTAGCAGACATATTTAACAACTAAATGTGGAAATAGAATTCTCTACTATTTATTTAACTTTATTCTTCCAAAAACAATTCAAAAACTGTATACAAAGGTGGCCGCAGTTGTATGTGTTATCTTTTTGAATGTTTTTATAATTATATTGTATTTTTAAGTTTCCTATATATTTAACAAGTTCCTTTGGTGGTTTCAAGTTTCCATAGCTATCAAAGTATTCAACATACCCATAATTTTTTGCGTAGGCTACCCAATGAGTACCGGGGTTTTTTATACTGTCTAAATTCAAGATTCCACATTCTTGAGAAAAAGGATATTTTGGTAAAGTATCTCTCATAAAAACACCGCGGAAATGTGGAATTTCTTGACAGTATTTGATTATATCAATGTTTGTTAGAGCTCGATGAGGTAGCCGCCTATTCAGTTTTTTGTATTTTTCAGTTTTTTGTTTTGTTTATGTTCTGAAACATAAATACCCAACCCTTTTTTATAAGGCTTAATATGTAATCCTTTACCAATACAAACAGCTTCCATTTTTTGATTATGTCTTTCTAATTCAGTTAATCGTTTAATAGCCATTTTATAATCATTAACGGCCTTGGCGATTCCCGCAGCTCCACCTGCAATGCTGCCTGCCGCTGATAAACCAGCAAACAGAGGTATCAGTGGAAGAAAACCACCAGTTTTAGGAACTGGTATTACTCTGGGGAGTTTTATCGTTGGATCAGTTGCTAATTGTTTGACTGCTGCATATGCTAGCTTTATAGCTGTCTTTTTTGTCACTGGTTTCATTCTTTTTATATGGTTTCTAGCATGAGACACAATATTCTTGAACTTTCGTTTCAGTCCCGCTCCAGTTTTTAGTTTAGCTTTCATAATATTCTTAACCAATTTAGCAGACAATTTTTCTCCTAACGATGATTTTGATGATTTCGCTAACTTCCCTGCCATCTTCATTAAAATATAATCAGCCTTATGTCGTTCAATTATATCACTTGATTTGGAATATGAAATATCGTGTTGTCTACAGTATTCGTCTAATTGATTTATTCCCTTATCTCCACGAGCAAGTCGTTTCCGTAATCTTGTTCCAGGTCCACAGTACTTGTAACCCGGTAGATGTAATTCGAAGGGTAATTTATTTATTAAATTGTTTAACAATCCACCTTTCTCTGTCATGACTTTTAAAGAATGAGCAATAATGATGATACTCAGCTTTTAAATATTGCATTAATAAATACACTCATAATTTATTAGACTTATCTATCCAACTGTTTTCTTCACTCGAAAGACCTAGCCATTTCACAAATACTTTATTTCCTTTCCTTTTTAACACTTTTTCAACAAGATATACATCTGGTTGTGCAGTTTTTTGCAGTTCTTCTGTATAAAAAGCTCCTAAGATTGGTTTATTTTTGGCGTCTTTTAAGAGGTATGTCGTGGGATTTGTGTCTTGAACTCTAATTACTTGAAATATTTCGGTTGACCAATTAGGAGTATATCCTTTCTCAAAAGCACCTTTGTATTTGCTTATTCTCACAAAATCTCCTTTTTTAAATATGGTCCGTTTATGTGATACTCTAGCCTCCCTATATTTTTTGTATCGTGCAAGTAATGAATCTTTATTATTTTCGTTTACTTCAGATGGTAAAATACCGATAGTTCTATGAGTTGTATTATTATAAATATTCATAATTTTCTCTAATTCACTGTACCACTTATAGTTTCCATTAAGACTAAACATTTTGTAAAGCTTGCTTTTTATAGTTTTAATTAACCTTTCTACAATCGATGCTTTTTTAGATGAGTAAGTAGAATAATGATTAATGTTATACTTCTTCATCACATTTTTAAAATTTTTGTTATAAAATTCGGTGCCTAAATCAGTTTGCAAATTTTTGGGAACTCTTCCATTTTGTATTAAATTTTCAAAAGCATTAGCAATCCACTCTTTAGTTTTTTGTTTTAGAGGATACGCCCAAGAGTACTTAGAAAATGTATCGATTATAATTAATATATATCTATAGCCACAATTTTGCTTTGAAACTGACTGCATATCAATAAGATCAGCTTGCCAAAGATCATCGATACCTTTCATAATAACGCATCTTCTTATAAAATTTCGTCTAGCGCTGCGATGTATTTCGTTTACAACTTTTACTTTGCTCATTTTTACATAGATTTATTCTTTGCTCGTTAGCGTGCTTTATATTTTCAGTAATAAGTTTTATTTTATCATTTAAAACATTAATTTGTTTATTGATTTCGAGTAATAATTCAGTTTTGATATGATTTGTTTTGAAATCTACATATTTCTTTGTAGCACTATCTTGAGGATCGATAGGATCAACCACATTTTTGATAATTTTTGATTGAGCGCTAAGATTTTCATCATTAGTAAGTTTTATGGCACAATCATATGATGTGGGTATGCTTACTTTTTGTCTTTTATACAAATGATGCCCGAAGTTGTCAACCATCATGTTTAGTGACCAGTGAATAACTACATAAAAATAATTAATCAGAGTGTTTTTATTCTTTTACTATACCAGCTTCTTTTAATTCCTCAATTATCGAAATGATTTCGTTATTATGGTTACTGTTTCCTGCCTCTCTAGATGCAATCAATAGTTTTAACCTATCGACTAATTCATTTGGATCATCCCAATAGACTAAATCGATATTTTTTCTGTAGGTTTTCATTGACGGCAAATTGCCACCAGTTTTCTTGATATCTGATTTTATAATTGGTTCATCACTAAATAAAGGTTTGATTATTTGACAATATTTCACACTTCTACTTCCATTAATCTGAGCCTGAGGATTAAAATCACGTTTGTGTGCATTTGTATAACATAAAATATCTTTATAAACTATTAAATCTTTGTCAGAAACCAAACTAAAATTAGGTTTCTTATTCATTAGCAACTCCCTCAATCCGATTGACATTTCATAAGCCTTGTCATCAATTTTTAGCAGTGTACTTTTGACAGAACCTAATGCATCTTTGACTGTCGAAAATTGAACAGAAGCATTGCCTAACATGTACTTTCCTTTATCGCTTCGTACCCCGTATGGTATATTTATGTCATCGGTATAATCATCAACTTGTTTGAAATCTTTTTTCGTGACGTTACTATTGTTTTCACCTTGAGCTACTAATGCATTTATGTTCATGGGAATATTTTGTAAATCCTTTTCTTGTGTTATGTCATCTTCGCCAATAGCTTCTTCGAAATCTTCATAAACGCTAGAGTTATTTGACAAAATATTTTTATCAGTATTCAGTCGGTGTGAAACGTGGCATCCATTTTGTGTTGTGATTTTTTTTAAGGGTTCTGTTATAGGCTTGAATACTTTACTAAGCTGAAGCTCCATATCAACTTCGTTGTTACGCATGGTTCTAATTTTTCTTTTAATAGAATTTGCAGATTTTAATATTTGTTCCTTTAAAGAATTCTTCATTTTTCAAAATGTTTAAATTACTTCACTTACGATATGAATGAAAGATAAAGCTTAAATGAACAAAGTATCAAAATGACTTGATATTTATTTATTCAACGTTGATAAAAGTATCAAATGCAATTCGATATCTTCCATTGTTCATGGAAGAATCCTTATTAATTATCATAAAAGCGTGAGGTCTTTTCCACACCTCCGAGCACATTAATTTAAATTTTGACCAGATTATATCAGAATTCACATGCTCATTATAAATGTGTTTTAAATTTACATCGTCTTGCTTAAATATGATTAAAAAATTTGCATTGTCTCGAACTAACTGCTTAGGTATTTTTGAATAAGTTTGAGATAGATAAAAACAATCGATATCTCTATGCCTCCCCATCGAAAAGAAATTGCAAATATTGGATTGATTCTCACACATAACATCATCAAAAATAAAAATGGAATTAGACAAAGCTTCATTCGGATGAATCACATCTTTGTTGTCAGTAAATATAGAGAACTGAATGCCAGGTACTAGAGAAAGAACCTTATTTAGAAAACAATATTTAGGCTGATACGCTGTTTTAGAGTAGAGATAAAGGTTTCGGAATTTGAGACCGTTTTCATGCAGTAATAAACTTAACACAACATTTGTTTTTCCACAATTAGATGGACCACAAATCAAACAACGAATAGTATTGGGTAATAGAACACTGTGTCTAGAAAGACCTGATTGTATAGATGTCCCAAAATCTACATCTTCTATCTCTAGTGAAAGTGGTTGCTTGATCAACTTCATAGTGATATGTGAGGAATTTGAATATATTTTTCAGTTTATAAGGAAACTGTAACACAAAATAAATCTTTTCTCTCTCTCTCTCTTTCTCTCTCCCTCTCTATGTATCTTAGTGTGGCTGTTATTTTATAGTAATTTTAAAAGATGCTAGTATAATATTATATCATCATTATAAATCAATGTCTATGCTAGTACTGTATTTTATGTGCAACAATAAGCATTGAAAATTGCTTCGTTTGTGCCTGGAACCTAACTTTAGCAATTTGTTTGACGAGTATAAACTTTAAAACAGGCGCTTAAATCCAAATCTTTATTCCAACTGTTCATTCTTGAGTTATTCGCTCAAGCGGTCTTAGCAAAAACATTACTATATAAAATGTACCATTTAGTTCTATCAAAGGTTCGTCTGTTATTTCACTAACAAGTAAGATAAATCACTTTATTTTGCAACCCTGCAATTAATGACTGTCAAACTTATCGATCGCTATAGGTACTGGTGACTTATGACGTATCTGGTTCTATATGGGTAAAATAAATGAAACAGGTTTATTTTCTACACAATATACTTTTATTCAATCGTATACACACACTTTTAGAATATACATTATTTCTATATCATTACTTAATTACATTTTTGAAAGAAAAAACTAGAAGCGACCGACATACAAATGCTAAAAAATATGTAAAAATTAGAATATGCTGTCGCAATGACCCCACGGCAGTGTATAAATCTGATCACGCAAAATTTGTCTTTTATCATCTTTTCTATCTAAGACCAGTTTTTCAAGCTGTTGAGAATATAATACATGTTTTATTGATTTAATCAAATGCATTTTGCGGGAAAGAGTTTTGTTAAATAAAAGAGCTTGGGTGTAATTATATAAATCTAATTGTTTAGTAATAGGTTTAGTTATTCCTTTAGCTTTAGTTATTTTTGTCTTAACACTTTCAATACAGTAAAGTTTAGCTCGAAGTCCAACAAACTCTTGCACAATATCACCCCCTAGCTCATCTTTGAATAAGCCTGGTATTTTAGTATTAACTCTAGGCATGTTGAACTGATTATCGATACTAAAATTGCTTGTATCAAAAACTTCAATATTAGCTTTCATATCTTTATAAAAATCATGGGTCTCTACTAAATAAAGCAAGCTGTCAGTATCTGTGTAACATAACCTTGCTTTATTCGCATACCTTTGTTTTATGAAATCATAATGAAATTTATATAAATGACTTTTCGCCAGTTCCAAAACGGTAAAACCTATGTAAATAGGGCGATCTAACACTATTTTTTCATGTTTCAACTGAATAGCAGCGAAATTTTCTGAAAACACCGAGACACTACTAAGATTTGGTTTTGCGATTAGCTGTTGTGCACCAATACGCTTGTTTGTGTTGTTGTTTTTGTCACTCCAGCTTGTAACCAACTTAACATTCACTTGCTTACGCCTGTTTTCGATGGTTTTACCGAAAATTGCGTTGTTTAATAGTTTGAAAAAGTCTTTTTGAAAAGTGGATGTTGCTGCCTGCCGCAATTTAGTATTTAAATCAATGTATTTTTTTAAAAACTCATGTTGACGAAAACGTAGAACCCGATGAATCTTTCGTAAAATGAGACCATTTCTCAAACACTCCTTAAGATGAATGTAATGAGTAATATAATTATATTTATCGTACAAGCTTGCTATTAGTTTTGTGGTCTTTCCTCCTGGTGGTATGAATTTTTCTGGAGCGAAAGGTAAATCTGCATGTGAGTCATGCAAGTTGTCCGGATAACTTAAGTCCACTTCTAGTATATAACCATAATCGCAATCATCTTTAATATTTAAAATATCAAGATTATTTATTTCGTCTTGTTTCAAAAAACTGAACTCTGAAGTGGGCATTTTTTGCGTCATGGCGTAACCATATAAATTATTACAATCTAAATATACTAAATAGCTAGATGGTACAGAATTATCATAGTTTTTCATGTATTTATTATTGGCTTTGGCATGACGCAACGAACACTGAGCAAGACCACCACGAATACCTTTCTCCAACATTTGATAGATTTCTAGGTTATCAATCAAATCTAACTGCACATTTGTGCACAACAGCATCGCATCCCAGCTGAGTCCAGGAGAAGTAACATAGTATGCGGGGTCGAGATTATAGTAATGCAAACTCATATTTCTAAAATTTTCGAATACATCACAGAGCAATAGAACGTCACATTTCAAATAAAGATCTGTGTACTCCCCAAGAGAATCAATTTCGAATGTTTCCCATATTTGAAGCGCTCGTGCATACTCATCATCACTAATATGTTCCGATGTTAAGGAATTGAAAAAACATTTCTTATCTGGCAGTTTTTTCTCTGAATATTTGGCCCAAGAATCCATGTAATCATAGGGGTAGATACCTTTACCTCGAACCAGATTACATTTATTAATGTCGCTAAATGCGTTTGATAAGTGAACAAAATCTGTATGGTCTAAATTTCTACTTAATTCATCTAAGCTCGAACTCAAAAACTGGAAAGAATCAATAAATTTAATTTGAATAGGATGTGTTCTAAGATCAGTCTTGATAAATTTTGTAAATGATAAATACCTTTCCTTTGATTTAGGTATAATTCTGATGTCACCTTCGTATTTAGTAAGTTCCTCGATAAAAAGGTGAGCATCGTACCCGGACAAGTTGTGTAACACTACGGGCACAAATGGGCATACTCTGTACATCAGATTACAGTGAGAATGCGCTGCTCCTCTATATTGAGACGTGATATGATCATGGTCTGCTACTTTATCACCAAATAATAAGTTTTTACAAATGTGACAGGTCTGAGAATTACGAAATTCATTCTCTTGTTCAGAAGTTAACGGTACCATCGGTTTCTTCTTGTCTAAAATACAATAAATCTCCCCAATATCTCTTATTAAGTATTTTACAAACACTTCTACACAATCTGTTCCTCTGTATGTAACATATTTATTAAAACTAGCGTCATGCGAACAACATATATAATAAGCAAAAGTACTCGGCTGATGTAGTTTATAAGTTTGTGTTTTCTGAGAATTGTTCTTCTCGTACTGAAGCAATAGACTCTCAAAATCAGCATAAATTACAAAATTAATTTTTTGCTGTCTTTCAAAGTGTTTAAACAATAATTTGCTATTCTTTTCGGGCACAATAGTAAGAACCTTTGAACAATTGTGAGAGTTATATTTGTTTTGACTCGCGAAAAATTGTAAACAGTTTTCACAAAAATAAACCTTTCCTTTATGATTAGTTATCTGACGTTTGACTAACTTTACTAAGTCTTTAATCAGACAGTAGTGACCTTTATCATTTCTCTCAACATACAACAAGTTTACATGATGTAATTTTTTAGTATTCGTCATATATAAAGGACCTGTAATTGAACATTTTTTATCCATGCCATAAATATTGATGCTTATGTCAGGATTAAATTTCTCAAACATTTTTACATCGCTAAAAGTTGGTGGGAATGACATATTTTGTGTATTGAGCACTTGAGAGAAATGTGGATATGAACCGGTTCTGCAAACATTTTTATTTGCGGGAAATAATGAAGCCACAATACTCCATAACAAGCAATGATTATCTGTATTATGAATATTAAGAACACTTTTTGTCCTTGATATAACTGACGGTAGAGGTAAATATGTCCCCCCTCTCATAGGACTGTACTTATTCATGTTTATCTCTAAATGATTAATTGATAAAAAGGACCAACCAGACTTACTGTGATCAAATTCACAAAACTTCTCCTTTAAAATATTTACTATATTCGAATAGACCTCATCTAAATCTGTACTTTTCATAATGATCTGATATTTAGTATTGAAAGATTTCAATTGTTGTTCGCCTGATGGTAGAGAAAAATATGCAAACAATTCGAAATTAACTTTTAAACTATCATGATTACATAAACACATATTTATAAGTTTGGCAACATCATTTGAATTAGCAAGTAAGAATGACTCGGGTGTGATATACAACATTTCTTGTGCTGGGTTTAACTTATATGTTAAAATTCTATTTTTGAACGCTGTTGCTATTATTTCAATGTTCTTGAATGTAGTACTTAATAAACAATTCGATTTGTGGATATTTGTTCTCAAATGATATTGCCATTTACTATTCTGTACAACGATTTTACATTTATTACACTGAATTGTATTGTTTTCATGGAGTGTGTTTGAAGAATTCTTGTTGAAAACTGAAATAAAAGAAAATAAGGCCAGGATTATAATTTGTTTATTTATTTTACGTAAGTACTAACATAATTTTTACTAACATTATAGTGTAAAAACAAGAGCACAAATTTAATAATATGTGTTTTTCAATGCATTTATCGATTATACTTTTATAAAATATACTTCGTACATAGGTATATATTGTAGAAGTACATATTTTTATTACATACACTAAAAACATATCAAAATACTTATTCTCTAGTTATATGAATTATAGGAAGAAATGAATGTTGGAGGACAGTTTGCGAATTCCTTGCGCACTGCAACCACATACTTTGAAAGAAGGTCCCAAGCTTCAGTATCGTTATTGCTTCTGTTTTTTACCGATACTATAGCTTGACGCCACCTATTCATCGGCGACACGTTCCGAATTTCATCGTAATTATAAATCTTTAGCTCGATGAAATGAGCACCTTCTTTATCATCATCAGTTTGTTTCGATATACCGTTTGATAATCTGCGACTATAAATAGAGGGAATTTTTGATGGCTTTTTACCGTTTTCTTCTTCCAATTTCTCATCAGCCCCACCGAATAAATCACATGCAGTTGTTCGTAATTCCTTGCTAGACTTCTTTTCTCCAGTGCTCGTGCTAGGTATCGATTCGGAAGTTACGCTCGACGTAGTAAGCACTTTCATCGATTTATCGGACCGAGTTTTCTTCATAGAATGATGTGATTCTATGGAGCTATCCCGAGAACGCTTCTTGCTCTTCTTAGAACGCGTGCGTGAAGAATCGCGGTGGCTTCTCTTCCGACGGAAGTCGGA
Organism: Agonopterix subpropinquella; assembly: GCA_922987775.1. NCBI lineage: Eukaryota > Metazoa > Arthropoda > Insecta > Lepidoptera > Depressariidae > Agonopterix > Agonopterix subpropinquella. The sequence goes on from OV277715.1 coordinate 972,114, forward strand.
CTCAGTAGACCTGCTTCGAGTACGTTTTCGTCCTCTTTTTTCCGATCGCAGCGACTGTTCTAATGAAGGCGTACGTTCACGTCTACGATGAGTCCTATGGAAAAGTAACAGAATATAAAAAACTAAATTTTTATTAAAACGTACTTATCCAATAATTGTTTCTAAGAGAGAAGTATCCGAGCCCTTGCACTAATCTGATGACTCCTGCTAACACGATTTGTACAATTTGTACTTAATTTAATGTAAACTAGCTGTTGCTGCAATTTCACCCCCATTGTTTTTGAGATATTTCCTCCACCTTAGAATAAAATAGTTTAGGTCCTTCTCTATCCTTTCAGCTATCCTCATGCAGAAAAGTCTATTCGTTCTATAGCTCCGATACAATGTGAACGAAAAACAAACAACAACTCATGTTCACTAATTATTAAAAGTGTATAATATTGTTTAGGAAGTTATGTATCTAAACTACCTGCCTACACAAATAAATAATAGCTATAACTAAAATCTAAGTAATCTTCAAATCTTGCTTAATTTAAAATTATAAATGCTGTCATTTAAAAGGTATTATAATTATAAGACAACTATTTTACGTAGTCGAAGATAAATACTTACATCTTTTTTGGGGTAGAATCAGACTCCTGAGAAATGCTCCGGGAACGTTTGCTACTCTTCTTCTTCTCCGTTTTGAAGGGGATTACTCCCTCGTCTGAAGAACAGGAGTGCTCTTTGCGGTTAGCGCTGTAAACAAACATAAATTACATAAGTAATTAAGGAGGTATATTATTATATTTACTATGCATTTAAAATACATGTAATTAATGAAATCAACGTAGGCTAGAACATTCTTGAATATAAAATTACATAATATATCTGACATAATATACTAGATCGTGCCGCAGTTTCACCCCTTTATTTAAGCTCCATTGGGAAAGGGTTTCTCTTCCAGATAAAAGAACCTTATTGTGTTACTTCAAACATTACTCTATCTCTATACAAATTTCATTGCAACTATATCTAGTTATTGCATGAAGCAGAAACAAACAGACAGACACACATTCAGTATTACAGGGACTATTGTCTTATCTCTTATGTTCATACCACGGGAATCGAACCCAAGGTCTTTCATATTAAAGACAAGTTTCTTATCACACAACAAAATAAAATTCACAATTTATAAACGATGTTAAGGTTTCTGGCCACTCGAAAGGGATAAAGGTCGTGATTTTAGGTATGAATGTAATTATGTTAAGCAGAAATAAATAAAAATACTTACATTTCAAACATCTTGATTAGGTACGTATATTATCTTTGATCACACAAAAAGAAAAATTTTCACCACCACTGGGGGAGAGTACGAAATAAGGAATGAGGGCGCTGCAACGACTTCCTTGAAAAACCTCTTGTTCATGAGTGTGAGCACCATGTAATAATTACACGATTATTTGAAAGTAGTTGTAAATAATAGTACCTTGTCATCAATAAGCCTCATGTGCCAGGGTCGTACTCGGGTAAATGTTTAATCTTTCTTGAGACGTAAGCTTATTCGAGCCCAATGCCCGTCTACTGAATCCTACACTGTCATCATGTCACGTGGTGCATACTGGCGCCGATCTGTCGCGGATATTAGAGCTCTCCTCCGAATTAGGTAATCCTGCGCATAACTTAGCTCGACCTATGTACCTAGATTTAACTTATCATAAAATAATATTTTCGTATTTCAAATTAATTATATATTTCTCTCATTCCTTTGCCTATATTCGATTCATACAGACATTTATAAAGTTATTAGTAGGTACTTAACAACAATTTTTCGTAAATATAAATAATTTTCAAATTGACTCGCGCAACAATGTCGGTGAGTACCCCTATAATATAATCATTTTGATATTATTAAAATAAAGCATAGTTTCTGACCACCCAAAAGGTATTATTGTCGTGAGTTTATGTATGTATGTAATATGTTTCTATGATGTGTTTGTGATATTATTAAGTATTTTATAACTAAAACGTTTACTTTTCAGCTACATTGGGTAACACTACATAATTTCATTACTGTTATCTTTTTTTCAGCTGGATTCTGAAGAGTTCTTCAATTTCATACCAAGAGAATCATCAAACAATCAAAACAGAAAAAGGATAAAAGGAGGAATGCCCATACCCTCATATATAAAAAAATCCTGTCGCCCTGGCTCGAAAGTAATACGCATTGAAATCTATGATAGTGGAAAACTGGAAGAGAATAACTGTAAATGCGAGGCGGAAGTATGTGTGCAGTACGTCGTCGGGAATTTGTTTATGGACGATAATAATATCTATCAATCCACCAAAGATCTTATTTCTAAGATTAGTAAATCTTTAGAAATAGACTAGTTTTTAGATTAACGTTTCTTGTAGTATAAAAATGTAGTAGAGTAAGATTTATTAAGGACATAAATGTGTATAAAATAATGTCCTCAAACATAAAAAATGTAATTAGGTTAAGTAAATGAAGTTCTAATAAATTGTTACAGCTTTCTTAAATAATTGTTTCATTGTTTAATACTTTTTGCTTGAGTCAATCAGATCGAAGACAATTTTTCTGAAATGTTCTAAAGGTAACAAAAAACGTAGAGTTAACAATATAAGTAGGTACCTAAAATTCATTGAATACTTAAACACTTAAAACTTGTATTGAATGTGGAACTGTACTATTTAAATGTGGTTGCATACGCTTACCTTTAGCAGCATAGTAGATTCGAGAGAAAATTAATAACTGAATAAAGAATAAGTACTAGAATCAAAATACCTACCTAATCAATATAGAATTGGTTTCTCTGGATCAACGTAGTGAAAACAGTAGTTTTCATTTTAGTTATCAATCTATTTTAAAAACTCTTGTTTTTAGTTTTCTTGTTCAGTTTTTCTAATTTGAAAAGTTCTTTCTTTTCAATCGAATAGGAAAAACTGAATAAAGAAAACTGAAAACATGAGTTTTTGAATAGATTGAAAACTAACATGAAAACTCCTGTTTTCACTACGTTGATCCAGAGAACCCAATTCTATACTACTATAATACATTTGGTAATCAGAATTAGCCAGAAAGCCAAATAGGAATCTGAAAATCTTGTCGCCGTTATTTGGAATGAAGTATAAAGTAAAATGTGTGGCAGGCAGCAGATTTTTTTTTCGTGAGTTTGTTGTTTGGTGCCATAGAGAAAGTTGTTCAGTTTGATGGTCTAATCATCCCCTTAAAAAAGTGTCAGCATATTAAGAAGGACCCTGTATATCGATTTTCAGCCCTGTTTAAAAAATAAATACAGGGTGTAGTTACCTAGTTTGAACATTTAGTAATTAAAGTAAAAATAAAATGTTTTTAGCTTGTCCGATTTACGTTAAAACAATTATAAATCGCGAAAAAAAAACAGCTCCTTCATATAAAACTGCAGAATCAGGTACTTTAGCCAGTATGGGACAACTGTTTTTTTTTTCGCGATTTCGATGTTGGTCCCATCGAGAAAGTTGTTCAGTTTGATGGTCTGATCTATGTGTTAAAAAGTGTCAGCATATTAAGAAGGACCCTGTATGAACTGCGCTGTGACAGACATGGACAGACGGATAGACTTTTTTTATTAGAAAAAAAAAGATGGATAGACTGTTTCATCTTATAAGGGTACCTTATCGGACCACGGGACCCTAAAAAGGAATTTTGAAAACAATAAAATTGATCCCAATTTTCAACGCGAAACTTGATTTTCTCTACCCTCTTTGAATATTTCCACTTCTCCACGCATCAAAAAATACCTCTTTGTCAATCACGACTAATTTCGAAAATGTCCATTCAAATAATAAAAAAAACTTTTGAAAAAAATACAGAATTGATTACTTACATTTTTGTTTTAAACCGCCTGATTCTTTATTCAACATTCATACTTTATCAATTTGCTTTGTGCCATGTTTGAAAATACCTATAATAGATCTTGGTAAAATTCATGCTAAATTGAACTCTATTGCGTGGTTATAAGATGATCTTTTGTTTGAGGAAGTTGATTTTATATTTGTGACGTACTTTCTTTTGATTCTTAAAAGGTATATTCCTGTTTAGACTCTTATTTTTATGTTAATAGAAAGTTTATCTTAATAGACCAAAAAGGAGGCACCTGGTTTTGTTTAAAAGGTTTGTAAGGATCGTGGCAGGTGGTGTTCAGTTGTATCTACTTACCCCAATGGGATACAGGCGTGAGAATATGTATGTAAGTATGTTAAGAGGCTTTTCACCGCTATTATAATATAACAATAGCTTTTAGGCATTTGCAGAATGTTAGTTTGACATTTTTAGTATTCCGTACCCGTACAAAAATTGGCAAAACGGAACACTTATGGAATCGGCGCGGTGTCTCCGTCCGTCCGTCCATCCGTCCGTCCGTCACAGGCATTTTTCTCTGAGACCGTAAGACATCGGAAGCTGAAACTCGGCACAGATATAGCAATAGCCGTGCCGGTCCAATATCATACTTTTAGAAAATCGAAGTGAAAATAACAAAAAAAACATCAATTACAGAACCAACACAATCATTTAGAAACTCATACAAAATGGATTCACATAAGTTACTCAATTTTACACATGAAACAAAACACTAATCACTCCTTATCACCAATTGTCACAATTAATCACAACGAGAAAGTTAATGAAAAACGATATCCGAACCAATAAGCCACGTAGAACACGATGTTACCCCGACGAGCGCTGTCTGCAAAGTGAGCGAGCACTCGGCGCCGCCCGGCTTATATAGCAGTCGGTCACGTTGCGCGCGCACGTGGCTTGATTTTTCCTTACAATACAATAAAAAATGCGTTATTTTTATATTGGGGGCAATTAAGGGAGGCAGAAAGGGTAAAAAAATAAAAATATTTTTTTTTACTCTCTGTGGTGTTGTTGTTATGAAAATATATTATTATAACACTTTATTGTACACACAAGCAGATTGATACAGACAATAGAAAAGACATGTACAAAGGGCGAGCTTATCTCTTAAGAGATTTCTTCCAGCAGACCCGCAACAGTGAAAAGTATTAATAGAGAGGCAGACATAATGTGTACATACAATTAGTAACTAATAAAATAATATGGAGCAAAAAACGGAACAAAAACAAAATGATAATAAAAGAAAATATTAACTTACAATATCAATTGAATTAATAAAAATAAAAATACATAAAATACCTATACAAATAAAATATATATTATATACCTATAATAAAATACTAAATACATATTACTATACCTACTAGCTCATTCAATGGAAAGATAGTGGTTTTTTACTAGCTTTTTAAAAGAAGATATGGTACGAGAATCACGAATGTGGGCGGGGAGTGAGTTCCGGATGTGAATGTATATTTTTCAAATTTTTATTTAAAACTTTGATTAGATGGCGGGAAAATTATCAGGGTGGCACTAACTTGTATAGTTTTTTTTTTCTATAATACCCAAAAAACAAACACCAGTATAAAATGATCTTCAGTTACTATGTGACCACATACTAAGTAAGTGTCAATTTATAGTGGGTGTATCAATGACTCATGTTAAACAACTGATAGTTCATCACCATCATCAGCCTATCATCGTCCACTGCTGAACATAGGCCTCTCCCAAGGCGCGCCACATAACTCTGTCCTCGGCCTTCCTAATCCAGTCGCTCGCCGCTACCTTTTTTAGGTCATCTCTCCAGCAGGCAGCAGGGCGTCCCACACTACGCCTACCAGTTCGCGGTCTCCACTCTAGAACTCTGACACCCCACCGGTTGTCAGTTCTTCGGCAGATATGACCAGCCCATTGCCACTTCAGCTTGCTAATTTTCTGAGCTATGTCACTTTAGTTCTCTGACGTATCACTTCATTTCTAATGTGAATGTGAAGGTTTTTGTGATTCAGAAATCTAAAATTTTGTGATGAGGGTTCCATAAAATTGGGGTTAAAAAATATTTAGTTAAATTTGTTCAGATGAGAAGAAACCAAACGGGAAATGATATCAAAGTTCGGGTATTGTGGGAGACTAATGAATTTATCGAGTTGCTCGTTTGAATTTATACCTAATTTCGTGGGAATTGGAATTTATTTTAAATTGGCTTGTTTTCGATGCGAGTGGGTGTCAGCAATAACATGAAAGTTGAATTATTAACCGACTTCATTTCCATACCTTGGGGTCGAGTATAACACCTAATTTATATAGGGTGAAATTGATATCATTAGCATCCTTTTAAACTAAGAGTCTACCCAACAAACTGAACAACTTTCACTATGGGAGCAAATCGATCGGAGCAACAAAAAAATCTGCTGTTCCATACTAAACTGCAATGCCTACGCTACACAAATGTATGCAACAGCTGATTTTTTTTTGCTCCGATTCGTTTGCTCCCATAGTAAATGTTGTTCAATTTGATGGGTAGACTACGGGCTATGTCTTTTAATGTAGGTACTTCTTGGTTTTATATTTTTGCTATATCGTAAAAACAGTAATACATGATAATTGTTAAACATAGTTTTTTAGTGCAGTGTAGTGATAAAACAACAATTAATACTAATAGCCTACTAAATTACTAAAATGTGTTTCTCAAAATCCCAATTTGCAAGTGTAAAGCGTCATTCACGTAAATATAATAGTTCCTAAATATGGTTTAAAAGTATGCTAATGATATAAATTTCACCCTGTATATGTACACACGGCGACAGATCAACCTACCCATAGTTCGACCTTATGTCCATGAACATAGAGTTCAACTATGGGTAGGTTGATCTGTCGCCGTGTGTACATATACAAAATCCAATTGTCTACAGAGAAACCTAGTTTATTCTCCAGACAAAAAACGTTTTGGATTAGTATTATAGTCGTCATTGCTACAACGCTATGTGCCCTTCATTCCAGATCTAGATAGGTCTAGGGTTAGACTTTATCGTTTTTATTCTAGATCCAGGCTTAGGTCTCAAGCTGGGGATAATTAAACAAGAATAATGAATACTGGATGACTTTCAATCTTTCGAGGGAATGTTTAGGTGATTTTGTAATAAATTCCCTTTTTTAGGGTTCTTTCCGTACCTTATTCATAAGCTTACTCCATCCGTCCATCCGTGCGTCGGTCTGTCTGTCCTAACCATAAAATGCTATATCTTTTGAACTATAATAGACAGACAATTAAAATTTTCACAGAATATTTGTTATTATGGCGGATTTGCTAACATAATAAAAAACTAAAAATAAAAAATTAAGGGCGGTCCCCATACAAGAAAAGACATTGCCCACGTGACGAAGTGCATTCGTGTCCGTCTTTTCGCAGCTGGCGAATGTGTATGATCAAAGAACACATACAAATCGTGTGATAGCTGAAATTGTACACAGGATAGGAAGAATATCGTGCTTCCCAAGGAAATGGAAATTATCCTTTTCCATCGTGGCATCTCTACTATTATAAAACTGTAAATTTAAAAAAAAGAATTATTTTGCTTTGTGTGTTTGAACGAGCATCACGCGAAAACTGCTAAACCGATTTTAATGAAACTTTTTTGTTTGATAGCTTATGATCTGACTTAAAATCTGGTATATAATTTGTGCGGACGAAGTCGCGGGTTAACGCTAGTTACTTATAAAATTCAAATTTACCAGTTTTGTAGGCGAAACGGGATTGGGCAATGTCTTTTAATGTACCTACTTATTGGTTTTTTGTTTTTGCTGTAATGTATCTATCGTAAAAACCAGGGACCGAAAAGTTTCGGTTACCTTTATTTAAATGTTAACTTTATCCAGGTAACAACCGATTTTAATACCGGTAACCTAAATATGACCTTCAATAGAAACCGAGTGAGTGCGGGTAAGGGTCAGTGTAGACGGAGCGGCAAAAAGCGCGCGTATTTTTTAATAACACTGAAAAATGAACTTTAATTTCTACTAATCAAAAGTACAAAATTAATTAAAAAACGTCATTGTTGTAGTGGGTGACAAGTTTTTGGAGCACCCGACGAGCGACGCGCGCACTATTTTCAGTGTTGCTACAGCATTGAACAGGTCGAAATGATAAAGGAGATGATTATTTTCATTTTATTGAACCCAAAAGCATATTATGGTTTAAGTTTATGTTCACGTTTGAGTTTCAGGTTGGTATTATAATTGATTTAATTAGTATTGAGTAACGACTAACGAGGTACTTAACTTAAAAATTGAATACTTGTTTACTATATTTATGAAGAAACAATTTTGTATTTATACATATCTCTGTGTATGTATACCGGGACAGCTTCTACAACTTTATCAAGCACAAGTCCGATCGTGTATGGAGTACTGCTGCCATCTTTGGGACGGGTCTGCCCAATACCAGCTGGCCGCGTCGGACTCAATCGACAGGCGTGCCAGGAAGCTCATAGGTGATCCAACCTCTGTGGCGAAGCTACAAAGTCTTGAGCATCGTCGCAAGGTAGCCTGTCTATCTGTTTTTTATAGGATACATTTCGGAGAGTGTGCGACGGAATTACACGATTTAATACCTCCGTCTCCCTTTCATCTGCGGGGGACGAGACGCAGGCTGGGTTTCCACCCTTATGTCGTTGACCTACCAGCAATTCGCACGAAGAAGTTTGCTTCTTCTTTCATAGTGCGCACGGCTAAGGAGTGGAACGCACTGCCTGCGGACCTGTTCCCTGAGCAATACAACCTGGGCCTCTTCAAGGCAAGAGTGAATAGGCATCTTTCTAGGTAAGCATGCTACATCTTCGGCCTCATCATCACTCAACATCAGGTGAGATTGGGGTCAAATGTTTACCTATCGAACATAAAAAAAAAAAAATAATGCGGACCGTTAGTAGAATAATATTAAGGTTACCTCTAAAAATACCTGTAAAAAAAATAAAGGTTATAACCAAAAAATACCGGTATTATCGTCATTATCGATACCGGTTTCGGTCCTTGGTAAAAATAATAATTGACAACCGTTAAACTTGGTTTTTAGTGCAGTGTTGTGGTAAAAGAACAATTAATACTAAAATGTACTAAATTACTAAAATGTGTTTCTCAAAATCCCAATTCGCAAGTGTAAAGCTTCCTTTACGTAAAGTTCCAACGCAAGATTCGCATATTGTATCACGAGACATTAATCTGGATTCACTGAGATGTTCTACTTTATACATCTTACTGTACATAGATGCGATGCTTGTTATACAGGGTGTAAACTTAAATGCGTTACAACATACAGGGTGTAAGGGACAGCCCCCCGCAAACTGAAACAGTGAACTCAGACCATCAAATTGAACAAATTTCACTATGGAGCTTACCTCAGGAAACACGACAAAAAATCTGCTGTCCCATAACCTACCTACCCGACTCAAATGTATGGGGCAGCAGAATTTTTTTCGCGTTTTATAAGGTAGGCACCATAGTGAAAGTTGTTCAGTTTGATGGTCTGAGTTCACTGTTTGCGGAGGGCTGTCCTTTACACCCTGTGTATCTAGCTAAAACCTAAAGGGGTTTTTCAGTTTCATCATTAGACTGAACAACTTTCACTATGAGACTAAGGCTGCCTGTCCATTGACTCGAGCTCGCTTCAATGGACAGGCAGCCTAAGACTGATAACGCGGAAAAAATATAAGTTTTTCCATACATTTGGTTCAGTAGCGGTTGAAGTTTTCAATGGAACGATGAGTATCTTTTCGCATTTTGAGTCTTGGTCCCATTGTGAAAGTTGTTCAGTTTGATGGTCCGACCGAAGCACCCCGTAAATTAATCGTATTTAAGTTTACACCTATACTAAGCATCGTATGTTACATACGTCCCACTGCAGGGCACAGGCCTGCCCTCAGGGAGGGTGTATTTGCATTACTCCACCGTACGTACACAATGTGGATTGGTAGACTTCACATACGCATCAGAATTTCTTTTTCAGCGTATGCAGGTTTCCTCACGATGTTTTCCTTCACCGTTTGAGAGCAGTCGGTATTACGGACATAAGTTAGAAAAACTCATTGGTACATGGCATGTCGTCCGTGCGGATTCGAACCCGCATCCACATGATTGTATAAACCTCTCCGTAACAGGTCATCAACCTTCTAAAAACACTCACCATCATCTCAGCCGATGGACGTCCACTGCTGGACATAGGCCTCCCCCAAGGATCGCCAAAAACGACCGGTCCTGCGCTGCCCTCATCCAACGGGTCCCGCCGCCTTCACCAGGTCGTCGGTCCACGGTGTACCCACGCGGCGCTTTCCGGTACGCGGTAGTTAAGGATGCTGACCCAGCATCCGACATCCAGTTCAAGTAGAACACTACGGAACTGCTGATGCACAAGACGCACCTTGCACCTTTGCCTACTAATCTGGGCCAGCGTCCGATGCTTGGTTAGCATTAAAGTAGATTCTAATTAGTATACAAGATATTGTTATCTAAGATAAGGTCTCTCACTCTTGGCGGATCTCCGACCCACAATAAAGATATACTCCCGTAAGTCTGCGTATCATTCTTAATTCGGTCACCACTCGAGAACTTTTTGGCACCATCGGCCATCGGTTCTGCGAGCAATGTGCCCCGCCCACTGCCACTTTAGTTTAGCAATTCTTTGGGCTATGTCAGCATCTCTGGTTCTTCTGCGGACCTCTTCATACTAAAATTCTTCTTCTAATAACACTACACATAATATTTTCTTTCAATACGTTATAAATTACATCATCATCATCATCATCATCATCATCAAATTACATAACTGCCATTTGGCAAAATGCCAAAAGTATCTGGCCGTAATCCCTTAAGATGTATTGGTCATTAGTTTGAAACATTTCGGTCTAGCCATAGATCTTTTAAGAGGCTTATACATGGTGTAACAAAACACCCTAGTAATACTTAAGGGGGTGCTTCAGACCATCAAACTGAACAACTTTCACTATGGGACCAACATCGAGAAAAAAAAAATCTGCTGTCCCATACAATTTAGTCGAGTCGGTACTGCACTTTTGTATGGGACATTTATTTTTTCTCGACGTTGGCCCTATAGTGAAAGTTGTTCAGTTTGATAATCTGAAGCACCCCCTTAAGTATTACTAGGGTGTTTTGTTACACCCTGTACAGGGTCCAGCTTAATAATTATGCAGACGGGTTTTTAAGGGGATGATCAGACCATCAAACTGAACAACTTTCTCTATGGGACCAAAGTCGAAACCGCGATTTAAAAAATCGTAAAAGAATCGTGGAAAGTATCAGTAACCTTTAAACCACATACTCTACCCATCAAACTGAACAACTTTTACAATGGGAGCAAATCTGTCAGAGCAAAAAAAAAAACTGCAATACCTACCTACAAATAAATGACTCAAATACAGGGTGTAACAAAACACCCTAGTAATACTTAAGGTGGTGCTTCAGACCATCAAACTGAACAACGTTCACTATGGAGCCAACATCGAAATAGCGAAAAAAAAAATCCGCTCTTTCATACAAAACTGCAGTACCGTCTCGACTCAAATGTATGGGACGGCAGATTTTTCTTATTTTTTCTCGACGTTGGCTCCATAGTGAAAGTTGTTCAGATTGATGCTCTGAAGCACCCCCTTAAGTATTACTAGGGTGTTTTGTTACACCCTGTATATGAGAGCTGATTTTCTTTTTGTTTTGACAGGTTTGCTCCCATAGTAAAAGTTGTTCAGTTTGATGGGTAGAGTATGTAGTTTAAAGGTTAATGATCATCATCATCATCATCATCATCTCAGCCGATGGACGTCCACTGCTGGACATAGGCCTCCCCCAAGGATCGCCATAACGACCGGTCCTGCGCTGCCCTCATCCAACGTTTTCCCGCCACCTTCACCAGGTCGTCGGTCCACCGTGTGAGGGGCCTACCCACGCTGCGCTTTCCGGTACGCGGTCGCCACTCGAGAACTTTTCGGCCCCACCGGCCATCGGTTCTGCGAGCAATGTGCCCCGCCCACTGCCACTTAAGTTTAGCAACTCTTTGGGCTATGTCAGTTACCCTGGTTCTTCTGCGGATCTCTTCATTTCTGATTCGAAAGGTTAATGATACTTTTCCTTATAATCCCCGCAAGTTGATATTGCGACTGGCGGCCATATTGGTGACGTAATTTTGACGTAGTCGACTGTGAACATCAGTACCGTTCGCAAGGTTAGCCCGTGCTTGATGACGTCACTCAGCGGTTATTGTGACAAGGTTCCATCGCAATATCAACTTGCGGGGATTATACACCCTCTATAACTCTTAAGTTATTATCATCGGTTTTCGGTAACAAATTACTTGGATTGGAAATAGTTAAGAACTTCGGGCCCTTCGAGTACTGTTTGAGGTCAAAACTATTTATATTACTTGCCCTGTTATTACAGGGACTGTAGGTATTCGCTACACAGAAAAAAAAAATACTTTCTGGAAACAAGAACCAAAATACACCCTGTATTTTGGTTCATGTTTCTAGAAAGTATATTTTTTTTCTGTATAACAAAACACCCTAGTAATACTTAAGGGCCTGCTTCAGACCATCAAACTGAACAACTTTCACTACGGAGCCAACATCGAAATCACGAAAAAAAACCGCCCTTTCATACAAAACTGCATTAACGTCTCGACTCAAATATATGGGACGGCAAATTTTTTTTATTTTTTCTCGAATTTGGCTCTATAGTGAAAGTTGTTCAGATTGATCGTCTGAAGCACCCCCTTAAGTATTACTAGGGTGTTTTGTTACACCCTGTATATGTTTCAATTGATATTTCTTAATCACAAACATATAGGGCCCTTCTTAATATGCTGACACTTTTTTAAGGGGATGATCAGAACGTCAAACTGAACAACTTTCTCTATGGCACCAACATCGAAATCGCGAAAAAAATATCAGCTGTTCCATACAAAACTGCGAACCCAGTTGAGTCAAATGTATGGGACAGCAGATTTTTTTTTCGCGATTTCGATGTTGGTCCCATATACAACGTGTTAATGAATTAACGCAAAACTAGAAAGTAATTTGTTTAGAATCGAGAGCAGAATCGAATTACAATGATTTGAATATATGTAATTTTTTTCAAAATATTAAATATTTTTTTATAAAAATTTTAATTTTCTGAACCCGATGTCAACCCACCGCACGGGCACACTCAACCTACTTACTACCAAAACAAGATTCTTAAAATGTATCCATGAGTACGTTAGCGCTTTCATTCATTGCTGAAATGATAACAAATCATTTTAACCTCAAAACTTAAAATGCGAATAACTTTAAATTTTAAGTATCAAAATAATGAAATTATTGTTTCAATCTAATTATTTTGTTATAAATCAGTTGGGGTGTATGAGGTTTTGCGTTAATTTATTAACACGCTGTATAGAAAATGTTGTTTAGTTTGATGGTCTGATCATCCCCTTAAAAAAGTGTCAGCATATTAAGAAGGACCCCGTATATGTCTTGCACTAATAGGACGAATGCTTGAAGAATGTTTAATTCTTAAAATTCAAGATTGAATTTTTTCTGACGAGAATTGTATAATTAATTATATTATCTTGAATCAAAACAGATTTGTTTCTCACATTATTATTAGAAACATTTGAATTTTGATACAAGAAATTAGTTTTTGGCCCAAAAACTGTAATAGTGAAACATTTTATATTTCAAACGAAGACATTTTCGAGTTTCCTTATATCGAAATGCGATATAATATTCCGAGAGATAAGTGTACTTTTTGCAACCATCAGCAGCAAGGCTGATTCAGTGTTTATGGGATGTAGAGCATCTCTGTGATGGGGATGGACCAGGTCTGCCCGCATAACTCCAGTCGGTTTAGGAGTTACTGATGATTAAAGGTCTGTAAAAAATTAATCGTATGTTATTGTTGTAGCATGCACTGTAGCTATGTGAACAGTACAAATATTGACATGGTTCATCAGTCGGTTTAGGAGATACAGCCGTTCAAAGGTCGGAATTTTGACTGGCTGTATCTCATAAACCGACTGACAGAACTTGTCAGTTTTTGTACTGTTCACATAGCTACAGTGCATACTACAACAATATCATAAAATCAGCCGTGCAGTGATCGTTAATTTTTTACAGACCTTTAATCATCAGTAACTCCTAAACCGACTGGAGCTATGCAGGCAGACCTGGTCCATCCCCATCACAGAGATGCTCTACATCCCATAAACACTGAATCAGCCTTGCTGCTGATGGTTGCAAAAAGTACACTCATCTCTTATACTATAAGGAAACTCGAAATATCTTGACTCAAATCATAAGTATTGCTTCAAGTAATTTTTTTTCTGTGTGAGAGCGATTTAATCTACAGGGTGTCCCAAAAACCAACGTCAAGCCGAAAACGGTTGATAGGCCAGGTGGTGGTGGTGGCCAGTTATTAGAAAAATAAAAAATAAAATCTAAGATTAGTACTTTCCATAAAAATTTTTTTTTTTTTAAATTTACACCCTGTGATGATCTTTTAAGTACTATGACTATAAATCTTTACTTTTCAATTTTTTTTGTGTGTGGTGTAACCCTGAATAACCCTTCTGTCATCTACAGTCTGAAATTAAAACACAACTGCCTCAGTTTTAAAGAAAATATCACTTTTTGCCCCACCATACACTAAAAATTATTACATCGCCCAACTTTAACTAACTGTACTGAAAAAAAAATGTACTGTGCTATTTCGGCAAGTGACTTTAAAATATGGTGTATTTAGTCAGGATTCTAAAAAGGTATAACACTAGCTAGATTATTTATTAACTAAGAACACATAAATTTTTTTTCAAAAGAGACCTGATTTTAAGCTTATTCTTTTTACATAGTTAAAATGGTTCTAATGCACGTTAGGCTTTCTCTAAGTCCCTAATTGCCAGGTACAAGTTTGAATGAGATGGATAGTGACCTACGTGCATTAGAACCATTTTAACGATGTAAAAAGAATTAGCTTAAATCGGGTCTCTTTTGAAAAAAAAATTATGTGTTCTTAGTTAATAAATAATCTAGCTAGTATTATACCTTTTTAGAATCCTGACTAAATACACCATCTTTTAAAGTCACTTGCCGAAATAGCACAGTACATTTTTTTTTCAGTACAGTTAGTTAAAGTTGGGCGATGTAATAATTTTTAGTGCATGGTGGGGCAAAAAGTGATATTTTCATTAAAACTGAGGCAGTCAGTTGTGTTTTAATTTCAGACTGTAGATGACAGAAGGATTATTCAGGGTTACACCACACACAAAAAAAAATTGAAAAGTAAAGATTTGTAGTCATAGTACTTAAAAGATCATCACAGGGTGTAAATTCAAAAAAAAATTTTTTTATGGAAAGTGCTAATCTTATATTTTATTTTTTATTTTTCTGATAACTGTCACCACCTGGCCTATCAACCGTTCTCGGCTTGACGTTGGTTTTTGGGACACCCTGTATAATGAAATGGTTGTCTGGAAGAAATCACTTTTAGTGATAAGACCGCCCTTTGTACTCTTCTCATTCTTATTATAAATTTTTATTGTATATTCTTGGTGTGCATATAAAGAATATATTATCTTATCTTATCTTAATCGGTTGGTAAAGAGCGTCGGTGGTGGCGGGTTGCATAGAGCTATGGGAACTCAATCTTGAAGTCCAGGTTCGAATCCGTTCATGTACTAAAGATTTTTTTCTTACGGTACATGAAAACATTTATTTTATTTATTTTATTTATTTAACAAATGTATTACATTGCATTACAGTTAAAACCTTTTCACAATGTAACTTATAGGTAGGTACTTAAAAGAAAACATAAATTAACAAAGACAGGCAAAAACAACACACAGACAGACTGTTCATTGGCCCGTTATAGAGCTGGCTCTAGTTACACTCTCACAAAACATCATACACTCTCGGAGTAGGTCAGACAACCTGTCAGCGAACAGATCGCAGTGCGGCGACGACTCGAGCAGCTCGGTAAGAACACGCAGAGCTCGCACTAGAGGCGAATTGCGATGCGCCTCAGTACGGAACTGTGGTATGGCCAGCAAGCGGTGGCTGCGCGCACTTAAGTACCTGTTCGGTACAAACAATCGCACAATGCCTTTAAGCTGGGGACATTTCATGTCACCTCGCAGATTGCGGCAGGCTGTCTTCAGCAGTTCAAAATTTCTCCTTGTTTCCAGGGCGTTAAAACCAAGTACTCCAAGGAGAAAGTTCGTAGGGTACATGAAAGGGTAATAGCAGTACTTTTTCTTGTACAAATAGCGGAGGAAGGCTTTCTGAACCTTTTCCAGGAGCAGAGTATATTTGTCTTCTGATGGATTCCAGACTATAGACCCTGCCTCAATCTTGCTTCTCACCAGGGCCGTATAGAGAAGCTGTATAGCTTTCGTGTCATGAAACTCTCTAGAATTGCGGATGACGAAACCAAGTCTCCGATAACAGTTGGCAGCGAGTGCTTGAATATGTTCATGGAATGTTAGCTTAGGGTCAAAAATAACACCAAGATCCTTAACAGAGTCAACGCGGCGTAGAGCATCTCTACCCAGGGTATAATCGGTCCGTAACGGGGACAGTGACCGGGTAAAAGACATAGTGCAGCACTTTTCGATGTTAAAATTAAGTTTATTCGTGAGACTCCACTCATAGACAGCATCAATGTCCTCTTGAAGTCGGACACAATCAGTTGCATTCTTCACACCTAAGACTAACTTAAGGTCATCCGCATACAGCAGGCACATGGAGTGCTTTAGCACTGTATCTAGATCGTTGATCATTAGAACGAATAAGAGTGGGCCAAGTATTGATCCTTGGCTCACCCCAGATCGCGTGTGATACGAGCGCGAAACGAAGCAGCCATGGCGTACGAACTGCTGCCGGTCATGTAGGTAATCCGCAAAGAGGTTAAGCAGCCGCGGTGTGAAGCCGAGGGCACAAAGTTTTCGAAGAAGAGCGTCGTTGTCAACACGATCAAATGCAACATCGCAAGAAGACCCACAATTTCAACATAAACAAACCAAAAACAGACCAAAAACTTGTAAAGTCCATCTTAGCCAGTCCAATAAATAACAAACGGGCTCCATAACCCCCAAACTGAGTGAGACCTTACCACCTGTGACCCCTAAAATAAATCAGGGGCTCAACGAGAAATTAATAATATGCTGTATTTAGAAACTTCAGATTTCTGGGTGGATTATCAGAGTTAATTGCAAAATGAACTGGCGAAATTGAAATTAACTGAAAAACTTTTACTATGGGATTTAACTGCCTCCGTGGTCTAATGGTTAAGAGAATTGGGCTCTCGACACGGAGGTCGTGGGTTCGATTCCCACGAGGGACACCTATAATAGTGATATGTCACATTGTGCGTTTTTCCCCAGTTGGTTAGGACATTGCAGGCTGAATCACCTGATTGTCTGAAAAGAAAAATGATTCCCGTGCTTCGGATGGAACGTCAACCCGTTGGTCTCGGTGACTATTTCTGGTGGTAGTAGTCGTTACATAAAAACCACGTCAGAGGCAGTAAGGCGGTCTGAAAATACTCTGGCACCAGAGCTCTGCCCACACGATAAGAAGAAGAAGTACTTCGTTATTATTTTGTCTGACTATAATAAGCCTTCAAGCCTTAATAAGAGAGCGTATTTGGGGCGACCCTCTGGGCGTCGCCCGGTGGGCAGGCCCAGGTATCGCTGGACAGACCAGATTACCAAGGATCTCGAGGAGCCGGAGGTGCCCAACTGGACTGAGATTTTTTTTTTTTTTTTATGTTTGATAGGTTAGCATTTGACCCCAATCTCACCTGATGTTGAGTGATGATGAGGCCGAAGATGTAGCATGCTTACCTAGAAAGATGCCTATTCACTCTCGCCTTGAAGAGGCCCAGGTTGTATTGCTCAGGGAACAGGTCCGCAGGCAGGGCATTCCACTCCTTAGCCGTGCGCATTATAAAAGAAGAAGCAAACTTCTTCGTGCGAATTGCTGGTAGGTCAACGACATAGGGGTGGAAACCCAGTCTGCGTCTCGTCCCCCGCAGATGAAAGGGAGACGGTGGTATCAGATCGTGTAATTCAGTCGCACACTCTCCGAAATGTATCCGATATGTAGATGGCAGAAAAGAGATGAATGGCGTGCTTTGTTGTCGGAGGCCAAGACCCACGGATCCGTGAGCCAGCATAGTAAGTAAGTAAGTATAATAAGCCTTAAACTTCAAATAACTCAACATCTGAGATAAAGCAGATATTGGTTTCCTGATCCGCTACCTGTACAAACGGTTCAAGTTTCGTCATTACGTAAGACAGACGTCATGTGTTTGAGGATAGTTTTGTTTGGATCTAGGGTTGGCACGCTTCCGGCTTTAGCCGGATTAATAAATTTTTGTTTTTTTATTTTTATTTATTTGATTCAGGCAACAGTACAACATAAAATTATCACGGGCATATATTTTACAGGGTGGAACATAACACCCTAGTAATACTTAAGGGGGTGCTTCAGACCATCAAACTGAACAACTGTCACTAAGGAGCCAACATCGAGAAAAAATAAAAAAAATCAGCTGTCCCATACATTTTAGTCGAGTCGGTACTGCACTTTTGTATGGGACAGTTGATTTTTTTATTTTTTCTCGATGTTGGCTCCATAGTGAAAGTTGTTCAGTTTGACTGTTTGAAGCACCCCCTTAAGTATTACTAGGGTGTTTTGTTACACCCTGTAGATACCTTAACCTATAATACATAAAAATATAACTTAATAATTAAACACTTAATACTCCCTAGGGATTATTGTCCTCGCTTCCCTAAAGCGTCCATAAAATTAGTCCGCATTTAAGGTTTTTGTATTTGATAGATCATACAAACGGTAATACATTCAAGCGTCAAACTAGGTATGATTATAGTGCAAACTCTATCTATAACAACAAATCAAGACCAGTCAAGTGTGTTTCGGGCTAGCGCTAAGGGCTGCAAATACAACACTTACTGAAAATTACTCAAAATCTCAATCGATCGCAAAAGTAATGCGCTTGCTTTATTTCCACCATTCGACCACAGTATTACCAAAGTGAATATACTAATAGTGAGGGCGCTCTCGGGTCGCGACAGGCCAATCGTGCGGGGGGTGCGGGTGGCGCGGGGCGCGGTCCCAGTACCGATCCACCTGCGCGCTGTACCCCAACGGCCGGTGCCTCACCACTCCGCACACCGCGCGAGCCCTCCCGCACTCCGCGCAAGCATAGACCCAACGCAGCCACTAAGCGCACCCACTTTATGTATGGCAACGCTCTGGATGCGCCGCCCCCTGCCGCCGCACCGGTGTATTTACGTTGTAAATACCGACTCTTCATACAGATCTCAGGAAAATCCGCGCTGCTCGCTTCCCTGCAAGGCATTGCTCTGCGCAAGTACAATCCGTTGCCGTACTATAAGGACTATAATATAGTTATACTGTGATTCGACCCAGACGGCAACGTCGTATACGTCGCGCGCTATCTAAAGTAGTACAACAAATGCTGTGACAAGCTTCACTAGGTACATTATTGCGCGTACCATCCGATCCGGCAGAAGATAATTCAAGCGTAAATTTTGTTTATTTTCTAAGAATGTTTGACAGCCCGGTAGCACAGTTGGTAGTGAACCTGCCTGCTGTGCCGAGGGTCGCGGGTTCGAATCCCGTAAGGGACAAATATTTGTATGATGAATATGAATATTTGTACCGGAGTCATGGATGTTTGTATCTATATAATTATGTATTCTATATCGTTGTCTAGTCATCGTAATACAAGTCCAGGCTAGATTCTGGTACTTTAAATGTGGCTAGATAATTTGTGTGACATTGTCCAAGATATTTATTTTATTTTATTTATTTAATTTGATTTATCTGTTACGAAGTAACTATGTAGTAATCTGACCCTATACCCAGACTTTCGATGGTCGATATATTGCCACTATTTCGGTCCGCACATAATTGTAATATAGTTGACATTGGAACGAAAACGTTCACGCAATTGCGAATTTCGAATGTGCGGGTAGAGGCCATGTGATACAGATAATAAATCGGTAGAGCCGCGGGATTTTATCGAGAAAGGTGTTAAACCAATATACAACGTGTTAATGAATTAACGCAAAACCTCATACACCCCAACTGATTTATAACAAAATAATTAGATTGAAACAATAATTTCATTATTTTTATAGTTAAAATTTAAAGTTATTAGCATTTTAAGTTTTGAGGCAAAAATGATTTTTCGTCATTTCAGCAATGAATGAAGGCGCTAACGTTCTTATGGATACATTTTAATAATCTTGTTTTAGTAGTAAATAGGGTGGGTGTGCCCGTGGGGTGGGTTGATATCGGGTTCAGAAAATGTTTAATTATACAAAAAAATTATTTAATATTTTGAAAAAAATTACCTATGTTGAAACTATGATAATTCGATTCTGCTCTCGATTCTAAACAAACTACTTTCTAGTTTTGCGTTATTTCATTAACACGTTGTATAAACAGAACACGAAAATCGATTTAGCTATTTACCACAGCTAGAAAATTCCATAAAGGCCGCATTCATGTCTAAGTATGTATCCCCATCCATCCGGCCTTGAAACCGAAATGTCCGGCTTTTTTAAAATGATTATGTCCGTAACAATCAACTGACAACCCTAGTTTGATTCCAAGTTACGACTGATCCGGGATTGAGAACTATTGAGTGAGTTTGATGAAATACTTTGTTATTACGTCATTGGAAAACTTTTAGTTGGCAATGTTGTTTTAAAAAATGTTGATACCCTACTATCCTGTAATTAGTCCGTAAGTTTTCCTAAAATGAATAAAATAAAATAAAATAAAATAAAATAAATAATATTAATTTATATAATTTTAAGGATTAAGATGGGCAGAGTAAAAACATTTTCATGTTAAAAATAATTTGTGACAAGATTAAGAGGGCTATCGGAGTCCAGTGGCGCCCTCATCACTTTAATAAAGATTTCTCAATAAAGAAAGCCTAAATAAAAAAAGTGCTCAATCGACAAACTACAAAAGCCTTCAAGCTATTTTCATAGAATACTACTTTCCTATACTATATATAGGTTTTTAAAGATCGAAACATACACATTTTGAAAAACGAAAAAAAAACAGCCGCTTTTGTTTTTATTCTTAACTTTCTAAAAGTGGAATGTTTAGAACCTATAAAAGTATTGTACATAACAATTAGCCTAGTAAATGTATACATTCTACCTTGCAAAAGGTCCGGTTTCCACGATTTTTTTATATGTGATACGGGTATAGGTCCTCATTAAAAATCCAAGTTTTCCACCTTGAGGTGCTGCCGCGGACTCTGCTATGTCCATAAAACACCGAAAATTTCGAAGCTTTATCAGTTTTCATTATTCAAAATCTAAAGTTTAGGTTTTAGAGTAAAATTATGTTTTAGAGGAATTAACAGCACTAAATGCGCTACAGTTTTGAATCATCTTTTTATACTGTATAGTTACCGAGATACGACACATTAAAATAAGTGCAGTTAGGAATTAGCCCTAACTGCCCTATGCCTGTGGGTGCAGAAAAGCTGGGCTCGAGAGGGTTTTTTGTATGTAGGTAATCTCTGGAAGTACTAAACCGATTCTTAAAATTCTTTCACTGATAGAAAGCTACACTATCCCTGATTATCATAGGCTACATTTTATTTTGTAAAAAAAAAATCTATCAAAATCTATACCAATTGACCGTTATTCAACATTTGCTGAAAATTTATAAGTGTTGCATCTTATGGTTCAAAAACGTATTGTAGCGCATTATTTATACTTCTTCTAAACACCTTCACAGTGAAACCTAAAGTTCATAACATATTTAATAAATAAATAAAGAACAAAATTTTGAGGAATTAGTCATACCTCTCCATACGTTGAGGTATTGTATCTTGGTAACTATTCAGTATATAAAGATGATTCAACTATCAAATTGTAGCGCATTTGGTCTTGTTTAAACCTTTAGTATACAAGTTTGCTCTAAAACCCAACTTTTAAGTTTTACTGAAAAAGTCTCAAAATTTTCGTTATTTTATGGTCACACCAGAGCCCGCGGCAGGACCCCAAGGTCGAAAACTTGTATTTTTATTTTTTATTTTTATTTTTTTATTCAATACATTATTTTTATAATAATTATATATTTTCAAGCGCACTTCTGAAACCACAGGGTTTATACGAAGTGCGGTACATGAGATCGCTTTCAATATGGCACATAAAGTAGATAGATAGGTAGGTACAGTCAAGAGTACATCAAGCCTTACAGTTGCAGTTCGATTGTAACGCTTATTGCGCACTATATAAGAACGGCACAAAGTCCAAAGTGTCAAGCTTGACGCGCTCTCGACTGTACATATAAAAAATATATATATATTTATATTATTACAATTTTATAACTAGGTACAATGTCTTGTATCGGCTTCTAATATATAGGTAACAAAATTACTTAGCTACATGAGTCGATTGGTACCAAAAACGGCTAGCCTTCCAGACACAATAGAAAAATCCATTGTGTCTGGAAACCCAGACGCTTCCGATCCCAAACGACATAATAGTACCTACATTACACATCATGTTTGACAGGTAAGTAATGTTTTTTAAGTACTTTTTTACATGTTTTTATATTTATACTATTTTCACAAATATCTTTTTGTAGTTTAATTGGTAACTTGTTTAAAACATTAGGTAACATGTATTCCCACGTCCTCCGTCCGTACTCATTAGTATAACCGGGCAGTCTATAAGTAGGTAGGTATGACAAAGCTCGAAGATGACACGGTCGCGAGGTCTTGGATAGTGTGTGTATGTTATTGTATTCTTCGGTTATTATTGCCATTTTGATTTTATCAAACACATTTATAACTTTACAATGCAAAAACAGATTTGTGTAATCGTCTTTGTATTGTTTACTTATTTTTTTAGGTGTTATGGTTTTTAATAAAGATAACTGTAGTTTATGAATATTTTCTAGATATGTTTTGTATGTACGGCCATAGGTACTTAGACCATAGCTGATTACAGAATCGGCAAGTGACAAATATAGCATGCGTAGAATTTTATATGGCAGTTTGTATTTTAAAATAGACAATTTAGAATTAATTGCTCTTAGTTTATTGCATACATGTTCTATGTGCGGGTGCCAATTAAATCTGTTATCTATTATCAAACCCAAGTATGTATTAAGGACCTCTACCTGTGTAACATATCCAAAAATCCCCGATACCCGACCTTTTGTAAGGTAGGGTATCATTTTCCAAACAGATTTACTGAACTAAATGGCTTAAAGGCTTTTGTAGTTTGTTTTAAGCACTTTTTTTAATTTAGGCTTTCTTTATTGAGAAATCTTTATTAACGCGATGAGGGCGCCACTGGACTCCGATAGCCCTCTTAAATCAAGATTTGTTTAATATTGCTAGTACAATTTGTTTTAAACTTAATGCGGTGATAAAGTGTACTTGTTTAGAACTAATATTTAAATCTAAAATTATAATGATTGAGGCAAAGATTGGTATGTTATGGACCTCTAACCGCACCAATTCCAAACTTTTGATAATAACTTAAAAACGATAACACTAATTTAGGCATAGGCATTGGCATATGCTCACGACTATATTCCCCGAGGGGGTAGTCAGAGATATTCTGAAACCTCAGAACATCCACGTTTCACTAGTAGTACCGAAAGTATGTCCAGTGTGACGGGGAGTGAACCCGTCGCCACTTATAATGGACAGTGGGTATATGTGTCGAAATTGAAGCATGCAGGTTTCTTTACGATGTTTTCCTTCACCGAAAAGCCAGTGGTGTTACAAATCATACATAAATTCCGAAAAACTAATTGGATCGATCCATATCGCCTCCTGCACTGCAGGCAAGGTTATACGCCACTGGACCACCACGGCATTTTATGACACTAATTCAATGCTGATAATTCATCATCTCAGCCGATGGACGTCCACTGCTGGACATAGGCCTCCCCCAAGGATCGCCATAACGACCGGTCCTGCGCTGCCCTCATCCAACGGGTTCCCGCCGCCTTCACCAGGCCGTCGGTCCACCGTGTGGGCCTACCCACGCTGCGCTTTCCGGTACGCGTTCGCCACTCGAGAACTTTTTGGCGCCATCGGCCATCGGTTCTGCGAGCAATGTGCCCCGCCCACTGCCACTTTAGTTTAGCGATTCTTTGGGCTATGTCAGCTACTCTGGTTCTTCTGCGGATCTCTTCATTTCTGATTCGATCTCGCAGGGAAACTCCGAGCATAGTCCTTTGGGTGACTTTCAGCTTTTTTATGAGGCCTTGAGTGAGCGACCACGTCTTTGTTCCATAATATGTCATCACTGGCAACACTCACTGATAATTATGTAGTTTAAGATGATAATTAAAGTTCATTTAATTAGCTCAGAAAATATTGACATCGTTCTACCCACCTCGTAGGTTGAAATTGATTTATCCATAGACTCTTAAGTCTACCCATCAAACTGAACAACTTTTACTATGGGAGCAAACCGATTGTAGCAAAAAAACAGCTGTTCCATACTTAACTGCAATTCCTACTGTTCTGTTGTTTATCTTTTACTAACTAATCAATATTATAAACTAACCAATTTCTCCTAATTCCTTTATTTTGCAAGCTCGCGTTCGTTGTGTAGCACTAATTCAATCACGTCCTCTTGAATAAATAAACATTTCGTCTTCGATTAAGCATTTATCGCTATGCCATGTTGTTTCTGCAAGGCTAGCATGCCACCAACGAGAAAGCGACAAAATGAGAAAAACTTCATGCGCGCTCTTTTTAGCGTAAAATACCAAAGGCGCATTTCGATTTTTATCGTTTTCCCGGGGTGGTATGTGATGCCTACAAAACCAACGTAAGCTGGCCCCGCGACGTTAATATGTTACGCGACCTATACACGGCCAGAAGTGCGATTTTTGAAAATCATACGAGCGACTTGGCAGTAGAAAATGTCAAAATTACTATGGAGATTATGCATCTTTCTACTGCCAAGTCACTCGTATGATTTTCAAAAATTGCACTTCATGTTATTTTGGTTTTGTATAGCTTGATGTGTCACCGTGTGTACACATAATCATAATATAGGTTTTGTTCTCTTATTACAGATAGGTTTGCTCTTGACCTCAATTCAGTCCTCAGGACAAAAGTGGGGTCAAAGACGTAGCGAGCTTACCCAAAAGAAGCCTATTCATTCACTCGTACTTTAAAGGCATTCGGGTTGTAAGAGTTCGGAAATACAGCAGGGCATTCTTGGCTGTGCGCATTATAAAAGACTAGCTGTTGCCCACGACTTCGTCTGCATTACCCAGATAAAAGTACCCTATGTGTTAATCCAGGCCATGGTCTATCTGTATGCCAAATTTCATCAAAATCCGTTCAGCAGTTTTTGCATGAAAGCGGAACAAACATCCATCCATCCATCCATACTTACAAACTTTCGCGTTTATAATATTAGTAGGAAGTAGGATGCTGAAAGGCGCTTAGTGCAAATATGTGGGATGTCAACCAAGTCTCCTACTATCCCGCGATGTCCCGCAGTGCGCCTGGATGTCCGATAATAAAAAGGGGAAGACGGAATGAGCTCATGTAGCACCTGGGCACAATCTGTAGAAGACCGACATCTTATACACTCTTAAGTCTAATCACAATCAAAGTAATTATTTTCGAAAACAATCCAATTACAATAAAGACGGCACTTTCTTCATCTCACATAACAATTCACTTTACAGAACCTTTAAAGCTATCGTAACAAATAACTAAATAGCTTAATTCACGTGATTTTATAACAAACTTGAATAGGTAAGTCTGTGTGTTTACAGAATTCCCCGCGAATTTCAAGTAAATATTTATCTGTATTGTAACAAGTGACGTTTGACTGCTTGGTTTGTTTGTTTGTTTAAATTTAGAGGAAAACCTTGGAGTTTTCAATTGGAGATGTCTTGTCGCCAAGTTAT
The DNA here is from genome assembly GCA_922987775.1 of Agonopterix subpropinquella. Classification (NCBI taxonomy): domain Eukaryota; kingdom Metazoa; phylum Arthropoda; class Insecta; order Lepidoptera; family Depressariidae; genus Agonopterix; species Agonopterix subpropinquella. Next base: position 998,028 of record OV277715.1, read on the forward strand.
GCGTGCGGTGGTTGGTTTAAAAAGTAACCTTTTTAACACTGATAATGTTTATTTTTGTCGCTTCGGTATACAGGGTGTAACAAAACACCCTAGTAATACTTAAGGGGGTGCTTCAGACCATCAAACTGAACAACTTTCACTATGGAGCCAACATCGAATCCCGAAAAAAAAATCAGCTCTTTTATACAAAACTGTAGTACCGACCGTCTCGACTCAAATGCCCATACATTTGAGTCGAGACGGTCGGTACTACAGTTTTGTATGAAAGAGCTGATTTTTTTTATTTTTTCTCGACGTTGGCTCCATAATGAGTTGTTCAGATTGATGGTCTGAAGCACCCCCTTAAGTATTACTAGGGTGTTTTGTTACACCCTGTATAGACCCAATTTTCAGCGAAAGTGCGACATCGCCCTGGTGTCGTGGGTTTTGAAACTGCGTGGCTGATTGGGGTGTTTTTTTAAATCGGAAAAAAAAATTAGAATGCGATAGTTTTTCGCCCGGTGTAGGTCAGAAAAAAAAATCATATCTAGAAAACGAAATAAGATATCGCAAAAATAAATAAAGTTCCTAGAGATATGATTTCGGGCTATATTTAAAAAAAATATTGGAGGTGCGTTTCACTGATGGGTTATTCAGAAGTTGTTCAATTCAAACAACAAAAAACTACAACTTTTTTAACAAAAGAGTTACTCCAATAAATTACAGCCTTAATAAAAGCAATTTTTTATTATAATATACTTTTGTTTGCTTGATTTCTGCCACTCGCGCCAAAAGGCAACGTCACATACGTCGCGATTTTTGGGCGTAGGCAACACGACGCCGACGTCGCGATTCCGTACGACATTGCCGACCCTTGCATCGCAAAGAACGCAGCGGAATCGCGGCGTAAACGGGGCGATTTTGTTTCGTCAACGCCTACGCTCAAAAATAGCTTGTTCGATAAGGCTCCAAATCCGCTCAGACTTCTGTTCTATACCATATAGTCATCGGTAAACAAGGTAGGGGGTGTCAAAGAATTCTGCATCACATTTCCTTTTCCAATTCGATGGGTCGCTCGAACGTTTGCGAGGAAATAAAATGAAAAGTACAATGCTGGTATGAAATGGTTTTCTTTGAACAATAAAGCATACATGCAGGGTCAATTCACATTGAAAAAGGCCGGTATCGTGGAGGCGTGGCAAAATGTAATGTAGCTTATTGAACTTTATCTTTACTGAGATATGACATAATTTCCATTTATATGCTCTTAGACCATTTAAATATTTTTTTTTTTTTTAATAACGCTCACAGGCACATACATTGTAATGATCCCAAGAAAGCACTATTTATAGGCTGTTTATTATGGAAACCATACAACAACGGCACAAACATATAAACATCGATGACCGAACCGGGATTCGAACCCAGGACCCTGGTTTGGCAGTCCGGCGTGGTAACCATTACACCAACCGGGTCGTCGGGGTCAAATATGGACGAGTTACGCGTATAATTATACTCACAAACTTTTCTGTCATTTTTTTTTTTTAACAACAACTATGATAAAAAGAGAGGGATAAAAATTTGGTGTGAGGAAGGGAGTGTCCGTACTGTATCTATTTTTACTCAGGATGGGTTTGCTCTTGACCTCAATCCAGTCCTCATGACGAAGATGGGGTCGTAGATGTAGCGAGCTTACCCAGAAGATGCCTATTCACTATACTTTGAAGGAATTCGGGTTGTAAGTACTCGGAAATACTGACGCAGGTAAGGCATTCCATTCCTTGGCTGTGCGCATTATAAAAGATTCAGAAAGGCGCTTGGTGCGGATATGTGGGATGTCAACCAAGAAGGGGTGATATCCCGCGGTGCATCTGGAAGTCCTACAGTAGAAAGGGGAAGGTGGGATGAGCTCATGTAGCTCTTGGGCACACTCACCAAAGTACAATCTGTAGAAGACCGACAAGCAGGCCACTCTGCGGCGGTGGGCTAGGCTATGAAGCTTGGTCTCCACCAGCTTACTATCGCCAATGAGCCTCCTGGCTTATTTGCGATGGACGAGGTAGCATGAAATATATAACTTTGGATTTAATTCCGTTACTTTAGAGTCAAATTTTGAATGTCAAAAATCATGACAAATAGTCCCATGTGAACCCCAAACAAGACTAGTTGTTCCACAATTATAGGCTGTCTCGTTTAGTGATATGGTGTAAAATTTTATGCACATGTACATGATCATTTGATCTTGTACCTTGGCAGAGGGGAATGCTAACGTAAGGCAGATCCCTGTTTAAATGGTCTAAATATATGCTTATAGAAAACAAATATAGCACTTTTCTAGAAGCAAATGATAGAAGTTAAGCATATGCTCACGACTATGTTCCCCGAGGGGGTAGTCAGATATATTCTGAAACCTCAGAATATCCACGTTTCACTAGTAGTACCGAAACTCTGTCCAGTGTGACGGGAAGTTAGCCCGTCGCCACTTTTTAATGGGCAATGGGTACAATACATGCTTCGAAATCGAAGCATGCAGGTTTCCTCACGATGTTTTCCGATGATAGAAGTTAATTGATATTTTCAAGCATAAAAATATTTACTGGTTATTGAAAAATAAAGGAGAAATGGAGTAAGACTAGACTGAAGGTCGAGTATTCGATACCAGAAGCTTTATTAACAGTGTTAGGTTAATCGAAAGATTATGTCTTTCATTATTCATAAGCGTGGGTTTTTTAAGGCTTAGACAATTTAATAGTATGAACGCGTGACGCGTGTCATTCTCCTATCAAAATTTTCTGCCACTTTTTGCGGGGGGCGAGGTAACATGAAATCCGCAACTTTGGATGTTATTCCCTATAACTTTAGATTCTAATTTTGAATGTTAAAAATCATGAAAAGTATTCTCGTGTGAACCCCAACGTTCTAAGTTCAAAATTATTGTTTCGCTATTATAGGCTGTCTCGTTTAGTGATAAGGTATAAAATTGAATGTAAATACGCAAGATTAATTGATCTAATACCGTGGCAGAGGGGAAATGCTACCGCAAGGCCAGTCCTTACTATTAAATTGTCTAAGTTTTAAGGGGATGATCAGACCGTAAAACAGAACAACTTTATCTATGGCACCAACATCGAAATCGCGAAAAAAATGAGCTGTCCCATACAAAACTGCAAACCTACTCAAGCCAAATGTATGGGACAGCTGATTTATTTTTTGCGATTTTTATGTTGGTTCCATTGAGTTTTTTTTTCGACTTGATCCATGGTGAAAGTTGTTCAATTTGATGGTCAAACTAAACCTTGACTCCATTAAGACTCCATGTTCGGTAGGTGCTAAAACGGCGATCTCACGATTTTTTTTTTAAATCGGCCTTGATAATCCCCTATTAGAAAAGCAAAGGTTAAAGCCAGAACCATGCAGCTACTAAGCTACTAGTCAAAATATCAGTCTTACTTTTGAAACAGCAGTCAAAAAATTCACAACCCAATACTAGAACGACTAAAAATCTAGTTTTGGCAGTTGTGTCCCATTGTTCCTATACTCCCGAAGACGACCTGTCCTATAGACTTCTCTAAAAGTCCTGTTCTCTCGGTTGGTGCTTAGGGTATCCACCCACAGTGATACCACAGATTACTGATATGTAGCAAGCTACAGATGCGACGGTGAAATTTGCACTAGTTCCATCATTTCTGTTGTGGCGTTCTGTCGTCAAGCTAATGTGTATAGAACTTGTAGTTAGAGGTAGGTATACAGTGATTCCAGGATGCGAAAATAGGGATATTTGACCAAAGAACAAACTATTCTACGATATTATTATGTCATACGACGGAGAAGAATTGAGGCTTCTCGAGGATTCTCAACTCAAGCTAAAATACCAGGAAAATCACAAGATATAAGCTTCTGACGCAACAACACGCCCCATGAGGCTGCAGTTGTTGTAAGTTCAATATGGCGTTGTATCTCGTCTCGTCTCGTATGACGATGGGAAAATGTGACTTCAGCGCCACAACGGAAAAACCAGAACTAAAGCTGTCATAAGCCTGAGTGATACTTGATCACACATCTCACATCGCGTACTTCTTCTTCTTATCGTGTGAGCAGATCCGTGGTATCAGAATTTTTTCAGACCACCTGAAAACCATGTCAGAGGCCTACGGCCTCTGACATGGTTTTTATGTAACGACTACTACCACCAGAGATAGTAGCCGGGACCAACGGCTTAACGTGCCATCCGAAGCACGGAATCATTTTTCCTTTCAGACAATCAGGTGATTCAGCCTGCAAAGTCCTAACCAACCGGGGAAAAACGCACAAAGTGACATATCACTAGGTCGGGTCCCCCGTGGGAATCGAACCCACGACATCCGTGTCGAGAGCCCAATGCTCTTACATTTTTTTTTTTTTTTTTACGCTCACAGGCACATACATACATAGTAGAGACCACGAAGTATTAGACCACAAAGGTGTATTTCTTGACTGCGGGTAACTCTACAGATGTCATATTTTTCTACCGGACACGTACAGTTGATATCGCAATATAATTCAAGTCTCCTTTATTGGCCTTTAACGTAGCTTTAAAATATAAAAAAACGCAAAACTAGGCAATTAATTATTTAGAATCGAAAGCAGAATCGAATTATCACGATTTTAACACAGGTTACTTTTTTTCAAAATCACTATCATCACTATCACTACATAGTGTAAAACAAAGCCGCTTCCCGCTGTCTGTCTGTCCCTATGTATGCTTAGATCTTTAAAACTACGCAACGGATTTTGATGCGTTTTTTTTAAATAGATAGAGCTATTCAAGAGGAAGGTTTATATGTATATAGCTGCATTGCACCCGTGCGAAGCCGGGGCGGGTCGGTAGCAATAAATAATTTATATGTTTAATTTAATTTTTACTGAACTCGATGTTTCTATGCGTCAACAATCTGAAATAAATAAAGTTTTTAAACATCAGAAGAGATCAATTAGGATCATAAATGGATTACACAGGCGCACATCCGTGAAACAATATTTTAAGAAATGTCAAATAATGACAGTTATATGCCTATACATATATAACAGTTTATTAGAGGTACAAACGGAGAAAGATGCCTATATAAAAAATATGGACATACATAAATACAATTTGAGAAATAAAGAGAAACTACAATATCCTAGGACGAGACTAGACAAAGTGATGAAACAGGGAAAATTTATAAAAATAAAAATGTATAACAATCTACCATTAGAAATAACCAAACTCTCCGTCCCTGAATTCAAATACAAAATTAAAAAATTTCTGCAGGATCACCCATTTTACGGTTTAAACGAGTACATGGACGTGAATCTCACCGTAGACCTATTCTTAAATAATGATTAATAATAAGTGACAAACCTTGGGGCTATTTAATGTTGTGTGACTACAAATGATTTATTGTATGGTAGATAGAAATTAACTTATAGCATACTGACATTGAATTTGATATAATTATGTATATTGTTAATCGAAATTTCACAATCAATAGCTTATTTGTAATATTTTATATGTTAATTTTTTTTTTCTTTTTGTATTATTGTGAATGTAAATGAATTTCAGTATTAATTATGATTATGTAAACTTGACGTACCTAGTGTAGCATTCTCTGTTACAAGGCCAATAAAATTCTGATTTCTGATTTCTGATTTCAATTATTTTGCGCAAGTCCATAGGGCGGATAGTCCGGGATCGTCCCGACGTCGACATAACATAATGTTCGTGTGTCGACAATTTATTGTCGGACACGTGTCGATAGCAGAATAATGTAAGTCGTAAATCGAAAATACAAAGGCAAATGTTTTGGAATTTTATGTTTTCGTTACCCCTTTGTGAATAGTTTCGTTTGCAGGTGGAAATTGAGAGAAAATGTAATTTATTGCAAAATTTATTTAAAACGAAAAGTACAAAGCGCGTATCCACGACAGGCTTCGTCAAAGGCAATAGGTACAACATTCACATCCACAACAGGCTTCGTCAAAGGATAGTTACACCACTCACATCCACAACAGGCTTCGTCAATAAATACATCCCATATATCTGCAACAAGCTTCGTCAATTTCTATACCTACAATCTATAAACCTCCTCCAAAGCCTCTCCCTGCGGGATGGTCCCTAGAACGCTGGCAGCATTCCCCCTTTGAATCGCCAAGCTTATACGCTGACGAAGGTAACTGCCAGCCCTCTTATCACCAGTGGACTCTATAAGGCGCGCAGATATGTCTCTCACAAGCTGTTTTGCATCGGGTCCCCATGGTCCTAGGGTCTCAACTCCCAAAGGTACAAACCTGTACCCCTCTCCTATATCAACGTACTTCAGGCGCTTTGCTGACTCAGCCGATGCCGCAGCAGCACCCACGCGCGACGATGTCCGACTAATATGCGACGCCGCTAACGTGTCCACACAAGTTGCGTCCCATACCAAAGACCTTCCCAACTTCCAAGGCCCTACAGTCATGACATCAGGACGCTTTCCATCAGTACGTATAATACCCACCGGCTCTCGCACCGCAGGCACATTGGAAGTTATTAAGGCTCTGCGGATTATATCATTTAGGGCAGCGTGACGCGGCAAACGACCCGCGCTGCTGACGCAGGAAAGCCCATGATGACCGAAATGACCAACCCGCTCACCACAGTGGCAAACATGCGGATGAACCGATCTGGCCCCTAGTCTCAAACATACGGCCAGGGTCAGAGTGCTTCTGTCCAGCAAAGTTCCCACATTGGCCGACGGCCAGGCCTGTAACCACAAACCAGATTCCCCCTCAGCAACCGCCAAAAGTCGGGCCCGGTCCCGTAAGCCTGCGCTGCCGGTGAGTAAATCTTGGTAAACCAACTTACAGAGAGGTTCATCCCACCCCAGAGAAAATGTTAACATCGTATTTTTATCATATTTTTATTTACCGGTAGATAATATTTTCACAAAATGTTTTTATTTTTGAATTTTTTTTTTATTTTTTATATATAATATATTTTTTATTTATTTGAGAAACTTCTTACATTGTCAACTATTGATTCAAAGGAAAGGCGGTTTCTGTTTAGTCCATAAAAACGTCACAGTATAAGAAAAAGTATCTATTATTACATACAGTACGAACACTCCCTGCCTCCCACCTACTTTTTACCTCACCCCCTCCATCGCCCTCCAGTTACATCGGCAGTTAACTAAGAACAAGACTTAAAGCACAGCCCAGTCACTGCATACAAAAAATTTAATTTGACAAGATGACGTCAGCACACGCGAAACCAAAGAAATTGAACCTTAAGTCTTCTTCTTAGGTAACGAGTAACCAGTGCGAGGTAAGCAGAGGGAGATAGAAGAAAAAAAGAAGATAAAAAGAGAGGGATAAAAATTTGGTGGGAGGAAGGGAGTGTCCGTACTGTATCTATTTTTACTCAGGATGGGTTTGCTCTTGACCTCAATCCAGTCCTCAGGACGAAGATGGGGTCGAAGATGTAGCGAGCTTACCCAGAAGAAGCCTATTCACTGTAACAACCCCCCCTGACAGATGTTATAATTAATAAAATAAAACTAAAGAGAAATCTTTACTTATAAGAAATATTTCGAAAATATAAAGATTTGGAAATACATGAACTTATAAGAAGTTATTATGGCCTTTGATGTGATCATCTATTTGAAAGTTAGGAACCCTATATTGTGGACAGTTGTGTAGTAACGCAAGAACTTTGTAGAGGTTGCGAGATATATGAAAAAGATAATCTAGCATAAATAATTATTTTAAAAATAAAGTATATTAAAAGAATATTATATTTGATTATATTTGAAAGTAAAGTAGATAAAGTAAAAATGGTATTCATACTGGTTAGTGTATTTAGAATCTGTATAGGTAAGTGGAAAGGAAATGGGGTCCCCTCAGAAACGAGGGGAGTAATGGGAAAGGGGGCCCCCCATGACAGAGGGGATCAGAGGGAGCCCCAACCTTCGCTCCCTCTGCTGTGGAGGTCAACCAGGGGTAACCTCCTCCAGGAAAACTGGACAAACTAAAGGGGAAACTTTTTTTTTATGTATTATTTTCCTGAAAGAAGGTATAAAATATATTAAAATGAAATTCGATGTTATTTGAATTTTATGGTTATAAACCATATTTGAACTGAATGACTCCAGGTATTTTAATTGAATTAAATAATGAGTCGACTATACCTTAGGAAGAAGCCAGAGTTGAATAAAACCAAACTACACAAAATCTATTTCATGTGTGGCGATCCATATTATTAAATTCAATATGTCCAATCAATACCGATATTAATGTAATTTATGTGGTGAATTATATGATAGTGTGAACAGCCTTCGTGCACTGCTAATAGTAAAATAATTATTAACTCAAATAAAATGGGCTCTATGTGTGAATATAACCTGCAAAACCTCACCCTCAGTCTCTCAAGTTCTTCAATAAGGTGTCCATCAAGCATAGTAGAAGCCCAGGCCAAAGCATTATGTTTTTTGTTCGACACGACTATATCCAATCCGGTCCTTATCGGCATCTCGAGGATTTTTAGATAAGTGACTATTGCAATGGCAATCCCCACACAGAAGGTGATGAAAATGTTTTCTACTGTAGAATTAAAAATATGCTATGCATTCCAACTTTTGTAGAGAGTCACTTTGAGATGGTCCTTCCTCCGTGTAGAGTCATATTGAAATTGAGGTGAACATATCCCGTAGTGACTGGCTAAAGATCTCTCACAAAATAGATTATTCAGTGAAAACAAAACTCTAAACTCCATCCCTGGAATTCTAGAAGGAATTGTGTCAAAGACACTTAAATAGTAGAGATAAAAAATGTTTGGGTCTGTAACAAAGTGTCATAGCACTAGGGTATAATAAAATATATCAGAGATACAAGTGTATGAAAATAATTTCTTATGTAGGGTAGGAATCCATGTGATCATTGTATTTTGTTTTGTTTCATGATCATATTTTTGACTGACTCGACATTTAAGAGCTATTTCAGCAAGGTGCTTTGTCATTGAGAAGACATAGCCAAACAAACTCCATGACTGCAACCTAATTATGATAAAAGAGGTTTTAGGTAAGGTAGGTTAGACAACCTGAAGTGTGCACTAGGAAAAATGGCAACAAGTAAAGCAACTACAAATAAAAGTCAATACCTGAAAATAGCATTGCCTTTTAACAACCAAAACAAGGCAAACAAGTACCTAGGTTTATAAAATAAATGGCATTACACCAATCAACCATAAATAAAAGCCAATGCCTGAAACTGACATCGCCTTTTACAACCAAAACCAGGCAAACAAGTACCTAGGTTTATAAAATAAATGGCACCACACCAATCAACCACAAATAAAAGCCAATGCCTGAAACTGGCATCGCCTTTTTACAACCGAAACCAGGCAAACAAGTACCTAGGTTTATAAAATAATCCTATCTAAATATTGAATTTAATTAAGTAGGTATTTAATAATAATATTATAGCAAAATAAATACCAAATATCAATTTGGCATCATGATAATTAAAAGCAATTGAAAGATTGCTTTGACAACTTGTTCCACTATATAGGATCACTGTAAAAAATTTAATTGATTATATTTATCAAAAATAAAAATATCTATTAAAAATCGCACATGTTGGAAGTTTATTAATTAAGATTCAATTTGAAATATTAGACGTATGGCCGATGAAAATCATTTCATTTCCCAAAGGTAAAATAATAAAAGTTTTTGTAAAGCTAAGTTAAGAAAATTTCTATCTTATTCCGTTCTAAAGAAATCGAAAATAATTTTAAATAGCGTTGGTTATTTTAGAAGCTATCACAATTGATTTGGTTTATTTATATTTAAATAATATTATAAAATAAAATTACTGAATCATGTCACTAGTAACGACCTCCAGTGGTGACAAAGTGTACTACCTCAATATAATTGAGCGTTAAATACACAGAGCGCTTGCTTTCGTAAAAGTTCTTAAATATCTCACTAGACGTCTCTGTATAAATATAAAAAAGCAATATAAAGAACTAAACTCATTCATATTTAAATAAATTTAAAGAATAAAAACATTCATAATAAATAACAAAGTTAAACGAATTGTATCACTAGTGGCGGCCTCTAGTCGCAAAGAATCGAACTACTTAAAATATATTGAACGTTATCTGTAAAGCGCACACACTCTAAGAAATTCACGAATTTTCCACTAGATGGCGTAGCTATTACACGGCTGCCCCACAATAAGTTGAATTGAAGTAATTTTATAACAACAAAGAAATCTTATAAAATACGAACATAAAATATTCAAAATCTAAGCTTCAATCCAATGTAGGACTTAATCTTAGGAATATAAGGTAGATATTTGTAAAATAAGAAAATATTCTAGACATTTCACTCAAATCATCCATCGAAACTTATTTTAATATTATTTATTTATTTATTTATTTATTTATCACATTCATCAAACAGAAACTGTGCACTCACGGGACTCGAACCCGCAGCCCTCGGCAGGCAAGCCCACCATCAATCCGAGCTATCGGCCGTACTAAAATACAGCCTATGTATCAAAATCAATGGAAATATAGGACACTATTTAAATATGAATTATCACAGCACCTTTTAAAAGCAAAATGTGAATAAAATATAAAACGACGATCATATTTAAATAATGTAGGTAACTATAAAATAACTAATTCCTCCAAATGAACAGATTTCATGTTTAGTTTAGAAATCATTATGGCATCAAAAGGATTCATACCAACATACATACATGTAAAACTATGTAGGTACAACCCGTAACAATTATACATACTAGTCATTCACTTCGAGTTGGCCGCTACCTCCCTTCCCGCTTCCCCGCACCGCACCCCTAAGAGACCCTAATAAACGAAATTTTATAACCTTTAGCAACGCAACCACGTACGGCACATCCGTTCCGGTCACTAATATCGCTTTTAATTTTTAATTTTTATTTGCCTTTTATGTTTTTTTGTCGACGGGAGCAATTAATGTGCCTGTGAGGAAATTTTGTAACGGTCATCGACGGCCAACTGGTCGTGAACGGGTAGTACACCCACAGTTCGTACTAAATATTTTCACGCGGCGTTTATTCTTATTGAGGGTAGACAGGCTTATAAGAAGTGCAGTCCAACCTTGGCTGAGACACGCCCCGCGTAGAATTGCCTTCATAATATCTAGATATAAGTACATACAAACATACACCCCCACGACCGGAATCTTCCTAGGGTGGTCAGAATCCTTTAGCATAAATATCAAATCACACCAAACAGCTACAGGCGGTTAAGTCAACCCTTGGTCTCAAATTGCACTGCATAGGAAGAAATCTTTATCCCTTAGTCGCATCATTCGAAATGCGAAGTAATGGGCAGTCCAGCTCCAATCCGAAACCACATGGCCTTTATACATACAATCATACAATTCTACATGCACTTTCCGATATCCTCACGACCACAGTTTCCCTAGGGTGGTCAGATTTCAGTATAAAATTAAATACTACAAGATAGAATCACGCCATATAGCTACAGACGGTCCAGTCTACCCTTTGTCCCTCATACCACTGCACTGGAAGGAATCTTATCCCTTAGTTGGCTTACTCAAAATGCGAAGTAATAGGCAGTCTAGCTCCAATCCGAAACCATGTGGTCTTTATACATACATACATATGACTATACATTCACATTTAGATATCCTCACGACCACATGTTCCCTAGAGTGGTCAGAATTCAATTTAAAATTAAATACTACGGAAGGGAATCACGCCTAACAAATACAGACGGTTAAGTCAACCCCTTGTCCCACACAACACTGCATAGAAAGGAATCTTCATCCCTTAGTCGCATCATTCGAAATGCTACGTAATGAGCTTTCCTGCTCCAATTTAGTTCAATCTAACGACTCGTCTACAACATTTTATCAGAGATCGCAGCATGTCGCTTACATCTACCTACCTAATTTCTTTCCAACCCAATCGTATCTACCTACATTAAGAAAATTCTGCTAACCTACTCAACTACCTACCTACAGTTCCTATAGAATTTCGATATCAATCTGTTACGTAAATCAAAGTAAAAGAATAGGCATATAATCACGTAACGTATTCAAAATGTCAATGAAAAATGGTACGATTAAAATAAGTAGGATAAAACACAAAGTTTATTAAAGAATGGTAAAATAAGACAAAATTGCTGAAAGGAAAATAAGATTAGACACAACATAGCTGAAAGAAATAAAACAAAATTAGATTATGACATCCGGAGATCTGTAAAGAAAATAAATAAATTACATACACATACATACACAAATTTAGAACCCTGTAATGAATGACACACCCTAACATACGACCCTAACCGATAATTATAAAATTTACTGACCTCGGTACAGCGTCAGGCAGACAGCATCTCAGGAAGCCAGGCTCAGGAGATCAGCATCTTCTGCAGCAGCTCTTAGGACGCGATAGCTAAATGAATCCCTACAATTTACGCACTCCCGTACTTCTATACTTTAAAATAAGCTGTTGTTCAGCTATACTAGTTCGGATTCTAAACCCTAAATTGACTTTGCTAAATTCAGAATCTGGATACGCGAATAAATAGCACAACGGGCCGGTTGCCACGCGTTGGCTAGAAGCACATTTCCGAGGAGTGGAATGTTTCCCTCCAGAAAGCACTGTGTATCGGACCGACGCCAGTACTTCCGTAGTTCTCTGCCATCAAGATGGTAAAATAAAACTGATCAAATATGGGCTTGCACCATAGATTTATATATTATATATTACTAGCGTAAGGATAGGCCCGTCAGAACATTTTACAAAAACCTTCTTCATAGAAACAAAAATTTGCGCCATCTGTCATAGCTCGTATACGAACTATATCGTGTCATATATTTTCTTTGATCGTTGTAGTGCTCTAAACTGACATTTTTCCTTGCATTTTAGAGCCAACGAACTGGGGACAATAGTCAAGCTCATAGGCCATGTCCTTACGCTAGTAATATACAGGGTGTTTGGTGCATCGTTGGCCAAATTGAAATGGTGGATAGGAGGGGTCGACGGCTATCTCGCCACGTCCCCAAAAAAAATTCCCGCATCATAAATTTTTTTAGGTGATTTTTTTAGGGGTTTTCTCAAAAAAGACCGAAAGTCAGCATTTAAGCTTGAATAAAAAAAAAGTTGTAAGTACAAACCCCAACATTTTTTTTTATTTGAGTGTCCAATGTTTTACGAATCTACTAAAATATAAATTACATGAATAGGACTACTAGTTTTTTTTTATTGACCTTAACTTTTTTTGAAAGAGGAAAAATAAAATTATGACTCAACTTTGAATTACAATTTAAAAAAAAACTAAAAGCGATCGAGTTCTTCAGATTTTTTAAAAACTTCTCTATTCTATCTTCTTTCTAACGATATGCCATATGCCATGAAATCCGTCCTCTAACTTAGTTTATTTAATAATTTTGCGTGTCGGGGCGCGTTTTGGCCGATATTCGATATGCAGGATAAAAACTTAAAACACACGCATAGTAGGTCGGAATTGCATCTCCCTTCTGCGCAGTGAACTCTGATTGCCATCTCTTCCTTTCATAAGGTTCTAACGGACCTAGGACTTGAAATAAAAAATAAAATCTTAATAATCACATATTTATATAAAAAAAAATTAAATTATTAATCTTGCATTGCTATTAGGGAGCACATTTCGAGCAAGATTTGTAATATTTTTTTTTTAAATACAAATGTGATTATTAAGATTTTATTTTTTATTTCATGTCCTAGGTCCATTAGAACCCAATGTAAGGAAGAGATGGCCATCAGAGATGACTGCGCAGAAGGAAGATGCAATTCCGACCTACTACGCGTGTGTTTTAAGTTTTTATCCTGCATATCGAATATCGGCCAAAACGCGCCCCGACACGCAAAATTATTAAATAAACTAAGTTAGAGGACGGATTTCATGGCATATGGCATATCGTTAGAAAGGAGATAGAATAGAGAAGTTTTTAAAAAATCTGAAGAACTCGATCGCTTTTAGTTTTTTTTTAAATTGTAATTCAAAGTTGAGTCTAAAATTTTATTTTTCCTCTTTCAAAAAAAGTTAAGGTCAATAAAAAAAAACTAGTAGTCCTATTCATGTAATTTATATTTTAGTAGATTCTTAAAACATTGGACACTCAAATAAAAAAAAATGTTGGGGTTTGTACTTACAACTTTTTTTTTTATTCAAGCTTAAATGCTGACTTTCGGTCTTTTTTGAGAAAACCCCTAAAAAAATCACCTAAAAAAATTTATGATGCGGGAATTTTTTTTGGGGACGTGGCGAGATAGCCGTCGACCCCTCCTATCCACCATTTCAATTTGGCCAACGATGCACCAAACACCCTGTATATGTCTTTGGCTTGCACGCAGTTTTATATCATTATTTTGAGAGCGATAGCCAATGAAAACGGTTTCTAAGATTAGCCAATAGGCTCTCAAGCGCATTAGTTCCGATTTTGGCCACAAAAATTCAGCCAATGAGGAATCGAACAAACTTCATACATTAATTATATTTTGCATGAAGTTAATACCAGAAAGTAGATTCTACGATGCTGATTGGTGTAAACATCTAAGGTAAGGTATAGTACCAACCTAATATTCACTACGCGGACCGCTAGGCGGCGGTGGTAGTCGCATGATGGCGGTTTTAGAAAGGCACTGATTGGCGCACACGCCGTGTCGTGCCAACCTAATAATCTTGTATTAGTGACGCGTAAACTAGATGGCGCCTGGTGTCATAACAGAATGAATATAACCATCATCATCATAGCTTCTAGCTATCATAAAAGTAAACTAGATGGCGTTGTTAATGAAATGTTTGCCATGTGAAAAAACACTGGACACGATACATTTTTTAAAATTCCTTAAAGACAGAGACAAGAAAAAAACATGAATAATTCTATTTTTGAAAAGTTGGTTTCGTCACATCACTCGTACTTTAAAGGAATTCGGGAAACTAATTACTATGAGAACTAAAAACCTTATAAAATGACTATTTGTCGATTTTACTGCCTTTTTCAGATATCCAGTAACCACATTAGACAAATCGGATGGACGGACGGACGGACGGACAGACACCGAGCTGATTCCATAAGTGTTCCGTTTTTCCAATTTTGGTACGAAACACTAAAAAGTCGGTCTTATTTTGAAGGGGGAAACAGGGGAATACGAGATTGTGATTTCGTCTTTTATGTAATTAAAATCAGTCCGAGATGCTGTTGTCGCTCGGTAAAATTATTACTCAAAAACACACATACAGACCCCGCTCCTACACAAACACAAATTAATTATACCTATAGTAGTAATGTGCTGCAGTCGCGTTCAGTTCACTATTTTTTATTTAACCGACTTCAAAAAAGGAGGAGGTTTCTCAGTTCGACCGTATATATATTTTTTTTTATGTTTTCGCGGATAACTTCGTCGTTTATGAACCGATTTTGATGATTCTTTTTTTGTTGGAAAGGAGATGTTCCGAGGGTGGTACCATGATAAGGAAACCAGGATCTGATGATGGCATCCCAGAGAAATCGAGGGGAACCTTCGAAAATCGTACTGCCGACTAGTGCGTTTTTTAATTTAAAGCACTCCTATTAAATCGAACTAATGAATTCACCACTGAAAATTGTGAAATAAACAAAATTTTAACAAAAAATTAAAACCGCCTTCAAAAAAACTAAAAGTTAAAAAATAATATTACAGCCTATGACTTTTTCGTTCGCATCATAAGAACATTAATTTGTTTTATAGAAGTCGGTGTCAAGCCAAGCCAAAAAATGCGAGCCCTGTCGCGAATCGAACCGGCTTGACAGCGACTTCAATAAAAGAAATTAATGTTCTTATGATGCGAACGAAAAAGTCATAGGCTGCAATATTATTTTTTAACTTTTTAGTTTTTTTGAAGGCGGTTTTAATTTTTTGTTAAAATTTTTATTTTACGTCTTGCGCTAGGACGATTGTCTTGCGTATTTGAGTAGACAGGTAACATTCGATCATCGTAGTTTTTTACCAGTGACCAAAGCCATTGATATTATAAATACAACCTTTAGATTAAACATGAACCTTCCTTTTCAAAGTCGGTTAAAAACACTGCATAAATACCGACAAAGACAGCAAAAAAAAAACAAAAGTAAAACAACATTTATATTTTCAATTATAAATTCGGCTTCGCTTTCATTCCGTGCTGCATATTATTTTATATTTTGACACTTACATTATTAATGGCCCGCAGGCTTGGTATAATGGCGCCTTAACTACCATACACCATTAAGACATTCAATTATTGTAATCACTTGATGCTACATTAATAAGTCGATACAAATTGGTTTTTTCTCCCGTTCACATCGTTAAAGGTATATACCGGGTACCTTAAGCTCATGACTGTATTCCTCGAGGGTACAGTCAAATATGGCCTAGGTCTTCTTTTAGGGTTCCGTACCCAAAGGGTGAAAATGGGACCCTATTACTAAGCCTACGTTGTCCGTCCGTCCGTCCGTCTGTCCTACCTATTTAGGGCTGTAACTTTTGAACCGTAATAGCTAGATAGTTGACATTTTCTCAGATTATGCGGTATTACGGCGTTTTTTCTTCACACTCTATCGTAAAAACGGTAATACATACAAGCATCAAACTTAGTGTGATTATAGAGAAAACTCTACAGAATAACAACAAATACTAAAAACCGGCCAAGTGTGAGACGGTCTCGCGCTAAAGGTCCAGGAGAAAAAAAGTTTTTCTTTCTAAGTTAAAAATGTTGTGTTTTGTGGTGGTGTGGTACGGAACCCTCGGTGCGCGAGTAGCCCGACTCGCACTTGACCGGTTTTATTTATATATTATATGACTCATCCTTCAGGCTATACAGGGTGTAACAAAAAACCCTAGTAATATTTAAAGTGGTGGTTTATACCATCAAACTGAACTTTCACTATGCAGCCAATGTCAAGAAAAAATAAAAATGTCTGCTGTTTCATACAAAACTGCATTACCTACTCGACTCAAATAAGCCCGTATACTGGAATAGGGGTAAGGTTAGGTGGGATGTTTGGAGCACAACCAGTTTCTAGGCATTACACGGAGCCAGAAAAAAACAAATCTATTATTATTATTTTTAATGTGTTTCCTACTTTATCTCCATAGCAAAAGTTGTTTGAATGGCTTATATTATTAATTATTAAAGACTAGCTGTTGCCCGCGACTTCGTCTGCGTTACCCGGATAAAAAGTACCATATGTGTTAATCCAGGCCATGGTCTATCTGTATGCCAAACATCAAAATCCGTTCAGCAGTTTTTGCGTGAAAGCAGATCAAAAATCCATCCATACTTACAAACTTTCGCGTTTATAATATTAGTAGGATGTAATCAAAATAAATTAAAAAGATCTTTCGCCAGGCTAGTTATGATGCCGAGGAACTGGTTGTGTTCCAATGCCCCCATTTGATATCTCACTATATACCCCACCCAGTATATGTCCTTGATTATACAGGGTGTAATATAAAATGGGACAGTCACTTAAAGGGGTGTTTCAGAACATCAAACTGAACAACTTTCTCTATGGGACCAATATCGAAATCGCGAAAAAAAAATCTGCTGTCCCATACATACATTTCAGTCGAGTTATGTTTGCAGTTTTGTATGGGACAGCCGATTTTTTTTTCGCGATTTCAATATTGGTCCCATAGAGAAAGTTGTTCAGTTTGATGGTCTGAAGCACCCCTTTAAGTAACTGTCCCATTTTATGTTACACCCTGTATTAAAGAAACACGAATACCTTGACTTTGACCTAGTATCCGACATTTTAAACTTTGTCTCGAGATAAATAAGATAAATGTCCAACATGTAATCATCGTGTTTATCGTTAATAACTAAATAAATAGATTACACAAGATGTTTATTTGAAGCATTTTCAAACTTCGTAGGGTGGAGACCATCAAACTGAAAAAAAGAAGGAACCAACGGATCAACACCGAAATCGCGAAGAAATATCAAAATGTTCCATACATTTTTCGAGTATGGATCAAGAAGATTATAGGAGTTTTTTATGAAATCTCATTTTAGCTAGTTATAGTATACAACGTGTTAATAAATTAGCGCAAAACCTCATACACCCCAACTGATTTATAACAAAATAATTGGATTGAAACAATAATTTCATTATTTTTATAGTTAAAATTTAAAGTTATTCACATTTTAAGTTCTGAGGCAAAAATGATTTGTTATCATTTCAGCAATGAATGAAAGCGCTAACGTACTCATAGATACATTTTAATAATCTTGTTTTGGTAGTAAGTAAGGTGAGTGTGCCTGTGCGGTGGGTTGACATCGGGTTCAGTAAATTTTAAATTATACGAAAAAAAAAAAAAAATGAAAAAAATTACCTATGTTAAAACCATGATAATTCGATTTCTAGTTTTGCGTTAATTCATTAACACGTTGTATAGTTATTAGTATTATCTGTGAAATTACGACACAGAGGCAACCTGTGTACCAATGGATTTTCTTTTATTTTCCTTTTACTTACCTAGTGATTCATGCCCAATTTGATGTTCCGGATTCAGCGGTAAATGTTTCAGAAAGAAAAAAACACATGACAATCTTCATTAAAAACATATAAATTGCTTTGCTTATAAAGTTCAATTGTGACTTGACACAGGGTATACCTCTGAGGTAGAATTATAAGTTTTATTATTGGCCGCGATTTCGTACACATGCTTTTGTGATTCACTCTTTTGTGATGTCGAAATTATCAAACCCTTGTTGGTAATAAAAATAATATTATATGGCATGCAGTTTTAATCTGTGCGATAAAAATGTATAAACAAGATTATATAGTTAATATATCGTTTGTTACTAAAAAACAGCATGCAGTTTTAATCTGTGCGATTAAATATAAAAATAATATTATAGTTTGTTATTTTAACTCTTTATTTTTATTTAACTTATTTTAACACATTGTTTTACATGTGTGAAAGTACATGATTATACTTTTTAGGAAAAGACACAAAAAACATTTAGGTATAATAGTCGAACTATAAACATTTATATTACATTACATATAAGTTGATCAACAATCGAGAAATTATAACTTACACTTGGAAATTGGCTGGACATTGGCTTGTGATTTGAGTTTTCATTTCGTTTTCCTCCCTTTCTTTGATCTCTCGATCTTAACTAACAAATGAATATCCCATTTGTTAGTTAAGATCGAGACATTTAAAAAGTTACAACATCTAATATTATCATCACGGCCAGTAATCTCTAACACGTCTTGTCCTTATTAAGTTTTAATCGAACTACGCTTGTATCGTCAGAATATATCATATTATTATGAGTATCGAACGCCAGCCCAAAACAATCATTAATATCCGTCAATTTTTTTAAAGACGTATTTAATTTATCAATTTTATAAATAGTATCAATAGTACACATGTATGTGTTACCATGTATGTCAACCGTTAACGCCCTAACAACCAACTCATCGCTATACAAAACTGCATCTTTACTACCTTTCTTTTGAGAGAAGAATCCATTTTCATTAGAGTAAAACATAACATCTTCACCGTCAATAACGAATTGATCAATTTTAACATCTTCCAAATCTTTGAATCTCTCTATATTCCCATCTACGTAAGTATACATGAACTGATATGGAAAATCAGAAAAATATAAAACATCTTTGAAGAATGTTCTCCATACATCTGTGTCTTTTGCTGCGTATAATTCAGACTTATGATTTTTATGATCATATTTGTATATACCATTGTTTCCTCCTATGTATACGTTGTGACCATTCTGATCGACGGCTTGTGCGAATCCGTTCGGGACATCATTTATATCTTTAAATTCTTTAGTACCAAGATCAAAAAGGGCCGATTTGAAGACAGTTTCGTTGACATTGTAACTGAAGTATATTATGTTGGTATTGTAGTCAACAGCTAGAAGGTATGGTCGGTCTAATCCGGTTTTTAATGTTTCCTGTTCATGGTAATTGCCATCGATGATAACTCCGTCACATTTAGTATCTGGTACAACTCCTGCGTTAACAATTGTCAACGATGCTAATAGGAGATAGAGTTTCATGTTGAAGAACTGAAAGAGAAAAAAAGGAAAAGGTCATTTATTCAAAAGTAAGTATGAAAATTGGTGAGTATTACGAAGTTAGTTTCTTTCACCACAATATATTTTTATTTCGTTACATTACAGCTTACAAATATCCGGTATGTAATGTTTCAGATACAGGGTGTAAGTACTAAAAAAAAATTGTTTATTTCAACCAAGATCTTGTTTATGATAATCATACATCATGAATCCATATGAGTCTGTCAACATCATGACTTCTGTGACTAAGATAACTTTGTTAAATTTTCTTAGTTTCGTCTATCAAATAATTATACAATTTTAAGTTGTTTTTTCAATTAATATATATATTACACTTTAGTCCAGTTTTCATTCCAGTAGGACTCTTTAGAGGGTACCGACCCTATAGTGCTGCCCTCAATCGTATTTTTTTATTTCCAAATTATTTAAAAAAAATTCAAAAAAAAATTACACATTTTATATTGTTATTAGTTTTCAGTTTATAGAAACATTGCGGGTTATTATGTTTTATGCTTGTAGCTTTTATCGTTAAAATCGCTATTGTTTTTAGAGAGGCATCAGAGAAGTTGACGATAGTCTGAAGGTATACTCGCCTCTTACAACATCCTTCAGAATTGGTGCTATTAGAAGCAGAACACCACACGAAACATGAAAGGGAATATGATATAAATGAATAAAAATATCTTACCTTGTTTTAGATCTAGCACTTAATATAACAAATGATACGATCACAACACATGACAGTGTTTAGTAGATTGGAGCTCTGACAAATAATAAGTAATGTTTTATATCTCACAGACTAGCGAAAACCTTAGAGTGGTCTTTATGTATTTTAATACATACCTATAGGGTCCTTCTTAATATGCTGACGGATTTTTAAGGGGATGATCTGACAGTGTTTGTGTGGGCGAAAGGCTAGCTACCTCTCACCACCTGCCAGACACACCATTCCATCCTGAAACTTAAATTTATTTATTTTTAAATTGCTAAATGTGAGCATTTTTACAACAACATCCTTAAACAGGATTACTGTCGTGATAGTTATGTATATATGATCATGATCAGACCATCAAACTGAACAACTTTTTCTATGGGAGAAACATTGAAATAGTGATAAAAATCTCCTGTTTAGTAAGTCGCTACTTAAAAATAAATTAGTATTTTCTAAAAAATACCTAATTTTTTAAATTTCAATGCCTATTTTATTGCTCATAAATATATTGTTAAAACTAATTAAATAAATAGTTTTTTTACTGTTTTCAGATAGTCTTTTTGGTGCCGGTTACAGTTTAATAGTCCCATTGATAATTACTCCCCACCCCTCCTAACAAATCTCGTCGTAAAATGACATTTAGCATTTCAGATCATGATTTAAAAAAATATATATACTAAGAGCTAAATCTATTTTATAATATAGTTTTTTATCTATTTTTTAATGTATTCCTAAGTTTATATAAATTTTTTTATAAACAAAGAGATAAATTAATAAAGACTGTACTTTTTATAGCTGAAATTTTATAAATAAAGTAAAGAAAAAATAATATAAAATGGCGACTCGACGGATAGCTCTGCCCATTTCGTGTTTTTGTTTAATTACGCTGAAAAGGGGTTATCTCACTTGGCCTGTCTTTCAATATTATTGATCTTCGACCATTTCTTATTTATTTGTGCTCTTCTCAATTCTATGTATTATGATCGCATAATAATTATGAGGATTTTCCTCAGTTTCTGTTAAGTTTGTTATCTATAACATATATTGCACTTGTGTTACATTTTATTCACAAATGCAATAAGGTTTAATATCGTGTTATTTATTAGTCGTTTGTTTTATTTTAATACGATTATGGTCTCTTTTTCCCGTAAGGAAAATGTAATAAAAACTTTAACATGTTTTTAGGGTTCCGTACCCAAAGGGTGAAAAAGGGACCCTATTACTAAGCCTACGTTGTCCGTCCGTCCGTCCGTTTGTCCGTCCGTCCGTCCGTCCGTCCGTCCGTCCGTCCGTCCGTCCGTCTGTCCGTCTGTCCGTCTGTCCGTCTGTCCATCTGTCCGTCTGTCCGTCTGTCCGTCCGTCCGTCTGTCCTACCTATTTAGGGCTGTAACTTTTGAACCGTAATAGCTGGATAGTTGAAATTTTCTCAGATTATGCTTTATTACGGCGGATTTGTTAACAAATAATAAAAATGTCAGGAAGTTACAAATTAAGGGGGGTTTTCAACAAGAAACTAGTTTTTATCAACGTTTTTTCTTCACGCTCTATAGTAAAAACGGTAATACATACAAGCGTCAAACTTTGTGTGATTATAGAGCAAACTCTAAAGAATAACAACAAATACTAAAAACCGGCCAAGTGTGAGTCGGTCTTGCGCTAAAGGTCCCGGACAAAAAAGTGTTTTTTTCTAAGTTAATAATGTTGTGTTCTGTTCTGTGGTGGTGTGGTACGGAACCCTCGGTGCGCAAGTAGCCCGACTCGCACTTGACCGGTTTTATTTTATTACATTTTACTTCGTACCTACATCGTGATAAATGTAATACCATGATGAACTGAACGCTTATCCAAATTATAATATACAGGATGTAAAATTGTATGCGTTGTATGTATGTAGGGTGCTTCAACAACTGTGACTATGGGAGACAATATTAAAAGACATATCTGCCTCCATGGTCTAATGGTTAAGAGCATATTGGCTCTCGACATGAAGGTCGTGGGTTCGATTCCCACGGGGGACACCTAGGGATATGTCACTTTGTGCGTTTTTCCCCAGCTGGTTAGGACATTGCAAGGCGAATCACCTCATTGTTTGAAAAGAAAAATGATTCCGTGCTTCGGATGGCACATTAAGCCGTTGGTCCCGGCTACTGTCTCTAGTGGTAGTAGTCGTTACATAAAAACCACGTCAGAGGCCGTAAGGCGGTCTGAAAAAACTCTGACACCAGGGCTCTGCCCACACGATAGGAAGAATATTAAAATCACGAAAAAATCTGCTGTTCCACAGAAAATGTCACTATAAAAACAAGTTATAATAGCAGCAACTAAAGAAAATCCTTATTTTCTTCCGATTTTCCTTAATTGCTGCTAAGTCGTTTGTTATCGACGCGATAGAAGTAGAAGAGAGTCATTCATTACGATCTCACTTGAGGTCAAAGGCATCCTAGTGGGGGGAGTTGGCCATACTCCACCACGTGGGCCCAGTGTGGAGTGGTGAAGGCAAGTAATTGGTCAATTTGTTGTCAGAGAATTTGCCTCTGACCTGGCTAAACGAATAGTCTGTATTACGTGCATCTACTTTATAAGTAGATCATAATATGTCTACACAATGGCACAGCCCGGACACTGCATACAAAAAATTTAATTTGACAAGATGACGTCAGCGCATGCGAAACCAAAGAAATTGAACCTTATGTCTTCTTCTTAGGTAACGAGTAACCAGTGCGAGGTAACCAGAGGGCGATAGAGGGGGTGAGGTAAAAAGTTGGTGGGAGGAAGGGAGTGTCCGTACTGTATCCAGCAATAAATAATCTTTGTTATACTGTGACAATGGTGTGTGTAGTGTATGAGAGGCGACCGCATACCGGAAAGCACAGCTTGGGTAGGTCCCCACACGGTGGACTGACTACCTGGTGAAGTTGGTGGGAACCCGTTGGATGAAGGCAGTGCAGGACCGGTCGTTGTGTCGATCCTCGGGGGAGGCCTATGTCCAGCAGTGGACGTCCGTCGTCTGAGATGATGATGATGAATGGTGTGTGTGTGCCGGCCAAGAATATTGCACCACCCCAGCCCATCCCGTGGGTGTCATAAAAGGCGACTAAAGGGATTAACCGTAGGATGGGCAGCAGCGTTCTCCGAGTATATTAACACCCAACTGCGATCGCCAACCCGCCTGCCAAGCGTGGGGATTTTGGCAAAACCTCCCTTTTGGGGGAGGTCCAGCAGTGGACGTATAAAACAAAGGCTGAAATGATGATGATGATGATAAATGGTCTGTGTCGCAAGTAAATGTGAATTCAACGAATCGTTTGATAAAGAAACGAAACTTATTATTTTCATGTTGAATGAGATGATAAAATAATAAGCTCAGAGTCGTTTTAACAATTAAAATTATTAAACTGATGAGGATAATGTGTTCAATAAATAGCATGGTACAATAATATACTGCGCCTGGTATTCTCTTCCGATCACGTGACTGACCACGTGACTGACACAAGTCTACGTCATCATACCCTTTTACCATGTTTAGCGGCCATTTTTTTGTGACGTAGGATTGTGTCACTCTGGGAATAGAAGACCTTGTTTTTTTAGACTATGATAAATAGGTAACAATTATATAACGGGGCGGGCTTTTCAATTAAGTAGAATTAGTATTTGTAGTTTAGAATATTAAGTACACTGAAAAAAAAGTTGTTTTCTTTAACCAAGATCTTGTTTATGATAATCATACATCATGAATCCATATGAGCCTGTCAACATCATGACTTCTCTGACTAAGAGAACTTTGTTAAACGAATTCGGCTTGTTGTTACAACTACCATCTTTTGTTTTTAGTAAACAATAATAACGTCATTTCAATTATTTTGGTGCTAATTAAGAGAAAATACTTCTTAGTTAGCTCGAATTTTTTCAGTGTATGGTTTAAGTTTAGGGTAAGTTTTGCTTGTGCTTTTACTATTTCATTCTTTTACTTTCATAAAGTTTTAAACTTCATCATAATTATAACTAACTAAAATAATATAAAAGTATCTTAATAAAATATAATAATATATATAATAAACTAACTAATAATATTTATAAATGTTAAGGCATTGTTTAAACAGAGGGTCAGTTATTTGTATTGATTTGTTACTTAAATAATTATACACCACTAGTATTTAAAAGTATATTTCATTCATTCATTTAAATGCTAAAAAATGTAAGGGTATTCAGACTATGAAACTAAACAACCTTTCCCTTAGGAACATGGGTCGGAAAAAGAGACATTTTTTCGGACCTCCCATACAAAAATGCTTATCAGCCGATCAATTTTCTATGGGAAATGTTTTGTTTTTCGACCCATGTTAGGGAAATTTGTTTAGTTTCATGGTCTGAATATACATTAAGGCCAGGTATCCCTAGTGCAAGCGTCTCTTTCTTACAAGCAAACATTTGCAATTAGCCATCCCGCTTCAATTGAAAGCAGGATCGCCAAAAAACGTATTTTTCAATTATTCATCATTATCTTTTCCCTTAGGTGTTCGGGGTAAAAACCATCGGATAGAATCGCTGCTATAATTAATTACCTTTCAAATGGTGGTATATTTGGTGTATGGTGATTCTTGTAAAACTGGTTATAAATCTGAAATCGAACTTACTTTGGTCCTCTTTTCTATCGAGAAAATTTAATTGAATCATGTTTTCAACGGTTAGATTCACTGCAGAAAGAACGTATCTATACTGTTATTTGAACTATTTAAATTAAAAATAATAATTTGGATATCAGAAACCGGTTCGAAAACTGACAAAATAGGTTCAATCCCCCCTTTAAACATTTTTTAATAATTTAAAACTAGCGCTACAGTTTTTGAGAATTACGCGGTTAAAACTCGTTAAAATGTTTAATTCTAGATTAAAACTAGCGGTCTATTAGTTAAGACGTGAAGCAGATCAGGGCAAAGGCTTCATTCCTTAGAGGAGATAAAGGACATTTCTGTCAATCAGATTCTGTGAGTTTTGTTTGTTACACAGATGACGAACATACACCACCGTTAACACAATCATCTCAATGTTGCCTCGCCGTAGTCGATGTCCCCGTCACCGCGATCTCTGCCCACTCCTTTTTCTTCTGGCGTCTACAGACGCTACAGGCCAACTAAAAATGTAAATCAAGCTCAAAAAGTGGCACCAAAAAAACTGTAGAAAAACTCTACCTTGCCGCCAAAACTCATACAAAATGAAATTTTTCGTTAGGTGCCAAAAATTTTGTTGATTTTGTTTAGAGTTATTCTTCTATCATCATCATCATCATCATCTCAGCCGATGGACGTCCACTGCTGGACATAGGCCTCCCCCAAGGATCGCCATAACGACCGGTCCTGCGCTGCCCTCATCCAACGTTTTCCCGCCGCCTTCACCAGGTCGTCGGTCCACCGTGTGAGGGGCCTACCAACGCTGCGCTTTCCGGTACGCGGTCGCCACTCAAGAACTTTTCGGCCCCACCGGCCATCGGTTCTGCGAGCAATGTGCCCCGCCCACTGCCACTTAAGTTTAGCAATTCTTTGGGCTATGTCAGTTACTCTATTTCTTCTGCGGATCTCTTCATTTCTGATTCGATCTCATAGTCATAGTCATAGTCATATAATTCATTGCAACCATGGGTTTAAAAGATGTTAGGTACATAATATTGATTCCAGTACACATGGAAACACATCCATCCATCTCGCAGGGAAACTCCGAGCATAGCCCTCTACATTGCCATTTGGGTGACTTTCAGCCTTTTTATGAGGCCTTGAGTGAACGACCACGTCTCTGTTTCATATGTCATCACATATGTATTCTTCTATAGTTAGTCTTATTCGTAGCTACAGCCACATCCCAGGTAGCTTCTTGCCGATCCCCGCTCGCTACCCAATCCATCGCTTAGCCTCCGCAACGTCCTGGCGCAGTATAAGAAAGAGTATCTAGTACTACATAATAGCAGAGCTACCTGCCTCCCACCGACTTTTTACCTCACCCCCTCTGGCTGAATCGTGATTCCTCTTAAGCAAGTATAAGGGTTCCTTGTTTGACTACAGAACCCTAAAAATTAAATTGAAGTTAAATTTCTTTGGGCGCATTAGGAGAAACTGATCAAAGCTGTATTTTAAGCATTACGCCAGGAATTTAGTATATAACGAGAGTTTTTAGGGTTCCGTACCCGAAGGGTGAAAACGGGACCCTATTACTAAGCCTACGTTGTCCGTCCGTCCGTCCGTCCGTCCGTTCGTCTGTCCGTCCGTCTGTCTGTCCTTCCGTCCGTCCTTCCGTCCGTAGGTCCGTCCGTCCGTCCGTCCTTCTGTCCGTCCGTCCGTCCGTCCATCCGTCTGTCCTACCTATTTAGGGCTGTAACTTTTGAACCGTAATAGCTAGATAGTTGAAATTTCATCTAAGATTATGCGTTATTACGGCGGATTTGTTAACAAATAATAAAAATGTCAAAAAGTTAAAAATTAAGCGGGGTTCTCAACAAGAAACTAGTTTTTATCAACGTTTTTCTTCACGCTCTATCGTAAAAACGGTAATACATTCAAGCGTCAAACTTAGTGTGATTATAGAGCATACTCTACAGAATAAAAACAAATACTAAAAACCGGCCAAGTGTGAGTCGGTCTTGGGCTAAAAGTCCCGGACAAAAAAGTTTTTTTTTCTAAGTTAATAATGTTGTGTTCTGTGGTGGTGTGGTACGGAACCCTCGGTGCGCGAGTAGCCCGACTCGCACTTGACCGGTTTTATTTTTATTCACGTCACGCAAAAAGATGTATACCTTCTTACGTGTGTACAACATAAGTAAATAGTTTATTGAATTACTGAATATAATGAACAATCCTGAACTTCGTTTAATCTGAAACAGTTTATTAATCACAACATTTACAAAATAGGTAGATTAAATAATCTGACATAAAAAAAAATATATTTTAATAATATCTAACCTAATCAAACTAAAGAAAAAACATTTATAAATAAAAATAGACAGAAAGTCAAAATAAGTCTGGGAGTGGTATAGTATATTTATGGGGAGTCTAGAATAATCAGCCCCATGTCACCATAATTATACTTTTATTATAGGAACTACAGATATGTAAAATTTCAACTTAATCGGTTAACAGTGGGCAAAAAGATGTAAGTTAGATAGACGGGATCAAGAATATTTCGTGTCATAACAAAAAATATATAAAATAACGTTTTAAAATATACATTAGAGCCTCAAGTGTGACAGCCCACATTAACATTTCAAAAATGGCGACATTATCTAACATGTTTTATCTTTATTAACCTTCAAACGAAATAAATTGTGTCTATCAGAATATATCATATTATTATAACTATCGAAAGCTAATCCCCAACAATCATTAACATCCATAAGTTTATCTAAAGAAATCTTCTTTTTGTCTACTTTATAAATAGCCTGTTTGGTACATATGTATGCATTACCATATACGTCAACTGTTAACGCCTTAATATGAAACTCACGGCTATATACGTATAAAACTGCATCTTTGCTACCTTTCTTTTGGGAATAAAATCCAGTAGCATTATTATAAAACATAACATCTTCTCCATCAATAACGAATTCTTTCATTTGAATACCTTCCAAATCTTTAAATATTGATGTATTCCCATCAATGAAAGTATTCATGAACCCAACTGGATACTCAGAAAAATATAAAACATCTTTGAAGAATACTCTCCACACATCTTTGTTTTTTGCTGCGTATAATTCTGACTTATGATTCTTATAATCATATTTGTATATACCACCGTACCCTCCTATATATACGTCGTGGGTATTCTGATCAACAGTTTGTGTTAATCCGTTCAGGGCATCATTGATATCTTTCAATTCCTTAGTATCAATATCAAATAGAGCTGATTTGAAAGCTGTTTCATTTACATTATAATTGAGATACACTATGTTGGTACTGTAGTCAACTGCTAGAAGGTATGGTCGGTCTAAAGTTTTTAAAATTTCCTTATCATGGTACTTGCCATCAATGATAACTCCTTCACATTTTGTATCTAGTACGACTTCTGCATTCACAATTATCAATGATACTAGTAGAAGATAGGCTTTCATTTTGAAGATCTGGAATAAAAAAATATTTGTATTAAATTTATATAAAATGTAAGGATTGTTTGGTAAGTATGCCGAGTTTTGCCTCTTTCACACAGTTTTGTTTTGACACAGGAAACAAATATTAATAAATCAAATTGTACATTCCATTTAATATAAATAGTATGTATACTAACGTTATGTATTTTTAACCAATCACAAAATTTTACAAATCAAATCAAATACATTATTTGCAAGATAATTGACAAATCTACAGAACACACAAGATAGCAGAGCATTGTATATGCTCATGACTATTATAATTATAATTTTATTATTATGAATATTGCTTTCAAAATACACTTGGGCACATGCAGTGCCCAACTCTGTCCAGTATGGCAGATAGAGACCGTCGCTACTTTAAATAAACAGTGAACTTATTTGAAGAACAACGTTGATTTCATCACAATGTTTTCCTGCACCGAAAAGTTAAGTACATAAGTGCTTAGCTTAAATACATATCCTCTGTACTCTCCACTCCTGAATCTAGAGTGTGATTCTCTAAGCGTCACATCTCTATTAAAAACATCGATGAGCTCACAAATGTAACCAACAATATTTTACAAAATATATTCTATAGGAATGTCACATCCTTCAGAACATCGACACATGACATAACCATAGCGAATACCAAATTGCCCGCTCGTAGATGTTTCAACGATGGAGTTAAGGTTGTGCCGTTGTTTACGCTTAGAGAATTGCATTGATGATCGAGAAGCCAAACACTTCACTGTTCATAGAATAGCTTTGAAGAAATAAAATATAACTTACCCTGTTTGAGAAGACCTAACTAAATCGATTGAAACATGTAATTCAACAAATATCACAATTAAACTACACCACAGCGTTTTGTAGATTGAAATATATATATATTTATTAGGAATAACTATTGATACACACCTCAATTGGAAAAATCACGTTGGCCGTATAAAAGCCAAATTTTCTAAATTTATATATGCACTAAGTGTCCTCAAGTCTAATACGAATGTTGAATCAGCGTTAACAGCATACTACGCATATGGATATGCATGGTTGCGATACGGAGTGATAATATGGGGCGACAGTACTGACGCAAATGGTCTCTTTATTATGCAGAAGAAATGCATCCGAATTATTGTAAACATACGTCGCAGGCAAAGCTGTAGACCACACTTCGTCAAACAAAACGTACTTACACTCCCGTCTATTTACATTCTTGAATCAGCAATGTTTGTTAGGAAACATTTACAATTGTTTAAAAAGAAACCCCCCCTACGATATAATACACGCTCTAAAAACCAATTAATGCTGCCCAAATCCAATTTAAAAATGTTTGATAACAGCCCAAATTATAGATTGACATCCATATATAATAAAATCCCAGAAAGCCTAAAAACCGAAAGCAAAGACAATATTTTTCAACAAAAGCTAACGTCCGTACTAGTTGAAAAGTGTTATTATACAGTTAAGGAATTTTTTGACGACAAGAAATTTTGACATCATTTAAACTAATATTATATTATTTTAATTTAATCTTATATCAAATTGACATTATTTTTATTTTTTTAATATTATCATAGTTTGAATGTATTGAACCTGACTGTTTTGCGAACATTTCTATGTTAGTACCTAATTTAACCATACTTTAAGATGACATTGTACTATTACCTATTATTCATTATCTTACCAATGCTATTATTTTTTCCTACTATATTATTTCAATTTGACGTAGATTATTAATCAAATATTATTGTTGCCTTTTATTCTATTTTATTCTATTGTATTCTCAAATTAATTATATTCAATTACATCTATTTTAACAATTATAATGGACAATTGCTGTGCCCTAACAGGGTCCCTGAGATGTACTATACCTATCTTTAAGACCTGTAAATTTTACCTCAAGGATGCAATAAAGATTACAATTACAATACAAATAATAACTGATATTGTAATGTTTTTATATCTCAGAGACTATAGAAAACCATGGAGTGGTTCTTATCTATGTATTTTGTGGAATAAGTGATTAATAAACAAAATGAACGGAGAACTAACGAAAATACTTGATTGACCAGGCGATATGTATAATATAATACCCTTCACCCATTGGGCAGAGTAACAACAAAAAATTGTAAATACTTCGTTGTTATCTTACATACATTTTATTTATGATACGATGAAATCAATAGCACAAAGAGTAGGCAAATACTTCGGATACTATTGTACTAAGTATTCCAGTTCCTTCCTAATTCTTAATTATTCAAATTTTCAAAAATAATGAGCCTTTACCCGCAACAACGTCCGCACGGGTTCCCGTCATCGTAGCGCGATAAATGATATACCTGATTTTAAGTCTAATAGCCCAGTATCTCTAGTCTAGTTTAAAAAAAAAGTTTTTTCGAAATTGGTCTAGTAGTTTTCGCATGATATTATGCGAAAAAACAAACAGGCAGATGTGTATTGGAATCAGGGGCAACTAAAAACCATATTGTACCTTTTTTAAATATATCTTCAACGTACAGACAGACAGCATCGGTTACAGTTTCAAATGTTACTTATTTTTAAACATGCTACAGCGATGTTGTGCTACTTTGAATTTTAAAAAAAATTCACAGATTTCGTGCCTCACACGACTATCGAGCACATTGGAAATGAATCTACGGAATTCGAAAAAAAATTGTCTCACAAAGGTTAGGCTACAGGGCAAACCCTTAACCCGATCGTCTTCTTTTTAAGCTCAAATTGTAACTGACTAAATTGTCCAGAGGAATATTCCTCAAATTTTTTATATCATTCTACGTTTCCAAAATATCGAGCGCCAAAATCAAAAATTCGAAAAAAAAACGTTTTTTTCACTCTTTCGGTCATAACTTTTTTAGTTTTTTACTTTCTTGAATAAATCTTTTTGTACCTTACAGCTTTCGTATATACGCGTCTTATCAATTTTTTTTAAATATCATATCTTCACAACTCTCCGAGATATAAGGGGATCGCACTTTTTCGTGAAATCGGAACCTACACTGGAGCGAACGAAAAGACATTTCCATTGTCAAAATCGCAATTCCCCGGTTTGGAAGAGTGCGGGTTCAAGTCCCGCCTGAGACTTAATTTTTCAATCTTTAATTTGACATCGGTTCTAGTTTTATTTTTGACACAAACAAAATTCTCTGTGTAGAAGCTTGTCATTAGCATTGGCAAAGAAAAATAATGGCGACTCAACAGATATCTCTGTCCATTTTGTGAAGATGTTTAATTACGCTGTAAAGAGGTTATCCAACTTGACCTATCTTTCAATATTATTCTTGGACTATGATTAACTGGTCTTAGTTTGCATCTTGATACATTGATATGGTCTGAAGAGTCCGAACTGAATGCGCATTTTTTATTACTACAATTAGAAGGAAATTGTAATGTAAAAAAACATTTTTGACATTATAGTGATTCGCAACAAACGTGTTTTTTTGTAAGTTTTGGCGGCGCATTTTTTTTTTGAGATTTTGTTAAAACCAATATCAGAATATTAAAATATAAAAAATACACGCTTTAAAAATAGATAAGAGGAACACAAGAGTATCTATTCGTTTTCGAGATATTTGAACTTAAAGTTCTGGTGTGCCACCAAAATCTTAAAAGTGGCACCGAAACTTAAACCTTAAGTCCTGATGACTTGATGTGGTGTCACGGACAAAACCGCTTTCTCTCTCATTGGTGATGATGATGGGATAGCTCCAGCTCTACTATAAAAATTTTACCTGAACCTGGTGATGGTAGTGTGCGGGTGGTTAGGCATAATCTACAGGGTGAAATTGATATCATTAGCATCCTTTTAAACTAAGAGTCTAACCATCAAACTGAACAACTTTTACTGTGGGAGCAAACGGATCGGAGGAAAAAAAAATAGCTGTTCCATACTAAACTGCAATGCCTACTTAACTCAAATGTATGCAACAGCTGATTTTTTTTTTGCTCCGATCGGTTTGTTCCCATAGCAAACTTTGTTCAGTTTGATGGGTAGACTCTTAGTTTAAAAGGATGCTAACGATATTAATTTCACCCTGTAGATTATGTCTAAAGAAGAAAATAACATATAAAGAGTTTACACAACAAGGGTGTTTTATGAGAAACGGATCAAAGCTAGTGTATTTTCAGTATGTGATAGAACCCTTAATACCAGGAATTTAGTTTATAATGAGAGTTTCTTTTATTCAAGTCACACCAAAAGATGTGTAACTTCTTACGTACCTATATACAACATGAGTAAAGTAAGTAAATAGTTTATACATTTTTTGAACAAATAAACAATCCAGATCTTCGGTAAATCGGAAACTGTTTATTAATTAACAAAATTTACAATTATAGGTACTTTAACTGAACTGACACTATAAAATTAATCCAAATAATGTCTAAACTTATCAAACTAAAAAAAAAACATTCAAAAATAAAAATACACAAAAAGTCAAAATTAGTCTGGGAGTCTAGAAATTAAACAATATAATGTGAAAGTAGTAAACATTGAGATCTACTTAGGAAATAAACCTACCAGGGGTCCTCAGCAGGCAATCCTGGAGAGACAGTAAGTACTAAGTTTCCATGGCAGTGAGAAGACAAATTAAATGAGAACAAATACAAATGTTTTTCTACGATACATTGATAAATAACCTGAGCAGAGTACCTTTCGTCTCCATCATCAGATCAGCCCCACGTCACCATGATATTCTTTTGTTATCAGAACTTCAGATATGTGTAAACTGTCAACTTAGTCGGTTAAAGTGGGCAAAAATTCGATTAAAAGATTCAGATGTAAGTAAGATAGACAGGATCGAATTTGAATAAATCGTGTAATAACAAAAAACATGTAAAAGAACGTTTTAAAATATACATTAGAGCCCCAAGTGTGACAGCCCACAATTAGGTACATTTCAAAAATGGCGAAATTATCTAACATGTCTTATCTTTATTAACCTTCAAACGATATAAAGTGTGTCTATCAGAATATATCATATTATTATAACTATCGAAAGCTAATCCCCAACAATCATTAACATCCATAAGTTTATCTAAAGAAATTTTCTTTTTGTCTACTTTATAAATAGCCTGTTTGGTACACATGTATGCATTACCATATACGTCAACTGTTAACGCCTTAATATCAAACTCACGGCTATATACGTATAACACTGCATCTTTGCTACCTTTCTTTTGGGAATAAAATCCAGTAGCATTATTGTAAAACATAACATCTTCTCCATCAATAACGAATTCTTTCATTTGAATACCTTCCAAATCTTTAAATATTGATGTATTCCCATCAATGAAAGTATTCATGACCCCAACTGGATACTCAGAAAAATATAAAACATCTTTGAAGAATACTCTCGACACACCTTCGTTTTTTGCTACGTATAATTCTGACTTATGATTCTTATAATCATATTTGTATATACCACCGTATCCTCCTATATAAACGTCGTGGGTATTTTGATCGACAGCTTGTGTTAATCCGATCAGGACATCATTGATATCTTTCAATTCCTTAGTATCAATTTCAAATAAAGCTGATTTGAAAGCTGTTTCATTTACATTATAATTGAGATACATTATGTTGGTACTGTAGTCTACTGCTAGAAGGTATGGTCGGTCTAAAGTTTTTAAAATTTCCTTATCATGGTACTTGCCATCAATGATAACTCCTTCACATTTTGTATCTAGTACGACTTCTGCATTTACAATTATTGTCAATAATACTAGTAAAAGATAAGCATTCATTTTGAAGATCTGGAATAGAAAAATATTTGTATTAAATTTATATAAAATGTAAGGATTGTTTGGTAAGTATGCCGAGTTTTGCCTCTTTCACACAGTTTTGTTTTGTCACAGCAAACAAATATTAATAAATCAAATTGTACATTCCATTTAATATTCATAGTATGTATACTAACGTTATGTATTTTAAACCAATTACAAAATTTTAAAAATCAATTCAAATACATTATTTGCAAGATAATTAACAAATCTACAGAACACACAAGATAGCAGGGCATCGTATATGCTCATGACTGTTTATTATTATAATTTTATTATTCTGAATAAAATACACTTGGGCACATGCAGTGCCCAACACTGTCCAGTGTGGCAGATAGAGACCGTCGCTACTTTAAATCAACAGTGAACTAATTTGAAGAACAACGTTGATTTCAACACAATGTTTTCTTTCACCGAAAAGCTAAGTACATAAGTCATCATCATCATCATCATATCAGCCGATTGAAGTCCACTGCTGGACATAAGCCTCCCCCAAAAATGGGGAGATTTGCCATAATCGGCTCGCTTGGCAGGCGGGTTGGCGATCGCAGTTGGATTGAATGTGTGTACTCAGAGGATGCTGCTGCCCATCCTCCGGTAGAGCCCTTAGCCGCCTTTTACGACACCCACGGGAGGAAATGGGATGGTGCTATTCTTAGCCGAAACCACACGGATAGTATATATATATATATACAACGTGTTAATGAATTAACGCAAAACTAGAAAGTAGTTTGTTTAGAATCGAGAGCCGAATCGAATTATCATGGTTTCAACATGGGAATTTTTTTTCAAAATATTAAATAATTTTTTTGCAAAATTTTTAATTTACTGAACCCGATGTCAACCCACCCCACGGGCACACCCACCCTACTTACAACCAAAACAAGATTATTAAAATGTATCCACGAGTACGTTAGCGCTTTCATTCATTGCTGAAATGATGAAAAATCATTTTTGCCTCAAAACTTAAAATGCGAATAACTTTAAATTTTAACTACAAAAATAATGAAATTATTGTTTCAATCTAATTATTTTGATATAAATCAGTTGGGGTGTATGAGGTTTTGCGTTAATTCATTAAAACGTTGTATATAGATAGGAAGTACATAAGTGCTTAGCTTAAATACATATCCTCTGTATTCTGCTCTCCTAAATCTAGAGTGTGATCTCTGTTAAAAACATCGATGAGCTCACAAATGTAACCAAAAATATTTAACTAAATATATTCTATAGGAATTTCACATCCTTCAGAACGTCGACACATGACATAACCATAGCGAATACCAAGTTGCCCGCTCGTAGATGTTTCAACGATGGAGTTAAGATTGTGCCGTTGTTTACGCTTAGAGAATTGCATTGATAATCGAGAAGCCGAATACTGCACTGTACACACGGCGACAGGTCAGGTTACCCTGTTTGGAATTTGAACTATTAGAAGTTGAACGCTGCGAATCGTACGAAAGGGTGCGGTATGTTGTTGTTGTTTCGTCTCACAGTAGCCGCGTCTATGCAAGCTGTCTATCGCACTATTTTGTGTTTTGTACGTAGTGTAGTTATGGGTATATAGGGTGCGTAACCTGATGTGTCGCCGTGTGTACATAGAATAGCTTTGAAGAAATAAAATATAACTTACCTTGTTTGAGAAGACCTAACTAACTCGATCGAAACATGTAATTAAACAAATATCACAATTAAACCTACATCACACTACACTACACCACAGCGTTTTGTAAATTGAAATAATAACTGATATTGTAATGTTTTTATATCTCAGAGACTATAGAAAACCATGGAGTGGTTCGAATGTATATTGTGGACTAAGTGATTAATATGCAAAATGAATGGAAGACTAATGAAAATACTTGATTGACCAGGCGTTACCACCCATTGGGCAGAGTAACAACAAAATATTGTAAATACTTCATTTTTATCTTGTTAGAAACATAAATGATGATACGATGAAATCAAAGCCACAAAGATTAGGCAAATACTTCGGATATTATACTAATTATTCCAGTTCCTTCCTAATTCTTAACTATTTATACCAAAATATTGAACTTTTCAAAAATAACGAGCAACGTCCGCACGGGTTCCAGTCATCATAGCGAGATAAATGATATACCGGAGAAGTGCGTTATCCAATTTCGCCACCGAGCCATCTGCTCAGAGACCGAAATTTTCAATCTGTTGCGTCTTAACGTGACGTGAGAGACATCTACTGGAAGTTATTTCAAACTTACCAACCCGCAAGTCCAGCATTACAACTGGAATTCATACGGTGTAGATGGCGCACCCTGTTGATTGAATCCCGCCCGAGACTGCAGTTTTCAATCATATTTCATATTTCATATTTATTTATTTGCAAGTCACAAGTTATTTGGATGTTATATAATATAAAATATTATAAAGAGGAAAGATTTGTACCTATTTTTGTATGTTTGTATGTTTGTAATGAATAGGCTCAAAAAGTACTGGGCCGATTTAAAAAATTCTTTCACCATTAGAAAGCTGCATTCACCCTGAGTAACATAGGCTATATTTATTGCTAGAAAAGATTAGACGTCCACCCGTGCGAAGCCGGGACGGGCCGCTAGTATAATATAAAGTAGGTACAGGTGACTCATTAATTTGATTCGAAATAGCACAACATGGCTGTAACATGTTTAAAAATCAATAATGTCAAAAATGATAAACCAGATTTTAAGTATAATAGCCCAGTCCAATAGTCTATTTGTGTCTTTTTTATATAATAGACTTATAGGACATAGTTTATTTTGTGTCTTTTTTTTAGTCTAGCTTTAAAACATAAAAGTTATAATTGGTCTAATAGTTTTCGCGTGACATAATGCGAACAAACAAACAGACAGACAGTGTATTGGAATCAGGGGCAAGTAAAAACCATAATTATTGTAACTTTCTTAAATATATCTTCAACGTACACACGGCGACACATCAAGTTACCCAAAACCAAAATAAGCTGGCCACGCGACGTTATACATTACTATGCCGACGCGCGTCCAGCTTATTTTGGTTTTGGGTAGCTTGATGTGTCGCCGTGTGTACGTATACACATCGGTTACAAATTACAATTTCAAGTATTAGTGATTTTTAAACATACTACAGCGATGTTGTGCTATTTTGAATTTTAAAAATAATCACAGATTTCGTGCCTCACACGACTATCGAAGCACATTGGAATGAATCTACGGAATTTAAAAAAAAATTGTCTCAAAAAGGTTAGGCTACAGGGCAAACCCTTAACCCGATCGTCTTCTTTTCAGGCTCAAATTGTAACTGACTAAATTGTTCAGTGGAATATTCCTCAAATTTTTGATATCATTCTTTGTTTCCAAAATATCGAGCGCCAAAATCAAAAATTAGGGAAAAAAATATTTTTATTCACTATTTCGGCCATAACTTTTTTCGTTTTTTACTTTCTCGAATAATTCTTTTTGCACCTTACAGCATTCGTATATACGCGTCTTCTAATTTTTTCCGAAAACTCTCCGAGATATAAGGGGATCGCACTTTTTCGTGAAATCGGAGCCTATACTGGAGCGAACGAAAAGACATTTCCAATGTCAAAATCGCAATTCCCCGGTTTGGAAGAGTGCGGGTTCAAGTCCCGCCAAAGACTTAATTTTTCAATCTTTAATTTGATATCGGTTACAGTTTTATTTTTTGCTTGTCATAAGCATTGGCAAAGAAAAATAACAAAATGGCGACTCTACAGATATCTCTGTCCATTTTGTGTAGATGTTTAATTACGCTGTAAAGAGGTTATCCAACTTGACCTAACTTTCAATATTATTCTTGGACTATGATTAACTGGTATTAGTTTGCGTCTTGATACATTGATATGGTCTGAAGAGTCCGAACTGAATGCGCAATTTTTATTACTACAATTAGAAGGAAATTGTAATGTAAAAACATTTTTGACATTATAGTGATTCGCAACAAACGTGTTTTTTTGTAAGTTTTGGCGGCGAGTTTTTTTTTAGAGATTTTGTAAAAGCAATATCGGAATATTGAAATATAAAATACAAGCTTTAAAAATAGATAAGAGGAACACAAGAGTATCTATTCGTTTTCGAGATATTTGAACTTAAATTTCTGGTGTGCCACCAAAATTGAGAGCTGCCACCAAGTACTGAAATCAGGCCGACCAAAATCTTAAAAGTACTTGATGTGGAGTCACGGACAAAACCGCGGTCTCTCTCATTGGTGATGATGATGGGATAGCTCCAGCTCTACTATAAAATTATTACCTGAACCTGGTGATGGTAGTGTGCGGGTGGTTAGGCATAATCTACAGGGTGAAATTGATATCATTAGCATCCTTTTAAACTAAGAGTCTACCCATCAAAATGAACAACTTTCACATGGGAGCATTCCGATCGGAGCAAAAAAAAGTCTGCTGTTCCATACTAAACTGCAATGCCTACTCGACTCCAATGTATGCAACAGCAGATTTTTTTTTGCTTCGTTCGGTTTGCTCCCATAGTAAAAGTTGTTCAGTTTGATAGGTAGACTCTCAGTTTAAAAGGATGCTAATGATATGAATTTCACCCTGCAGATTATGTCTAAAGAAGAAAATAACATATAAAGAGTCTAGACAACAAGGGCGTATTATGAGAAACGGATCAAAGCTAGTGTATTTTCAGCATGTGACAGAACCCTCAATGCCAAGAATTTAGTTTATAATGAGAGTTTCTTTTATTCAAGTCACACCAAAAGATGAGTATCTTCTTACGTGCATACAAAATGAGTAAATTAAGTAAATAGTTAATTCATTTTTTGAACAAATATATTAATTACAATATTTACAAGTATAGCTACATTAACTAAACTAACACTATAAAATTAATCTAAATAATATCTAACCTAATCAAACTAAAGAAAAATACATTTAAAAATAACAATAAACAGAAAGTCAACATTGTTCTGGGAGTCTAGAAATTAAACAATATAATGTGAAAGTAGTAAACATTGAGATCTACTTAGGAAATAAACCTACCAGGATCCTCAGCAGGCAAACCTGGAGAGACGGTAAGTACTAAGTTTCCATGGCAGTGAGAAGACAAATTAAATGAGAACAAATACAAATGTTTTTCTACGATACATTGAGGAAATACCCTTAGCAGAGTACCTTCCGTCTCCATCATCAGATCAGCCCCATGTCACCATGATATTCTTTTGTTATCAGAACTTCAGATATGTGTAAAATGTCAACTTAGTCGGTTAAAGTGGGCAAAAATTCGATTACAAGATTCGGATGTAAGTTAGATAGACAGGGTAGAATTTGAATAAGCATAAGCATATGCTCACGACTATATTCCCCGAGGGGGTAGTCAGAGATATTCTGAAACCTCAGAACATCCACGTTTCACTAGTAGTGCCGAAACTCTGTCCAGTGTGACGGGGAGTGAGCCCGTCGCCACTAAAATTCGAATCGAATAAATAAAAATAAATATATAATTGTCGAATTTGAATAAATCGTGTAATAACAAAAAACATATAAAATAATGTTTTAAAATATACATTAGAGCCCCAAGTGTGACAGCCCTAACATTAACATTTTAAAAACGGCGACATAAATATCTAACATGTCTTATCTTTATTAATCTTCAAACGAAATATACTGTGTCTATCCGAATATATCATATTATTATAACTATCGAAAGCTAATCCCCAACAATCATTGACGTCCATAAGTTTATTTAAAGAAATTTTCTTTTTGTCTATTTTATAAATAGCCTGTTTGGTACATATGTATGCATTACCATATATGTCAACTGTTAACGCCTTAATATGAAACTCATGGGTATGTTCGAATAAAACTGCATCTTTGCTACCTTTCTTTTGGGAATAAAATCCAGTAACATTATTGTAAAACATAACATCTTCTCCATCAATCACGAATTCTTTCATTTGAATACCTTCCAAATCTTTAAATATTGCTGTATTCCCATCAATGTAAGTATTCATGACCCCAACAGGATACTCAGAAAAATATAAAACATCTTTGAAAAATACTCTCCACACATCTTTGTTTTTTGCTGCGTATAATTCTGACTTATGACTTTTATAATTATATTTATATATACCACCGTATCCTCCTATATATACGTCGTGGGTATTCTGATCAACAGTTTGTGTTAATCCCCGGTTCGGAACATCATTGATATCTTTCAGTTCTTTAGTATCAATATCAAATAGAGCTGATTTGAAGGTTCTTTCATTAACATTGTAATAACTGAAGTATATTATGTTGATACAGAAGTCAACTGCTAGAAGGTGTGGTCGGTGTAATCCAGTTTTTAAAATTTCCTTATCATGGTACTTGCCATCGATGATAACTCCATCACATTTTGTATCTAGTACAACTTCTGCATTCACAATTGTCAATGATACTAGTAGAAGATAGGCGGCATTCATTTTGAAGATCTGGAATGGAAACATTTTTTAATAAATATATTTAAAATTTAATTATGGTTTGATAAGTATGCAGAGTTTTGCCTCTTTCACACAGCTTTGTTTTGTCACAGCAAACAAATATAAATGAATAAAATTTTTGTATATTCTATTTAATATACATATTAATATATGTATTTTCTGTATTTGTGGAGAACAAAATAAACGAATTATTAAACGAATATAATTATACTTAACGTTATGTATTTGTAATGTATTCCAGTAGGACTCTTAACGTTAAGGTGTCAACAAAAACTAATCACAAAATTGACTTCTCTTTTGATTACCTACTTCTCAAATCAATAATAACAAAACTTACGTCTTATTGCAAGATAATTAACAAATATACAGAACACACAACATAGCAGAGCATCGTATATGCTCATGACTATTATATTACTCATATTATTATAATTATATTATTCTGAATATTGCTTTCATAATATCCATTTCACTTGCAGTGCCCAACTCTGTCCAGTGTGGCAGATAGAGACCATCGCTACTTTAAATGGACTAATTTAAAGAACGTTGATTTCATCAGGATGTTTTCCTGCACCGAAAAGCCAAGTACATAAGTGCTTAGCTTAAATAAATATCCCACACCCTACTCTCCTCTCCTGAATCTGGAGTGCAATCTTTTTTTTATTTTTTAACTATGGGTTTGCTCTTGACCTCGATCCAGTCCTCAGGACGAAGATGGGGGCATAGATGTAGCGAGCTTACCCAGAAGATGCCTATTCTCTCGTACTTTAAAGGAATTCGGGTTGTAAGTACTCGGAAATACTGACGCAGGTAAGGCATTCCACTCCTTGCCTGTGCGCATTATAAAAGATTCAGAAAGGTGCTTGGTGCGGATATTATGATATATCAACCAAGAAGGGGTGATATCCCGCGGCGCGTCTGGAAGTCCGATAGTAGAAAGGGGAAGGTGGGATGAGCTCATGCAGCTCTTGGGCACACTCACCGAAGTACAATAGTAGTAGTGTAGAAGACCGACAAGCAGGCCACTCTGCGGTGGTGGGCTAGGCTATGAAGCTTGGTCTCCACCAGCTTACTATCGCCAATGAGCCTCTTGGCTCTGCGTTCAACCGAGTCGAGTGCGGCAAGTTGATACTTGGCTGAGCCATCCCATCATAGGTGGCAGCAATACTCCATACATGATCGGACCTGAGCTTTATACAATACTAAGAGCTGTCCAGGAATGAAGTACCGCCTCGCTCTCAAAAACATTGATGAGCTCGACATGTAAAAAACTTCAGCAATGCAATTTACTAAGCGCAAACACCGTCACAACATTGAATTCATCGTTAACACATCGGCGAGCTGACAATTTGGTTACCTATATCTTTGTCGAACTCGTATAAAATCTTGGACGATCTGAAGGATGCAAGAAGGATGTTACATTTGTCATTTCGTCGATGCTTTTGACAGCAATGTGACCTCAGACTTTAAAGAGATGTGACTTGCACTCCAAATCGTCGACACAAATGAACTTGAGCAAATACCAAATCTCTTCGATGTTTCAACGATGAAGTTAATTAAAATTGTGCCGATGTTTGCTTAGAAAATTTCATTGTTGATCGTAATGGGGAAAAGGTGAGGTCGAATGCAGTAGTTATAACCAGTAGCCACACGGTGAGGGCATCACATATGTTGACGACAGTCTGAAGGAATTAGTTACCTCTTACGACACCCGTCTGGGTTGGTGCTATTAGAAGCCGGACACTGAACTATGCATAGAATAGCTGTGAAGAAATAAAATATAACTTACCTTGTTAGAGAAGATCTAACTAAATCGATCGAAACATGTAATTCAACAAATATCACAATTAAACCACACCACAGCGTTTTATACAATGAAACAATGACTGGTGAGTGATAAGTAATGTTTTTATTTCTCAGAGAATATAGAAAACCATGGAGTGGTTCTTATCTATGTATTTTGCGGACTTAGTGATTAACATACATACAGACCTGTATTGGAATCAGGGGCAACTAAAAAACCATAATTATTGTAACTTTTTTTAAATATATCTTCAACGTGCAGACACACATCGGTTACAGTTTTATTTTTAACTGAAACATAAAAAAAAATTCTTCGTGGAAGCTAGTCATTAGCATTGGCAAAGAAAAATAACAAAATGGCGACTCTACAGATATCTCTGTCCATTTTGTGTCGATGTTTAATTACGCTGTAAAGAGGTTATCCAACTTGACCTACCTTTTAATATTATTACTGATCTGCGACCATTTTTAGGGTTCCGAAGTCAACAAGGAACCCTTATAGTTTCGCCATGTCCGTCCGTCTGTCTGTCCGTCCGTTCGTCCGTCCGTCTGTCCGCGGCTTAGCTCCGAGACGCTTAGTACTGGAAAGCTATAATTTGGCATGGGTATACATATTAATCACGCCGACAAAGTGGTAAAATAAAATGTTAAAAAATATTTTTTTTAGGGTACCTCCCCTACACGCGAAGTGGGGATGACATTTTTTTTTCTCGTCTATCCCATGTTGTGGGGTATCGTTGGATAGGTCTTTTAAAAATATTATGTGTTTGGGAAAACTATTTTTCGATTTAGGGATCTGTTAGCGAAATATTAAGCTTTAAAGCGAAAATTTTGGTTAGAGTCAAGTGTCCCCCCCCCCCCTCTCCCAGCTAAACGGTTGTAGTTGGACTAGTTGGAGATATGAAAAAATTCATGGCAATAGCATATAATTATAACGAATTTAAAAGGAAAACTATCACCGCTAAGTAGGCTTTACAACTTCACGAGTAATAATAGTCCATCAACTTGTAAAATATACTTTTTAGACTTTATTAGCCGTTAAACCGTAGATAGTTTAAAGCAAAAAGCCTCCTAAGTCCATAGTATATTGTGACGGGCAACTACGGAACCCTATCCTGCGCGTGTTCCAACTCGCACTTGGCCGGTTATTCTTCTTATTTTTGTAAATCTATGTACAGTTTCTGTTTGTTATTATCTTTGCAATTAGATCGTTCATTCACTGTTTCGATGTTTTTA
The DNA here is from genome assembly GCA_922987775.1 of Agonopterix subpropinquella. Lineage (NCBI taxonomy): Eukaryota > Metazoa > Arthropoda > Insecta > Lepidoptera > Depressariidae > Agonopterix > Agonopterix subpropinquella. The sequence continues at coordinate 1,042,254 of OV277715.1, forward strand.
TTTAAAGTTTTACATTTTCGGCGTCGAAAACAACGATAAGGCGCCAACCTTCCATACAAGCCCCGCATATTGTCATTTCAATCAATCAATCAATGATATATTTATTTCAAGTAACAAGACTCATAATTTTATTAGTAGGTACACACTTAATCTATTCTATTGTTAGTAATTATACATACATGTAGGTAATTAGCTGCTGGGAACATGTAGTCCACAGCAGTGAAGCACATAGAGGCAATCAACCCTGTCCCCTATCATCTTCAGGATGCTGTTGGGGCTGGCCCGAACCCTGTGCACCAGGGATGCGCATCTCTTGCGCATAGTGGCAAGCATTTGAAATACTTGTTTCGCAATCCTGAGTAAACTTTTTAGTGGACCCAATTCAAGAATAAAGGATTAGTGCCATTCTTTTTACAGAACACTTTATTATTTTGAAATCGGTTGGTCAGCGAGAAAAAAATTTATTACTGTTTATTGAAAAGTAGAAGTGCGTGATGCATGCAAACGAAGTCTGGTGATATTTTCAATACTATTCAATTACAGTCAATGATTTTTTTTAGAAACAATCTAAAAACAAATCTCTGCCTGTATGAAGTCAGATTTTCTTTAAAATATATAGTTTTTTAAGTGCCTACAAGATTTCCATACAAATCTTAATTTAATCCTAGTTTTAAAACTGTATACTTTAACGAAAATCGGACTTCATGCAGACATAGAGATTAGTTTTTAGATAGTTTCTGAAAAATTTAATTGATTTTAATTGGTTATATTGAAAATATCACCAGATTTCGTTTGTATGGAGCGCGTTCCGAATTTTATTCCCTTAATAAAAGTTGAGGCCTGTAGGATCCCACTGCTGGGCTTAGGCCTCCTCTCACGCATAATGGAGAGAGGGAGTGGGCCATACTCCACCACGCAGGCCCAGTGCGGATTGGTGGAGGCAAATTAGTGGTCAATTTTGCTGTCAGTAAATTTTCAAGTCACCTAAATACACGGTCTAAGTGACAGCTTACCTAATACTTAACGAATGGTTATTACCATCTGCCGAAACAATCCGGGACCTTCCTAAGCAAGGAGACAGACCTTCGATCAAGTATAGTAGGTAGATTTTGAAACGCCGCTCGAAAAATGGCACCACCAAAGCAATGCACAATCTGGCAGCGTGGCTTGTATCGCTCTCAGTCGCTAATCGACCGTGCCTGCAAAAACAACTCACGAAAAGTGCAAAAAACAAGATGGAGTGTCATACTTTCAGTAAGTATCGCTTTGTAATCACATTATCTTCAATATTTTTTATATATCATGGCATTTAATCGCATTTTTTCTAATATTTTTGTTCATTTACAACCTCGCGGCAAGCACGCAACTATCCCTTTCACTCTCGCCTACGCGAGTATAGTGAAAAAGGACCGAGGATAATGCCTTAGAACAAGGTCGAAGGAGTCGTCATTACTTTTTTTTTTTTTCTTTTTAATGTGTTACATTTTAATGACTTATTTGATTAAATGTCGATCATTATTGTTTTCCGCAAAATGAAACTTAACTCTAATAAATTAATGTTGCAGTTGAAAATATGTATTTATATCTGTATAAGTAAGAATTGACGCGGCGCGCCGCAGATTGGGTTTGGTTTAAGCGAGCGCGCATGATGGTTTTCTCGTTTTGTCGCTTTGTCGTGCGTGGAATGCTAGCCCTACTGTTTATCTACCCTGTATTTGATCGCAGCCTACAACCGTTCCTTTTATATTTGAGAGTCAAAGCAATATTACTTCAAGTTTATTATTCACCCTAATCAATTGCATAATAAGTACAAAACAAAGGTAGGTACCTAATCAGGGAAGCACCATAATTCTTCACCCCAAGAAATACAAGGTTTTATAGGGAATAGGGCTAAAGATGCATTCAGTGTCATCCAATATTTTTTCTTTACATAAAATCTTATCACAAAGAATCGCTCTTCTGATGAGATTTGTTTAATGAAATTGTAATTTTATCACGTATTATTAGTTTATTACAAACTAAAAACAAAAAATCTCAGCGACTCCACACCTCCTATAATCCATGTTCCAAGCCACAGTGACAAGCACATGGCGCCAGTGTGACCAGATACAATTTTACGAAAATACCGAGCCACCGAGGAAAACATCATGAGGAAACCTGCATGCTTCAATTTCGATGCATGTATTGTACCTGCTGTCCGTTACAAGTGCGACGGGCTCACTCCCTGTCGCACTGTACAGGGTTTCGGTACTACTAGTGAAACGTGGATGTTCTGATGTTTCAGAATATCTCTGACTACCATCGGGGAATATAGTCGTGAGCATATGCATGCATGCATGCCGAGGCACCTCAAAAATACTGAAATATACCAACTTGCACAGGGAAAATATACCAATAACAATACTGATTTTCAAATCAAGTTTTATTCATTTAACATCACAATAAATGTTAGAATGGATATCAGAGGCGGCTCGTGAAATTTTTCAGTGGGAGTTCACTTATATTAATACTTTCCACTGAGGTTATAGGAAGTTTCAATGGGTAATTTTATGCTTTCATCAAACACTGATGAAACCCACATTGTATCGTTCCATTTTTTACACTGCACTAAGTAAACTTGTCTACACATCTCAACAGAAATAGAGAAATTTTGAAATGAATTAAATAAACGCAATGCAAGACAACTATTACATGTGTTACGTACGGCGCAGAGAGAAAAAAACCGCCTTTGTTTATAAATTTGACAAAACCGGCAACAGCGCCTGCACGGTTTGGCAACATCGCGCGGAGAACCGCTCCTTATTTGCAGATTTTGTCATACAAATCTTTCGTTTCACGTGTCGGGCGGTAGTGGATTGTCTCCTTCACACGCATTGAATTTAGTATTGAACTTTGTAAACAAAGTCCGTCCATAGGAGCGCTACGCGGAGCGCTCTCCCTGAGGAAAAAAATGGATTGGAGTGGTAGTAGAAACTTATTAATGAAATACCGGCTATTTTAAAGAGTGTACAAGGAATTTATGTTATGTTTGTCGTTCATTAAATGAAAAAAGACTGCTGATAATGTATACTAAAACTTATTTAATAATTCATTTGGGAGTGGGAGTTCACCGCTCCAGCGCTCCTTAGGAGGAGCCGCCTCTGATGGATATTGTAACATTATATTCGGTTCGGAGGATTAAAATGACAAAAACGTAGGTACTATAAATTTGGGGAAATTCCTGAATTATCGAAAGAAAAACCTCAAAGATTAAGTCAAGTGCAGAACAGAAAACGCACGATGCAATGCGAATGCAATGATTCGATACTATTTGCAATTCTACTACGGCGGCCGCGTGCCATGTCCTATCTGTTACTTACTGATCTTTGTTCCAGAATGAAAATGTGGACTAAATCCGGGAAATTCCCTGAAAATGTTCACCAGGACGATCGCTACGGTGCTGCTATAACTTTTTATGCAAAATATACCCAAAAATACTGACTTCCGCCACTACATCTACAAAAATACTGATGCTCGGAAAAGTCGATAAAATATACCAAAAAAGTATTAAAATACAGAATCTGGTCACACTGCATGGCGCGGCGGCACGGATTACGGCGGCGCACTGCCATTTTGCCGCCATTGGCTATATATCGCCTTACTATTCTAACGCACGTCAAATAAAATGAGCAAGTCTCACTCCTGCGTGTGCACGGTTTGGTAAGCAGTTCCAAAATGACGTTACACGCATATCCTTTGTGACGATTTTGTACTTTATTACTTTAACCGTAAAGGTCATTTCAAAATGAATATTTTTTAATAAGTAAAAAGTGGCTTTCGACGTTATCACTGCGCATTAAGGTCTATGTTAAAATGAAAGGCTGACGAGGTATATACCTGAATAAGTATGAATTGACGCGGCGCCGCAGATTCGGTGTGGTTTTGTATAAGACTGTACGTCTATCCTATATTTGGTCGCAGAGACAGACGAAAAAACTGAACTTCTTTTTGTATTGCACTAACATCGAAATTGCGAAAAAAATCTTCTGCTCCATACATTCGGGTCGAGTAGGATAGCAGTTTAGAATAGTTGTTCAGTTTGATGGTCTGATAATCACGTTGAAATAGTTTTAGCTAATTTTGTTAGCAATAATTACATATTGTTACCTATATGCGATAAGTGTTTGTTAAAGAAAAGTAATTTATTTTTATTTTTTTAACTTTATTTCTTTTTTTTTTTTCAATAATTCTTTAAAATTTCTATTTACAACAATTTCTATAATTTTTATACCTAAGTAGACAGGTTTGGATCATAATTTTCTAAATTAACTAAAAGAGTACACAACACACTGTATAGTACACACGGCGACAGGTCAAGTTACCCTGTTTGGACTTTGAACTATTAGAAGTTGAACGCTGCGAATCGTGCGAAATGGTGCGGTATGTTGTTGTTGTTTCGTCTCACAACACGCTGCGCCCGCGCCAGCAGCCGCGTCTATGCAGGCTCTCTACCGCACTATTTTTTTGTGTTTTGTACGTAGTGTAGTTATGGGTATATAGGATGCATAACCTGATGTGTCGCCGTGTGTAAATTTACTGTCCTCAGCGTAACAGCCGTAATATTAATGGCAACAATATCTAACATATTTTAGAAGGAATCTTTATTAACCGAACTAAACTATTGTAATCAGAATATATAATATTATTATAACCATCGAGCGCTAATCCATGACAATAGTTAATATCCACAAGTTTATCTAACGATATTGTCATTTTATTAATTTTATAAATAGCGTATGGGGTACACATGTATGCATTACCATGTACATCAAGTGTTAATGCCTTAACCTGCTCGTTGCTATACAAAACTGCATCTTTACCACCTTTCTTTTGACCATAAAGTCCAGTAGAATTCGAGTAAAACATAACATCTTCACCATCAATAACGAATTCACCACTTGCAGTATCTTTCACATCTTCAAATTTCGCTCTTTTCCCGTCAATGTATGTATACTTAAAATTAGATGGCCACTCAGAAAAATACAAAACATCTTTGATGAATAGTTTGTATGCAAAGAAGTTTGTTGCTGCATATAATTCAGACGTATTATTTTTGTGATCATATTTGTATATTCCACCGCGCCCTCCTATATACACATCGTGGGTATTCTGATCGACGGCTTGTGCGTGTCCGAACGGGACGATATTACTGATGTCTTTAAATTCTTTAGTATTAAGATCAAATGAAGCTGATTTGAAGGTAATTCCTTTCATATAACTGAAGTATAATATGTTGGTATTATAGTTGACGGCTAGAGAAAATGGTCCATCTAATCTGGTTGCTAATATTTCCTTTTCATCGTTATGACCGTCGATAGTAAGTCTGTCACATTTAGTATCTGGTACGACTCCTGCATTAACGAGTGTCAGTGTTACCAGTAGGAGATAGAGATTCATTTTGAAGATCTGAAACTGAAAAAAATATATGTTATTACCAATATTGCAACAGTTTTAGGGTCCAAAAGTTGACAACGGAAACCTATTTCTTAGCCGTCCTTCCATTCTTTCATCCTTCCGCCCAGCGTGACCACTTTTTTTCAGTGAATCTACCAAAATGACTGCTGAAATCTACCAAAATCTACCAAGTCCTGTTTCAAATTCTACTTAAAATCTACCAACTAATATTTATGTCGTTCCAGATGGTTAAAATTCAATAAAAAACACGTTTTTGTACAAAAAATTTTCATTTTCATACTAACGCTCATCATTACCCATCTTATAATCGCATTTTTGTAAATAATATCGGTTTTCATCACTTTTTAATAGGATGCTTCAATTTCCAAATAAATCGATAAAAGTAGTTGGTCGTCCCTATGTAGGCTTAAATTTGGTACAGTTTTCTGTGTCTTATAAAAGCCCTCTTTTGTAAAAAACAATATTAAGCGATAAGATTAATTTTGCTGCACACCATTAAAGCTTTACTAGAAGTTCCAGAAAACCCCCTGCAATCGTTGTCTCAGCTATTTTTATTTCCAGCTTTGAATTTTTTTCTTGAATCCTTGCATTTTTGGTCATATTTTCGAATACCTAATTTCTACCAAAATCTACTAAACGATTTCCCACTCCTAAATTATCGTTCTCTTGGCCCTAAATCTACCAAAAAAGTAGAAATCTACTAAAAGTGGTCACACTGCTTCCGCCAAACCGACCTCGATAGGCCTTTATTTTTCAAACCGCAATAAGGTAGCCAGTTGAGAATCGATTTCGTAATCAATATTAAAAAACCGGCTAAGAGCGTGTTGAACACGCCCATGATAGGGTTCCGTAGTTAGTATATGAAAAGCTTATCCTGACCATAGAGTACTATGATTACTCCTGACATAATTAATCGTCAATCAATAGCACAATTTATTCTCACACGGTGGACCGACGACCTGGTAAAGGCGGCGGGAACCCGTTGGCAGCGCAGGATCGGTCGTTAGTGCGATCCTTGGGGGAGGCCTATGTCCAGCAGTGGACGTCCATCGGCTGAGATGATGATGATGATGATGAAATCCGTCTGATTGCTATTCGAAGCCGAACACAGACGGTTCCTAGAATAGCTATGAAGAAAGCAAAGATATCTTACCTTGTTTTAGATTTAGAAGATCTAATTTGATCAAAACCTGGAAATTTATCAAAAATCACGATTAAACTACACTACGGCGTTTAGTAGAATGAAATAATAACTGATAAGTAATGTTTTTATATCTCAGAGACTATGGAAAACCATGGAGTACTTAGTTCTTATTTTTGTTGTTATTAGGTAATAATAAGATGAAATTATTATTTTTAATTTCATTTATATTAAAAATAAGCGAAGGGACGATGATGACATAACTAGTTAAAATATTAAATGGACCAGGCTTTATGTATTATATGGTGGAGTATCACGCTCCCTCTGGCCCTAATTATTTGAGAGAGGAGGCCTCAGCCCTGTAATGAGATCCTACAGGCTATATCTTAACTTACTTACGTATGTAAGTGTATTGTTCTTCGTCCATTGGGCAGAGTTATAATTAAAATATTGTAATACATTGTGATCTTATTACGACAATAAAATTACATCAAATGGTAGAAGAATAGCTTACACATTAGCTCATGACTATATCTCCCGTGAAGGTAGTCACATATATTCTGAAAACTCCGAATACAGCAGTACCAAAAATCTGTCCAGTGTGACGGATCCGTCTGTATCCATACAAATAAACTAAAAAAACAAACGAACGAATTATACCAGTTTTATGAATAACGAGCTTTTACCCGCGATTTCGTCCGCATAAATTATATACCAGATTTTAAGTCAGATGATAAGCTATCAAACAAAAAAGTTTCATCCAAATCGGTTCAGTAGTTTTTGCGTGATACTGGAACAAAAAAACACCCAAACAAACAAACAAACAAACAAATAAACAAACAAACAAACAGACAGACAAAAAATCAAAAAATTTGTGATTTGGAATCAGGGACAGATAAAAACCATGTCGTAATTTTTTTTTTGTAAATTATCTTCAATGTACAGACACATTTCTGTTACAGTTTTATAATAGTTTAGATATTCAATAATCAATCAATCTATCAATCAATTTGTTTATTTCAGAAAAATAGTTCCATAAAATAATTAGTATGTAGTCATATGCCACCGCACCCGTCTTACATAATAATCAGGAGTGCGATTTTTGAAAGTCAAATCAGCAGTAGAAAGATGCATATCTCCATAGTAATTTTGACACTTTCAACGAATGAGTTTCAAAAATCGTACTCCAGGCTCATGTTTTTCATATAAAATAAACTGTGGAAGCTTTTCATTGGCCTGCACTAATAGACCTGCACAAAATTTTTAATAGTCGAAGGTCCAAATAACATTAAATAAAGAAAAAATTTCAAAATGGCGACTCTACAACACATCGCTGTGTCCATTTTGTATTTATATTTACGCTGTAAAGAGGTTATCCAACTTAACCTGTCTTTCAATATGATTATATTGATTAACCATTTCTCATTAATTTGTGCAATTCAATGTATAGTATTAGTAATAACATGATTCGGTTTTTTCGTTCGTTATTCCCTTTTCAATTGGAGCGTTACATTGCATTGTTGCATTTTATTCAGAAATTAAATAAGATATAATGTCTTGTGATTTTTTAGCCGTTAATGTTTTATAGTGGTAAGACTATTTGCACGAAAAGCGAGGCTACTAACCACTACACACCACAGCGGCTCTAAGGGATACTTGTGTACACCCCACCCCATTAATGAAACAAAACTAATTATTTAATTATGAATTAGTGGGATCAGACACGATGACGCATGACGGAGCGGCAGACGTCAGTCCGTCATTTGTGGAGCAAGGAGTTGTACGAAAACGCACGTCGAAGCACACATAGTCTAAGAAAAATACGGTTTGACACTTTAGTAAATTGTGTTTGAACTAATATTACTGTTAGTTTATATCACTTTTGTCGAGATTACGTGGTTATGTAGGCTGAGGACCCTAAGAAATTCCTTAAAATGAATAAAAATGTACAAAGAGCAAGCTTATTTCTAAAGACATTTCATCCAGCATACCAGTAAAAGAGACAGTTAATTATCACAAAGCAAATTGAATGTGTACAAACAAACAGTAAATAATTTAGTTTTGAGGTTATAATTTTTGAATACTTACAAAATATTAAATATCTTCTTTAATTTACGATATTAATCGGGGATCTCTTTTTAATATGTAAAACGTATTGAACGAAGCCGTCCTGTATAAAATCACCAGTTTTCCATTTTTTGTTCATACCTAAATTTTACGTTTTGTATTTATGTTAATTATTCAATAATACCCAATACAAAATCGGGGATTATTGAGAATTTATGTTTTTCAGGTATGTTTCTACTATATACTAAATTATCACCTAAAGTGCAATTAATGCTACCTACTCCATACAGAAATCCGTAGATTTCCCGGAGTAACACGGTGGCGGATTGACGCACCGTGTGGGCTTCTATGTGCGTTTTTATACTCTGGACAATTTAGTCAGCTACAATTTGAGCCTAAAACAAAGACGATCGGGTTAAGGGTTTGCCCTGTAGCCTAACCTTTTTGAGACAATATTTTTTCGAATTCCGTAGATTCATTTCCAATGTGCTCGATAGTCATGTGAGGCACGAAATCTGTGAATTTTTGAACACCTAGCAGACGTTGCAATTTCGAGGAACGACTATATTAATTCGGCTCAATAATTAATGACACATAATATGCATTCCTTTATACAATAATGATTATGATCTTACCTACATAAACTCGCAACCACAATACCATATGGGGTGGTCATAATCCTTATTATAACTACCAAATAATAAAAAATAATTCTTAGTATATTCATAACTATATTTATTTCATATACATAGAAATAACAATAAAATTAAAATTAGTGCATAACATTTAGGCTTTAAATGGTAAAATTCCTAAGTTAGTGTAAGCTAAAATTTTTGGTCAGTGTTCAAATGTCTACAATGTAAGTATTATAATTATTATAAAAAGGCTAAAAAATACCGAAATTTTTGAATCGCAATTCCGATGTTGGCCATGAAGAAGTTTATTAGTTTGATCGTCTGATCATCCCCTTAAAAAAGTGTCAGCATATTAAAAAGGACCCTATAACTGAACAACTTTCTCTACGGGACCAACATCGAAACCACGTCAGAGGCCGTAAGGCGGTCTGAAAAAACTCTGACACCAGGGCTCTGCCCACACGATAAGAAGAAGAACATCGAAATCGCGAAAAAAATATCAGCTGTCCCATACATTTGGCTCGAGTAGGTTTGCAGTTCTGTATGGAAGAGCATTTTTTTTTGTTGCGATGTCGATGTTGGTCCCATAGAGAAAGTTGTTCAGTATGACGGTCTAATCGTCCCCTTAAAAAAGTGTCAGCCAGCATAGTAAGAAGGACCCTATATGTATCTAACACTGGGAGACGTTGTAATTTAACATGTTACCTTAGGTGTCTTCACGAATCGAACAAAACTGTCGTCATCAGAAAATATCATATTATTATTAACATCGAACGCTAATCCCGAACAAAAATTAACATCCATTAGTTTATCTACAGACGCTCTTATTTTATTAATTTTATAAACAGCGTGTTTGGTACACATGTATGCATTACCATATACATCGGTTGTCAAAGCCATAACAAATTCTTGAATATACAAAACAGCATCTTTACTACCTTTCTTTTGCGCAAACAATCCAGCATGATTAGAGTAAAACATAACATCTTCGCCATCAATGACGAATAGAAGAACGTCAGTATCTTTTAAATCTTCGAATCTCTCAAATTTTCCGTCGTTATAAGTATACATAAATTCAGATACGCTCTCTGAATAATACAAAACATCTTTGATGAATAGACTGTATGGAGATTTTTTTGTTGATGCGTTTAATTTGGAATTATGATTTTTGTAATCATATTTGTATATACCATCTTCTCCTGCTATATATACGTCGTGGGTATTCCGGTCGACGGCTGGTGAGCGTGCTTTCGGGACATCATTAATGTCTTTTAATTCTTTAGTATTAAGATCAAAAAGAGCTGAGTTGGCAGTACCATTGTTAAAAAAATAAATGAAGTATACTATGCTAGTATTGTAGTCCATAGCTAGATCGAATGGATACTTTACTCCGGTTTTTAATACTTCTTTCTCATAGTAATGACCATCGATGATAATTCCATCACATTTAGTATCTGGTACGACTTCTGCGTTAACGATTGTGAACGTTACTAGTAGGAGACAGAGATTCATTTTGAAGACCTGCAACGGAAAATTATATAATTTATAGAAAAATATAACATTTTAATTTTATTTTGGTTTGAGGAAGCCTACGTTGTGGATTCGATTGTTTTGGGATTTTATTTATTATGTATACATGGTGAAATTGATATCCTTAGCATCCTTTTAAACTAAGAGTCTACCCATCAAACTGAACAACTTTCACAATGGAAGTAAACCGATCGGAGCAAAAAAATAATCAGCTGTTCTATGCAATGCCTACTCGACTCAAATGTATGCAACATCTGTTTTTTTTCTCCGATCGGTTTGCTCCCATAGTAAAAGTTGTTCAGTTTGATGGGTAGACTCTTAGTTTTAAAAGGATGCTAATGATATCAATTTCACCCTGTAGATATAAATTATCAAAATCGGACTACTCTGTACAAAGTTATGCGTGTTCATACATAAAAAAAAAACAAATATACGCGTCGACTTGAGAACCCCCTCCGTCTTTTGTTTTTTCGTCGGTTAATAAATATTTCATTGATATTTATTAAAATATTGCTACAGTTCAACCAACCCTTAGTAAGTATAATAGTACTCTGTCTGTGGTAATGGAGAGGAACCCGAAGAAGATTGCAACAATGGGGAACACAAAGGGGTCAAAATATTACTAAAAAATACACTTAAAATCTTAGCGTAGATCATGTACATTACATTAGTTTTTATTTCACTTCAATACATGCAGTATTTCCGAAGTTATGACGACGAGAAGTTTAAGCGTTTTTTAAAATTTCCGAGTTTACGCGCGCTCACGCTTTGACGTCACACCCCCGCTCAGCCCGCGACCGCGACACAGCACGGCGCTCGGTCCGGTGCATTTTGTTTCGTTTGTTCGTCAAAAATTAGTTTAATTTCGTTTATACCTAATAGTGTGCTTGTATATCATGGAAATAATACTTTTACATTAATTTTATAACCGATTACACTAAAGTAAACCATGTGGTGTGTAGAATGGATGAAGGTTTTCAAAAAGGTCAGTCGGACAATCTGCCAAGTGTGGATTGTTTGATGGTGGCACAATATTTTATGAAGAATAAGGATTTTACGGCTGCCGAAATAATAATAATTAATAATAATTTCTTGGACAATGTCACACAAATTATCTAGTCACATTTAAAGTACCAGAATCTAGCCTGGACTTGTATTATGATGACTGGACAACGATATAGAATACATATATACAGGGTGAAATTGATATCATTGGCATCCTTTTAAACTAAGAGTCTACCCATCAAACTGAACAACTATCACTATGGGAGTAAACCAATCGGAGCAACTAAAAAATCTGCTGTCCCATACTAAACTGCAATGCCTACTCGACTCAAATGTATCCAACAGCTGATTCATGGTGCATGGAGGTGTATGGAGAGGTGCATGGAGGTGTATGGAGAGTTGTAAGGAGAGGTGTATGGAGAGGTGTATGGAGGTGTATGGAGAGGTGTATGGAGGTGTATGGAGAGGTGTATGGAGGGTTGTATGGAGGGGTATGGAGAGGTGTATGGAGGTGTATGGAGAGGTGTATGGAGGTGTATGAAGACGTGTATGGAGAGGTGTATGGAGAGGTGTATGGAGAGGTGTATGGAGGTGTATGGAGAGTTGTATGGAGAGGTGTATGGAGAGGTGTATGGAGGTGTATGGAGAGGTGTAGGGAGGTGTATGGAGAGGTGTATGGAGAGGTGTATGGAGAGGTGTATGGAGAGGTGTATGGAGAGGTGTATGGAGAGGTGTATGGAGAGGTGTATGGAGAGGTGTATGGAGAGGTGTATGGAGGTGTATGGAGAGGTGTATTGAGGTGTATGGAGAGGTGTTTGGAGATGTATGGAGAGGTGTATTGAGGTGTATGGAGAGGTGTTTGGAGATGTGTATGGAGAGGTATGGAGAGGTGTATGAAGGTGTATGGAGAGGTGTATGGAGCTATGGAGAGGTATATGGAGGTGTATGGAGAGGTGTATGGAGGTGTATGGAGGTGTATGGAAGTGTATGGAGGTGTATGGAGGTGTATGGAGGTGTATGGAAGTGTATGGAGAGGGGTATGGAGGTGTATGGAGAGGTGTATGGAGAGGTGTATGGAGAGGTATGGAGAGGTATGGAGAGGTGTATGGAGAGGTGTATGGAGAGGTGTTTGGAGATGTGTATGGAGAGGTATGGAGAGGTGTATGGAGGTATATGGAGAGGTGTATGGAGCTATGGAGAGGTGTATGGAGGTGTATGGAGAGGTGTAAGGAGGTGTATGGAGGTGTATGGAAGTGTATGGAGGTGTATGGAGGTGTATGGAAGTGTATGGAGAGGTGTATGGAGAGGTGCATGGAGAGGTATGGAGAGGTGTATGGAGAGGTATGGAGAGGTGTATGGAGAGGTGTGTGGAGAGGTGTTTGGAGGTGTATGGAGAGGTGTATGGAGGTATATGGAGGTGTATGGTGAGGTGTATGGAGGTGTATGGAGAAGTGTATGGAGAGGTGTATGGAGAGGTGTATGGAGCTATGGAGAGGTGTATAGAGGTGTATGGAGAGGTGTATGGAGGTGTATGGAGAGGTGTATGGAGCTATGGAGAGGCGTATGGAGGTGTATGGAGAGGTGTATGGAGCTATGGAGAGGTGTATGGAGCTATGGAGAGGTGAATGGAGGTGCACGCACAATCGATCGTTTGGGTTTTGCTTTGGTAACGTCAACGATTTAACCGTTCAGAATAAAATAGCGCGATAGCATTTTTACATCAGCTAAACCAAATCTAAACCAAAACTAAACCAAAGTCATAAACGTTCCGTCCGAACGGTAAAACCGTATAAAACAGCGCAATCGAGGCCCTTGCTCGTACGAGGTTGTTGTTGTTGATGATTATTTGTGTTTTATTAGTTTAAAAACATCGAAATGGTCTTCACAGCAGTGCGCTTTAGTTTTAGGCCCTATTGCGACTACTCTTTTTATGGCCGTCATCCACTTCTTTCTCATTTTTGGGTCCTCAGGCACATAAAAAAAGAGTTTATCGGGTGTTTTCACAGTTGAATTGAAACACTGAGGCACAATACAATACTTTTTTTCCATTTTCACTGAAGAGAACTCGATGTTTACTGCACAGCAGCGAGCGTACGAAAGCGCGACTGACGAATGACCGGGGGTGTGACGTCATCGGCTAGTGGGCGCCCGCCCGCGTTTTTAAAAACCTTCGTCCGGAAATACGCAATTTGATCGTTAATATCTCAGCCATTTTTGAAGATATAAAAAAAGTAAAAACACAGTTTTTTTCGTAATTTTTTGAAGATTTATTTGACATGTAAAGTGAAAAACGTTTGTCAGACCCATTAGGGTTCCATTGGAGAAGTAAAAAGGAAAAATGCTAATTCCATCGAATATTACTTGATGAAGATGTTGTTGTCAATGGTCATAATTCCGAAGTCTGTCAACGGTACCCTATTTAGCCTACGCCGTCCTTCTGTCCGTCTATCCGCTTGTCCTACCTTTATAGGGCTACATTTATTTAACCTTAATAAGTAGGTAGCCAGTTGAAATTCTGTGGGGATATCCACATGTATGTTTACCCGGCGGTTCACCAGCAAATAGGGATCTGTATACATGCTCCAACTTAATATGCTGACCCTTTTTTAAGAGGATGATCAGACCATCAAACTGAACAACTTTCTCTATGGGACCAACATCGAAATCGCGAAAAAAATTCTGATGTCCAATAAATTTTATATTGTAGGTTTGCAGTTTTGTATGGACGAGCAGATTTTTTTTCGGGAGACCGATGTTGGCGTTGGGCAAACGCCCAATTTTTTTTTTTTCGATTTATTTTACAAAGATCAGTACGCAGTACGCACTGAGACTTCAAAAGCTTTAATTTCTCTGCCCTAACCCCCACTGCAATCCTCCACTCTCCGCACTACAGAGATCTCCAAATTAACTAATAATAAAAAAAGTCCACGCGCAGTGTATTGTTCCGTACGTAGTTGCCTGTCACAATAAACTTATATTTACTACCTGTTTTAAACAAAATAACTTCATCTAAGTAATGATCAATGGAATTTGTATTTTTGAAGAGAAAACTTCTTTAGCGGCGTTGTGCACTTTTTGGGATGAGTAAAAAATGTTAAACTCGCGTCAGGACCGTGACGTCACGAGACCTGATCGAAAATTCGTAAGGTAAGACGTTGACTTCACGTGACGTAAGACGTAAGATCTCTTAATTTTCTCTTCTGCCGGCACTCCCGAAGTGCAACCCGTTGTTTTTTTTTTCAATTTAATTCTTCAAGTATACACACGGCGACATATCAAGCTATACAACACAACATAAGCTGGCTGCGCGTAGGCGTAGGTTGCTTAACTTATTATTTACCAGGTCTACCCAATATCAAACTGTACAAAAACATGTATAGTCATCCCTTACAGCCACACACAAATTGTCAAAAGAGTGACAAAGATAGATATACGTTCATCTGATACGACTGTTAAACAAATGTCACCACTTTTTTCAAGCGAACCTACCTGCGAACTAGGGTTTGACTTTTACTATCGATCCAAACTATCGATTTCCGCTATTGAAAACTATCGATATCCGTTATTGTTTTATTAGATGTTTTTTCAAAGGATTTATTATAGTTTTTACAATGAGGGTTTTTCTAGCAACTTTCTAGCAAAAATAACTACTAGATAACGTTATTGTTAGCTAGGTATATTTCTTATAAAAGCGTTAGTGAATAGATCCGGTATCGATCATAATTTATAGTTTTAGGGCATGTTTCACCACTTCTGAGTAAGTTCTTGTTAGCTTATCCGACAGATAGTTTGGCATATTTTGTATGAAAGATATGTCAAAATATCTGTCGGATAAGCTAACAAGAACTTACTAAGAAGTGGTTCGACTCTGCGCCAGTGGGAATTGAGCCTAACTGTTGGCGATACAGTGCCACTAGCG
The DNA here is from genome assembly GCA_922987775.1 of Agonopterix subpropinquella. Taxonomy (NCBI): domain Eukaryota; kingdom Metazoa; phylum Arthropoda; class Insecta; order Lepidoptera; family Depressariidae; genus Agonopterix; species Agonopterix subpropinquella. The sequence continues at coordinate 1,058,005 of OV277715.1, forward strand.
ACACTCTATTATTAGTGTCACTCTACACAGTATATGTACACTTCCGTAAGGAATGAGGGATTTTCCAAAAAAAATAAAAAAGCTAGTTCCCAATTTCTCGATAGATGGCGTTGACCAGAGGAGTCGATTAGGTATGAGCGAATATATTTATTAATATTATTAATAAAAAGACACGCAACAAACCCTTTCATATTATTGTTGGTTTATTATTAAAAATCTCGGTGTTATTGTCTGTTAACAACGAATCAAGTATCGGACGTGGCTGTGTGGGCTTCGTATCCATTTTGAATATTCGAACAATAAACGAGAAAAAACAACAAACTACAATAAGACAAAAACCTGACAATTTCAACAAAAATAAAACGGTAAACTTGTAATCGCTACTTCGTCAACGGATACGTCAGATTCCGTGAATGAAAAGATAAAAAGCAAAGCCATAAACGAAAGATTTCGCTCTCAAAGCAAAGAAAATTGAAAAGTGAAGTGACCAATTTAAATATTGTTCGTACCTATTATAAAAATAGATACGAAGCCCATACCGCCATGTCTGATACTTTATTCTTTGTTGACGGACAATAATTGATTGTAAAGATAAGATAACAGATTAAGACTGGTAATAATAAACCAACAACAATAAGAATGAGTTTGTACACACGGTGACACATCAAGCTACGCAAAACCAAAATAAGCTGGTCGCGCGACGTTACACGTTATTCACCCTACGCGCGGTCAGCTTAAATTATATTGGTTTTGCGTAGCTTGATGTGTCGCCGTGTGTATTTTTATTATTAATATTAATAAATATATTTGCTCATACCTAATCGACCCCTCTCTGGTCAACGCCATCCATCGAGAAATTAGGAACTTACTTTTTCTTTTTTTTTGCTTCCGAAAATCCCTCATTATTTTGTCATCTCATTTGATTCTATCGACCAACTTGAGGTGAATGTGGTACATCACTATTTGGTACATCAAATGTCAAATTACCTTATCTTGCAAACAATGTTTTCGATTTCTTATCAACCCAAAATAGTTTACTGAAATGTTTTGTTCGATTTGTTAAACGGATACAAGTGCATTGTTTTTGTGAATTATAAGTGTAAGGATAGTAAATAGTGAATGATTTATGACCAGATTTGTTGAAATTGAGTTAGCGGTGGAATGAAAGTTTTTGGTTATTTTCTGGAAAGGCACACATTCGGCTATAACAGCCCACAACAGCACACAATATTGGCATTTTGGGTACGTAGTTTTGTATCGGTACAATTTTTTTTCAAAATGGCTGCCAGATAACAATTCAGTGCAAAGTCTTCCAGCTGGAAGACCGCAGGTACTTAAAGTGGCGCGCGCCCGTTCAAGATGGCATGTGTTTACTATTGACATCTCTTTTACTCAAACGGACGTTCGTCGTAAGTGTGAATAGAAGAAAGGTTGCGTTTTTATGCTGCGCTTTATAATATTAATCTTCCCTATATTTTATCCTTGTTATTTACTATTAGAAGCGGCTACTATGTCTGGTGGTAGTAGTCGTTACATAAAAACCACGTCAGACGCCGTAAGGCGGTCTGAAAAAAGTCTGACACCAGGGCTCTGCCCACACGATAAGAAGAGACTATTAGAAGCCGGACACTGCACGGTACAACGGTACATAGAATAGCTATGAAGTATAATTGAATTGAATTGAATTGAATTGAAGAAATCAAAGTTATCTCACCTTGTTTTAGAAGATCTAAACATGTAATTCAACCAAATAAAATGTCACAACTACGACGGCAGTAGTTGTAGTTTTGTAGAATGAAACAATGACTGATAATGATAAGTAATATTTTTATATCTCAGAGACTATAGAAAACCATAGAATGGTTCTTATGTATGTTGTGGACAAATTGATTAATAGGATGGTATTTATATTGCCCTGGCTATTTGATTAATATACAAAATGAGCGCAGGAGACGATAATGAAATTACTATTTTAAATGTTAAATTGATCGGGCTTTATAAAATACTAGAGATTACCCGCGACTTCGTTAGCACTTTTATACCAGATTTCAGACAAGTCAGATTATAAACTAAAAAACAAAAAACGATTAAGAAGTAAGTAAACGTAGATTTTGCCTAATGCTCTAATTAACAAAAAAACGAACAAACAGACAGACAAAAATAAAAAAAATTGTGTTTTTTAATAAAGGACACCTAAAAACCGTGTCGTAACTTTTTTTTGTTAATATCTTCAATGAACAGACACACTTCTGTTACAGTTTTATAGGAGAACTTAAGATTTAGACGACTGTGGTGGAGTACAGTACGCTCCCTCTCGCCCTAAAGAACTATTTTAAGAGGAGGCCTTTGACCTGCAGTGAGATCCTATAGTACAGGCTATTCTTCTTCTTATCGTGTGGGCAGAGCCCTGGTATCAGAGTTTTTTCAGACTGCCTTATGGTCTCTGACGTGGTTTTTATGTAACGACTACTACGACCAGAGATAGTAGCCGGGACCAACGGCTTAGCGTGCCATCCGTATTTTTCTTTTCAGACAATCAGGTGATTCAGCCAGCAATGTCCTAACCAACTGGGGAAAACGCACAAAGTGACATATCACTAAGTGTCCCCCGTGGGAATCGAACCCACGACCTCCGTATCGAGAGCCAATGCTCTTAACCACTAGAACACGGAGGCAGTTACGTTAACGACTACTACCACTAGTGATAGTAGCCGGAACCAACAGCTTAACGTGCCATCCGAAGCATGGAACCATTTTTCTTTTCAGACAATCAGGTGATTCAGCCTGAAATGTCCTAACCAACGGGGGAAAACGCACAAAGTGACATATCACTAAGTGTCCCCCGTGGGAATCGAACCCACGACCTCCGAGTCAAGAGCCCAATGCTCTTAACCATTAGACCACGGAGGCTATTACTGCAGTATTACTATAATCCTTACAGTATGGTAACGCTCCCGCGCCGCCCCCGCCCCTGCCATGCAATCCCAAACCTTCATACAGATCCGGTTATGCGACCCCCGCCGCCCGCTTCCCCGCAAAGCCCCCTCCGTTGCTCTGTGCAAGTACATCCGGTGCCGTATTGTGAGGACTATTATAGTTATGCTGTGCTATAACTTTCTTACTTATGTGTAATATCCTTTATCCATGGGGCAGAGTAACAATAAAATTTTCGAAGGACTACCTTATTAGCCCAGTCATTTTACGAACTTTTGTTAGGAGAGGTGGGAAGTCATTATTAATTGGAATTTTAGTCTGCAACCGGTACTATTTAGTGACAAAAAGACTATCTGAACACAAATAAAAAAAAAATCGCTACGCAACATAGAAATCAAAATTGTGAGTCCCAGAAGGCTTTTAAATTAATAATATTAATACCATGCACTCATTTGAATAAGATTTTATAAAATACATTATTTTTAGCAATATAGACATTGAAATTAAAAAAAATGAGGTTTTTATTAGAAAATACGAATGTATTTTTCAAAACCTTCTAAGTATACAAAAATATTTATACTATGTTTGAAGTATGTATAATGATAATGCCTTAAATATGCGCTAAAAAAAATTACCATCAGGTTTTTTTATAACGAGATAATACCAAAATTTTAAATTTGGAACTGTTGCCGACGAGATTTTTTTTTAATTTTGGTACATATCTAAGCTCAAATTGGCTCTTAAATACTGTACCGAAAAAAAAAACCCAATAAGTCATTAGTCCCGGCTCAAACCGTAAAATGACTGGGATATATTATTATGTTCTTATTAGGACAATAAAATTAATTCAAAGGCAAGGAGAATAGGTAACTTCTTCGGATACTTTTATACGCATACACATATGTACGCTTATGACTATTATATCAGATTTTCTAAAAACTCAGAACATCTATGTTTCACTAGTAGTACCGATCCGAATACGATACCGAATCTGTCCAGTATAATGGATAGGTACTAATAAACTAAAAAAACGAAGTAGGTATCCAGTTTTAAGAATAACCAGGGTAATGTTTTTAAAATAAAATAAACTTAAGAGGGCTACACAGTCCAGTGGCGCCCTCATCACATTAAAAAAGATTTCTCAATAAAGAAAGCCTAAATTAAAAAAGTGCTCGACATCAAAACTACTAAAGCCTTCAAGCTATTTTCATAGAATACTTTAATAGGTTTTTTAAAGGTCTAAAACATACAAATTTTGAAAAAAGAAAAAAACGGCCGCTTTTGTTTTTATTCGAAATTGTCTAAAAGTGGAATGTTTAGAACCTATAAAAGTATTCTATGAAAATAGCTTGAAGGCTTTATTAGTTTTGATGTTGAGCACTTTTTTAATTTAGGCTTTCTTTATTGAGAAATCTTTTTTAATGTGATGTGGGCGCCACTGGACTGTACTGTGATAACCCTCTTAAGCATTAATTGTGGAATCTTGTCATTGTCCTGCACTATACTTAGACTTATTTATTGCTGAAACTATCCAAATAACATGAAATAAAGAAAAAAATACAAAACGGCGACTCTACAGATCGCTCTGTCCATTTAGTGTTTATGTTAAATTATGCTGTAAAGAGGTTATCCAACGTGACCTGACTTTTAGCAAAAGCCTATGCCTAAAAATGGCGGCTTTTTTCTTTTTTTAGCGCTGCCATCAATCAAACTTGAATATAAGTTCAGAAAGTTTAACGATTTTAGACATCGTTCGTACAAATTCTCAATTCGTAAAATTATGCAACTAATATTTGATTGTACAAATTGATGATTTTATACAAATCAATAAATTATACGAATTGAGCACAAATGGACATGCTTCTAACTATTTTTAGACATTATACATATTTATATTGCAGATTTTGCACAAATCAATAACATGTACGAATTTCATAGATAAAGCAACTCACTTCATTTTTGTACGAATTGACAAAATGTAAAACAAAATTTTGTACCAACTGATAATTAGTCATACAGAGAGGCGAGTAGATTTAAGGCCCCTAGCACACGGCGTATTTTAAACGCGCAGACGACGCACTTTTCTGAAACGCGCGTTTTCTGCGCCGTAGATGCCGATTTTTGCGTTTTTATAGATTAAACGTGCGTGAAACGCGATACAAACGCGCATGTGAAGCGCATTCGAAAATCGTTTAAAGTGCGTACAAAGGGTCGGAGGAGGGGTAGAGGAGGGGCGCGCGCTCACGCCACTGCATCGCCCGCGCCGCAGTTTCTGACCAAAACGCGGAAGCTACGAGCGACTGCTGCGCGTCTGTGTCGCTTTATCTGCGCGTATACGCGCAGTAGACGCGCGTTTCACGATCGCCCCGTATGCTTAGGTTACAAGTTTGCTTTCAAATCTCGTTTGAAGCGCGTATACGAGCGTCATCTGCGCGTCGTCTGTGCGCCGTGTGCTAAGACTCTACGCGGCTCAGCCATTTTATGGCGGTTTCGGATGTGTGTTTTTAATAAAGAAACAGGGCTTTGAGACCGAGAGTCGTGGGTTCGAATCCCGTAAGGGACAAATACTTGTATGATGAATATGAATATTTGTACCCGAGTCATGGATGTTTCTATTTATATATGTATTGTATATCGTTGTCTAGTCATCATAATACAAGTCCAGGCTAGATTCTGGTACTTTAAATGTGACTAGATAATTTGTGTGACAATGTCTAAGATGATGATGAGAAAAAAAAAAAAAAGATCGCCATATCCATTACCGTACAATGTCAAGCACTAATATTGCTCTTTAAACTAAATATTGGAAAAATCCATCAAGGAAACGCCATTACACAAAAATAGAATAGAAGTCATACAGACTTTTCAAATATTTAGCCTTTCCTTTCAACACAGGTTTCATAATTATGTAGTTTATAGAAAAATAAGAAATATAATTCATAGCTAATAAAGCCGAGATTTTGAAGATCATTGCTATATTTTTCATTAATTTGTATGACTTTCAAATAACGAGAAGATAGCTTCTAAAAACCAGCAAAATATGGCCCAGCCCTGCGTTTCAAAGTGGGAGCCTCGGGCCGGTATCCCTAGTGCAAGCGTCTCTTTCTAACAAACTTTTGCAATTAGTCATCCCGCTTCCGCGTAAGCAAGATCGGAAAAAACTTATTTTTCATCAATATCTTTTCTCTTGGGTGTTTAAGGTAAAATCCATCGGGTAGAATCACTTCTATTATGGCATGTTTGAGTTTCTATAGCTCTCCGCAACGCGCCACCGACGCTTTTACAGTTATCCCTGTCCATTTTAATTTCTTGTTTAAAAGCGCTGTTACGAGGTTATCACACTTGACCTGTCTTTATTTGAAAATAAGAGATCTTCGGGCATTCATTACATACTCAGTTTAGTTATTAGTTTTGGTCTTATTTTTCGTCATTTTTGGGGTTCCGTGGTCGACAAGAAACCTTATAGTCTCGCCATATCCGTCCGTCTGTCTGTCTGTCTGTTCGCGGCTTAGCTCAGAGACTTTTAGTACTAGAAATGTAACTTGTAATTTTGCATGGGTAATCACGCCGACAAAGTGGTAAAATAAAATATTGATTGACGGACAGCGGATTTTTTCTTTCCCGTTTCCTGAGGTAGGCTCCATAGTGAAAGTTGTTCAGTTTGATGGTCTGAGTTCACCGTTTCAGTATTTGCTAGGCTGTCACTTACACCCTGTATACAGGGTGTAAAATTAAATGGGACACTTACTTAAAGGGGTGCTTCAGACCACCAAACTGAACAACTTTTAATATGGGACCAAGATCAAGATCGCGAAAAAAAAAATCAGCTATCCCATACAAAACTGCAAACATAACTCGACTGAAATGTATGGGAACGCAGATTTTTTTTTTCGGGTGTTACTAAGGGGTGCTCCCTTTAAGTAAGTGTCTCATTTAATTTTACACCCTGTATACTTTTAATTTTTATGATCATTATAAAAAAAGAATACACAAAGAAACATAAACATATTTATTTCGTAGACAGAAATACAAAGAAACACCAAGAAAATTAAAATGATTGCAGAATGTTTACAGTGTCTTAAATCTATACTTATACATTCGTATCTATCTATTTACATCATTGAGGTAGAACACTATGGACTAGTACAAAATTCTCGAAAAAAAGTGTTCGAGACTTAACTAAACAAACCTAAGTACGTGTAGTAATTAATATAAACCAACAAAAAACATTGAAAATGCTGAAATTCTTTTCCATCCCACTCAACCATACGACGCGCCGCGTCATCGGCAGACCAAACGAATACTGTCGCGAAATTGGTTCTCTTTTTACGTTTTGGTGCTCTTTTGGTTCGGACACTTTTAGCGCAGACCCTACGTCTAGTAGTTGGTAATTCAATGATTTATCTAAACTATTATAAAACTGTAACGATGTACATTGAAGATATTTACAAAAAAAATATTACGATATGATTTTTAGATGTCCCTGATTCCAAATCACCTATTTTTGGATTTTTTGTCTGTCTGTTTGTTTGTTTGTTTGTTTGTTTGTTCGTTTGTTTGTTTGTTTGTTTGTTTGTTTGGGTGTTTGTTTGTTCGAGTATCACGCAAAAACTACTGAACCGATTTTGATGAAACCTTTTTTGTTTGATAGCTTATCATCTGACTTAAAATCTGGTATATAATTTATGCGGACGAAGTCGCGGGTAAAAGCTTATATAATAAAATTGTAACCTAACGTATCGTAACGAAGATATGTGTAAATATATTAATTATTCCAAATATCTTCGGGCGTTTAGGATAATATGTAATGGAATGAATTGAGACCATTTTTATTAGAATTTTTTCAATTTATCTGTTTGTTTATACATAACTTGACGGCCCGGTAGCACAGTCGGTAGTGAACCTGCCTGCTGTGCCGAGGGTCGCGGGTTCGAATCCCGTAAGGGACAAATATTTGTATGATGAATATGAATATTTGTACCCGAGTCATGGATGTTTGTATCTATATATGTATTGTATATCGTTGTCTAGTTATCATAATACAAGTCCAGGCTAGATTCTGGTACTTTAAATGTGACTAGATAATTTGTGTGACATTGTCCAAGATATTTTTTTTTTTTTTTTTTAACTTAAAAACTGAAAATCCGATATGAAAGGTGTTTTCACAGAAGCGTAAAGCTTAGTTTTGACCATAAAGTTATTATACCTTACGGAATAGAGGCACTGACAGCTGAGAGAGCGAGATGTACCTAGCGGCATCACTGCATAATAGAAAGAGATACGTGACGCGAGGCTATAGAACCGTTTTTGGGGATTTAGTCTCCTGGTAAAAAATCGGTTTCTGTGAATAATCGTGTCACTAAAGTGAAACCGTGTATAATTTTGTGAAATATACTATTGCTTTTAACAAAATCCTCCAGTGGATTCAGTTGTGTTTAAAAAGTAATGAGTGCACAAACAAAACGACTAAAAACCTTAAAATTGTCTCAAATTCTCAATGCATTCCAACACTTACCTATCAGATTTTTATTATAACTATTGTGTACAACCCGGGCGAATAAACTTGGCACCTGGCTCGCACGTGGCTTGGAATTTGACCCGGCCGTCGCCGAGGCCGTAGCGTAGCATTTCAATTACCGTTGCACGTACGTATCCCTGCGCTTTAGCATTTTCGAGTTATTCTTTCCGAGTTTTCCGAGTTTTTTATTCCGAGCCACGTGCGAGCCAGGTGCCAAGTTAATTCGCCCGTGTTGTATGGACCAAGATAGTATACCTTACAATAGTAGAGCAACTGACATGAATTGTCAAATGAAACCGTTTTTGGACGTTTTCAGGAGATTATAGGCAGGGTAAAAATTCAATTTCTGTGTATAATTCTCAATATAACATGCAATCGTGGATAATTTAATGAAATGGTGTTAGTATATTATTTCACAAAATTATCGATGATTTCATTTTAGGTTCACGATTATTCACAGAAACCGAATTTTTACCCGGAGACTAAAGGGGACGAATCTATTGCCTCGCGTCATATATCTCTTTCTATTAAACAGTGATGCCGCTAGCTATATCTCGCTCTCTCAGCTGTCAATGCCTCTATTCAAGGTATAATATCTTTATGTTATAGACTTAACAATGTACTCACATTTAACTGCTATATCGGTAACATTAACACTATATCTAACATGTCTTTCTTATCTTTTTGAAATGAACTAAACTGTCGTCATCAGCAAATATAATATTATTATTACGATCAAAAGCTAATCCCCGACCATTATCAACATCCAACAGTTTCACTGACGACCTTCTGATTTTATCCACTTTATAAATTCCCTGTTTGGTACACACGTATACATTACCATGTACGTCGAGAGTTAAACCTTCAACAAACTCAGTGCTATACAAAACGGCATCTTTACCACCTTTCTTTTGACCATATAATCCAGTTTTATTCGAGTAAAATATAACATCTTCACTATCAATTACGAAATCACGAGCTGTAGTATCTTCCATATCTTTGAATCTAGCTGCAGTCCCATTGATGTAAGTATACATAAATTTAGATGGCCACTCAGAAAAATATATAATATGTTTGATGAATAGGCTGTAAATAACTGTGTTGTTTGCTGCATATAATTCAGACTTATGATGCTTATGATCATATTTGTATATACCATAGTTTCCTCCTATATATACGTCGTTGGTATTCTGATCGACGGCTTGTGTGAATCCACGCGGTACATCTTCAATCAATTTAAATTCTTTAGTATTCAGATCAAATAGAGCTGATTTGAAGTGGAATATTTCTGTTTCATGATAACTGAAGTATATTATATTGGTATTGTGGTCGACGGCTAGATCGAATGGTCGGATTAATCCTGTTTTTAATATTTCCTTCTCATGGTAATGACCATCGATGATAACTCCATCACAATAAGTATCTGGTACGACTTCTGCGTTATCTAGTGTCAACGTTAGTAGTAGAAGGTAGAGATTCATGTTGAAGATCTGAAATGGAAAATAAATGTACTTAATTTTAAAAATATTGCAACTGTTTTTAGGGGGTTCCGTGAGCTACGTTGGCAGCTACGATGCTACAGACAGACAGACCGACATACAGACAGACAGACAGACAGACCGACATAGGCGTCAAACTTATAACACCCCTTTTTTGCGTCGGGAGTTAAAAATAGAAGGAAGTTATAAAAAAACATGCCAAGTGCGAGTCGGGACTCGGGCAATTAAGTGTTCCGTACTACCCGTTGTTCAACATGGGTCGTTGTTATTAACTACTATACTTAAACCTTCGGCTTATTGCAAGAAGTCATTAACTACTATTTTGTAAAACCCGAGAAAACAAATAACTAATTTTGGCATAATGTTTTTGTCAGAAGTGTTATGGACTTTATACATAGGACTTATAGGCGTAATTTGAAGTACTATCCAGATAATGATCTTTGCTTATAATAGTACTCGACGCGGAGACCTCTCGAGTATGGTCAGCTGTATTTAGTGACTTTTTGACGTTAATGACGTCTTGCGATATAAGCCGATAAAGTTGAAATTTGAAGAACCACGAAGAAAAGAAGGGAGCGGAGGTGAGGCAAGGCAATTTTTCTATTCAAGTAAGTGTCGCCAAAATGCGGCGGACGAGGTAAGAGGTGGGAGTAGGCTCCGCCCCAAAAACCCAAATCTATCTAGCGGCGAAAGGAGTATCTACAACAAATGCACAGTAACATGACAACCAACTAGCTCATCTACTCGTCGCTATTATTGACCTGATTTATATCTTTGATCTCTCGTCTTACACGTGCTTATGTAATTTTGCACGTGTTAGAAGAGTACAACTATATAATTTAGCTGCCGTCTGTTGTGACCGTTATCTACTTGCTGGTAGATGTCGTTTTAGAACATGAAATGTTTACGATTTTTTAAGTAACTGACCAATTCAACAAAGAAATAAAAGGTAAATCGATATAAACGAGTTAAACACTTTGTTTATATCATTATTTGCACCTATCATTTACACTTTAAGTTTCTAAAATCGATTTTTTTTATCATCTTAAAGAGCGGCATCTTGCGGTTAGTAGAAAAACTTATGTTCCTTCAAATGAGAGAATTATTAAAAAAAAAACTCTTATTAAATTAAATTGGACTTACCTATGAAAAGTTATGCCATCTGCAAGCTTTGTCTGTGATCCTGAACAACTTCAACGTTCTAAATATTTTTTATTGACAAAACACGTCTCAGAAAACGAAATACTAACGTACGAAAACAATGGCGGTCCGATTCGAACTGAGCCGCATAGGCCACGCCCACTGTGACGTCACGACCTCATCGAATGGCGACTGACCTCATTGCCTTGCCTCAACTCCGTCCTTTCTTTTCTCCATGTGAAGAACTATACAGATAATGATTTTTGCTTATAATAGTACTCGTCGCGGTGAACTCACTAGTATGGTCAGCTGTACTTAGTGACTTTTTGACGTTAATGACTTCTTGCGATAAGCCGACGAAACTTTCACTTATTAGTAAGTGTAATGGTGGCGGTGGTGTGGTGTATTATTTGGTCCCATAGTAACTGAAGATCATTTTTACACTAGTGGTAGTTTTTTGGATATAGGAAGTTTCAGCGTTCTATGTCTTACGGTCTCTGAGAAAAATGCCTGTGATAGACGGATGGATAGACAGACAGACACCGAGGTGATTACATAAGTGTTCCGTTTTGCCAATTTTGGTACGGAACACAAATAAAAACGGTATAAAAGAATAATGTCCTTAGGTGCACCATATAAAAGCAAGGTAGTCCCAGTAGGCTGGCAGCTGTTTTTCTTTAAAGTAACGCTCAAATAAACGCTCACACCTCACAGTCACATACACTGTAATGATCCCAAATAAGCACTAGGCTTTTTGCACAGTAAAGGCAAAGTATGCACGATCAGTATCGATTTAACGAAAATTTTACGTTAAAAAAAAGCTCTAGCACTCGCACTTTACTGGTTTTTTTTTCACCACATTTTATTTTCCAGAAATATACCACACCTCAATAGACACAGCAAAAAGCTATAGGTTCCTAAAAATGTAATGACTGATATGGCTGGGCTAAAATCCATACATGATAATCATAAATCGAAATAATCTTACCTTATTAATAGATCTTACATGGACCAGACCTTTTGAGTAATGTCACAGTCACACCACACCACAGCGTTTTACAGATTTATAATATCTGTGTTGCCAGGTCCAGTCAGAAAAGATCAGGGGAAACAGAGCCAAAAGTGCAAAGAAAAGTAGATTTTGTCGTTTAATTTGCTTCTTCAATAAAGACTTTTATTAGTAGGGTTAGTGGAGAGACTCAGGACGTCTGCCGTAACAAAAGCCTCTGGTTTGTCAAAAATGGCAGACGGTGACTCACCAAGTTAGTTTTTAACAATCTTATCGAAATTTCGTGTTTTTTATAGGCTCAGGACCCTGAGAAATACCTTAAAATCGATATAAATGTACAAAGGGCAAGCTTCTAAATATAATTTTCTTCTAGCATACTAGCAAAAGAAACTGTTAATTTTTTATCTACACTAATATTATAAAGAGGAAAGATTTGTACCTATATTTGTATGTTTGTTAGACGTTGGTATGTATTGCCATTTTTACGATAGAGCAAAAACAAAAAACCTTGAGAAGTAAACTCGTTTCTTGTATACATACAAGAAATGATCGGAACGGAACGGAATGAACGGAGTCTTTATCCTTTAATTTTTACACATGTACATAACATAAACTCACAACCTTTTTTACTAGATACCTATTTGTTTATATCATTATTTTTTAGCAAATCACACACATTCTGTGAAAATTTCAACTCTCTATTATACAGTAACTGTAGTACCTAAGCAGAGAGTTGCAAGTTAACTCTAAAGCAAAGGCATCTTTGAACTGTTCAAAGATGCCTTTTATCTACACTAATATTATAAAGAGGAAAGATTTGTACCTATTTTTGTATGTTTGTATGTTTGTAATGAAAAGGCTCAAAAAGTACTGGGCCGATTTACAAAATGCTTTCACCATTAGAAAGCTGCATTCACCCTGAGTAACATAGGCTATATTTATTGCTAGAAAAGATTAGACGTCCACCCGTGCGAAGCTGGGACGGGCCGCTAGTCAATAATATGTACAAAGAAACAGTAAAGAGTTTTTTGAGGTTATTATTTTTGAATACTTACAAAATATTATCTTATCTTATCTTATCTTGTTGTGGGGGCTGGCAAGCCAGCAACACTTCGACCCAGTGCGATCTTTTGTGTTTGTGTTAGTTACAAAATATTAAGTAAGTATAAGATATTAACCGGGGATTGTTATTGTTATATGTAAAACGTATTAAACGAAGCCGTCCTGGACAAAATCAACAGTTTTCAATTTTTTCTTCATACCCAAAATTGTTTTGAAAATGTCTTAATTATACAATAATACACAATAAAAAATCGGGGATTATTGAGAATTTATGTTTTTAATTCAGGTATGTATTTACTATATTCCAAATTATCACTTAAAGCGCAATCAATGGAACTTACTCCATACAAAAATCCGTAGATTTCCCCGACTATTTTTGTGGTGCTGGGATTCCAAATAAAAAAAATCCCCGACTCTCTAAAACGAGCTTTTAAAAATGTCCAAATAATTATGACAACATCATCAAAAACCCCCACCCTCATTGTATAAAGATGCAATTGTTTGAACGTTAATTTTTTTCAGAATTCTGAATTGTTTTAGTAACCCAGATACTCCTGAAACTTTTTGATCTCACCAAATTTTATAATATTTTAGTATGTTTATAAATGAAGGTGAACAGCGCACAGAAAAATGTAAAAAAAAATCTAAGTCTTGTGGGAAAGCCGGAAAATGAGTGGTGTTATAACACCTGGTCGGAGAATGTACTACTTTTTCCTATCAGTATTCAGTTGGACGGTTTTAGGGTAAAACAGAATTGCTTTTGTCTTTGTGCTCAACCAAATGGTCAATTCTAGCATACCGTGAAGTTTCGTTATGAATTCTCGGAGTGGGACAAGGTCCTCCTTTATCGTTTTTCTTATAGGTTTCTAATAAACCTCTTGCAATTACTCTACGAAAAGTTAGATCATCATACTGTCCCCCAATGTATTTATACAATTGCCACGTGCTGTGCAATGCTATATCCAAGCAGTAACATGAGAGGAAAGTACCACTTCTTACCACGAATAGACGTACGATAAAGCCCAATATTTTGATCTTATCTATCAACCCCTCCCATATTCTCATTATATTTCTTTACCAAAAATGGCTGATCAAAATGTAAATTATACTTTTTCAGGACTTGTGAAAAACGATTTGCCTTTGTAATGGCTCTACCATTTCTGCGTTGGAAGTCAACACACTGTTGTCATTCCATTTGCACACCAAGATATTGCTTATATACTTCAGTGTTTTTGAAGGTACTGTTAGCAGGCAGAGGACACTTGAAAGTCGTATTTTCACGGATAGTTCCTGTTCTTTTCACTCCTCTGTTACTCAATTCAGGTAGAAGAGGATCGAATTGATGTGAAATAATTGTCGAAGTATAAATAAAAAGGCAGGTTTGGTTTTTCTGATTCAAGGACATCGGCAAACTGTAAAATCATACTTCGTCCCAGTCCGAACTGATTGTATAGTGGTGGCAAAGTAGTAGAGTGGCCTTTGTATGGATCAAACCAAAACACATATTCCAGTCTGGTGGCACATACCCAAAGTTTATATCCCCATCGTATAGGTTTTCCGCATTGTTTGCAGCTGTGACCACCGTAATACGGCACCATAGCCTCGTCAATACTATAGTTTTCTTCCAATGGAGCTATGGCTCCATTGAAAGAAAAGAAGAAGATAGAAGCCAAGAAGTTTTTGTTTGCTAGTTCAATCTGAGGCCAATTCATCTACAATTTCGTGAAGTTTCAAGGGTCTTCTATGCCGTAGTCTAAAATACGCGTCAGACGTCAATTATACGACCAGGTGTTATAACACCGAGTGTGATTTTTCGTAAAAAATTACTAAAAAAAATGATTTCCGAAGAAAGCCTTTAGATATCGTTTTAGCTAATAGAAATTTATAATAGAATTAAAGAAGAAATGTAACACATTACCAAGAAGTTTATAAAATATCTTAGCTTTTTGTAGACATGTTAATTCAAAAATCACAAAGCAGATTTCAAAGTAGCATAAAACTTATTTATTACGGTATTTATGCGATATCTGGCACACTCAACCACAGCTAACGTACTAAAGACTCAGAACAAAGAAAAGTTATCAACTGTTCATTGTTTTCAAATTTATTTGAGGGTATGTCGAACAGCTTTTTAGCGGTGTTATAGCACCTGGTAGGCGTAAGTGGGTTAAAAGTTGCGAATGCTCCCAATTAAAACCACTTCAGATCCTGATGACTGAAGACATGTAATCTCAATCGAAGGAAATATTTAAGTCCAAAAACGTTGTAGGTCTGTATCTAGTTCTGATATTTGCAGATCCAAGTGAAATCATTATTTCAGTAGACATACCCCAAATTCATTAGATCTCCTGAAAATCTGGGGAACTTGCAACACTGATTTAAATTTGATATCTTACTTGGCAATTCTCTAAAATATCCATTTTTGCCATGTTTTATCTCTCACAGACTACTGAAAACCACGGAGTAGTTCTAATGCAGGATTTACAAAGTAATCTAACGTCAACGTTTAAAAAACCTGACTGCATAGAAAAACTTTTATCTGAAAAGAGAAAAACTTTGTTTTAGCAAATATAATTTTAAAGTTATTAAATAAGTATCGCAAACGGGGATAAAGAATTATAAAACATACCTAGGTACCTTCCTTCCTTGGTTAGTTATGGGTTTGTCCCTGAAATACCTTCCTAATAAGTATAACATTCAAATTATATAGCTCGCACAAAATAGTTATAGCTGATTAGTGATAGAGCTTGTTTACGACAGAGAACTACTTTGGACCAAGATGTGGTTGATTTAAGTTCACGCATTTTGGCAAAAGATCAAGTCTATGCTATGTATCTTTGATCCGAGTTAGGTCTATAGGTGGATTAATAATCAGTAGTTTAGACCACCGCAAGCTACTTAATAATTCCCACGATATTTTACCGCCTTATAATCGTAACTATAAAGTGTGAAATAAAAAATAATAATTTAATAAATAAAAAACCCAACCCATTATTGGGATTTTTAATGGGTCCCGACTGTTAAAGCCACGATGTTCCACATCAGAGTTTATTTGGTATTTTTTGTCTTATGTGTGTATCCAGATCATAAAACTATTTCAAGGTGTAAGTAGTTATTCAATATTACTTAACTGAATTCTAGACTACTGGACTTGTTTTTTCTTTTCAGTTTTTACGCAGTATAGTTTTTTATTTTTTTAATTATTTTTTTCTCTTTTCTGTTAATACCTAGTTTGTTTATGCAGTCGGGTTTTTTAATTAAGTTTATTTCATACTGTTTAGTCTTATATCAAAATGGCAGCATGAAAGTATATAAATATATACAGGGTGAAATTGATATCATTAGCATCCTTTTAAACAAAGAGTCTACCCATCAAACTGAACAACTTTCACTATGGGAGCAAATCGATCGGAGCAACAAAAAAATCAGCTGTTCCATTCTAAACTGCAATGCCTACGCGACACAAATGTATGCAAGAGCTATTTTTTTTTTTTGCTTCGATTGGTTTGCTCCAATAGTAAAAGTTGTTCAGTTTGATGGGTAGACTCTTAGTTTAAAAGGATGCTAATGATATCAATTTCACCCTGAATATTTATATATTTGGAATTGTCTGTTCACTAGCTTTCATTTGATACCCATATTGTAATTTTTAACAAAAAATATGTTTTTTCCCCCTCCCTTTTTTTATTCGCAGCGGCCATATAAAAATAATATGGCCTATGTCACTCTTATGATTTTTACAAATCTAATGACACCTCACACGTTAAAATCCATCATGCCGTTTAGGCTAGACATACAAAATATTCACACGCTCGACAAACATAACCCTGGAGGAGGATTATGTTTTGGTAAATATTATACTGTGCGGTTATACAAAGCCCTCATTGCGCGAGTGGTCCGACTCACACTTGGTCGGTTTTAATTATTTGTTGTAATACCTACTGTAGAGTTTGCTCTATAATCACACAAAGTT
Organism: Agonopterix subpropinquella; assembly: GCA_922987775.1. NCBI lineage: Eukaryota > Metazoa > Arthropoda > Insecta > Lepidoptera > Depressariidae > Agonopterix > Agonopterix subpropinquella. Next base: position 1,075,140 of record OV277715.1, read on the forward strand.
TGACGCGTGTATTGGTATGTATTACCGTTTTTACCATAGAGCGAGAAGAAAAAACGTTGATAAAAACTAGTTTCTCGTTAAGAACACCCCTTAATTTTTAACTTTTTGACATTTTTATTATTTGTTAGCAAATCCGTCGTAATAACGCACATTCTGTGAAAATTTCAACTATCTAGCTCTTTCGGTTCAAAAGCTACAGTCCTAAATAGGTCAGACGGACGGACGGACGGACGGACGGACGGAAAACGTAGGGTCCCGTTTTTACCCTTTGGGTACGGAACCCTAAAAATTGATAATATTTTTGAGTCGGGTAGGTACTGAAGTTTTGTACGGAATAGCCCATTCTTTTAGCGATTCCGATGTTGGCTCCATGGTGAAAAAAGTTTAGTTCAATGTTATTAGCCACCCCTTTGAATATTATTTCCCCCTTTTTACCACCTCATAATTATACCTATAATACATATAGCTAAAACGACTCTTCAAATCACTCTGTCCAATTTGGGATTTGGTTTTAAAAACGCGATACAAAGGTTATCCAACTTGACCTTTCTAAACTTATTTTTCTGCGACCGTTACTATCTGTGCTAATAATTCAGTGTAATAAATTAAGTCAACATGGGTTTTCAAAAAAATTGTTTATTCATTTGTTCTCTGTAGGTATAGTTCGATTCTAAGAGTTAATTCACATTGACACAAAATTCAAAAATCAAAATTCAAAATTCAAATTTTTTTATTCAAAATAATATCATATAGATAGCTTTTTGACGTCATTTTTTGACTCTACCACAGTGGGCTGACATAACCTCAGGGTTAAAAGCTCCAATAAAAAAAGCAGAATATACAAGAAAAAGACAATTGACACGTCCGACAGCGGCCGAATCCGTTCCTTCCGTTAATCTTCCGTTAATCACATAAGAGAGAGGTTTGATGATGATGATTGAAGACCCAAACTGCGTTTGAATCGACGCGAGTATAATTTTTTTTTTAATTTCCTATGGGTTTGCTCTTGACCTCAATCCAGTCCTCAGGACGAAGATGGGGTCGTAGATGTAGCGAGCTTACCCAGAAGATGCCTATTTACTCGTACTTTAAAGGAATTCGGGTTGTAAGTGCTCGGAAATACTGACGCAGGTAAGGCATTCCACTCCTTGGCTGTGCGCATTATAAAAGATTCAGAAAGGCGCTTGGTGCGGATAAGTGGGATTTCAACCAAGAAGGGGTGATATCCTGCGGTGCGTCTGGAAGTCCGATAGTAGAAAGGGGAAGGTGGGATGAGCTCATGCAGCTCTTGGGCACACTCACCGAAGTACAATCTGTAGAAGACCGACAAGCAGGCCACTCCGTGGCAGTGGACTAGGCTATGAAGCTTGATCTCCACTAGCTTACTGTCGCCAATGAGCCTCCTGGCTCTGCGTTCAACCGAGTCGAGTGCGTCTAGTTGATACTTGGCTGAGCCATCCCACAGGTGGCAGCAGTACTCCATACAAGATCGGACCTGAGCTTTATACAATACTAAGAGCTGTCCAGGAGTGAAGTACCGCTTCACCTTGTTTAAGATGCCCAGCTTTTTGGCCGCAGCTTGAGCCTTAGACTCGATGTCAGCAGCAGATAAATAATCTAACCCGCCGGTACAAGCCGCCGGCTTCTCTGCTCTGTCGCCGCGCCGGTGGGTTCGGTGTGTAGTCACCCTTAGCCACTTGTGTTATGAATAAGATTGTTCATTATGACGACTTTTTGGATTTTTTGCTAGACAGATAACATACTTTACACGTGATTACATCCTGATACCTAACTTATAATAAAAGTTAAACTGGCTTCAATACATAAACATCATCATTAGCCTATATAGGTACATTCCACTGCAGGGCAAAGGCCTACTCTAATTGAGGGTGTATGGGCGGTTAGTCCACAACGCGTCCACAATGCGAATTGTTATAGACTTCATACACGTGTGGGGACTTGCCACAGATGTCAACAACCACAAGTTATAGCAAAGATGCTAACAGTTGGCGATACCGTCGCTCACGGAAATATGCTCTATACAAAGACAACGTTCATCCTAAATACCTAACTCGTAACCTACTACACAAAGTTCACAATCGAATGCAAGACATAAATCGCGCAAGAGAAATAATCACAGAGATTCGATATGTATACAAGGTCCAACTACGAACTGTTGGACCACGGCTAGTCCCCAGGCTTCACACATAGCCTGGCGGAAGTACTTCCCATTTCAATGGAGGAACAGTCCCAGTAGCACCTCTTCCACCATACACGCATTCAAATTTCTTCTTGTTTCCTTACGATATTTTCCTTCACCGTTTGAGAGCAGTTGGTAACGTACATAAATTATAAAAAACTGCGGGTGTTCCGTAATTGCCCGACACAATATAATAAAATATGGACTTAGAAGGGGGCTTTTTATTTTATACTAACGGCTAATAAAGCCTAACAAGTACATTTTTTTGTTTTATACTACGGTTTAACGGCTGATATAGTCTAAAAATGGGATGGGATTTTGATCAAGAGGATCGAATGGGATAAAAAAGTCTCCTAAGAACGTTTTCTTGTAGCTGTAATGCTTTTGGTAGCTGTCTTTGTGTCCCATCTTAACTTTTCAAACCTACAACCTAAAAACGTTGAAATCCATGAGAACAAAGGCGCGGGCAAAAATAAGTTAATCATAAAATGCTGCTGACAAATTAAATATTAATGAAGACGAAAAAAAAGGATGACATTTTATAATTTATTATTTCCTTTCTGTTTAGTCTGAATTATATTACTTTACAAGCGGCGCCCGCGACTTCGTGTCGCATTCCTCTGACTATAAATACTCATAACTTTTGATTGAATGACCAGATTGGGATGAAATTAATGCCTTAGTTAACCTTTCAGTAGTTTTTAAGTGATGCGTGTGTTAGAATATTTGACTTTATGTAATCGAAAACTGTATGTAAATTAACATTGTTCAGGAAACTTAGAAATAGAAGTTCTCTTTAAACTGAATGAGTTGCGAGTCGAGTCATGAGACTCATGAGTTTGAATCTAAATTATTTAATCTACTTACATTAAATTTTTAGACTTGGCAATATCTATTAAAAAGCAAACCTTTGTTGATAGTGTTTAGTAACTTATTTTGATGAATGTTGTTGGAATTGTGATATTAATTATACAGTGATAATTACTCTAATTCTGTGTTGTAATTTAAAAAGGATTTAGTACGTTCCCTAATATTGTAAACAAACTCCATTTCCTGGATACATTTGCCGCCATTTCGAACCATCGTGAAGTTCGGTGGCAAATGTTATAAAAGATGTGGTTTGTCGAAAAGCGGGACCTTTTGCCATTGAGACCTTCATGCTGGCCAAGTGTAAGTGTTAACCAAAATTATTATTTATAATGTGTGATTTTCTATAATGTGTTTTGGTTGTCCTATTCGTATATGGAGTTTTTTACTGGTTTTTCTCCATATGCCCTATGGTTCAGATAGGGGGATACTAGTAAACCAGAAGTAATGTAGAATCAAAGATATAAAGGATAGTCAAAGAATTAAATAATATTCGACTATTCTAATACTTGTCTTTCATTTGAAATCATTTCTGCACATATACTATCCTCATCCTCATTGTAGACCAGTGTCCTGAACTGAGGACGAGAGATGATGACGATGGTATCATGATAACCTTTCCCTTTCCTATTGGGCATCTGGTCCAACATACACAACACACACATACACATGATAAGCTGATGATGATCAACCTGATCATGATAATAACATAATACATGATAGGTTTGATACGATGTAGGAATACTATCAGAATATAGCTTTCACTATCAGCATCATGGCTTTGATTTGCTTTAATTATTATTAAATTCTATAGTTAATTATTTGAATAGTTTATGGACCTAATCCTGACAATATGCCATGAATATTATATCTCTATTCCTCCTAGAATCTGACATCAGAAGTGGGATCCTGTCTAGGATCATATCCATGACTTCCATGCTCACATATGTTTTGTTTTTCATGGTATCATCACGAGGATCGCTGCTCCAGCTGCAAAAGAAAAAAGCATCACGATGATGGGGTCATCATCGCGGCCAGCCCTGGTTGTCTCCAGACGACACGCAAAGAACCATCCAGAAACCATCGAAAACCACAAAAATCCAAGAAGATTTGAAAAGTTTGCGAGGTAACGGCAAAGGCCGAATTAGATTCGTTTGTAAAAAATATAGGTGGGTAGTTAGATTATAAATCAGTATGGCCGAGCGGTTTTGTTGTAATTTTATTACGTATGTTTTTCGATTATCACTATGCTGTGTAATTCAATCTGAAATGTTTGTAAATTGAAAAGATTCGAGTGAATTTTAATCCAGCTTGCTGTTTTGATCACGACTGGTAGTCAAATTAGTTTAAAAGTGATACCTAATTAAGCTGTACATGTTTTTCAAGCAGTCCATGTTGTTAAAATTATCCGAGTTGTCCAAATAGTGTGAGTTGTCCAAATGGTGTGACTTGATCCTGTGGTGTGACTAGGCCCAATGGTGTGGCTTGACCCAGTGGTGTGACTTGACCCAGTGGTGTGACTTGACCCAATGGTGTGACTTGACCCAATGGTGTGAGTTGACCCAATGGTGTGAGTTGACCCAATGGTGTGAGTTAACCCAATGGTGTGATATGACCCAATTGTGTGAGTTGACCCAATGGTATGAGATGGCCAAATTGACCAATGTTACTTGTCACCATAATGAGAGATGTGGCCGTAGCAATGCTAAAATGTAATACATAGCTTTAAGATGACAGTAAATTACAAAAATATTATATGACTAAAACAATGCTAAGTGGCAGATAATTACCTATATGATTTGATAATTATTATGAACTGACTAGGTGACCTAACTGACTATATAGTACCCCCTTGGTGTAAAACGGACTTTTTTTTAAATGATAAAACCTCCGGTTATGACCAACTGGGCAAGGACAGACTTTATTCTACGGTTGTACCCACTTGGTGTAAAACGGACTTTTTTTAATGATAAAACCTCCGTTTATGGCCAACTGGGCAATGACAGACTTTTTAAGTTTAAATAATTTGAATGACTGTTTATTGTAACTTATGAAACATTGAATTATAAAATTCATAATGTGGCTAATTATGTGTTGCTTGTTCTTCTAAATGTAGATGTAAAGTTTTTGGTACTGTTCGGTATTGCTGTTTGTCATGATTTGGTTTATAATTATTTTGTCAGTTTGTATTTTGATTGATAATATTTTTTATCAGAATCAATGTGATCATTGTCTTCTTTAATTATATACTTCGAGAACGAAGTATTTATCAGTATGGCCGTGTTAGAATATTTGACTTTATGTAATCGAAAACTGTATGTAAATTAACATTGTTCATCAAACTTAGAAATAGAAGTTCTCTTTAAACTGAATGAGTTGCGAGTCGAGTCATGAGACTCATGAGTTTGAATCTAAATTATTTAATCTACTTACATTAAATTTTTAGACTTGGCAATATCTATTAAAAAGCAAACCTTTGTTGACAGTGTTTAGTAACTTATTTTGATGAATGTTGTTGGAATTGTGATATTAATTATACAGTGATAATTACTCTAATTCTGTGATATAATAATTAATGATTAAGTATAGTGAATCCAATTGATATTGTGTGTTTCTAAAAATAATATACAAACGACACTATCGTCTTGTCGCTGATTGTTCCGCGCCAAGAAGCAAACGCGAGAATTACTTGATCAACTAAAAAGTACTTATTTGATTGCTAGGTTGTTTACCGATATATTATTCATCCTAAAATCATAGTATAATTTGTGAAACAATAATTGTACTTTAAAAAGGATTTAGTACGTTCCCTAATATTGTAAACAAACTCCATTTCCTGGATACATTTGCCGCCATTTCGAACCATCGTGAAGTTCGGTGGCAAATGTTATAAAAGATGTGGTTTGTCGAAAAGCGGGACCTTTTGCCATTGAGACCTTCATGCTGGCCAAGTGTAAGTGTTAACCAAAATTATTATTTATAATGTGTGATTTTCTATAATGTGTTTTGGTTGTCCTATTCGTATATGGAGTTTTTTACTGGTTTTTCTCCATATGCCCTATGGTTCAGATAGGGGGATACTAGTAAACCAGAAGTAATGTAGAATCAAAGATATAAAGGATAGTCAAAGAATTAAATAATATTCGACTATTCTAATTCTTGTCTTTCATTTGAAATCATTTCTGCACATATACTATCCTCATCCTCATTGTAGATCAGTGTCCTGAACTGAGGACGAGAGATGATGACGATGGTATCATGATAAACTTTCCCTTTCTTATTGGGCATCTGGTCCAACATACCTACACAACACACACATACACATGATAAGCTGATGATGATCAACCTGATCATGATAATAACATAATACATGATAGGTTTGATACGATGTAGGAATACTATCAGAATATAGCTTTCACTATCAGCATCATGGCTTTGATTTGCTTTAATTATTATTAAATTCTATAGTTAATTATTTGAATAGTTTATGGACCTAATCCTGACAATATGCCATGAATATTATATGCTCTATTCCTCCTAGAATCTGACACGTGCACAAACAAACAAACAGATAAAAAGGCAAAAAATCTTAAAATAGTTTCAATTATTTATCCAACTTTTGTTATTCCTCCCCGAATCCAAACAGTACAACAAAAAATTCCGTATGAGATGATGATGATGATTATAATTATTATGTAACAATGTCACAAATTACAAAATAATACCAAACAATCAATTTTAAATTCGGCAACATGCCTCGTCCAAAGGATGTACAGTCACAAGAAAGTACAGAAAAAAAAACAGAAATACACACTCTAAATGAGCCTCTCGTCATTAAACGTACCCGGCACAAAGGATCCCATCACACCAGCTGCGTTCCCGCGCTGGATGGCCAATGAAATCCTCTGCACCAGATATGACCCTGAGCGGACATCGCTGCCACTTTCCACCATTATTATGTATAGATTTAACTATTTACTTATACAATTTTACAGTCTTCTCTATATTTTAAATATCGTAAATTTTTTGCACATTGATATAATTGGAAACACTGGTACAATAACATTAACTTAACAATTAAATATCTAACATGTTTTTCTTATCCTTTTGAAACGAACTAAACTGTTAACATCAGAATATATAAAATTATTATCCTTATCAAACGCCAATCCCCGACAATTGTCAACAGATATTAATTTCTTTAACGACCTACTAATTTTATTAATTTTATAAATAGCGTGTTCGGTACACATGTATGCATTACCATGTACGTCGACTGTTAAACCATGAGCATCTTCTTTGCTATACAAATATACATCTTTACCATCTTTATTTTGAGCAAAAAGTCCAGTAGCAGTAGAATAAAACATAACATCTTCACTATCAACAACGAAGTAACCAACTTCAGTATCTTTCATATCTTTGAATCTCGCTATATTCCCATCGATGTAAGTATACATGAACGTAGATGGATACTCAGCAAAATATAAAACGTCTTTGAAAAATAAGGCATATATATTTTTGTTATTTGCTACATATAATTCAGACTTATGATGTTTATGATCATATTTGTATATTCCATCGTCTCCTCCTATGTATACGTCGTGGGTATTCTGATCGACGGCTTGTGCGAATCCACGCGGTACATCATTGATATCTTTATATTCTTTTGTATTCAGATCAAATAGAGCTGATTTGTAGGAGGAAGCATTATTTGCTTCACAACTAAAGTATATTGTATTGGTATTGTAGTCGACGGCTAGATTTACTGGTCGGTCTAATCCTGTTTTTAATATTTCCTTCTCATGATAATGACCATCGATGATAATTCCATCACAATAAGTATCTGGTACGACTTCTGCGTTATCTAGTGTCAAAGTTAGTAGTAGGAGGTAGAGATTCATGTTGATGATCTGAAATGGAAAATAAATTAATTTAATAAAAATATTGCGACAGTTTTTTGGGCTTCGTTTGGTCCAGAAGTTGCCAATGGTACCCTATTTCTTATCTTGCGCCGTCTTCCGTCTGCCTGTTCTACCTTTATAGGGCTATATGTGGGCGTACACGCAAAACGTGTCCAGTTGTCGCTTTTTTAACCCAGTCTTTTATTTTTCCATATGATCATGTTGTGACTGATCTAGATGCCGAATCTAACCCTAACTGGAAACCCAACAACTTCATGGATAGTATGCCAGCGTGATATAGCGCTAATCACGCTTCCGCACTCTTTCTATTTGCGCGCGAACGAACGAGATAAAAGACGTGATAAAGCCCTAACACGTGCAACGTGCTAGCCTAGGTCGATACTTTTTACATGGACACCAAGATAACATTTCGAACCCAACCGGATTTCCATCTGGAGGTCGAATGCAGTGAAGCCCAGTAATTTTACAGTTTGAGACGGGACTAATTAATAATTGTTTTTTTTTTTTCGGTATAGTATTTAAGAGCCAATTTGAGTCTAGAAACGGACCAACACTAAAAAAAAAGAGTCAGCAACAGCCTCAAATTTAAAATTTGGCATTTATCTCGTTCTAAAAAACCAGATAACTGAAGTGTAGTGTATCGCTCGCATGTACAAACTGTTTATATAAAACTAGCTGTTGCCCGCGACTTTGTACGCGTGGACATTTTATTTTTTCGTCAATTTTCCAATGTTTTTAATAGTTATTCTGCTATTCGGGATGGAAACATATACAACAAATCAAAAATTATGAAAATCGGTCCAGCCGTTCTCGAGTTATAAGTGTTCGAACAAACCCGACTTTGTTTTATATATATAAGATTGTAACTAAGAGCGTATCGCCAACAAACTGTTCTGCAGTTTGGTGAATTTGTATTTTAATTATAGCAGTTTTAAGAATGAAGTTAAATAAATTTAAAAAAAAAATATATTTTTTTTTGCCCATTTTTAAGGCTTTAGACATATTATTATACTTCAAACATGGAGTTAATATTTTTGTCTACTTAGAAGGCTTTGAAAAATACATTAGTATTTTTTTAATGAATACCTCATTTTTAATATTTCAATGTCCATTTTATTTCTCAAAAATAATTTATATTGTTAACTCTAATTAAAATGAGTACATATTGGTAATAATATTATTAAGTTACAAGGAGGTAAGTACAATTTTGATTTCTATGTTGCGTAGCGATTATGTTTTAATAAGTTTTCAGATGGCGGGGCACGTTGCTCGCAGAACCGATGGCCGGTGGGGCAGAAAAGTTCTCGAGTGTCGAACGCGTACCGGAAAGCACAGCGTGGGTAGGCCCCTCACACGGTGGACCGAAGACCTGGTGAAGGCGGTGGGAAAACGTTGGATGAGGGCAGCGCAGGACCGGTCATTATGGCGATCCTTGGAGGAGGCCTATGTCCAGCAGTGGACGTCCATCGGCTGAGATGATGACGATGATATTTTCAGATAGTCTTTTTGTCACTGCATGGTGCCGGTTACAATTTAAAAGTCCCATTGATAATATTACTCCCCACCTCTCCTAATAAAATGCCGTAAAATGACTTGGCTAGTTTCTATAACCGGCCAGCACACAGTGAGGACATCATAGATGTTGACGATAGTCTGAAGGAATTAGTTACATCTTACGACACCAGTCTGGGTTGGTGCTATTCGAAGCTTGACACCGGACGGTACATTTTTTTTTTTTTTTTTTTTTATGTTCGATATGTAAACATTTGACCCCAATCTCACCTGATGTTGAGTGATGATGAGGCCGAAGATGTAGCATGTTTACCTAGAAAGATGCCTATTCACTCTTGCCTTGAAGAGGCCCAGGTTGTATTGCTCAGGGAACAGGTCCGCAGGCAGTGCGTTCCACTCCTTAGCCGTGTGCATTATAAAAGAAGAAGCAAACTTCTTCGTGCGAATTGCTTTTAGGTCAACGACATAAGGGTGGAAACCCAGCCTGCGTCTCGTCCCCCGCAGATGAAAGGGAGACGGAGGTATTAAATCGTGTAATTCCGTCGCACACTCTCCGAAATGTATCCTATAAAAAACAGATAGACAGGCTACCTTGCGACGATGCTCAAGACTTTGTAGCTTCGCCACAGAGGTTGGATCACCTATGAGTTTCCTGGCACGCCTGTCGATTGAGTCCAACGCGGCCAGCTGGTATTGGGCAGACCCGTCCCAAAGATGGCAGCAGTACTCCATACACGATCGAACTTGTGCTTGATAAAGTTGTAGAAGCTGTCCCGGAGTGAAGTACCGTCTGACCTTCGAGAGGACGCCCAGTTTTTTCGCTGCGGTTTTCGCCATGGACTCAATATACCGCCCGAAATTCAAATCCGACGATATGTTAATGCCCAGGAGCTCCAGGCGATCAGCTATCGGTATGGACACATTTCGGAAAGTCGGAATCAAAGCGAAGGGACTCCGTTTTGTGGAAAAAAGGCACGCCTGTGTTTTGTTTGCGTTGAAACTGACCCGATTAGCGTCACCCCAGTCGGACACAAATTCAAGGGCCAAGTTTAATCGCTGCACCATGGCCTCTCGACAAGACTGAGTAACGTCCAATTTGACCCCTGCACCGGACAGATATCTGTCAGAAACAGTGCTGTCGTCAGCATACCCAAAGGTTCCGGGCACAAGCATGTCGTTTATATGCAGCAGAAATAAAGTAGCTGACAGAACTGACCCCTGAGGAACACCGGCATTAATAGCCATTTGATCCGATGAGTATCCATCAATGACTACTCGTATGCATCGTTCACTCAAGAAGTCAGCTATCCAGTCGCATAGGTCAATCGGAATTCCATATGATGGAAGCTTGCTTATAAGGCTTGCATGCCAGACCCTGTCAAAGGCTTTGGATATGTCAAGTGACACGGCAAGTGCCTCCCCGTATCTCTCGACAGCCTCACTCCACAGATGTGTGGCATACACAAGGAGATCCCCCGTGGACCGTCCGAACGACCCGACCGAGCCGACCGACCGAATACATAGAACAGCTGTGAAGAAATCAAAGTTATCTTACCTTATTTTAGAAGATCTAAATCGATCGAAACATGTAATTCAACAAATATCGCAATTAAACCACACCACAGCGTTTTGTAGAATGAAAGAATGACTGATAAGTGATAAGTAATATTTTTATATCTCAGAGACTATAGAAAACCATGGAGTGGTTCTTATCTATGTATGTTGTGGACTTTGTGATTAATTTACAAAAGGAACGGAGGATATGACAATGGCTAATGAAAATACTTGATTGACTGGGCGTTATGTATAATAAAAATATCCTTCACCCATTGAGTAGAGGAACAACAAAATAATATTGTAAATTGTATCATTGTATATTTGTTAGGACACATGAATGTTGATAAAATGAGATCGAAGATACGAAGACAAATACCTTGGATACTATTAAACTAACTATTCCAGTTTCAAAAATACCGAACATGTACCCGCAACTTCGTCCGCACAGGTTTCAAACATCGTAGCAAAATAAATGATATACTGTATTTTAAGTCTAATTATTATTAGACTTAAAATACAACTGACTTGAAACTTCTTAGTTTCAAAACAAAAAAGTTGAATCGAAATTGGTCTAGTCGTTTTCGCGTGATATGCGAACAAACAAACAGACAGTCAGAAAAATCAAAAATATCGGGGGCACCTAAAAACCATACTAATATTATAAAGAGGAAAGATTTGTACCTATTTTTGTATGTTTGTATGTTTGTAATGAATAAACTCAAAAACTACTGATCCGATTTCAAAAATTCTTTCACCATTAGAAAGCTAAATTCACCCTGAGTAACATAGGCTATAGGTATTTAGGTACCGCTAAAAAAGATTAGACGTCCACCCGTGCGAAGCCGGGACGGGCCGCTAGTTTATTTATAAATCTTCAATGTACAGACACACTTCCGTTACAGTTTTATAATAGTACTTAGAGATTTTTTGCGTGGAAGCTTGTCATTAGCATTGGAAAGAAAAAAAATAACAAAATGGCAACTCTACAGTGGTTGCGTCGATGTTTAATTACTCTGTCTATGTTGTGTCGATGTTTAATTACGCTGTAAAGAGGTTATCCAACTTGACCTATCTTCCAATATTATTATTGATCAGCGACCATTTTTCATAGATTTGTTTTTCTCTATTTTTCTTTCTTTTCTCCTTTATTTATATAATTCTATGTATTAACGTCATTACTAGTTTCTGTTTGTTATTTTCTTTGCAATTAGATCATTTATGCACTGTTTTGTTGTTTTAATTTTTATTAAACCTTCACGGCTAGCATGCCACCCACGACAAAGCGTCTAAACGAGAAAACACTTTCTGGCCTACGTAAAATAATAAAGATGGACGCACATCTCGATTTTTATTGTTTTCTCGGGGGTGGCATGCGAGGCCTTCTGGTAAGGTTGGAAAACTGGTCCTTAAGGCCCTTCAGAAGCTTTTTGATTCCGTTCTTTTTTTTTTTTTTTTTTTTTTTTTTTTATTAACAATGGGTTTGCTCTTGACCTCAATCCAGTCCTCAGGACGAAGATGGGGTCGTAGATGTAGCGAGCTTACCCAGAAGATGCCTATTCACTCGTACTTTAAAGGAATTCGGGTTGTAAGTACTCGGAAATACTGACGCAGGTAAGGCATTCCACTCCTTGGCTGTGCGCATTATAAAAGATTCAGAAAGGCGCTTGGTGCGGATATGTGGGATGTCAACCAAGAAGGGGTGATATCCCGCGGTGCGTCTGGAAGTCCGATAGTAGAAAGGGGAAGGTGGGATGAGCTCATGCAGCTCTAGGGCACACTCACCGAAGTACAATCTGTAGAAGACCGACAAGCAGGCCACTCTGCGGCGGTGGGCTAGGCTATGAAGCTTGGCCTCCACCAGCTTACTATCGCCAATGAGCCTCCTGGCTCTGCGTTCAACCGAGTCGAGTGCGGCAAGTTGATACTTGGCTGAGCCATCCCACAGGTGGCAGCAGTACTCCATACATGATCGGACCTGAGCTTTATACAATACTAAGAGCTGTCCAGGAGTGAAGTACCGCTTCACCTTGTTTAAGATGCCCAGCTTTTTGGCCGCAGTTTGAGCCTTAGACTCGATGTCAGCGCCGAAGTTGAGTTTTGTGGTCAAGCTTATACCCAGAAGCCCAAGACTGTCGGAAACAGGGACAGATTTACCCCGGAAAGTAGGAGTCAGATTAAACGGACTCCTTTTTGCGGTGAACAGACAAGCCTGTGTTTTGGTGGCGTTGAAGTTGACTAAATTATTGTCACCCCACTGGGAGACAACACTTAAAGTCAAGTCTGTCCGCTCAACCATGGCCTCCCTCTGCGAGCGTATTTTATCCCCGCTGGCCCCTGCGCCAGATACATATCTCTCCATGACAGTACTGTCATCTGCATACCCAACAATACCTGACACAAGGAGGTCATTGATGTGCAGCAGGAAAAGTGTCGCGGAGAGAACAGACCCTTGAGGAACTCCAGCATCAATTGCCATAAGGTCAGAAGAGCAGCTGTCAATGACAACTCTAATCGACCGTTCTCTCAAGAAATCAGATATCCAGCTGCAAAGATCAGCGGGGATGCCATAAGCGGGAAGCTTGCTCAGCAAACTAGCGTGCCATACCCTGTCAAAGGCCTTCGAGATGTCAAGTGATACAGCCAGTGCTTCACCGTGCTTCTCGATGGCCTCGCCCCAGCAGTGCGTCACATACACAAGAAGATCCCCAGTCGATCGCCCCCGGCGGAAGCCATATTGGCGATCACTGAGTAGATCATTGTCTTCTAGGTATGACAGCAACTTACTGTTAAGTACTCTTTCCATGACTTTACAGAGAATGGAAGTAATGGCGATAGGGCGGTAGTTGCAGGGGTCGGCACGACTGCCCTTCTTGGGTACCGGTTGCACATTCGCAAGCTTCCAGGATTTAGGCACCGTTCTTGTTCTGAGAGAGAGGCGATACAGGCGTGTTAGAACAGGAGACAACTCAGGCGCACAATATCTCAACACTCTTGCAGGTATACCATCAGGACCACTGGCCTTATTCACATCCAGACTACGCAATGCTCTGCGGACCTCTTTTGTATGTATTGTGACCTCCGGCATCGAAGAATCACAACGAGGGATGGTTGGCGGCTGTTTGGCACCAGCGTCCAGACGTGAATTGCTCGCAAACAGAGAAGCAAATAAATTAGCTTTCTCAGTTGCGGAGTGAGCCAGCGACCCATCAGGCTTCTGCATGGGAGGCAAAGTGGGACGGCAGAAGTTGGATTCGACCGATTTTGAAAGGGACCAGAACTGTTTACTACCAGAAGGGTAGGATGCCAGTTTGGCTCCAATGCGGCTGACATGGTCGAATCGTGCCCTCCGGATCACCCGTTTGCAGGACTTGGCGGCAGAATTAAAGGCCCTCTTCTTCGCGCGAACCCTACGAGCTCTAACTTTGCGGTCGCGAGCTTGGACCCATGCTTGGTAGGCGGCTTCTTTTTTAGCCTCAGCGCGAGCACAATCCGCATTGTACCAAGGTTGGGCTTTGTGACCGAGTGAGATGTCGGAGAAAGGAATATAATATTCCATTCCCTGTCGTATCACGTCCGCAACCGCATCAGCCGAACTAGCAGGGTCACTCGAAGAAAAACACACTTGCCGCCACGGGTAAGACGCAAAGAAATGCCGCATCTCATCCCAATCTGCCGACCCGTATCGCCAGACTCGCCTCGTGCCCTTAGGGCTGTCATCGGGAGGAGAGCAGATCGACACGGATTTCACCAGACAGTGATCGGACGTTCCCAGCGGGGCAGAGACCGATACTGAGTGCCTGTCTGGATCTGAAGTCAGCAGAAGGTCCAAACAATTGGGCGTATGACCATCAACATCCGGTACCCGCGTTGCTTGATTCACCAGCTGGGTGAGATCTAGCGATAATGCAAACTTGCGCGCCTCTCTCCCAGCATGGTCAGTTAACTGGAACGGGAACAGCCACTCGCTATGGTGGGCATTGAAGTCCCCCAGAAAAACAAGCTCCGCCGTTGGATACCTTCGTTG
The DNA here is from genome assembly GCA_922987775.1 of Agonopterix subpropinquella. Taxonomy (NCBI): domain Eukaryota; kingdom Metazoa; phylum Arthropoda; class Insecta; order Lepidoptera; family Depressariidae; genus Agonopterix; species Agonopterix subpropinquella. The sequence goes on from OV277715.1 coordinate 1,090,225, forward strand.
GGCTGTCTCTGCCGTCTCAGTGAGATACTCCATGAGCCTGGTTGTCTCCTGGTCACCGTCGTGCGATCGATAGACACCGACGTAGAGAGATTTCTCCATTCCGGTGTCCACAAAAAGCCATAATACGGAGAACCCGGAAACCTCAAAGCAACGGAGACGCCGACAGCAAATGTCGTCGCGAACATACACACAGACCCCAGCTCGCCTCTTGAACTTATGTTCCAACGAGTATCCTGGGTAGTTGAGGTACGCCGAATCAGACGGGGTTGCTATCTGCGTCTCCGTTAAAAAGAATAGGTGTGGCTTCTCGGTCTCGAGGTGGTGGTGGACCGGATCGAGATTTGAGTGCAGACCTCGTATGTTACTGAGGTGCACTTTGAGTGGGAGGAAGTGCAGCCGTTGTCTAACCATTTTCTTTTTTGTGACTTTGTTTTTCATAGTTTGTCGAGTGGTGGAGAGGTGGAAAAAAAGTCGAGATGCCACTCAGGTACCCTAGAAGACCTCATGAGCTCGACTGACTGGTGGGAAACTCATTTGGAGACTGCGGGGACGCCCGAACCCCCCCGCAATGGCCACCGGGTCCTCCCTTCCAGTCGCCAACTGGCACGGTGGAGCATTGCGGGATTTTTCGCAAGTTGTGTGGGGCAGCCTTTCACACGTGGCTAGCGCACTACTTGGGCCCCCTACTAACTGCGGTCGGCCAACGACTGTCACCGTGCTTCGGATCCCGCTACCCTCCAAAATGAGTTTCCCGGTACAGTGTTGCTCAGAGGTCAAGACCGGTTCTGAGTAGCGCAACTGACTTTTTCCCATTCCCCAATGGCGCTGGGACTCCTGCACACCGACGGAACGCAGCAAGCTGCTTGGCGCCGGACTCCGGCAGGAGGGTGGTCGCGAGCCAGGCGGCTCCTTGCGGAGCCTACCACCGCTGTGGGGGATCGTTCAGCCGACACCACGAACTTGTTGTAGTCTGTGGCGGCGTTGCCCAGGGTGGACCACTAGGAGGTAGATCCCCAACCACCCCAAAACGTTCTACTCTTCTGGTGTGAATCGACCCTAAAGGACAAGGTTTCTTCGACGTGTTTTTGAGGCTAACCACTAATTGTGATCCCCTGCCGTCCCCCTTTTCGGTGGCTACCCCGAAAGGACATGAGTAAGTAGCCCTTAAATACAAAGCTTTTAGGCGCGCTAAAAATAATCACGTGACGCGTTCGTTCTTACATTATCCACTCGTTGTTGTCCGTGGGCAGCATATAGGTGAAATTAATGAGTGTTCCTGTAAGTTATTTTAATTTAATTCCATTCACTCTGTTTGTATTTTGTCAACTCATTTCTTTTTTATTCAGTAATTTATACAGGGTGTAAAGCAAATACTAAAACGGTGAACTCAGGCCATCAAACTGAACAACTTTCACTATGGCTACCTCAGTTCACCGTTTCAGTATTTGCTAGGCTGTCACTTACACCCTGTATTAAGAGCCAACCGAGCCTATTGTGCTGCCCCCAATCGTATATTTTTTATTTCTTAACAATGAAACAATATTTCCAAAACACAAGATTGTCGCATTGTAGTCCTGATTGGCTTTCAATTTATCGTAATATTACGGATTATGATGTTTTATGCTTGTAGCTATAATCGTTAAAACCGCCAAAAGTGGCCACTTTTGGCGGTTTTAACGATAATAACTACAAATATTATTAAACCAAATCCGCAGTGACCCGATAAATTGAAAATGAGTAATGACTACAATGTGACATTCTTGTTTTTTGGAAATCTTGTTTCATTGTTAAGAAATAAATAAAACACGATTGGGGGCAGCACATTAGGCTCGGAGCAGCCTTAAGGATTTCTTGAATTCTGAAACGTAATTTTCAAAATACTGCTTTCCACTGCACTCTTACAGAGTTGGAAACTCGTAAGACATTATTTTATTTTATATTATTTTTTATTTTTATTTATTTAGCACACTAAAAAAATAAAAATAAAAAAGTACAAACCAATACCTGCATCGTTTTAAAAACAATGCAAATTAATAATAATAATATCTTTATTTCAGAACCAAGTTCATATTACATTTTATATTACATTTACATTTTTACATTCCACATTTTACATTTTCAGAATTTAGATTTTAAATTCAACATTATTAGGTACACAATAATATAAAATATACATGTTATTAGTTATTTATTACATATGAGCAACGCAAGCCAGTATTGGCTATGTGCGAAGTGGGTGTTGGGAACTGTCAAGTCGATCGCAGCGCACGCTGTAGCAGAAATTTGTACTACTGACGGCGAAGCTGTGTCAGATTTGCTTGAATCTATGCAAATCCGCACACTAACTTAACTCGAAATCTCCAAAACTGTCAAGACTACTAACTTAAAATTTGGCATGGAAGTTTTTATTATTATTATTACTTTTTATTAGACAAAAATAGTACAAAGAAGTTTGATACAATACGCTCTGCCAAACTGTGAGAACAGTTTAGCGGCAGACGAAGGACATCACTGTTGTTCTTAAATTCTAAACTACTAAGTATTTCGTACATTAAAGTAGGTAAGTAAATACAATTCAATACTTGTACAACAAAACTACCCACATATACCTAATAAGTAAGGTACACATTAACAAAATCCAAATTAGTAGGTAGTAGCACAAAATATGCGTTCTATTGCACCGGGGCGCAACATCGTCATGCGCTCGGCCCGCGGCCCGCCTGACGACAGTACAAAGTAGGCACCTACCGTCCGTGGTCCGGCGGCGGCCGGCCGGACAACGAAGTTGCACGAGTCCGCACTGTGTTCGTTACACCAGAGGGACTATTACTTTTTATCTTGGCAAGTCGAATACATTATTCAAAAGGAACATTTTTAATTTCTTCTTAAATTTAGGTGTACTACAATTTTCACTATATCTGATGTCTTTAGGTAGTAAATTAAACAATTTTGGAACAAGGTAGTCTTTTGTACGTTTTCCATAAAAATTTGTAAATCTAGGTACCACAAATTGTTCTGACGTTACACTCCGAGTATTGTGTTTGCTCTTAGATTTTTTCTTAAATTCATCGCTCCAAAATTCTTCTAGTGTTAGTAAATACAAACATTTCTTATCTACTGGTAACATGCTACATTTAATAAATAGTTTTTCATAGTCGTCTTTAAGTTCTAATTTAGTTTTTCTAGGAACTAGTAATTTTAAAATTCGCGTTTGAATATGTTTAATCTTATTGTAGTGTGTTTTAAAGGTTAGCGCATAGCAATCGCGCCATAGGACACGACCGAATCCACAAGAGCATTGTACAATAGGTATAATACAGATCTAGGTACAGTATAGCTGAGATTTTTAAGTTTACCGAGTAAAATTCTTAGTTTTGAGCATACTATATCTATATGTTGCGTCCACAAAAAACGGTTATCTACAGTTAAGCCCAAATATTTGTATTTTTCAACGATTTGTAGATTTGCGCATTTACAATATTGATGCAAAGTATGTAAGCATTCGTAAGAGTGTCCGACAACTTCTAGATTCACATTCGAGTGTTTTCTAAAACTTGAACAAATATGTAATAGTTTTGTTTTTGTAATATTTAAGATAATACCATTATCGTGAGCCCATTTCAATATGTTGATCAAGTCCATCTGCAAGTACTTTTTTATTTCGTTTGGGTCTGAATGTGCATACATAATGCATGTATCATCGGCGAACATGTATTTCTGACAGTGTTTTATTACAGAAGTCATGCTATTTACATGCATTATATAACAGACTGGACCTGTAACTGAACCTTGCGGAACGCCGTATACTACTTCTTTCTATATACTCATAGATTTGCCTACCTTTACTGAAAACGTTCTATTTGTTAGGTACTCTTTAAACCAATTCAGCAATGAACCTCCAATACCACATGATTCCATTGCATTTAACAGCGTGTGGTGATCTAGCGTGTCAAACGCTTTTTGAAAATCTATGAAAATTATTCCTACATGTTTCCTATTATTCAAGTGATTGTTGACTTCATTTGAGAACTTAGATAATAATTGTTTCGTATTTTTCTTTTTTTGAAAACCGTATTGCGTATCTATTATTATGTCATTTGCATTTAGATGATTAGAGATTTGGTTCACTATTGCTTTTTCTACTATTTTATTTATGGATGATAATATTGCTATAGGTCTATAATTTTGAGTACTACAATGATTGCCTGCTTTGTACAAGGGTCTTACAATTGAAGTTTTGAGAAGATCTGGATATTTCTGTAGTTTAACCGATATATTTATGAAATGTGCTATAATGGGGGAAATTTTTTGTTTTATATGCTTAAGATCTCTAATTCGGATGTTATCAATGGGTCTGACAAACGTTTTTCACTTTACATGTCAAATAAATCTTCAAAAAATTACGAAAAAAACTGTGTTTTTACTTTTTCTAAATCTTCAATAATGGCTGAGATATTAACGATCAAATTGCGTATTTCCGGACGAAGGTTTTTAAAAACGCGGGCGGGCGCCCACTAGCCGATGACGTCACACCCCCGGTCATTCGTCAGTCGCGCTCTCGTACGCTCGCTGCTGTGCAGTAAACATTGAGTTCTCTTCAGTGAAAATGGAAAAAAAGTATTGTATTGTGCCTCAGTGTTTCAATTCAACTGTGAAAATACCCGATAAACTCTTTTTTTATGTGCCTGAGGACCCAAAAATGAGAAAGAAGTGGATGACGGCCATAAAAAGAGTAGATGCAATAGGGCCTAAAACTAAAGCGCACTGCTGTGAAGACCATTTCGATGTTTTTAAACTAATAAAACACAAATAATCATCAACAACAACAACCTCGTACGAGCAAGATGTGGATTGCGATTGCGAGTACCTACCTAGATTTTTTAAATCGTTGTCCATAATGTAGGTCCTAAATAAAACACACACAGACACACTTTAAGGAAGGTTTAAGCTTGAACAAATACCTACCCGACAGTAGGTAATGCTTACATAAAACATACACACCTTTTCATCTTTATTCCGCGAATTTGACAGCCCGGTAGCACAGTCGGTAGTGAACCTGCCTGCTGTGCCGAGGGTCGCGGGTTCGAATCCCGTAAGGGACAAATATTTGTATGATGAATATGAATATTTGTACCCGAGTCATGGATATTTGTATCTACAGGGTGAAATTGATAGCATTGGCATCCTTTTAAACTAAGAGTCTACCCATCAAACTGAACAACTTTTACTATGGGAGCAAACCGATCAAAGCAAAAAAAAATAAGCAGCTGTTGCATACATTTGAGTCGAGTAGGCATTGCAGTTTAGTATGGGACAGCAGATTTTTTAGTTGCTCCGATTGGTTTGCTCCCATAGTGAAAGTTGTTCAGTTTGATGGGTAGACTCTTAGTTTAAAAGGATGCCAATGATATCAATTTCACCCTGTATATGTATATGTATTCTATATCGTTGTCCAGTCATCATAATACAAGTCCAGGCTAGATTCTGGTACTTTAAATGTGACTAGATAATTTGTGTGAAGAAATTATTTTTATTATTTTATTATCCAAGAAATTATTATTAATTATTATTATTTCGGCAGCCGTAAAATCCTTATTCTTCATAAAATATTGTGCCACCATCAAACTATCCACTCTTGGCAGATTGTCCGACTGACCTTTTTGAAAACCTTCATCCATTCTACACACCACACGGTTTACTTTAGTGTAATCGGTTATAAAATTAATGTAAAAGTATTATTTCCTTGAAATACAAGCACACTATTAGGTATAAACGAAATTAAACGAATTTTTGACGAACAAACGAAACAAAATGCACCGGACCGAGCGCCGCGCTGTGTCGCGGTCGCGGGCTGAGCGGGGGTGTGACGTCAAAGCGTGAGCGCGCGTAAACTCGGAAATTTTAAAAAGCGCTTAAACTTCTCGTCGTCATAACTTCGGAAATACTGCATGTATTGAAGTGAAATAAAAACTAATGTAATGTACATGATCTACGCTAAGATTTTAAGTGTATTTTTTAGTAATATTTTGACCCTTTTGTGTTCCCCATTCCTGGAGATTTATTTTTGTTCAATCTACTTATAATTGTGTCTATTTGTTTAGGGGATATTTGTTTAAATCTCATTGATTTGTTTTGTACTTTAGTATAGCAATTTCTGTCGAGGAAAGTTATATCACATTTATGTTTAATTTTATCAATTTCCTCACTGAAAGCACTTGCAAAATTTTCACATATGGAGTCTGTGGACTGTGTTTTACCCATAAATTTCAGAATCTATCGAACAGTTATTGCCACCCAGCCAGCTATTTATGTGTAGCCAAATTTTCCTTACGTCTCTACCTGCGTCTGAAGTTTGCATTTTTTTGTATCTGGTTTGTGCTGAAACGATTGCTTTATTAGTTTTGTTTCTCCATCTAGTATATTCCAATCGGTACAATAGATTGCTACTGTTACTCTTCCAACGTCTTAACAGGTTGTCCTTGCAAGCCATCATATTTTTGAGATCTTCTGTAATCCAAGGACAATTTTTGCGCCGCAAATTATCATTACCGCTGATAACTTTTGTATTTTGCTCATAAATTTGATTAAAAACACTATGTATCTTTTCGTACAGTACTAATGGACAATCTATTTTAAGCATTTCACTCCAGTTTACTTTATCAAGTTGATCTACTATATTTGTGTTATTGTATAATTTGATATCTTGTTTCTGTTTGGATTTTAATACATCCAGCGCTAAACAAATAAAATAGTGATCTGCTAGCTTACTGTCAATAATAGCTGACGTACAACTTAATGAACTACGAATGTAAATTTTTTTCTATTGGCATCTAGATGCTCACTTAAAAACTAACTCACTCACTTAAACTGTTACTGTTTCTGTGTACCTACTAATATAGTTTTTAAGAAATACTAACATAAATATGGATGTACTTACCTATCTGAAATAAATGATTTGATTTGATTTGATTTGATTTGAAAAAAGGCTTGTCGCATTTTAACCCCCCAAAGTTGTTTAAACTGAGGTAAAAGTTTGTATGGGAATTCCCATACAAATTAGATTTTGTGCGGGGCTTCGTCCGCATCCGCTCCCGTCATCGTACCGGAATAAAATATAAAGCTAGTTTTTAAGACTAATAATAAGCTTTTGAATATAAAAAGTTTTATCAAAATCGGTCCAGTAGTTTTGGCAGAATCCTTGAACAAACACAGTCTTTACAGTACTATAATAGTGTAGATAATTCACGGCTGGCCGACATAGTTCATGCGCTTCGCCGCGCTAGTGTGGCGCTAGTGTCGTGCACATAGCCAATATAGCAAAAAAAATATATTGCAAATATCTATTAAATTTAAAAAAATTTTTTTACAAAATCGTCAATGCAGTCAAAGAATGAAATGTGATTAGATATCATCTACAAACTGTCAAGCAGCCAGTTCCAGCCAAAACTTGTACAATGATGTCGTATGGAGTCTGCTGTGAAGTTCTCTATAATTGTATTTTAAACTTCACATGCGAATGAAAGGACTATTATTATGATTATACGTCGATCCACAATATTAGGGTAATGTGGTGGTACTGGGAATAGAAAACACATTTGGTTACATGTGTACTGTATACTTACATTATTGGCTATGTGCACGACACTAGCGCCATACTAGCGCGGCGTACTGACAGAACTTTTTCGGACAGCCGTGAATTATTTACACTATTATAGTAGGTACATACTGTAAAAGTCTGTGTTTGTTCGAGGATTCTTCCAAAACTACTGGACCGATTGCGATAAAACTTTTTATATTTAAAAGTTTATTATTAGTCTTAAAAGCTAGCTTATATTTTATTCCGGTACGATGACGGGAGCGGATGCGGACGAAGCCCCGGACAAAATCTAATTTGTATCGGAATTCTCATACAAACTTTTACCTCAGTTTTAACACCTTTTTGGGGGGTTAAAATGCAACAAGCCTTGTTAAATGAGCATCTAGATGCCTATAGAAACTTCCATGCCAAATTTTAATTTTGTAGTCTTGATAGTTTTGGAGATTTCTTGTTAAGTTAGTGTGCGGATTTGCATAGATATAAGCATATTTTCATAGCTTGTCCGGAAAAAGTACAAATTTCTGCCACCTTGGGCGCTGCGATCGACTTGAAGGTTCCCGTCACCCACTTCGCACATAGCCAATAGCCCTCAGTGCGACAGCCCTAATTAACACAACGAATGGCGACAATACCTAGCATATCTTAGGTATCTTTATGAGCCGAATTAAACTGTTGAAATCAGAATATATCATGTTATTATAACCATCGAAAGCTAATCCAAAACAACCATTAACGTCCATCAGTTTATCTAAATTCTTTCCAATTTTATTAATTTTATAAATAGCGTGAGGGGAACACATGTATGCATTACCATATACGTCGACTGTTAATGCGTTAACTATTTCTTGGCTATACAAAACTGCTTCTGTTTCTTCTCCTTTCTTTTGACCATATAATCCAAATTCAGTTTCGTGAAAAATTATATCTTCACCATCAATAACGTAATCACCAATTTCGACACATTCAAAACCTTTGAGTATCGCTTTATTCCCATCGATGTAAGTGTACAGAAATGGGATATCAGAAAAATATAAAACATCTTTGATGAATAGGAAGCGTACACTGGCGTGTGTTGCTGCGTACAATTCAGACTTATGATGTTTATGATCATATTTGAATATTCCATCGCGTCCTCCTATATATACTTCGTGGGTATTCTGATCGATGGCTTGTGCTTCTCCTTGTCGGACATCATTGATGTCTTTAAATTCTTTAATATTAAGATCAAATAAAGCTGATTTGGAGTTTGTTTCATTTTAATGATAACTGAAGTATATTATATTTGTTTTGTAGTCGACTGCCAGATGAAATGGTCGGTCTAATCCGGTTTTTAATATTTCCTTCTCATGGTAATGACCATCGATTATAACTCCGTCACATTTATTATCTGTTACGACTCCTGCATTAACGAGTGTCAGTGTTGCCAGTAGGAGATAGAAATGCATTTTGAAGATCTGAAATAGAAAATATTTTTTATTAAATATATTTATTTTTTATTTATTTTATTTGTTTATTAGGAAGCCAACATGACACATATAGTTTTACATTCACAATGGTACATGATAATTTTGAGTGTATACATGTCATACTTATAGGCTAACTCAGCATGCATAAAAAGCTTAATTTAAAAAGAAGGTGCATTTCTTGTTTTTTTTTTTTTTGTTGTTAAACAACGAGACGACTGATGGTTGTCGCGCCAATTCCGAATACAGGTACATGCCTACTGATTTACACTATAACTATACTATAACTATATATTGCAAGTTTATAAGGTTTCGTATCCAAATATTGTTGACGGGTCCATCCGTCCGCCTGTCCCACTCTTAAAGAGTTCACGCTATGCTCACAACTATATTCCCCGAGTTGGTAGTCAGAGATATTCTGAAACCTCAGAACATCCACGTTTCACTAGTAGTACTGAAACTCTGTTCAGCGTGACGGGGAGTGTACCCGTCGCCATTTGCAATGGACAGTGGGTACAATACATGCCGTAAAATTGAAGCATGCAGGTTTCCTCCCGAAGTTTTCCTTCACCGAAAAGCCAGTGTGTTACAAATCTACAGGTTACAACGGATTTATTAATCTACACTAATATTATAAAGAGGAAAGATTTGTACCTATTTTTGTATGTTTGTATGTTTGTAATGAATAGGCTCAAAAAGTACTGGGCCGATTTAAAAAATTCTTTCACCATTAGAAAGCTGCATTCACCCTGAGTAACATAGGCTATATTTATTGCTAGAAAAGATTAGACGTCCACCCGTGCGAAGCCGGGACGGGCCGCTAGTTTGTTATATTGTACCAGACACGTCGTTTGTATGTTTCGTTGATTTATATTTGCTATAAGACTGAGACCGAACATGCGCATCCGCCACGCTTCTTTAAATTTCATTTGAACAAAAAGCTATAAATTCCTATAACCTACAGAAGTCCTAAAATACCTTAATCAGAAACACAGAATAGGTAATAGTATATAGTTCTACATACAGAACGGCCACTCCCCGCCGCCCTCTGACTTCAGATACCCCACCCCCCCTCACACTCTCTGTGGTAACTTGAGGGAAGCCGAGCAAGGGAATGCAGTCAGACGCGCGCACCCGTTGGATTTGAATACATAAAATATATTTTATTTTTCTCCTCACAGTAAAAATAAACGTTGGAAAATAACGCTAAGTTCACATTTTCTGTGATTCTTTAGCTTAAAAACTATTTTTAATAAAAGAATGAACTATAAAAAGTAACTAAATGTATAATGTAGTTCATACGATGCGTGTTAAGTCAACCCTACACATATGTCATGCACAATTTTCGTAAAGTGCGCATGTGCGAACGTCATCATGTCAAATCTAAAACGTTGTTTGAAGTGCCGGACCTGTGTCAGAAATTAAAATAATCTTACCTTGTTATAGATCTTACACTTATTCAACAAATGTCACAATTACACCACACCACAGCGTTTTTATATATTCATCATTCATCAATGATTGAAATTTAGTGTTACCAGGTCCAGTCCGAAAATATCAGGAGAAATTAAGCAAAAATCACAAAATTTGAAAGAAGTATAGTTTCTGCACATGATGTATAAATTGCTGTTTTTCGTTGCAAATAATTAATTATGTATTTATTCTGTATAAAAAAGAATGATAAAAAAAGATTGTTAAAAAATTACAGTGCTACTTACAGTCTCAATAGTTTTAATAAACAAACTCACGACGATTTATCCTACTAATATTATAAACGCGAAAGTTTGTAAGTATGGATGGATGGATGGATGTTTGTTTGTTCCGCTTTCACGCGAAAACTGCTGAACGGATTTTGATGAAATTTGGCATACAGATAGACCATGGCCTGGATTAACACACAGGGTACTTTTTATCCGGGTAACGCAGACGAAGTCGCGGGCAACAGCTGCTAACCTATCCTACAAATATTATCATTATTATATCCTACTTTCTACTAATATTATAAACGCGAAAGTTTGTAAGTATGGATGGATGGATGGATGGATGTTTGTTTGTTCCGCTTTCACGCGAAAACTGCTGAACGGATTTTGATGAAATTTGGCATACAGATAGACCATGGCCTGGATTAACACAAAGGGTACTTTTTATCCGGGTAACGCAGACGAAGTCGCGGGCAACAGCTAGTTAATAATATGTATAATAAATAATCCTAAATAAAGTATGCTCAGGGTCACTCACTAATTTATAGGTACTGTAGAGATGGTACATCGCAGGGGGGGCCGTACTGGAGTGCGATTTCTGAATCGCATTCGCTGAGTTCAGCAGTTTAAAATTACTATGGAGATACGCATATTTCTACTGCTGATTTGACTTTCAAAAATCGCACTCCTGAAGTATGATTTTTGAAAGTCAAATCAGCAGTAGAAAGATGCGTATCTCCATAGTAATTTAAAAAAATAATTTTATACATTTTAAACTGCTGAACTCAGCGAATAAGATTCAAAAATCGCACTCCTGGTCGTTGTAGACACTCATTGGATTTGGAATAGATATCGAATAATAGAAAAAGCAAAGATTCCAAGTAGGTACGTTTTTGTTACGTCTGGGGTAAAAAACGGGGTACAAATTGACGTTTTGCATTATTAGGGAACATACCCATACTACGTCACCCATTTTTCACCATTTTTTACCACCTCCCCCCCCCCCTCGGTGACCATCCGTAGTATATGCCAAGACCCCCCCCCTCCCCCCCCCCCCCCCCCCCCCCCCCTAGTTTTCACGTAGTAATTCATAAATACGGTTTTAAATCATTTTTTCCAAACAAAAAGTTCTATAAAGTTCCAGTTTCAATATCTCTGACTACCCCCTCGGGAAATATAGTCGTGAGCATACGCTCATGCTTATGCCAAAAAGTAAAAAAAAAAATTTGCCTCATATTTGTCCTTAATCATACTTCATACTTCAATTCATACATAAATAATACTTCATCTAAAGAAATTATCTCTATACGAGTAATAATTTATAGCAAAACCTCTCGCAAGCCAAGTAAAGCAAGCTGCACCTTCCACAGTACCTTTACCACCACCATACAACCACTACCATCACATTTGTTTTAGGAACCATTCTGAACTTCCATATTACAATAGCAGTGCCTAAATTCTGTCTATTGTGATAGTAAGTGAGCTCGTTGCCATTGCGTGGACACAATAGACGCCTCGAAGTTTAATTTGAAGGAGGAGGAAACCTACATAATTAATTATGGTTTCCTCATGCCGGTCGGTTAAGGCAAGACAGGAGGTGATGGCTAAATCAATCCGGGCCCTCCGAAGAATCGGGTCCGTGGTGTCACCACTCACTAACAGGTCGCCACAAGCTGTCCTGCGGGTTTATAAATATGTTGCAATTGATCCCTTCAAGACACTGAAGACTTAGGATATAGAATCTCTAATCCAATCCGTTTATGCTACTAAATGTTTAAGCCGAAATACGATGTAAGTATCTAGATTTGATATTCGGTGATCCCAGATAAATCAGTATTTTGGTAGACGTACCCCAAATTCAGTAGATCTCCTGAACAATCAGTAGACTTGGCAACACTGATTAAAATTTTTAACATTAGATAAAAACCTAAATAGTTATGTAATGTTATGTTTTATCTCTCACAGTCTACTGAAAACCATGGAGTGGTTCTTATACAGAATCACGCATTTACATACCTAAGATCAAATTGAACAAACAGTTTGAACAATGTATTTATGTTTAGAGTTTCGAAGTCAAACAAGGAACGTTTTTTCGTCCAAATTCGTCTGTCTGTATGTATGCTCAACCTTATTACTTTCTAATTTTTGCATAAATTGATGCAAAATTTAGCATGAATCAAATTTGTTACTGAGGAGGGTCTCTTGCCATGAACAACTCACTCGATGTCAGTTTGGCCACTTCGTCAGAAAAGGGATGAAATGTCATCCAATGTTTTTTATCTCGTCTGTTCAGTGTCCCACTGCTATGCTGGTCAAAGTTCTAATCTCTTTCTCCAATTCTCTGTATGTGTATCTATTATGTACGATGGCCACATCTCAAATTAGTTCACTGTACGCACATACCTAGGTAACCATAAGAGAAGCCATTATAAGAGATGGCGACTCTACAGTTTTTTGTCCATTGCAAATTTTTGTTTAAATACGCTGTTAGGAGTTTATCTTATTTGACCTGACCTTGTCTTTAAATAACAGATCTTCGATCATTACATCACTAGGCAACACGTTATTTTTGATCTTATTTCAGTCAAAAGGGACGACCCGGTTGGTGTAATGGTCACCACGGCGGACTGCCAAGCCAGGGTCCTGGGTTCGAATCCGGGTTCGGTCATGGATGTTATATGTGTGTGTCGTTGTTGTATATGGTTCCCATAACAAAAAGCATAAGGCTTAATTTGGGATCATTACAATGTATGTGCCTGTGAGCGTTATTTACCTCTTTCCAAATCAGTCATCAAGTATCACTACAAGATTCATATTTTGGCGGAGCAAGCCAAGCCAAGTAAAGTCGGTTGTAAAGTCATTTTATTTTTCTTTATTTAAAGCATCAAACACATAAACAAACACATAAAGTAGTTAAAGAAAATATTTATACTTATCCACAATAGTTTCTAGTTTTTATTCGTACATACAAAAATTTATACAGGTTGTAAAAAAACACCCTAGTCAGACCATCAAACTGCACAACTTTTACTATGGAGTCAAATTTAGTTGGCGTTAAAAAAAATCCAAAATATCGAAATCCAAGATGGCTGCCATGGAAATTTCAAACGCCAAAGCAGCTTTTAAAGGTTCACTGAACTGACGGAAGATTTGTATCCGGGGGTTTTAGGGGTCGCTGATTAAGAATATGAAATAATTTTTTTTCTCTGACACCAGGGCTCTGCCCACACGATAAGAAGAAGGTGAGGGTCGCCATATAAATATCATAATTTTTGAAATGCATTTACATTCTCTGCCCTGTATCCCTCAAAGGTTCAGTCCTATGATAAAAGAGCATACCACTTGTGCTGTAAAAAGTTTTTATTTATTGGTCTGAAGCAGCCCTTTAAGTGTGTGAGGCATTTAAGCTAACACCCTTTATATGTATGAGCATACATATAAACATGACGTATAAACTCATGACTGGATCCCTGTCGGAGTGGTCAGAAGCGATATAGCTAGATATTGTGTATGAAAATAATGTAGTTTTAGAATGTATGACCATAATGAAAAGCAAGTATACACAAAAAAACATAAATATATCTATTTAGTAGACAGAAATACAAAATAACAACAAAATTAAAATGATTGCGGAATGTCTAGAATGTCTTTAATCTATACATCTACAGGGTGTAACAAAACACCCTAGGAATACGCAAGGGGGTGCTTCAGACTATCAAACTGAACAACTTTCACTATGCAGCCTACCTCAGGAAACGCGAAAAAAATCCTCTGTCCCATATTATTTGAGTCTGCAGTTTTTATTTGTATGAAACAGGTGATTTTTTTCGCGGATTTGTAGTTGGCTCCAATGATAGTGAAAAGTTGTTCAGTTTGATGGTCTCAAGTAATCCTTTGAGTATAAATAGGGTGTTTTGTTACATTCTGTATATCCGTAAGCCAGGATGAACAGTTGATCCTGGCTTACAGAAGTTACAGCGGTGGAAATGTATGGTGGGCCTATGCCCGATTTTTTTAAACTTTGTACCTATATCCGTATTTAACTTCTACACGTAATACATAATATAATAAAATTGTTAACTTGACGTGGATATACATTGAAGATATTTGCAAAAATATTAATTGGGGGCGTTTAGGATACCTATATGTACCTTTACTAAGTATTATTATTATTTGGTTGTAAGGGCTTGGTCAATGACCAATAGACAGATCTATTGCAGCTGTCACCCTAGACCTAAAGGTCATTTCCTAGGCCCACGGACTTCATGAACCGTGTTATGCTTTTGGAGAGGAGGTCCCTAATGTCAGTAGGTGTTATCACGTATCCACCTAGATGGCGACTCCTGCTGTGAATGAGCACTTCGCATTCGCAGAGGAGGTGTATGGGCGTTTCCTCTGCTTCACAGCAGAATCTGCAGGTTGGTGAATCTACTAGTTTGCTAAGTAAACAGATTATAAAACTTAATTTACAAAATGAAAATAGATTTATACTCAAAACTTTTTGTCAAGCAGGATAATTGAGATATTAATTTTTATATAATTAATGTTTTCTATTAAACATAAACATATTCTTTATTCTATTGCTTTTTTATTTTATCCTTCTTTTTACTGTGACAGAATTTGCAATGCCATGTATATTATTAACATGGCTGACAATATCTAACATGTCTTTCTTATCCTTTTTAAACAAATCAAACTGTCGTCATCAGTATATATAACATTATTATTCTTATCGATTGCTAATCCCCGACATGTATTAACATCCATCAGTTTCTTTAATGACATACTCATTTTATCGATTTTATAAATAGCGTGTGGGGTACACATGTATGCATGACCATGTACGTCGAGTGTTAAACCATCAACACGCTCTTTGCTATACAAAACTGCATCTTTACCACCTTTCTTTTGAGCAAAAAGTCCAGTAGCATTAGTGTAAAACATAACATTTTCATTATCAATAACGAAGCGAAGAACTGTAGTATCTTCCATATCTTTGAATCTCGCTACATTCCCATCGATATAAGTGTACAATAACTTAGATGGCCACTCTACAAAATATACAACATCTTTGATGAATAGGTCGAAAATAAATTCGTTGTTTGCTACGTACAATTCAGACTTATGATTCGTATGATCATATTTGTGTATTCCATCGTTTCCTCCTATATACACTTCGTGGGTATTCTGATCAATGGCTTGTGTGAATCCGTCCCGGATATCATTGATATCTTTAAATTCTTTAGTACCAAGATCAAAGAGAGCTGATTTGTACGTTCTTTCTTTTACAACATAACTGAAGTATATTATATTGGTATTGTAGTCGACGGCTAGATCGAATGGTCGGTTTAGTCCAGTTTTTAATATTTCCTTCTCATAATAATGACCATCGATGATAACTCCATTACATTCAGTATCTGGTACGACTTCTGCGTTAACTACTGTCAACGTTACTAGTAGGAGATAAAGATTCATTTTGAAAATCTGAAATGGAAAATAAAATAACTTATTTGAATATTGTAACAGTTTTTAGAGTTCCGTTAGGTCTAAAGGTTGCTATCGGTACACTATTTCTTAGCCTGCGCCGTCCGTCCGTCCGTCCGCCCGCTTGTCCTACCTCTATATGGCTGCATTATTCGAACCGTAATACGCAAATCGTAAGTTTATATTTAACTAGCGACCCGCCCCGGCTTCGCACAGGTGCAATGATGACATAAACCTTCCTCTTGAATCACTTTATCTATTAAAAAAAACACCGCATCAAAATCCGTTGCGTAGTTTTAAAGATCTGGGACAGACAGACAGCGGGAAGCGACTTTGTTTTATACTATGTAGTGATTTCGTAACCAATATCATAAAACTGGCCAAGAGCGAGTCAGACTCGTGCACGGAGGGTTCCGCGCCACCATACAATATTACCTAAAATTGTGTTCTCTCCGAGATCCTTAGTGCGGGCCCGACACACATTTGACTGAATTTTATTAAATTGTGGTTTTACTTACCTACAGTCTATATATAATATTTGATTAGATAAATAATAACAAACTAAATAAACTTATTAAACAAAAAGATATAATTTATATAAAGTAAAAGATATAAAATAAAGAGAAGGAAGAAAAAAATCATTAAAAAAACCGACCAAGTGCGAGTCGGGACTCGAGCAATTCGTGGTCTGTACTACCAGTAGACTTTGTAGATTGCTATAAGTACTTTCAATGAAAATGATATCGAATACTGTAGCACAATCAGTGTCGGAGAAATCCAATACAAACTCGACGGCCGGCATCTGTCAATAGGTGGCGCTGAACGAAATTAATTCGCACTATCCATGATAAAATAATATACTCCACCTGGTACTCTCTTCCGATCACGTGACTGACATGTGACTGACACAAGTCTACGTCATCATACCCATGTAACATGTTATGTTGAAATAAAGTGGCAATGTTTATGTGACGTAGGCTTGTGTCACTCTGGGAAGAGAAGACCTGTTTTTTTTAGACTTTTTTAGACTTATCATTTGCTTTTGAAAACTTAAGTTATTTTAAGCGCTTTTTATCTAATGAATACGGAACCCTATCTCTGGCGAGCCCGACATGCTCTTGGCCGGTATTTTTATTTCAACACACATTATGTTTTCCGAAAACCTACCACCCCTTAATACAGGGTGTAACAAAACACCCTAGTAATACTTAAGGGAGTGCTTTAGACCATCAAACTGAACAACTTTCACTACAGAGCCAACATCGAAATCGCGAAAAAAAAATCCGCTCTTTCATACAAAACTGCATTACCGTCTCGACACAAATGTATGGGAAGGCAATTTTTTAAATTTTTTTCTCGACGTTGGCTCCGTAGATAAAGTTGTTCAGATTGATGGTCTGAAGCACCCCCTTAAGTATTACCAGGGTGTTTTGTTACACCCTGCATAACTGCAACATTTTCTGCAAAATTTTGTATTTTATTTCTACAAAAAGGGACTAAGATCGAAACAGAATAATGAAAAAATTTAATAATCTTACCTTATACAGATCAGATATTTTACCATAGCCTTTATATATTAAAAATTATAGATCTTGCACGGGACGGATCTTTTAACGAATATTACAGTCGCACTACACAACAGCGTTTTATAGATTAATAATGTCAGTGTTGCCAGGGCCCGTCAGAAAAGATGAGGAGATATAGAGCCTAATAAGAAATTGGAAAGAAAATAAGATTTTGTCGCTTAAATTGCTTCTTTTCGATGCATTGAACTAATCTGGGGTCACGGCAGTGCCCCTGCCAAGACAAGCCAAAATAGCGGCGCGCACTACCGTACCTTTTCTCGAAGAGATTCGGCGTATTTTTAAATATCATTATACAACGTTTTAATAAATTAGGTAACGCAAAACTAAAAAGTAGTTTGTTTAGAACCGAGAGCAAAATCAAATTATCACAGGAATTTTTTTGCAAAATATTATATACTTAATTTGATATTAAAATTAAAAATTTACTGAACCCGATGTCAACCCACCGCACGTGCATTCTCACCCTACTTACTACCCACACAAGATTTTTAAAATGTATCAATGAGTATGTGAGGGTTTTCATTCATTGCTGAAATGATAACAAATCATTTTTGCCTCAAATGCCTCCGTGGTCTAATGGTTATGAGCATTGGTTCTCGACACGGAGGTCGTGGGTTCGATTCCCACGGGGGACACCTAGTGAAATGTCACTTTGTGCGTTTTTCCCCAGTTGGTTAGGACATTGCAGGCTGAATCACCTGATTGTCTGAAAAGAAAGATGATTCCGTGCTTCGGATGGCACGTTAAGCCGTTGGGCCCGGCTACTATCTCTGGTGGTAGTAGTCGTTACATAAAAACCACGTCAGAGGCCGTAAGGCGATCTGAGAAAACTCTGACACCCAGGGCTCTGTCCACACGATAAGAAGAAGATTTTTCCCTCAAAGTTTAAAATGCGAATAACTTTTATTTTTAAGTATCAAAATAATTAAATTATTATTTCAATCTAATTATTTTGTTATAAATCAGTTGGGGTGTATGAGCTTTTGCGCTTATTCATTAACACGTTGTATTACTTCGGTCTAGATAGTACCTACATGGGCTCAACTGTTCGACAGCATTTGGTCGTCACTCTTATAAAATGTACTCAATTTCATATTTATAGCCCTGCTACTTTAGATTTTATTAACACCCATACCTCGTAGATTTCATCACTCAAGTCTCTCACTCACTTCACACTGTTGACCTAACAGGTACACACGGCGACACATCAAGCTATACAAAACCAATATAAGCTGGTAGGAAGACGTTATACATTACTCGTCCTACGCACGTCCAGCTTATTTTTTTTTTGTATTGCTTGATGTGTCGCCGTGTGTACTTCCCGAAGTAAAAGCTGAAATTCGGCATGCAGACTGTGTTTAACGTATCATCATCATCATCTCAGCCGATGGACGTCCACTGCTGGACATAGGCCTCCCCCAAGGATCGCCATAACGACCGGTCCTGCGCTGCCCTCATCCAACGTTTTCCCGCCGCCTTCACCAGGTCGTCGGTCCACCGTGTGAGGGGCCTACCCACGCTGCGCTTTCCGGTACGCGGTCGCCACTCGAGAACTTTTCGGCCCCAACGGCCATCGGTTCTGCGAGCAATGTGCCCCGCCCACTGCCACTTAAGTTTAGCAACTCTTTGGGCTATGTCAGTTACCCTGGTTCTTCTGCGGATCTCTTCATTTCTGATTCGATCTCGCAGGGAAACTCCGAGCATAGCCCTCTCCATTGCCCTTTGGGTGACTTTCAGCCTTTTTATGAGGCCTTGAGTGAACGACCACGTCTCTGTTCCATATGTCATCACTGGCAACACACACTGATCGAAGACTTTCGTTTTAAGACACTGCGGTATTTGGGACGTGAAGATACTACGTAGCTTCCCGAACGCTGCCCAGCCGAGTTGGATTCGACGGTTGATCTCTTTCTCGAAGTTGGACTTACCTAACTGAATAGTTTGTCCCAGGTAAACATAATGGTCAACAACTTCGAGCGCAGAGTTTCCGATCATTACAGGAGTGGGCACAACATGGTCATTTGACATGATCTTCGTCTTGTCCATGTTCATTTTCAGACCAACTCGTTCGGAGGCTCTGCTGAGATCATCGAGCATTTGACTGAGCTCCTCCATAGTCTCCGCCATGATGACTATATCATCGGCAAACCGAAGGTGACTGATGTACTCGCCGTTTATGTTGATGCCTAGCCCTTTCCAGTCCAGAACCTTGAAAACATCTTCCAGTGCAGCGGTGAACAGTTTCGGAGATATAACGTCTCCCTGCCTCACGCCTCGCTGCAGTAGGATAGGTTTCGAGTTCTGGTCCTGTAGTCGGACTGACATAGTGGCGTTTTTGTACAAGCATTTCAGCACTTCGATGTACCGGTAGTCTACTTGGCATCGCTGAAGAGACTGCAGTACAGCCCAAGTCTCGATCGAATCAAAGGCTTTCTCGTAGTCCACGTACGCCAAGCAAAGGGGCAGGTTATACTCTTCAGTCTTCTGTATAACTTGCCGAAGCGTATGTATGTGGTCCACAGTGCTAAAGCCCTTTCGGAAACCGGCCTGTTCGGGAGGCTGGAAATCGTCAAACCTGCGCGCGAGACGGTTCGTAATGACTCTCGAAAACAGCTTGTAGACATGGCTAAGAAGGGAAATGGGCCTATAGTTCTTCAACAGGGCATTATCGCCCTTTTTGAAGAAGAGCACCACCAGACTTCTGTTCCATGCCTGCGGCGTTTTGCCCTAGAGTATGACGGAATCGAACAGCTTCTGAAGGGCCTTCAGGACCGGTTTTCCACCCGCCTTCAGAAGCTCGGCCGTAATCCCATCATCACCCGGCGCCTTGTTGTTCTTTAGCTGTTTGAGAGCCATACTAATCTCGTACAGGCTGACGTCCGGAATATCTTCTGTGTAGTGCCGGGTCAATCTAGCTCTTGGGTCGTTAGCCAGATCTGTAGCGGGTCTTCGTGTTGACGTGTATAACTGTCCATAGAACTTCTCAACCTCTCTCAGAAGCTCAGGCTTGGACGATACGATTCTGCCATCCTCAGTCTTCAGCTTTGATAACTGGCTTTGCCCAATAGACAGATCCCTTGCGAAAACTTTGGAGCCTTTGTTCCGCTCTATAGCCTCCTTAATACGCTCGGTGTTAAACCGACGCAGGTCGCAAGTCACGGACTTTGAAATCTGCCTATTGAGCTGCCGGTATTTATTCGCATCATCTGAAGACTGCAGAATCATCTCGCGCCTTTCCTCCATGAGCTTAAGAGTAGGGTCTGAGATTTTCTTGGTTCTATTTGTACGACGGGTCTTAAAGAACTTGGACCCGACCGCATGGACAGTTTCCACAAACCCATCGCTGTAGTCGTCCACGCTACTCCCCAGGCAATCAAAACGATTTTGGAGTTCGAGCTGAAAACTACAGGGGTTTTGGATCTGGATCGGTACTGGGCGGAGCGTAGACTTCATCAGACGAGATCTTTCGAGCTTGATATTAAGATTCAATGTGCCTCTTACCATACGGTGATCGCTTCCGGTTTTAAACGCGTTTAACACAGAGACATCATTGAATATTTGCTTCTTCGTCGACATGATGAGGTCTATCTCATTTCTTGTACCGGTCGGGCTCAACCAGGTCCACTTTCTGTGCTCCCGCTTCTTAAAGAAGGAGTTCATCATATAGAGTCCCTCCTTCTCCATGAAGCCAGCCAGCAGTTGGCCCCGTTTGTTCCGTCGTCCATACCCAAATTTTCCCACTCGCATCTCTTCACCGTCTCGTTTGCCCAGTTTCGCGTTGAAGTCTCCCATGACCACCGTGAAGTGTGTTTTAGAACTATGCATGGCTCTAGAGATATCCTCATACATAGTTTCTACATCGTCGGCGTATTTCTCTTCTGAAGTAGGGGCGTATACCTGTATAACCTTCAACGAATACCGTTTGGTTATTCTGAGTATAAGGTACACCACCCTATTCGACACACTTTCGATCTTCTCCACGTTGTTCACAAGAGACTTATGGACCATTAGCCCGACACCGTGCTGGGACTTTAGTTCGCCCTCTCGGAAATAGAGCAGGTTACCGGATTTGAGGATTATCGAGTCCTCTCCCTCTCTTCGGACTTCAGATAATCCAACAATATCCCAATGTATCCTGCTCAGTTCCTCCTCGAGTATAGCGAGCGACTCGTCGGTCCGCAGTGAACGTGTGTTGAACGTTGCCAGGTGCAGCTGTTGTCGGTTGTGGTAGCCGGATCTCTTCCGGAGATTCTTCGCACCCCCTGCCCCGCCGTTACCTTGACCGCTACCGTAGCCAGGAATAGCGGGGCCGCCGGGGACTGGGGGCCGTGTTAAGGGCGTACTTGCCATGTTGGGGGGTTTTGCCATAATCGCCACGCTTGGCAGGCGGGTTGGCGATCGCAGTTCGGCTGGATGTGTGTACGCAGAGGATGCTGCTGCCCATCTTCTGGTAGGTCCCTTAGTCGCCTTTTACGACACCCACAGGAAGAAATGGGATGGTGCTATTCTTAGCCGACACCACACGGACTCATTGTTCATGTTTAACGTATAACTAACAGAAAAATAAAATTTTGTTATTTTCCTATTAAGTGGGTGCAAATATACTTAAGTAGGAAAAAAGTTTTTGGAACCCATTCTCATGAAGCTTTGAATACGGTGTTCAGTCTCTATGGCACTATAACAAAATGTAAATTTGAACCTTCGATCCTCAAATCCTGATGCTGCAGGGTTCAGGTCCCAACTCTTCAGTCTTGATGCTGCAGGCTTATCTAAACCGTGATGTTTAAGAATCTGCTGACTTTAAATATATATTGTGTGTTTCAGGCAAATACTAATGCATACGTTTCGGGTTCCAACTCTTCAGTCCTGATGCAGCAGAGGTACTGCCCACTTATATAAACTGTGTGGTTTAAGGATCTGCTGATTTTTAAATTAGTAATTGTGGATATCAAGCAAAGACAGTCAATGAACTCAGGGTTCTAACTCTTCAGTCCTTGTGCTGCAGGGGTACATAATCTTTAATACTTGGGGTTCTGCTTATTATAAATAATTAAAAATCGAAATATCAATCTACAAAAACGTTTCAGATCCTATCAAAAACATTTCATGTAAAAAAGTAGCCAAGACTCACAATCCTTTTACTCCTAAAAAATTATGTGATCTCATTTCAAGCCTAATCTTGCGTAAGTGTTCATCTCGGTCTAATAAAGTTATAAGGGTTCGTCGAAGTCGTCATACCATGTATAGCTACGCACATAAGGCTTGGCCGACACCTAGGTACCTAGTTCTGATATTTGTTGATCCCAGTGAAATCATTATTTGAGTAGACATACCCCAAATTCAGTAGATTTCTTATTAAATCTGAAGAACTGGCAACACTGATTTAAATTTGATATACTTGGCAATTATCTAAAATACCCATTTTTGCCACGTTTTATCTCTCACAGACTACTGAAAACCATGGAGTGGTTCTAATGCAGAATTACGAGTTTGCATAGTAATCTAACGTCAACGTTTAAAATAAAAACCAGCGAAGTGCGAGTCGGACTATTCGCGCTATATATTTACCAAGATCATTATAGACGGGATCCTTAGCATGAGCCCGACTCACACTTGGCCGGTTACAAATTTAACGATATTCGAATTTATTCCTTTACTTTTTTTTTTTTTTTTTTTTTTAATATCTTGGACAATGTCACACAAATTATCTAGTCACATTTAAAGTGCCAGAATCTAGCATGGACTTGTATTATGATGACTAGACAACGATATAGAATACATATATAGATACAAACATCCATGACTCGGGTACAAATATTCATATTCATCATACAAATATTTGTCCCTTACGGGATTCGAACCCGCGACCCTCGGCACAGCAGGCAGGTTCACTACCGACTGTGCTACCGGGCCGTCTTGTGTTGTGAGATCTTATTTCTTGCAAAATTTAATAATTCTAGGTCTACGGGAAGTACCCAATAGGTTTTTATATAAATAGGCTCGGTGCAGTCTTACGTTAAATATTACTAGGGTGTTTTATTACACCCTGTATGTATAGGTATTAGATCGTCGCGTATTAGATTACACCCAGTTATAATAAAATTAAATACTGTTATTTGTAGAAAGAATACATTTTAAGACTAGTTTATATACCTACTGTAGATTAATTTAGTTGTGTTAATATTTATTTGTTTTAATAGCATAGCATATGCTCACGACTATATTCCCCGAGGGGGTAGTCAGAGATATTCTGAAACTTCAGAACATCCACGTTTCACTAGTAGTACCGAAACTCTGTCCAGTGTGACGGGGAGTGAGCCCGTCGCCACTTGTAATGGACAGTAGGTACAATACATGCCCCGAAATTGAAGCATGCAGGTTTCCTCACGATGTTTTCCTTCACCGAAAAGCCAGTGGTGTTACAAATCGTACATAAATTCCGAAAAACTCATTGGTACGTGTCGGCCTGGACGGGGATCGAACCATCGCCTCCTGCACGGCAGGCAAGGTTACTCGCCACTGGACCACCACGGCTTCTTAAATTTACGGTTTTAATAAATTAAACTTTTTAATAATATATTAAACTTATTTGCGGGTTGAGAGTTCCAAAAGGACCATATTATAGTCCATATATCTTTTAATTGCGTTAACTTACAAGCTTGAAGTTTCTACACCTTCAAGGGTCCGTAGAGTTCAGTATCCCAGTACCAGTCCCTGAGAAAAAGACAGATGGACAGACAGACACACAACAAAGTGATCCTATAAGTGTTCCGTTTTTTTTTTTCATTTTGAGGTAGACGGTACGGAATCCTAAAAATGGTAAATATATTTGAATCGGGAGGTACAGAAGTTTAGTTTAATGATTATTAGCCACCCCTTTTAATATTATTACCCCCTTTTTTATTTTTATTATACTTATAATCAAGCTAATAACTACTCTACATATTCTGTTCTATTTGGGTTTCAGTTTAATAAACATGACGGTACAAAGGTTATCCAACTTAAACTTTCCTTAAAATTATTTATCTTCGACCACTGATATATTATGTGCTTCTGATTCAATGAAATAAAAGTTATTACACCAGGGGTTTTCTAAAATTTTTGTTTATTAATTAACCGACGAAAAAACAATAAAAGCGGTCAAGTGCGAGTTGGGCTACTCGCACACCGAGGGTTCCGTACCACAGAACACAACATTATTAACTTAGAAAAAAAAATCTTTTTTTGTCCGGGACCTTTAGAGACCGACTCACACTTGGCTGGTTTTTAGTATTTGTTGTTATTCTGTAGAGTATGCTCTATAATCACACTAAGTTTGATGCTTGTACGTATTACCGTTTTTACGATAGAGCGCGAAGAAAAAAAGTTGAGTAAAACTAGTTTCTTGTTGAGAACCCCCCCTTTATTTTTAACTTTTTGTCATTTTTATTATTTGTTAACAAATCCGCCGCAATAACGCATAATTTGAGAAAATTTCAACTATCAAGCTATTACGGTTCAAAAGTTACAGACCTAAATAGGTAGGACAGACGGACGGACGGACGGACAGACGGACAGACGGACAGACGGACAGACGGACAGACGGACAGACGGACAGACGGACAGACGGACAGACAGACATACGGACGGACGGACGGACGGACAACGTAGGCCTATAATAGGGTCCCGTTTTCACCCTTTGGATACGGAACCATAAAAAACGGAGGAGGTGTTCAAGTCGACGCGTATTTTGTTGTTGTTATCAAGACAGTTAGATTCTAAATGGCGCGATATAGCGACGTGTAGCCCGTCCACTAGATGGCGCCATGCTAAGTAATCTTAGAACATTCGAAGTGGAACGTCGATATATAGCTTCCGCCATCTATCGGTTACGTTTCGAAGCACTAAGTGTTGAACTAAATGGTTCGTATCTCGATTCTTGAAGCGATAGCGCGCTACACCTCACCGGCACACCGCTGCGCTGTAGTAGTGAGAGATTATCGTATCAATCACTGTCTTGTTGGTCTAGTGGTCTAGACAACCGGCTCCTGATTCGGGTACTATGGTTCGAGCCTCGTGTCGGCCGGCCGTCTTTTTCAATTTTATTTCATAATTTATTTTTATTTTTTATTATTTTTTATTTTTTTAATTTGGCTTTATTTACAACAAATGGGGTAAAATAGTGACAGTAAAACAATAATTATAAATAAAGTGACTTAAAACTAAACTAACCTAGGATGTGGTGCAGGTTCGGTCCTTGTGGGAGGGTACCCAGAACGCTGGCCGCATTTCCTCGCTGAATGGCTATGCTGATCCGTTGAGCGATGAAAGTGCCAGCCCTTGGGTCCCCTGTCGAGTCTTTCAGGCGCTTTGATAGGTCTTTAAAAAGCGCCTGCGCATTAGGTCCCCACGGCCCGAGAGTTTCGACACCAAAACCTATAAAGTGGTATTGGGTGCCGATATCCCTGTACCAGTAGGCCTTTCGTTTTTCGGCCGCTTCCGCCGCCGCGCCAGCCCTTCGACTCGTGCCCTGTAAGTGAGACGGGGCTAGTGTGTCCACGCAGGTGGCATCCCACACTAGCGCCCGACCCATCTTCCAGGGGACGAGTGACATCCCGTCTGGTCTCTTGCCATCGCCCCGTATGATGCCCTTCGGCTCGAGAGTGGCAGGTACGTTGACTGAGGCAAGAGACATACGTATGATGTCGTTTAGGGCGGCATGGCGTGGGAGTCTGCCTACACTATTTAGGCACGAGAGTCCGTGGTGACCCAAGCGATCGACGTCCGCACCACAAGGACATTGGTGGCGGATGCAAATTTCAGCGCCGACTCTAAGCCCGATTGCCACGCGTAAGGTATTGGAGTCCAGGTAGGTTCCTGTGTGAACGGAAGGGTAGGCGTGTAGCCAATACCCGGACTCTTTTGTGGTTGAGGCTAGGAGTCTGAATCGGTCGCGGCCTTCTGTGTTATTGATGAGTGTGTCAAATTTTTTATTAAATAATTTTATTTCACAACGCAAATAATTAGGACGTCCTAAAATTCAAGGCGACTTACCTATCTATAGCCAATATACATATTAATCTATGGAGGGCGCGTCACTATGTGAAAGCTGGGTTTTTGTTGCCATTTTGAAGCGCGGGCAAAGCATTTACACATAAAAACATCTTAGGAATTCTAGTTTATGTTTACACAGCGCCAAGTTGCCTAGAAAAATCTTACCGCAACAAGTACCTTTTCCATTATGATTTTTGGTATAACTTTTTCCACTTATCTGTTAGGGAAGTAAGTGAGGTGCTATCGGAAGGAGACTGATGTAAAGTACTGGAAAAACTAGGGTTGCCACCTCTAAATCCGCCGCAACTAATGGGTTGCCAGGTTCAAAGAAGTCATTTTTTTACCTGGAAACCCTAAAGTTGCGGCAGATTGAGAGGTGGCAACCCTACCCTCTGGCTCTGCTGTCCGCATAAGGGCTCTTACAGACGAGCGACACTTTGCTGTCGCGGTGGGTCGCAGAGCGTCGCGCTCATACATTTTACGGTCGCGCGACCCTCTGCGACACCCGGCGACCGCAAAGTGTCGCTCGTCTGTGAGAGTGCAAAGGGATAATTATCGTGTGTATAGGTATATATGTATGTAATCAGTATTTCTGATTATTCATGAATGTAAACAGTGCGGTCGTACGTATGAGCATACATACAAACATTCATAAACTAATTACTAAATTCTATTTTCAGAGTGTTCAGAAGGTTCGATAATATTACCTATACAAACAGCATGCAGTTTCAGTATGTAAACTAACGACTATAATATCCTTTGGGGTGGTTAGAAACCTTGCTATAATTATCAAATAAAACAAAAGAAGTAGTATAATCATAATATTTATTTTATGTACAGAAATACAAAGAAACAATAATAAAAATAAAATTAGTACATAACATGAGGCTAGAAGCCTAAAATGCGCACCTCTATAATTTTTTTATTGTATTAATATAAGTGACTTTGTATATATGGAAAAATTGTTTAGAAAATCTAGATGTCGCGTATTAAATAACATTTGCAATTTATAATATAATTACGAAGATTTGAAATTTTTCATACAAAATTTTCAAACCTTTATATCATCGTAATCGTAATTATATTATAAATTGCAAATGTTATTTGATACGCGACATCTAGATTTTCGAAACTATTTTCCCATATATAAAATATTACTTTTATTAATTCCGTCTACGCGTATTGGACTGAAACCACTTAAATTATTTTAAGGGGATGATCAGATGATCAAACTGATCAACTTTTTCTACAGGACTCACATCGAAATGCGAAAAATAATCAGTTGTTCCAAACATTCAGGTCAAGTAGGATCACAGCTTTGAAAAGTTGTTCAGTTTGATTACTATCAACATAATATATATTCATACTTGATAATAACGTTAAAATTTAAAATATTAATAGCTAATTTTGTTAGTAATTACATTATAATATTACATTCGTTCTTGTAAAGTAAATAATTAATTGTCTATCGACCAGTGGAAGTTCGATGTCCCGTACGGGAATCGAAGTGGACAGGTTTGAATCGAAATTTTCGAAATTTCACTGATGTCGACTCTAGCGTGTTGGCAACACTGTATACAATTTTACAACTCTTACACTCAGTCGCAGAAACGCTCATTAGAGTTAATCCTCCATTAAATCGCGCCAACAAGGACAGCAAGAGAGGATGGCAATGGAGGATTAACTTTAATGAGCGTTTCTGCAAATGACCGTCAGTGTAACAGCCCTAATTTTAACAGGACAAACATGGTGACAATATCTAACAAATCTTAGGTATCTTGATGAACCGAATTAAACTGTCGTCATTAGAATATATCATGTTATTATAACTATCGAACGCTAATCCCCAACAACTATCAATATCCATCAGTTTATCTATAGACATTTTCATTTTATTAATTTTATAAATAGCATGTCGGGTACACATGTATGCATCGCCATGTACGTCGAGTGTTATTGCAATAACAGACTTTTTGCTATACAAAACTGCATCTTTACCACCTTTTCTTTGAGCATATAGCCCAGTATTATTAGAGTAAAACATAATATCATCACGATCAATAACGAATAGTTCTACTTCAGTTTCTTCCATATCTTTGAATTTCATTATATTCCCATCGATGTAAGTATACATGAACCAAGTTACCTCGTTACGAAAATATATAACATCTTTGATGAATAGATTTTGAACAGATTGTTTAAATGCTATGTCTAATTTAAAATCATGATTTTCATAATCATATTTGTAAATACCTTCGTATGCTCCTATATAAACATCGTGGGTATTCTGATCGACAGCTAGTGTATTTGAGTATATGGTATTATTGATGTCTTTAAATTCTTTAGTATTAAGATCAAGAAGAGCTGATCTAAATGCTCTATCGCTATTGTTATCGTAAATGAAGTACATTATGTTGATGTAGTAGTCGACAGCTATTTTTCTTGGAAAGATTAAACTCCTTTTTATTAATATTTCTTTCTCATGGTAATGACCATCAAAGACAACTCCATCACATTTATTATCTGTTACGACTCCAGCATTAACGAGTGTCAGTGTTAACAGCAGGAGACAGAAATGCATTTTGAAGATCTGAAATAGAAAAAATAATTTAATTTATTCAAAATATTATAATTCAGAGCGCGCTCCATACATACAAAGTCTGGTGATATTTTCATTACTAACTAATTAGAGTCAGTGAAATTTTTCAAAAAACAATCTAGGTAGAGACTAATCTTTATGTCTGTATGAAATGTATAGTTTTAACGTGACAGTGCCTCTAAGATTTTAAAGAATTAATCCTAATATTAAAATTGTATATTTAAACGAGAATCTGAGTTCATACAAAATACTAATAAACTCAGACCATCAAATTGAAAAACTTTCACTATGAAGCCTACGTGAGCCTACCTCAGGAAACGCGAAATAAAATCTGCTGTCCCATACAAAACTGCTGTACCTTACCTACGCGACTAAAATGTATGGGACAGCTGTTTTTTTTTCGCGTTTCCTGAGTTAGGTTCCATAGTTAAAGTTGTTCAGTTTGATGGTCTGAGTTCATCGTTTCAAAAGGTTATTTCTTCCATACAAACTTAGTAGATAATTGGGTACCTTAAATAGCACAACTTTGATGCGGCCTATTGCTAGGCCGAATGGGATGTTTTTTATTGTATTTTAAAAGGTCCTCTTAAAACCTATATAAGTTTTATTACTGGCCAATCAACAAAAGACATGACAATTTTTCTCCATACAACCTTACTCATACTCATTAACCGACTTCAAAAAAGGAGGAGGTTTCTCAATTCGACCGTATATATTTTTTTTTATGTGTGTTCGCGGATAACTTCGTCCTTTATGAACCGATTTTGATGATTCTTTTTTTGTTGGAGAGAAGATATCCCAAGAGAGGTCCCATGATAAGGAAACCACTCCCCTTCCATCATCGTACGACAAGACTTAGTGCAGTCTCGCATCCATACGTTGTCGATATTCCAACAATCCGCACAAATAGGTTCGCATCCTCTTTTATAATGAGAACCGGTAAGGTTTGGAACTCTCTCCCTGCGTCTGTTTTCCCAAGCAAATACAATCAGGATATTTTAAAAAGAAGAGTAAATAGGCTTTGTCTGGGCGAGCGCGCTACATCCTCGGCTTCATCTACACTTTCCATCAGGTGATCTGAAGCCAAGCGCAAACCCATTAAGAATAAAAAAAAAAAAAAACAACCAGGATCTGATGATGGATTCCAGAGAAATCGAGGGGAACCTTCGAAAATCGTAGTGCCGACTAGTGCGTTTGTTAATTTAAAGCACTACTATTAAATCGAACTAATGAATTCGCCACTGAAAATTGTGAAATAAACAAAATTTTAACAAAAAATTAAAACCGCCTTCAAAAAACCAAAAAGTTAAAAAATAATATTCCAGCCGATGACTTTTCCGTTAGCATCATAAGAACATTAAATTGTTTTATAGAAGTCGGTGTCAAGCCAACCCAATAAACTAATGCAAGCCCTGTCGCGAATCGTACCGGCTTGACAGCGCCTTCGATAAAACAATTTAATGTTCTTCTGATGCGAACGAAAAAGTCATCGGCTGCAATATTATTTTTTAACTTTTTGGTTTTTTGAAGGCGGTTTAAATTTTTTGTTAATTTCATTTCAACAAATAGGCTATAAGTTATAATAATAATAACAAAAATAAAATAAAAAATGTTTATTTCACTCACTTAGCCTTACAAACATTTTAAATTGCTCAAAATGTTAGGTATTATTAGAACAATGCTGTGACACTAATTAGGGGAACTCTGACTCTCAAACAAAGAAAATCTGATCTACGAGAGTCAGCGCTCTTCACATTTTATAGATAAATAGTTAGTGGTTGGAAATCAAGGTTGTGTGTTACATGACAACAATGATCTGATGTTCTGGGCTAAGATCGGAGCAGAATAATTAGAAATAGAAATAATCTTACCTTATTATAGAGTTAACACGACTTTCAACGAATGTCTCAATCACACCACACCACAGCGTTTTATAGATATAAGGTATCAGTGTTATATGTCTTAGGTTGCCAGGTCAAGTCAGAAAAATATAGAAGAAATGGAGCCAAAAACCAGGAAATGAAAAAAAATTGTAGATTTTCTGCTTAAACTCAATTTACATCTGACGTTTCATTTGCTCCTATAACTTCATTTCAAATGAAATTCTTTAACAAGGAATTAATATTGAATTCAAAATTAAATAATTATACGTATGTACCAACAGTGATCCTAATTCTATGGTTATATCTACATTTGCAACACTCACAACATAATTATAATAATTGTAAAATGTTTAATACACACAGTAAAATAATTTCATTCATTATAATTTTTGATGTCGGACACATAATTAACACTGCATGTATACTTTTATGTATGTTTACTTATTTCCTTGGACATCCTAATTAATTATCTGTATTTTATTCTGCATTAATAAAGATTGATTTAATAACAAGTTAGATAATAAATATCACTGTATAACATTCTTAACGGCTCCTCATAATATTTAATGTGCAAACTCACTTCGTTCGAATCGAATCGAATCGAATCGATCCGAACCAAACCGAACCGAACCGAACCGAACCGAACCGAACCGAAGCGAACCGAACCAAACCGAATCGAATCAAATCGAATAATCAAATCAAATTAAATTAAATGGAACTGAACTGAACTGAACTGTTCTTGAATTGAATTAAATTAAATTGAATTGAATTGAATTGCATTAAATTAAATCAAATCTGCTGTCCCATACATTTCAGTCGAGTTATGTTTGCAGTTTTGTATGGGAGAGCGGATTTTTTTTTCGCGATTTCGATATTGGTCCCATAGAGAAAGTTGTTCAGTTTGATAGTCTGAAGCACCCCTTTGAGTAGCTGTCCCATTTTATTGTACACCTTGTATATCATTTTCTTTTATTTAGGTGCTTATAGTCACTAAATGAAGTCCTCATGAAGTCAAACCATCAATATCTCACTAGCAGTGCCCAAACTTTGTCCATCGTGACAGGCAGTGAGCTTTTGCCCTCTTTTTTTATGGACAACGGACACAAGCGTCTTGTTTTCGGCGTCGGTGGTATCTAAGTTTTCTAAATTTTGAAATTGATTCAAGAAAGTTGCGATTGATCTCTTCCATATCACTTTCTTTGACCTGGCCATCATCAGGCACTAAAGACTGGGGATATGGAATCTCAAAAATGCTACTATAGTATTTATAAAAAAAAAAAAAAAAAAAAAAAAAAATAAAAAAAAAAAAAAAAAAAAAAAAAAAGCCTTTTATTTCTTGCATAATAGATAGATACATTGACATTTGCGTTATTGTACAATTAGGTATTTTAATTTTACTAAACACATTTTATATTAATAAAATAGTTAGTTTACAAAATACTATATGATATTCACAATATTTAAAGTATTATTAATAATTTGATATTACATTAAATCTAATTTATTGCATGCTTCTCTTGGTAACTAGTAGTTTTAACTATTTCTTAATATCTAATGTTTTTATTAATTTTTATAATTGCATTTCTCATAATTTGATATTCACATCAAAAAAAATAAAAAATAAATAAATAACGCTCACAGGCACATACATTGTAATGATCCCAAGAAAGCACTAAAACACGCAAAACACACTTAAACACACACACACACACACACACACACACACACACACACACACACACACACTACACACACACACACACACACACTACACTTAAATTTAATTTTTTTATTGCATGCTTCTATTAGTTAAATATTTTTAATATCTAATGTTTTTATTAATTTGTACAATTGCAATTCTAATAATTTGATATTCACATTACATTTAATTTTTTATTGCATGCTTCTATTAGTTAAATATTTTTAATATCTAATGTTTTTATTCATTTTTAAAATTGCATTTCTTAATCACTTTCTTGTATATACCTATATTTTATACAGTATAATATATATATATTTTTTGCTTTAGTATTGATATATACTTTTACTGGTTCTTTATATTTAAGCAAGAACCCCTTCCCGGGTGAAGGCCTCCTCCAAAGATAGCCATATATCTCCATACATATATCTCGCTCCTTCTCTCTTAGTATCTTTGGAGGGTTGTGGTCGTAATCTTCCACGGTGACCAGCCGGCTTGGAAGATATATTTTGCTGCTTACTTGATAGTGTTTTTATTTTCTTTAGTTGTAGGAGTAGGTGCGCCAAGTTTGTTTGTTTGATGGTTCATCGTATTTATTTGTTGTTGATTACAATTTTTTGTTATGAATAAGATATTGTGCCATTTTCGATGTGGTAGGGTTGTCAGTCGAAACTTTGTTTTTCTTTGCAGGTTGACCGCCGCTTTTCTTCAAAGGAACTTTGTTTTTTATTAATTCTTCTAGATTTGGTGGTGGGGATTGTTCTAGTGGTCGTTTATAACTTTCATCTTTTTTCTTTTCTTGAGAGCCAGGATCGTTCAGGATTATAATTTTGTCATATCTTATTGTTGCCTTCTTTCCTTTGTCTAATTCCTCTTTCAGCTTTCCTTGAAGGCTCTTCCTTATTTTAAGTATCTTTTCAGGGTAATCCTCCTTTAAATATGCTCCTGTGTTTTCTAATCTGTTTTTCTCTTTCAGAATCATGATTTTTCTTCCGAGAGTCGTTAGGCCGAAACAAATGGGTCTTGGGTTTTCATTTTTTCTGCCTATTCTTCTAACAAACTCTATCTCGTGACTGGTGCAAGGTACTTCCAGTTGTGTGCTTATTAAATCATAGACAATTTTTTCAAGTTCGAAATAACTCCTTTCCTCTTCTGCTATGCCAAAAAGTACAAGATTTCTTTGTCTGACTTGTTTCTCTAGCATATCGAGGCGATGTTCCTGCTGCTTATTTTCTTCCCTGAGTTCATTCAACTCTTCTTGATATGCATGAAATTTCTCATCAATGTTATTATTTATTGTATTTGTTATGTTTTGCTCTATTTTATCCAGTTTTGAGTCTAAGTCCTTGTGAAACTGCACAAATAAAGCCCTCATTGCATCCTCTGATATTGCCATATTTTATTAATTTTTTCTTCTTTGATATAGTGTATACCTAAAGTTATTTCAAAACTCCTCAAAGTACAGGTAGCGGTACCTATCGATTCTTGGAAGAATCAAGTATTGTTGCTTGGTACTCACCGTTAGATGGCAGTGGTACTCGTATTGCATGCAGTGATGAGTAAGTCTCGCTATTCAACGGTAGATGGCGCTGACGGTTATCAATAACGATTCAACTGAGCAATTGTTTATTCACAAAAGAGGTTATAATATTATGTTTTGTCCAACCTTTGTTTTCTGTAGTGCTCTTCTTTAATCGACTTAAAGTATCACTCAGCCTGTAGCTTAAGTTTGAATATTTCACTGTTTCACTAATTTTTAACGTACAGTTTGAATTGCAACGGTTGCTTTTACCGTCATACGGTTTTCGTAAATTTACGTCTATAATGTCACTTTAACTGCCTTGTCTTTATTGTATTCAATGCACTTGTAGTCACTTTTAGCACTGGTTATGTAATTAAAGCATTTATTGCACTATTTACTTTGATTCGCAATTTATAACATACGAAACACAAAAAGGATACTTGTCGTGGCTACGGTGGCGCCCTCTCCCATAGATTATATATCGAATATATCGAATAGTATTTATATCGAAGCCCAAACACGATTAATCTAGTTGTGATATTTGCTTAGATCCCAATAAATCAGTATTTCAGTATACTTACCACGAATTCTGTACCTAGATATTCTGAAAAACCTGTAGACCTGGCAACACGGATTGCAATTTGTTTAAACACTAGGTAACTATCTAAATACTTATTCGTATTATGTTTTATCTCTCACAGACTATCGAAATGCATGGAGTGGTTCTTATACAGAATCGTGAGCTTATAATAAAACTAGCGTTAACCCGCGACTTCGTCCGCACAAATTATATACTTGATTTTAAGTCAGATCATAAGCTATCAATCAAAAAAGTTTCATCAAAATCGGTTCTGTAGTTTTCGCGTGGTGCTCGTTCAAACAAACAAACAAATTTCAATAGTATAGATATAGGTACCTATGATAAGATGGTTTTATGGTAGCCACGTAATTATAAAGGTTGTTGACTGTAGGTACATATATATTATTATAACAGAAATGTACAGTCAAAAATCCACAACAAGCTTCGTCACAAGAGAATACAAATAAAAATCCACAAAACGTTTCGTCAGCAAAATAATAAATTAACCTAAACTACACGGCATCGTCATAAATCGTACCTGGCACAAAGGATCCCATCACACTAGCTGCGTTCCCGCGCTGGATAGCCAACGAAATCCTCTGCACCAGATACGACCCAGAGCGGACATCGCCGCCACTCTCAACCAACCTCCTGCCCAGCTCTCTTACAAACGCCTTACCTTCCACTCCCCACGTTCCAGACATCTCCACAGCCAGAGGCACAAAGATGTACTGGGACTCCCTCTCTTTGGACAAGGCATGTTGCCAATTTTTTTATAATAGATGGCGATTCTACAGTTCTCTCTTTCCATTTCGAGATGTAACGAGGTGTTGACCTGACCTTATCTTTAAAATATTAAAGATCTTCGACTGTTAGGTACTCGTTATTTGTGGCCTTATTTCAATGCAATAAAAGTCATTATTTGATTAAGATTTTTCTTCATTTTTGTTTATTCGTTTACAGTAAGATAGTTACCTATAAACTTTAGTTTAATTACATAACTATGTGATAAGGGGAAGAGATTTTTGTATTAAATATAAATATTTGTACCAAACTTCCGAATGTTTGTATTAGGGATGTAACGATTCGGCCATTACGATTACGATTACGATTACGATATTAATCGTTATTTATTACGATAACCGATGCATTACGATTATTTAAACAAATTTAGTTGAGATTATCCTCAGAATGAGTTCTCATGGTGTTTCTTTGCATTCCAATGAAAGTTAAATCATTAAAAAAGACTTTAAAAATTCCAAGATTTTGTAACTTTTTCTACTAATTTGAGTTCGGACTTCGGAGTCAAATATTCACTTGGTCAGGATTATGATTTTTGGATGGGTATAGGCCAATTTTATTTGAAAAACAATGTGCATCATGATCTCGTTAATCAAGAGATATCTCGACCGATTTACGTGGGAGATTAATCTTTTAAAATTTGGATGAGATATCGTGAAAAGGAGAATGTATGTTATACTTCAAACCAAAAAACTTATATTTTACCTACCTTCAAACCGAAAATCAAATCATAGACCTCAGTACCTAGAATTTAAAAAATAAAATAAAATGAGAGTCAAATCTGACCAAAAAAAAGAGATCTCGCTTAAGATTTTGCAGATTTATCAAGAATTCGCTCAAAATGAGCTAAAATAGCAGCGAGAGATCCGATTTTTTTAAAAGTTGTTTTTCGGCTCTGGAATCTAGTATTCAGGTCGTGTATTCGTCAACAAGTGCTATCCGATTGACGTTTTCTATTCCATGTAATAATCGTACGATTCTTGCTACGGTGCATTGCATCGTTATTAATCGTGATTATTACGATTACAGATGCAAAACGATGCACCGCTTCGTAATCGTTGCATCCCTAGTTTGTATATTATTATCTAAACACCACTATTTTGTTATTACCATAACATTTTAACTAAACTGCTTTTCCTAAGGATCAATATTGTACGAATTTATGAAAAAATTAAAACCTCCTAAAAAAAGTAAAAAATAATATTGCAGGCGCCGATGACTTTTTCATTCGCATCTAATAAGAACAACACTAATTTCATATCGAAGTCGCTGTCAAGCCGGTATAATCCCCGCAAGTTGATATTGCGACTGGCGGCCATCTTGGTGACGTAATTTTGACGTAGTCGACTGTGCACCATCCTACCGTTCGCAAGGTTAGCCCGTGCTTGATGACGTCACTCAGCGGTTATTGTGACAAGGTTCCATCGCAATATCAACTTGCGGGGATTATACAATTCGCGACAGCGTTTAGTTTATTTGCTTGGCTTGATACAGACTCGAATACAACAAATTAGTGTTCTCATTAGATGTGAACGAAAAAGTCATCGGCGCCTGCAATATTATTTTTTGCTTTCTTAGTTTTTTTGAAGACGGTTTTAATTTTTACATAAAATATTGTATATTTCACAATTTTTAGTGGTGAAATACATAACTTTGACTCAAATATCAGTTATACACGCAAAGGGTACATCGATACGAAGCAAATGTTTCAATCGCCGATGATGTACTGTCATCTTTTTAGGAGTTCTATTGTGTAGCTCCGAAGCGCATCATCAGATCTTCACCAAATAAAAATGGAACCATCTCGAAGATCTTAGACTAATTATATCCGGACCGGCCTTGCGGTAGCATTTCCCCTCTGCCACGGTATAAGAGCAATGATCATGCACATTCAACATTCAATTTTATAACTTATCACTAAACTAGACAGCCTATTATTGCGAAACAATAATTTGGAACTTAGAACGTTTGGGGTTTACACGAGACTACTTTTCATGATTTTGAACATTCAAAATTAGAATCTAAAGTCATAGGGAATAAAATCCAAAGTTGCGGATAACATGTTACCTCGCCCTCCGCAAAAAGTGGCAGAAAGTTTGTTAGTAGAATGACACGTGGTTACGCGTCCCGATATAATTAGTCTAAGTCGAAGATAAATCCTTCAGAATCAAAAAAGAATCATTAAGAAATGCCGAAGTTATCGCATAAATGCATATAAACCAGGCCCTCTCACTTACACGTATTAGTCCAATATTTTGAAAACGACTAAACAAATTTGGATGAAACATACACTGTACCCTAAGTTGAAATAAATAGAAGCCAATAAAAAAAGAATGGTCACAATCCGATTAATAGTTTCGAGCGCGTAATTTATCTGTGTGTATGTACACCTTCAGTCAGTCAGTGTGACAGCATGTTTATCTAGCCTAAGCTCTATGCTTATGTGAAAATCCCATCAATATCGGTAACGTGTTAATTAGTTTTTAAGTGAAACACAAAAATTCTAAAAATGGTCTCGATGCATTCCATTACTTATCCCAAACGTCTTTTGTCTAATAAGTACCTGAATTTACTGTTTTCTATTCATATTTAATATCGGTAATTTGCTTTTTTACACACTGACAGAATTGGAAACACAGTGAACACATAACACTAATATGACAATTATAAATTTTATCACATAAGTGCAAGCGAGAGGTTCGATGAATTCGTCTCGACGCGAGAATAACTGATCTAACCCGCCGGTACAAGCCGCCGGATTCGCCGTGATCTGCCGTCGTACGGCGCCGCGCCGGTGAGTACGGTGTGTAGTCACCCTTAGCCACATTGTCGTGTGTTATTATTATGATTATGAAGATTTTTGGGTTTGTTGCTGTTATGATAACAGCTTAATATGTAGTTTCAACCTGATACCTAACGTATGATGAAAGTGAATTCGCTACGATTTAATAGGTACAATGCACAAATATCATCATGTGTTGTGTTACATTGTGAAAAGGTTTTAACTGTAATGCAATGTAATACATTTGTTAAATAAATAAATAATAATAGTAGATTATGTACCAAGGGGATAAAGCAGTGTCTTTCATCACGGGCGCGATATTGAATCCCGAGCGTAACGAGGGATTCTAGGGTTAACTCCCGAGCGTAGCGAGGGAGTTTAGAGTTAACTCCCGAGCGTAGCGAGGGAGTTAAGACTAGAATCCTGAGTGAAGCGAGGGGTTCAAGCTCGCCCAAGATGAAAACACGTTTATCCCCGAGGACCATACTCTACTTTTCACACCCTCCGCGAGAAAATAAAAAGCAATACTGTTAGAAACCCAGGGGAGCGTGTAAATTCTCTATGGTTAGAAACCAATTATTTTATTAGAGTTTATAACAAAGTATTAGAGTTCAATAGTATACTTAAGTATTTGAAACATTAGACCAGGAGTGCGATTTTTGAAACTTATTCTTTGAACTCAGCAGTTGAAAATGTCAATATTGCTATTAATTTTTCTACTGCTGATTTGACATTAAAAAATCATACTCCAGGAGAGCGATTTTTGAAAGTCAAATCAGCAGTAGAAAGATGCGTATCTCTATAGCAACACATACATACTACATTTTCAACTGCTGATATCAGCGAATGAGATTCAAAAATCGCACTCCAGTTGTACAATGTAATATTTTTTCATTACTTTGTTCGTAGCAATAGGTACAGAGATTTGCAGCATTCGCGCCTTTTTTTCTTTTTTTGTGTTCAATACTCGTGGTGGCCAGTTCAAATTTCGAATTAAGTTCTTTTTGGTGCCTGTCTCCATGATAAGTTTCATACGAATTTTAAGTAAGGGTCGTAAATAATCTGTGGATGCGGTTCCAAATTCAAATCTCATTATTGACCAGCGGGTTATAATGAAATTCAGTACAATATTATTGCCCGGCTAGTCCCAGGGCTATAATGACTTGCTTTAGGTTCGAGTTACATGACATATAATGTTCCATTTTCGAGCGGGTGGTGTGAAAATAAATAAATCATCATAATCACTTATACGTCCCACTGCAGGGCTACCCTCATGGAGGGTGTATGGTTATATTAGTCCACAAAGCGTGCCCATAGTCTAAAAAAACAAGGTGTTCTATTCCCAGAGTGAC
Source organism: Agonopterix subpropinquella (assembly GCA_922987775.1). Lineage (NCBI taxonomy): Eukaryota > Metazoa > Arthropoda > Insecta > Lepidoptera > Depressariidae > Agonopterix > Agonopterix subpropinquella. The sequence continues at coordinate 1,130,306 of OV277715.1, forward strand.
ACAAGCCTACGTCACAAAAAAATGGCCGCTAAACATGGTAAAAGGGTATGATGACGTAGTCTTGTGTCAGTCACGTGGTCAGTCACGTGATCGGAAGAGAATACCAGGCGCAGTATATTATTGTCATAGTCATAGTCATAGTCATATATTTTATTGCTTCATATCATATGTTACAAAAGGTCTTACATTTAAAACATGTTCATGATATGAGCTCTGTTAGAGCACTGCAATATTACTTAAATACTAATTGCTAAATGGACACAAATTAAATTATAATAGTGAAAAAACAAAATTAAATAGTTATGGGATAGTCTCTATTTACAATTCTTTTCTTGCATAGCAATCATTAAACTCATTTATACTATAAAAACATTTGGATATTAACATCTCTTTTAATTTATTATAAAAAATTTGATCTTTATCAATTTGTTGCATATGTGTAGGTAGTTTGTTGTATATTGTTATTGCCATGTGATGTGTGCCTGATCTAACTAGGTGCAGTTTAGTAAATGGTAATGCAAGTCTATTTCCGTGTCGTAGGTTACGGGGCTGTGTATAATGCTCCTTCGCCTGTGTGAATAAATCTTTGTGTTTTCTTACAAATTTACAAATTTAAAATATATATAATGATGCTAGAGTAAGTATTTTTAGTTTTGTAAAATGTGGCCGGCAGCTTTCCATATCCGTTATGTTGACCAATATTCTGACACATCTTTTTTGGAGCACAAATAGAGGTTGTATATCAGAGCTACTACCCCACAGAATTATTCCGTAGGTCAACCAGGCATGTGCGTAAGCATAATATGCGCTAGTTGCTGTTTTAAATCTGTACATTTTTTCAATTCGTAAAGAGCATATGTAAACTTCGACAATTTCCCTGCAATTTTCTCAGTGTGTTGTTTCCATGTTATACATGTGTCAATTTCTACTCCCAAAAGGGTGCAAGAGTTTACAGATTGAATTTTGTTATTATTATATGAAATATTGGTTTGTAATGGAGCTTTTTGGTGAGGCCTGAACTGCATTAATTTGGTTTTTAGTAAATTTAATTGTAAGTTATGCTCTGTTAACCATTCAGATATTGATTTAAGTGTTTTGCTAAGTTCTTGTTTCAGTTGATCATGATTATTACAGGGAAAAACTAAGGTGATGTCATCAGCATATAGGATGCACTTTGTGTCTATAATTTTCGGCAAATCGTTTATGTATATTAAAAAGAGGATACACCCTAGTACGCTCCCTTGTGGTATTGAGTTCTGTGCTGTCTTCTTTTGAGACCTAACACTTAACAAAGTATTTTTTTCAGGGTTAAAAAATTCTACATCAACGAATTGCTGACGGTTTATTGTACCATGTGCGTGCCCAATGCGGATATATACTTCACATAGACATTGAAATTTCTTTTTCAGCGTACTATGTAGGGTATGATGACGTAGACTTGTGTCAGTCACGTGGTCAGTCACGTGATCGGAAGAGAATACCAGGCGCAGTATATTATTGTACCATGTGCGTGCCCAATGCGGATATATACTTCACATAGACATTGAAATTTCTTTTTCAGCGTACTATGTAGGTTTCCTTGCAATGTTTTCCTTCACCGTTTGAGAGTAGTCGGTAACGTACATAAGTTAAAACCCATGTGTTCTATACGGATTTGAACCCGGACTTTAAGATTGAGTTTCCATAGGTACTTCTCCGCAACGCGCTACTGACGCTCTCCCATGTCATACAATTACTTAAAGCTTGCGGTTCACAAGATTGTTGAGGTTTCGTTGAATGCGTGGAAATTATGTCATTGATTAAAATACATAAACGACCATAAATCAATTTGAGGATGGTCAGGAACCTTGCTACAACTACCAAACATCTTTTGATCAACTGAATTCTTATCTAAATAATTAGACATTTTGATAAATAGGTTTCTAATAGACTATTTTGCTGTCGCGCTCGGACTGATTTCCTTAGATAACATTACCTTTACAAATAGGATGCAGTTTAAGAATGTACACTCACGACTGTGATATCCTGTGGGGTGGTCAGAAACCTTGCTATATTTTCCAAATAATACAAAAATAATAGTATAATCGTAATATTTATTTAATAGACAGAAATACAAAGAAACAATAATAATAAAAAAACATTAGTACATAACATGAGGCTACAAGCCTAAAATGCGTACCGATAAAAACATTTGTATAAAAACTACAAAATTACAATGTATTATAATTATGACGAAAGGACTAAACTAAATGCTTAAACTATTTTAAAGGGATAGTCAGATGATCAAACTGATCAACTTTTTCTACAGGACTAACATCGAAATGCGAAAAATAATCAGTGGTTCCAAACATTCAGGTCGAGTAGGATCGCAGCTTAGAAAAATTGTTCGGTCTGATAGCTGAAAATATTTTATTTTCAGCTAATTTTGTTAGTAATTACATTATAAATTATAATATTATATTCGTTCTTGTAAAGTAAATAATTAATTTTTTATCGACCAGTGGAAGTTTGATGTCTCGTACGGGAATCGAAGTGAGGGTGGGGTTTGAAACGAAATTTTCGAAATTTCACAGATTTTGACTCTAGCCAGTTGGCAACACTGTATACAATTTTGTAGCTCTCAAATTCAGTTGCAGAAATGCTCATTAGTTTTAATCCTCCATTAAATCTCTTGCTAGCTTTTACTACGTCAACAAGACAAAACGTGACAGCAAGAGTTAATGGAGGATTAACTTCTGTAAATGATCGTCAGTGTAACAGCCCTAATTTTAACACGACAAATGGTGACAATATCTAACAAATCTTAGGTACCTTTATGAACCGAATTAAACTGACGTTATCAGAATATATCATATTATTGTAACTATCGAACGCTAAACCCCAACACATATAAATATCCATCAGTTTATCTATAGACATTTTCATTTTATTAATTTTATAAATAGCGCTGTCTGTACACGTGTAAGCATTGCCATGCACGTCGAGTGCTAATGCATTAAAAGACTCTTTGCTATACAAAACTGCATCTTTACCACCTTTTCTTTGAGCATAAAGTCCAGTATCATTAGAGTAAAACATAACATTTTCACCATCAATAACGAATAGTTTAACGTCAATTTCTTCCGTATCTTTGAATTTCACTATATTCTCATCGATGTAAGTATACATTGACAGAGTTACCTGGTTACAAAAATATATAACATCTTTGATAAATATGCTGTAAACAGATTGTACATATGCTACGTCTAATTTACAATCATGATTTTCATAATCATATTTGTATATACCCTCGCTTGCTCCTATATAAACATCGTGGGTATTCTGATCGACAGCTAGTGTATTTGAGAATGAGGAAGCATTGATGTGATTAAATTCTTTAGTATTAAGATCAAATAGAGCTGTTCTGTATGTTCCATTGCTCATGTCTATGAAGTACATTATGTTGAACTTGTAGTCGACGGCTAGACTTGATGGAAATCTTAATCCGGATTTTAATATTTCCGTCTCATGGTAATGACCATCGATGATAACTCCATCACATTTATTATCTGTTACGACTCCTGCATTAACGAGAGTCAGTGTTAACAGCAGGAGACAGAAATGCATTTTTAAGATCTGAAATAGAAAAAATAATTTAATTTAATCAAAATATTATAATTCGGAGCACGCTCCATACAAACGAAGTCTGGTGATAATATTTTCACCAAATAAAGTCAACGAAATTTTTCAAAAACAATCTACGTATGTATGTTTGTATGATGAAGTCAGATTTTCGTTAAAATATATTGTTTTGAATAGTATATTTATCTCATCTTGTCTTATCTTTTGACGTTACAGTGCCTGAAAGATTTCCATACAAATCTTAAATTAATCCTAACATTAAAACTGTATATTTAACTGAAAATCTGAGTTCATACAAACATAGAGATTAGTTTCTAGATTGTTTCTTAAAAATTTAACTGTTTTTAATTTGATAGTAGATATTGAAAATATCACCAGACTTCGTTTTATATGCAGCGCGCATTTGCGCTCTCTGAATAAACTTCTCATAACGAGCCCACCCGTCCGTTAAAGTTAAAGTGTTGTTTTTACAGTTGAAAGGAGTGCATTTTTTTAGGCCAACCATACGATAACGTTGTTAAAATAAAAAACTGGCCAAGTGCGTGTCGGACTACGCGCAGGGTAGGGTTCCGTAGTTGCTCGTCACAATATAGGGTAATAGAATTATGAACTTAGAAGGAAGCTTTTTGTTTTATACTAAAATTGAAAATTGAAATTGAAACAGATTTATTGTCACAGCAAAAAAAATTATACATCATACGGTTTAACGGCTAAAAAAGTCTAAAAACTAGATTTTATAAGTTGATCGACTATTACTCGTAAACTTGTAAAGCCTGCTTAGCGATGATAGTTTTCCTTTAAATTTCGTTATATATACTACTGCCATGTATTTATTCACATATCCAGAAACAACCGTTTAGCTGACACTTGACTCTAACAAAAATGTTCACATTAAAACTTAATATTTCACTAACGGATCCCTAAATCAAAAAATCGTTTTCCCAGACCCATAATATTTTTAAAAGACCTATCCAACGATACCTCACAACATGGGATAGACAAGAAAAAAAAATGTCATCCCCACTTCAAGTGTAGGGGAGGTACCATAAAAAAAAAAAAAATTTTACCACTGTCATTAATATAACAGCATTTAATTAAAAAGAATAATAATGATGTCCTTTATTTTCATCATATTATGTCCTTTTTATCAAATTCTTTAAAACATTAAATGGGAGCTGGCAACCCTAGTGCCAACTTTCCAACTTCCAACTTTCCCCATACTAAGAGGAAGGATCTTCATTGATTTCGTAGCAAATTATAAAGAAACGAAAAATAGAAATTAAAGAGGAAGTAAGGAATTAATATTATTATAACGATTGTGTAATAAACAATATTGCGTTCCTGGCATTTTGTGTATCTGGCATTCCGCGTTCTTGAAATTTTCCGTTCCTGGACTTTTGCGCTCCTGACATTTTGCCTTCATGGGTTTTTGCGTATGTGGCATTTTGCGATCCTGGCATTTTGCGTATCTAACATGACGCGATAACTGGCATTTTGCGTTTCTTACATATTGTGTGCAAACTGAAATTACTAAATGTGCTGAACCATTCTAAAACCTACCACCCCTTAAGACGTATCTCCGACCCATAGAGAATTCACCGCTCCCCCTGGGAAGAGCTGTCGTATCGGCTTGTGTCTATAGAAAATGTTGTCGCCACCAAAGGGGGTGATGTCCTTCACCCCGGGGGTTGCGGGGAGGGTGGAGCGACAAAAAGCATCTTGCGGTCGAAAGCGGAACCTCTTTCTTAAGGTTAAGGTTCAAGGTGCATTTAATTACGCTACTTCCCTCTAGAGTTTACAATGCGACATCTAGTAACGAGCAGCAATACTTAGTAAAACAGAAGCAACCTCGAAGCAACAAAAAAAGCAATTAAAAAAAAATATCCACGATACAGGGGGTGAACTCAGTATCCAAATTAATTTTTAGTTCGCAAATGTGTGTTGTTTATTGTCTTTTCTGAATATCGGAACAGAATTTCGAAATTATGTGAATTATTTTTGAACATAATAGGTAAGTAAGTACCTATAGATAATGCTTAAAATTTTTCAACATTCTAGGGAGTATTCATCATCATCATCATCATCATGGGCCTTTACATCTGTTGCAGATGGTTTAAGCAGTGTTTTTGGAGAAGCACTTTTAAGGAGAGGAGAGGAGGGAGGGAGGGGGAGGGGGGGCAGGGAGTATTAGTTCATAATAAATGCAGCGGAGGTCATGAAATTTTACCTTAACTTTTTTTTTTTTTTTTTTTTTTATGTGTGATAGGTAAGCATTTGACCCCAATCTCACCTGATGTTGAGTGATGATGAGGCCGAAGATGTAGCATGCTTACCTAGAAAGATGCCTATTCACTCTCGCCTTGAAGAGGCCCAGGTTGTATTGCTCAGGGAACAGGTCCGCAGGCAGGGCATTCCACTCCTTAGCCGTGCGCATTATAAAAGAAGAAGCAAACTTCTTCGTGCGAATTGCTGGTAGGTCAACGACATAGGGGTGGAAACCCAGCCTGCGTCTCGTCCCCCGCAGATGAAAGGGAGACGGTGGTATCAGATCGTGTAATTCAGTCGCACACTCTCCGAAATGTATCCTATAAAAAACAGACAGACAGGCTACCTTGCGACGATGCTCAAGACTTTGTAGCTTCGCCACCGAGGTTGGATCACCTATGAGCTTCCTGGCACGCCTGTCGATTGAGTCCAGCGCGGTCAGCTGGTATTGGGCAGACCCGTCCCAGAGAAGGCAGCAGTACTCCATACACGATCGGACTTGTGCTTGATAAAGTTGTAGAAGCTGTCCCGGAGTAAAGTACCGTCTGACCTTCGAGAGGACGCCCAGTTTTTTCGCTGCGGTTTTCGCCATGGACTCAATGTACCGTCCGAAATTCAGATCGGACGATATGTTAATGCCAAGGAGCTCCAGGCGATCAGCTATCGGTATAGACACATTTCGGAAAGTCGGGGTCAAAGCGAAGGGACTCCGTTTTGTGGAGAAAAGGCACGCCTGTGTTTTGCTTGCGTTGAAACTGACCCGATTAGTATCACCCCAGTCGGACACAGATTCAAGGGCCAAGTTTATTCGCTGCACCATGGCCTCTCGACAAGACTGAGTAACGACCAATTTGATAAAGTTGTAGAAGCTGAATCGAAGTACAATTGCAAAAAGGCAGATTGGGAAAAATTTAGACGGGAATTGGGTCAAAATTTTGCAGAAAGCCATTTAAATCAGGAAGCAGTCCAGAACATAAATAACATCCAAAATTTAGAGGAAATTGTAAATTCGTATATAGGAAATATAGAGAAGGCCTGCAAGGAAGCAATTCCGCAGCCTTCAAACAAGACAAAATTTAAGTCACCTTGGTGGTCAGGAGAGCTCTCCAAACTAAAGAAAACTATGGTTACCAAAAAGAGAAGAATATCATATGCGGCAGCCCGTCGTCGTCCGGCTGTGTTAGCAGAGTACCTGGAGGCGAAAGACAAGTACGAACAGGCAGCGGCGGAAGCCCAAACCGCGAGCTGGAAGACGTTCTGTGGAACTCAGGACAGGGAAAGCATGTGGGATGGGGTTTATAGGGTCTTACGCAAAACTGCGAGAAGACACGAGGACCAGCCTCTGATGCGGGACGGGGTGGTGCTTAGTACAGAGGAATCTGCTCGACATCTGGCCGCTACGTTCTTTCCGGAGGACGTGGAAGCGGAGGATAGTGAAGACCACAAGATAGTGCGTCGAACAGCAGAACTCGTAGGAAAAGAGGCACCCAACGACAAATGGGACCCGCCGTTTACGGAGGCGGAACTCGAGAATGTCATTAGGTCATTCAACCCCAAAAAGGCACCCGGTCCTGATGGATTCACCGCAGACATCTGCGGAGCGGCGATACAGTGCGACCTGAAGCTGTACTTAGCTTTGATCAACAAGTGCCTGGAGTTGTCTTACTTCCCTGACCCGTGGAAGGAGGCCGCAGTCGTGGTACTCCGGAAGCCGGGAAAGGATGATTACTCCCAGGCAAAGTCGTACAGACCAATAGGGTTGCTGTCGGTCTTGGGGAAGATATTTGAGAAGCTGGTGGTCAAAAGGTTGAGATGGCACCTACTGCCGAAAATGAACACGAGGCAGTATGGCTTCGTGCCCCAGCGCTGCACGGAAGACTCCCTATACGACCTCATACAACACCTCAGAGACAACTTGAGGAAGAAGTTGATAAGCGTGGTTGTATCTCTTGACATCGAGGGAGCTTTCGACAGTGCCTGGTGGCCAGCCATCAAGAACCGGCTGAAGGACAAAAGGTGCCCTCTCAACCTCAGGAGGCTGTTGACCAGCTACTTCTCAGGCCGCACAGTGACAGTCATGTACGCAGGTCAGCGCTGTAGCAAGTCCACCACAAAGGGGTGCGTGCAGGGCTCAATAGGTGGACCAAGTTTTTGGAACCTATTGTTAGACCCCCTCTTGGACGAGATGGATCAGCGTGGGATTTACTGCCAGGCTTTCGCAGACGATGTCGTCCTGGTCTTCTCCGGAAAGACGGTGCCTGAAATTGAGCGGATGGGAGATCAGATTCTCGGGCATGTGGAGGCTTGGGGAAAGGGTAACAAGCTAAAGTTCGCTGCGCACAAGACGCAAGCCATGGTTGTTACCAACAAGTTGAAGTTCAACACTCCTTGCATCCACATGGGCGTGACTGAAATCCCGATGAAGGAAGAGGTAAAGATACTGGGGCTAACTATTGACAGGAAACTCACTTTCCAAAAACACGTAAGTGAAGTGTGCAATAAAGCCACCGGTATCTTCAGACAGCTCAGTCGGGCTGCGAAAATTTCATGGGGTTTGAATCCGGAGGTGATCAGGACGATATACGTGGCAGTAATTGAGCCGATTGTACTGTACGCGGCAAGCGCCTGGGCTCCTGCATCGAACAAATGGTCGGTGCAGAAACAACTTAATACAGTCCAGAGAGGTTTCGTCCAGAAGATCATAAAGTCCTACCGCACAGTTTCCCTGGATGCCGCGCTGGTACTCTCCGGTCTTCTCCCCCTGGACATGAGAGTGCGAGAAGCCTCTAAGCTTTACGAGGCGAAGAGGGGACGACCACAATCTTACCTAGGGGATAGGACCGTAGAGGCCAGAGTGTCATTCATGAAGGCACCACACCCTGCCTCGGAAGTGAAAATCGACTTCCAGTGCCTAGAGGACATGCAGCCTCAAACCCTTGCAGACCATCAAGTCTCTGGCTCTCACATTTTTACGGATGGGAGCAAGATTGAAGGGAAGGTCGGGGCTGCTATGTCTTACTGGAGGGATGGGTCGGAGAAACGAAGTGCCAAGTACCGCCTGGAGCCATTCTGTACCGTATTTCAAGCGGAGATGTTCGCGTTGCAGAAAGCAACCGAACTAGCCCTAAGAAATGCGGACAGCGAAATCAACATCTTCAGTGACTCCAGGTCGTCGTTGGAGTTGCTTCGTGACCCCAACACGTCCCACCCTATGGCATGTGAGGTTAGGCGCAACATTAAGCTGCTTAGGGAAAAGGGAAAGACATTACGGCTCTTCTGGATAAGGGCGCATGTTGGAGTAGAGGGTAACGAACGCGCTGATGTGTTAGCCAAGGAGGCAGCACTCTTTAAAAAGACCGCGGCCGATTACGACCGATGCCCTCTATCCAACATTAGGAGAAACATTAGGCAGGAAACGAAGAAAGAATGGGAGAAGAGGTACGCTGAGAGCGAAACCGCCTCCACTACCAAGTATTTCCTGCCCAACACAGAAGCAGCGTACAGTATTGTCAAAAAACTAAAATTGACCCCCACGTTGGTACAGATATTGACAGGGCATGGGGGATACGGCTTCTATCTACACAAGTTCAAACTTAAGGATAGTCCCCTATGCATCTGCGACACAGGTTCCGAGGAGTCCATCATCCATCTTATCCTCGATTGTCCTATATACGGTGCCAAAAGACTAGACCTGCAAATACAACTGGAGCAGCGGTTAACAGCCGAGAACTTACCTGGCATTGTAGCCGAAAGACACGCTAGAGAATTATTGTTTAGGTTTGCGGAGGAAGTCACAAGATCGGCAAAGATGAGAAATGGTAGCAAAGTTATTGGCAGATAGCAAATGCCGTCCACATCTTGAGGATGTCAAGGTCAGAGTATAGTGTAGGTATCACCAATAATTTTGTTACACAAGAGAAAGAGTACAAATTGCCATATTATGATAATATGGCAAGTTTGTACTTAGGAACGAAAATAGTAAGAACCGCAAACCTTGAAGATTCCATAATAAAAAATGAACTACCTTAGCGTGTCTAAATTGTATTTAAGATTGTGTTTGCTTTAAAATAAGATCCTCTAGATATTAAAATTGTTAAGTTAATTAAGAAAAAGACTGACTAGAATATCCTTTTTATTTATATTATAACAACTTAACAACGTTATAAAACTAGTCACACGATGCAAAATACTCTCCGAACAATCTTATCGGAGACTAGAGGAAAGACGAACTGAGGTTTTTGGCCGGTACGAGTCCGGCACTATCTGGGTCTTCCTTCCCAGATGTCCATGATGGATTTTCCTCTTTTCGTCAAAATGTAAAAAAAAAAAAAAAAAAAACGTCCAATTTGACCCCTGCACCGGACAGATATCTGTCAGCAACAGTGCTGTCGTCTGCATACCCAAAGGTTCCGGGCACAAGCATGTCGTTTATATGCAGCAGAAATAAAGTGGCTGACAGAACTGACCCTTGAGGAACACCGGCATTAATAGCCATTTGATCCGATGAGTATCCATCAATGACTACTCGAATGGATCGTTCGCTCAAGAAGTCAGCTATCCAGTTGCATAGGTCAATCGGAATTCCATATGATGGAAGCTTGCTTAAAAGGCTTGCATGCCAGACCCTGTCAAAGGCTTTGGATATGTCAAGAGACACGGCAAGTGCCTCCCCGTATCTCTCGACAGCCTCGCTCCACAGATGAGTGGCATACACAAGAAGATCCCCCGTGGACCGTCCTGGGCGGAACCCATACTGACGGTCACTGAGGAGGTCGTTATGTTCCAGGTATGCCAGGAGCCGGTTGTTAAGTACACGTTCCATAGTCTTGCAGAGTATGGAAGTGACTGATATTGGTCTATAGTTGACAGGGTCGGCACGACTGCCCTTTTTGGGCACGGGTTGCACGTTGGCAAGCTTCCATGACCTTGGGACTACCGCAGTCTTAAGTGAGAGGCGATACAGGCGTGTTAAAACAGGAGACAACTCTGGAGCACAGGTGCGTAGGACAATCGCTGGGATTCCGTCGGGTCCGCCAGCCTTGTTCACGTCTAGAGAACGCAGGATTTTAAGAACCTCTTTTTGGCGAATGTAAACTGATGCCATTGAGCATTCAGTACGAGGAATGGTAGGTGGTGTTATATCTGAGTTCTCCAGATGCGAATTCCCGGCAAAAAGATTAGCAAATAAATTTGCTTTCTCCTCCGCCGAGTGAGCTAGCGATCCGTCAGGTTTTATTAGCGGTGGCAGGGAGGGACGGCCGAAGTTTGCTTCCACTGCTTTGGCAAGCGACTAACTACTTCAAGAGTAACTAAAAGTAAACTATGAAAGTGCTTGCGTAGTGTTTGAGTGCTTGTGTTTGGAACCGAGGGGCTCACTCTGTGTAAGATGTGTAGATTTTTAATTCATAAATAATGTTACCTATCTAAAGACATTTCGTAAATTTTTCTCCAAAAGAATGTTGCCTCTACGTATCATGTACATACTAAGTAAAAAACCATTTTTGACAATGCAATTGCCTTTATTCTTAAAACACTTATTTTTAAACCATTTTAGAAAGCTAACAAAAGGAGGAATTTGTTTCAGTTTTTGAGATAAAATAAAAAGCATGATTTCAAGATTTTCTATTTTTTGTCAACAAATAATAGGTAAGTAAGTACCTATAAATAATGCTCAAAAATTAACCGTCATTGTTAATGATTTCCATCATTTATTCTTAATTTTGGCTCAAGAGGAATTCTGAAAATTTTAAAAGCTTTAAGTAGGTACAAAAAACAAGAGTGATAATTAAATAATAAAATATTTAAATTGAATGTCCTGAGTACGCTCTCTTGTACTGCTACTCCACACTACATGGCGCTAGTAGTAAGTTCATGCCATGGCTGCCGGAATAACACTGAAGTGAGCTCGGGGACGTCACGATGACGTCAAGCCCAGTTGGATATCTGTGCACAGTTCGTTACGCCACCTCCTCGTGCTCCGACCGAATGACCTTGACCCTCTTAAAACCGCCTCACCCAGAGGTGAGTGAGGTGTTTACTAAACTACCTACATCATTTCAGTAGGTAAACCTATTTTTGACTGGCTTGTCCTTCATTATGTCACTGTGGTGCCTTCTAATCCAAGGAAATCAAATTCGAAAATCATAAGATATTGCATAAAATTTTAAAATTATTTAATTAACTTCTTCTTCTTCTTATCGTGTTGGCAGAGCCCTGGCCCTGGTGTCAGAGTTTATTCAGACCGCCTTACGGCCTCTGAAGTGGTTTTTGTGAAACGACTACTACCACCAGAGATAGTAGCCGGGACCAACGGCTTAACGTGCCATCCGAAGCACGAAATCATTTTTATTAACTCATTAAAATATATTGGTCTTAAAATGATTACTTCATAGCATTTTTAGATAATAATAATTGTCTCTACACAATGGTGTGTGTCGCAAGTAAATGTGACTTCAACTTATAAAGTAGATGCACACAATACTGACTTTTTCAAATATTTAGGCTTTGGAACACAATCATGTTTCATTCATATTTTATAGAAAAATAAGAAATATACTTCAAAGCAAAGAAAGTCGAGATGTTGAAGATAATTGTTGGATTTTTCATTAATTTGTATGTCTTTCAAATAACGAGAAGATACCTTCTAAATATGGCTCGGCCCTGCTTTTACCTAGGGGAAGCGTCTTAATTTACCAGTTATTGCTTTTTTACCCGACGAAAAAAAAAACGAAAAACGTAGGAGGTTCTCAATTCGACGCGTATAGTCTGGTAACCGTACAAGAGTTCCTACAAGACTGATCTGGGCAACGATTGCTCTAAATAAATCTTCATTGAACCGTGATTGGTCCACGTGCGAAGCCCAACTTTTTACAAATTCGGTATTGCGCTAATCATTTGACAGCCGTTGACAGATCGCTGAGACGTTTCAGATATCAATCACATAGTAAATAAATCAAGTTTCGCCAAAACACAGTTGAATAGTAACTGGATTGCAATGTGATTCGAACTGAAAGAAGTTCGGCGGAAGGCCATGTAATTAATTTGAGACCCAGACATAGAGGTCCCATACATGAATGTAACTTAGTAATACGAGTAGAGTATGACACAACTAACAAAAATGTAAACTGGTTGTAATCTGTAGAAGTTGGGGGAAAGGTATTTCTCCTTATGACACCTTTTGTATCAAGTGTGTGAAACTCATAATCGTTCTTATTAGATAGTCCACTCAATTTTCTACGCATTCATTGTGTTTATTTTAATGAAAATTTGCGATAACCGTACCATATTATTATGATAATGGAAGAAAACGAAATCACACACACTATCAGTTCAACCAAGCCAAATACCGTTCCGTAAGTGCCAGGTTACACGTTCAGTATTTCATCAGTCTGGTCCATCATTCTGAATGACACCAGAATGACGCCAGAATGATGCCAGAATGATGAGAGGGTTACACGATCAGTTTCCCATCAGTATTTCATCATTCTGGTCCATCAGTCTGGTCAAACGTTGAATGACGCCAGAATGATGGAAGACTGCAGGGTTGCCAGACGTACGAGGTACTGAAATCCCGGGATTTATTTCTCTTTTAAATAATAAAAGATTAACTTTTAAATTAAATAATTTTGAAAAGTTGATTTTTGCTATGCATGCGTTTACTATGCATCCGATTAGTTATGCATTCCCGCATTTTCATGGCATCCCAACAAATATTTAAAAATAATAATTTTAAGAAGCCGCCATAATTTTATTGCTAACAATTAAGTTTAGCTAACTATGCATCTGAATATCCGATCTCTAATTATTAGGCCCTAATTTTGTAACATAAATCATAATGCGGTGATAAAATTATTTATTTAAAGCCCCCCTATTTATTCCCCACCTTGATAATTTTTTCCCCATAAATTTCCCCAACGATTTCACTTCTCCAAATTTTCCTCAAAGGCCAAATTTTTCCCCAAAATCCCGTGAAAAACCCCCAATCTGGCAACCCAGACGGTGACTGACACCAGAATGATACGATCATCAGTTTACCATCAGTATACCATCATTCACAACGGAATGACAGTCTGGATGAAATTGAAATTGAAATTGAAACAGATTTATTGTCACAGCAAAAAAAATTATACATCATTTCATCTAAACATATCATGGATGGATGATGGTTTACCATCATTCCATCAGTCCATCATTCTCCCATCATTCTGGCATCATTCTCCCGTCATTCAGACCAGACTGATGGACCAGACTGATGAAATACTGAACGTGTAACCTGGCACTAACGAGCAAAAATACCTCAGTGATGATATCAGATGAAAATAGCTGTCGTAGTTGCGTTTTGCTACAACGTTTTGGATGATTTGTCTATTTTAATAGTAATTTCTACTTTTTAATCCGGACTTCTAGAGATGTGGAAGTTTTTTTTAAAGATGCCTTAATTCTTTTATGTTTATAATAATTATGACCGCCGTCCTGAATGGCTTTTAGTTTAAGTCAAAAATAACTGGGTCCAAATCTGCCATTCTTCTTTAATAAGGATTAAACTTCGAGGTTAAACAAGTCCTCTGTAAAAAAGGTTACTATAAACTCGATGATTATTTGAATGACCAAAATGTCTGGTCTTGACAATTTTACACTATGCAATGCAATATTGTATTTTAATTGTACTTTGTACATTTTGTTTTGTTTAAAAGATGTGTATTGTAGAGTTTCTGGCCGCATCTTCCCTCAACGGAACACCTTCCGACGCGGTGGTAGAGTCAAAAAATGACGTCAAAAAGCTATCTTTATGATATTAAGCTTTTACCCGCGACTTCGTCCGCATAAATTATATACCAGATTTTAAGTCAGATGATAAGCTATCAAACAAAAAAAGTTTCATCAAAATCGGTTCAGTAGTTTTTGCGTGATACTCGAACAAACAAACACCCAAACAAACAAACAAACAAACGAACAAACAAACAAACAAACAAACAAACAGACAGACAAAAAATCCAAAAATTGGTGATTTGGAATCAGGGACATCTAAAAATCATATCGTAATCTTTTTTTTGTAAATATCTTTAATGTACAGACACACTTCTGTTACAGTTTTATAATAGTTTAGATTTTGAATAAAAAATTTTGAATTTTGAAATTTTGAATTTT
Organism: Agonopterix subpropinquella; assembly: GCA_922987775.1. Taxonomy (NCBI): domain Eukaryota; kingdom Metazoa; phylum Arthropoda; class Insecta; order Lepidoptera; family Depressariidae; genus Agonopterix; species Agonopterix subpropinquella. Next base: position 1,145,339 of record OV277715.1, read on the forward strand.
GAGGTTATAAATTAGCAGGATTGGGGTCCTAGACTGAGATAGAAATTCAGTAATAATCAGAAAAAAAAACGAATCTTACCTTGTTAAAGATCTTACACTCAATTAAGTAATGTCATAATCACACTACACCACAGCGATTTATAGGTTAAAATTTTGTGTTACCAGACAGTAAAGTTAAAATAAAAAGTTAAAGTAAAATTCAATTCATTTATACTTTATTGCACACCAAAAAAGAACATGCATTTGAATAAAGGTAAAGAATTACAAGTACAAATAAGGCGGACGTATCGCTAAAAAGCGATTTCTTCCAACCACAACCTAAGAGTAGAGGAATTAACAAACAAAAATAGGTAGGCGGCGGCTCAAAAGAAAAAATCCAGAATTACAATGAGTCTATAAATATACGTAAAAATCAAATAAAATTATCTATACTATTATACATACATACATAAATATCTTTTTAACTATAAGTATAAATAGAAAAGATCAGGAGACATCGAGTCAAAAATGAAATTGGAAAAAAAGTATAGTTTCTACACATGACGTATTTTTTTTTTCCGATGCAGATAATTAATTATGTTAGGTACTTAATCTGTATCAAAAAAGAGTGATAAATATCAAGTTTGGTAAAAAAAATCAGTTTAATAGTCTAAACCCAGCTCCTAAACGGAAAGCTTCAACTATCGTCCCGCTGCGCTAAACGAAGTTGCCGCTTTCCGCCTATGTCGAGGAGAAAAATAGTAAACTAACCTCGGGCAGCTTCAGATATGTTTGTTGAGCTCGGTCTCGCCTCAGCCAACATAATAATAAGTACATTTATATTTGAAACATTATTTTCGTCTTGATTATATCCAGCCAAAATCCAAGCGAGCATCTTAAAGACTGCACCGGCAAACACGATATATCTAGTTCTGATATTTGCTTGCTTGCTTATCGTGTCGACTTCAACACAACAAAGTCGCTAAATAGTACTTTGCCAGAATTTGGCAACCGATACTGCACCGTCGCTAGCGGTCATTAGCTCCTCCTGCGTGCAGGTGTTAGGGCACGCAGGGCACGATGTGAGATGGGCCATCGTTTGTGGAGCTCCACACAAGCAAGTCACATTTTGCGCATCCGAGAATCCCCACCTGACCATGTTGTCCTTGCTGCGACCGACCTGGGTTCGATATTTGCTGATCCCAGTGAAATCAGTATTTCGGTAGATATACCCCAAATTCAGTAGATTTCCTGAACAATCTGTAGACCTGGCAACAATGATTAAAATGTTAAACATTAGATAAAACCCTTAATAGTTATGTAATGTAATGTTTTATCTCTCACAGACTACTGAAAACCATGGAGTGGTTCTAATACGGAATCACGCGTTTACATACCTAACATCAAATTGAACAAACAGTAGAACAATGTATTTATGTTTAGAGTTTCGAAGACAAACAAGGAACGCTTTTGTTTCGTCCAAATTCGTCTGTCTGTATGTATGCTCAACCTCAATTTCTTTCTAATTTTTGCACAAATTGATACAACATTTGGCATGAAGATAGGTAAATAAAATCTAATAATTGTAACTGAAGAGGGCCTTCCATGAACAACTCACTCGATGTCAGTTGGGCCACTTCGTCAGAAAAGCGATGAAATGTCATCCAATGTTTTTGAGTTTGTAGGTAGGCAGGTTGAGGTGCTTCTTTATCTCGCCTGTTCAGTATCCCACTGCTGGTCAAAGTCCCACTCTCTTTCTCCAATCCTCTGTATGTGTATCTAATATGTACGATGGCCACATTTCAAATTAGTTCACTATACGCACATACCTAGGTAATTTTTACAAGAGATTGTGACTCTACAGTTTTTTGTCCATTTCAAATTTTTGTTTATATACGCTGTTAGGAGTTTATCCTATTTGACCTGACCTTGTCTTTAAATAACAGATTTTCGATCATTACATCACTAGGCAACACGTTATTTGTGATCTTCTTTCAGTGTAATAAAATTTATTATAAATAAGAATTTTTCTCAATGTTTGTTTGAACTCCATTTAAATTACCATGGGTGGGCGCGGATGGGCGCGGAGGGTGCAATACATAATAAAACCTATTTCAATACCAATAGAGTTGACAAAGAGAATTGACGCCCATACTGGCCCCACGGAGCTATTTCTGTGAACTCTATCGGTATTGAAATAGGTACTATTTTACATTGCACCCTCCGTGCCCATCCGCGCCCGCCCATCTTAATGTGAATAGAGCTTAAGGGTGCCTGTCCGTTATGGCGGAGCGAGCTGGCGGAGCGGAATAGCGAGGAAATATTTACAAAATAGAGGGTCTTTTGTTTTACAGTTGATTTTAAAACGAAAACACAAATTATCATGGATATTACCAATCCGGTTGAATCCGGCGGATCCGGCCGGATTGAAAATTACACCGGACTGCAATCCCTAGTTGAGACAGGTCGAAGACCTTTAAGGGCTCTCACAGACGAGCGACACTTTGCTGTCGCGGTGGGTCGCAGAGCGCCGCGCCCTCCGCGATACCCGGCGACCGCAAAGTGTCGCTCGTCGGTGAGAGCGCTTAGGGTGGCGTGAAAATACTCTGACAACAAGTTGACCACTAACTTGCCTCCACCAATCGGCTCTAGGTCTGCGTAGTGGAGTGTAGCCCACTTCCACTCTAGGAGATCCCTGCTCCACCTAGAACACTGCTGACAAGCTGGCACGAAGAGGAGCGGAATAGGACGCCATAGGCCCCGAGCCTTACTGCGGGATCTCTTGCAACACTTCTAGACGTGTGCTAAAGGAATGGGCCGTGAACCAAAGCCGAAAGCTCTGGTCGGATACACCAGGACCGAGACTTTCTATGATTGGTTAATTTGGGCAAATGCTTCCTTTCACGGAGGAGATTATAAGACATATTATACTCCGTCAAGTGGATTCAGCGCGTGTTGGAGGAGTCAGTTTTAGTCTACTTCTTCCTTGATGATCTGACACTGAAAGAACAACTAAGAATGAATCGGCTACTTAAAGTCCACAGACAACTGGCTAACAACTTGTCACTATAAGCTGGGACATTCATGACTTGCTAGCGCATGATATTGTCACAAGTATCTTTGGTGTACACTTGATATACCACAGGCTCTGCTCTCTCCATTAGGGATAATTAGCGTGAGTATAAATGCGTTATATATAAATCAGGGTTATTCAGACCATCAAACTGAACAACTTTCACTATGGAGTTATGGAGCCGACATGGAAAGCGCCAATAAAAAAGCTGTTCTTGTGAAAATTTCTTTAGCTACGCGAAGAAAATCTATGAAATAGCAAATTTTGTTTTGCTATTTCAAAGTTTATCCTGTAGTAGAAGTTGTTTTTTTTTTTTTTTAATTTATTTATCTAAAACAATAGGTACATTATAATGTCATAACTACAAAGCCACCCTACGAAAACCACGTACGGTTTATATGAGGTGTGGCGAGATCGCTTTAACTCGATACATTGATATTTGATAGGTAGTGTTTCTTAACTATTGATTTGGTTTTGTTATGTTTCTTTATTTGACAAAGATCATTCAAGACTCGTTCGGGAAGTTCGTTCAATATTTGAGGCAGTAAATATTGCCAAGTTCGCATTCCATAGGTGTTGTTGTACCGCGGTAGATTGTAGGTAGGTAGATTAGGTATTGGGCGAAGGTTCCCCGGACGGGTTCTGTTTACAAGAGTGTTTATTTTAGAATAGTGTTCACAGATGATTGCCTGTTTGATTTTATTAAATACATTTATGGTTTTACAATATTGAAATAGTTTTGATTCATCGTCTTTTAATTGGTTTTTAATGATAGATGGTACAATGTTCTTAAGTAGCCTTAGTTGGAGATCATATATTTTATTTAAATAGGTAGTATATGTGCGACCATAACTACTGATACTATAGCTAATTATTGAGTCTGCTAGTGACATATACAGCATTCTAAGAGTTTTATATGGTAGTTTGTACTTTAGTATACATAACTTTGCCATTATAGCTCTGAGTTTGGTACAGATATGATCGATGTGAGGTCCCCAATTAAAGTTAGTGTCTATAACTAGACCTACGTACATATGCTGTTTTACCAGCTCTAATGATGGGCATTTACAATTTATTTTAGGTGCATGTAAACATTGATGCTCGTGTGCAATTATCGACGGTTCAGTTTGATGGTCTAAAGCAGCCCTTTAAAAGTGTAATGCATTTAAGCTTACGTGCTTATTAATTATGTAATCACTGTGTCAATTGATCATTCATATATGGAAACTACGATCTTAAAGTTAGTGTCCGTATGAGCATACATACAAACATTCATAAACTCATGACTGGATTCCTTTTCGGAGTGGTCAGGTCAGGAGTGGCTTTGATACCATTACCCTTACTATACATTATACAAACAACATGTAGTTTTAGTTTAATGAGTTTAATAAGATCGTAATGAAAAAACAATACACACATAACACAAAAAAAAACAAACATTTATTTCATAGACAGAAATTCAAAGTAACAATAACAAAATTGAAATGATTTAAGAACTTCTAGAGCCGCCACACACATCCGGAATTATTCCTGACGGAATTCAGTGTTGTAAATTTTGGTTAAAAAAAATACTAGATTGCTGGTAAAAAAAGCCTAAAGTAAAAATGTATGAAATATGAAATAAAATGAGACTTGTATTTTTAGGTATTTATTAAAACGAAACAAACAATTTCTATACATGATAATTTATTATCATGTGATGAGGTCATGACGTTACGATGATGATTTTTAAATTGTATTACAATATTATTTATTTGTGTGACATTGTCCAAGATACTTATTATTATTTATTATTTATTATGCAATTATATCAAAAGACTATCAATACTTTTAACATTAGACATAATCTGCATACAAAATGGCATGAACCATTATCATACAAGGGATTTTTGAGTGTAGGCGATTTTGCAACTATACCGCAACGACGTCGGAATCATTTTTCTTTTCAGACAATCAGGTGATTCAACCTGCAAGTTCCTAACCAACTGGGGAAAAACGCACAAAGTGACATATCACTAGGCGGTCCTCCATGGGAATCGAACCCACGACCTCCGTGTTGAGAGCCCAATGTTCTTAACCATTAGACCACAGAGGCAGTTACGGAGCGACTTTATTGTCACGTGCGGAAACATGACAATGTCGAGTTTATTGTTGTGTTTCCTACCTGCCTACTCATACTATACGTCCTTTAAGGCGGTTGCAGAGGGGTCAATTTTATACAAAACTTTGACGCACAATACGAGTAGACTTTTTTATTGTATTAATTTAAGTAATTTTGTATATATGGAAAAATCGTTTAGAAAATCTAGTTGTCGCTTATTAAATAATATTTGCAATTTATAATATTATTACGCAGATATAAAGCTTTGAAATTTTTCGTACAAAATTTTCAAAGCTTATATCTTCGTAATAATATTATAAATTGCAAATATTATTTAATAAGCGACAACTAGATTTTCTAATCTATTTTTCCATATACAAAATATTACTTTTATTAATAACGTCTTCGCGTATTGTGCGTCAAACGTTTGTATGGACTGAAACCACTTTAAGACAGTTAATTCAAAATTTAGGTATTTTTATTTTTTAATACCTACCTACCACCTACCACCTACAACGTCGATTTTTAAAAATACATGACTTAGGTACCTGATTTGGATTATAATAATTATTGTTACATTTGCTATGTTATGGGTATCGAGAATTAACCGGTTTTTATTGTCTATAATATTTTAAATATCTGAAACTTTTTGCACATTGATATAATTGGAAACACAGTTTAAATATCTAACATGTCTTTCTCATCCTTTTGAAACGAACTAAACTTTTGCCATCAGAATATATCAGATTATTATTACTATCAAATGCTAATCCCCGACATGTACTAACATCCATCAGTTTCTTCAATGACATTCTCATTTTGTCAATTTTATAAATTGTTTGTAGGATACACATGTATGCATGACCATGTACGTCGAGTGTCAAAGCCGAAACAAACTCTTTGCTATACAAAACTGCATTTTTATCACCTTTCTTTTGAGCATATAATCCAGTAGCATTAGAGTAAAACATAACATCTTCACTATCAATAACGAAGTAACGAGCTTTAGTATCTTCCATATCTTTGAATCTCACTATTTTCCCATCGATATAAGTATACACGAACAAAGATGGCCACTCTACAAAATAAACAACATCTTTGATGAATAGGTCAAAAATAAATTTGTTGTTCGCTACGTACAATTCAGACTTATGATTTTTATGATCGTATTTGTGTATTCCATCGTTTCCTCCAATATACACATCGTGGGTATTCTGATCAATTGCTTGTGCGTATCCCTGCGGGACATCATCGATATCTTTAAATTCTTTAGTACTAAGATCAAAGAGAGCTGATTTGTACGTGTTTTCTTTTACAACATAACTGAAGTATATTATATTGGTATTGTAGTCGACGGTTAGATCGAATGGTCGGCTTAATCCTGTTTTTAATATTTCCTTTTCATAGTAATGACCATCGATGATAACTCCATTACATTCAGTATCTGGTACGACTTCTGCGTTAACTACTGTCAACGTTACTAGTAGGAGATAGAGATTCATTTTGTAAATCTGAAATGGAAAATAACTTTTTAAAATATTGTAACAGTTTTAAGGGTTCCGTGAGGTCTAAGGCGGTGTCCTATTGCCATCGCACGCGCGATGGTGCGATGCGATGTGATCGTACTGATGGGTATTTCTCCGAAATTTTTCAAATTTTCAAATTTTTCTATGGAAAAATTTCAACGATTTGTAAAATTTCGGAGAATTACCCATCAGTACGATCACATCGCATCGCACCATCGCGCGTGCGATGGCAATAGGACACCGCCTATAGGTACCCTATTTCTTAGCCTGCGCCGTCCTTCCGTCCCTTCGTCTGTCCGCCCGCCTGTACTACCTCTATATGGCTGCATTATTCGAACCGTATAATAAGCAGGTCGTAAGTTTATATTTAACTAGCGACCCGCCCCGGCTTCGCACGGGTGCAATGATGACATAAACCTTCCTCTTGAATCACTTTATCTATTAAAAAAAACACCGCATCAAAATCCGTTGCGTAGTTTTAAAGATCTTAGCACACATAGGGACAGACAGACAGCGGGAAGCGGCTTTGTTTTATACTATGTAGTGATTTCGTAACCAATATCATAAAACTGGCTAAGAGCGAGTCAGACTCGTGCACGGAGGGTTCCGCGCCACCATACAATATTACCTAAAATTGAGTTCTCTCCGAGATCCTCAGTGCGGGCCCGACACACATTTGACTGAATTTTATTAAATTATGGTTTTACTTACCTACAGTTTATTTATAATATTTGATTAGATAAATAATAACAAACTAAATAAACTTATAAACATAAACTTAAACAAAAAGATATAATTTATATAAAGTAAGAGATATAAAATAAAGAGAAGGAAGAAACGCTCTCAAACGGTGAAGGAAAACATCGTAAGGAAACCTGCATACACTGAAGAAGAAATTCTGTTGTGTATGTAAAGTCTACCAACCCGCATTGGGCACGCGTGGTGGACTAATGCCCATACACCCTCCTTGAGGGTAGGCCTGTGCCCTGCAGTGGGACGTTTATAGGCTGATGATGACTACCAGTAGACTATGTAGATTGCTGTAAGTACTTTCAATGAAAATTATATCGAATACTGTAGCACAATCAGTGTCGGAGAAATCCAATACAAACTCGACGGCCGGCATCTGTCAATAGGTGGCGCTGAACGAAATTAATTCGCACTATCCATGATACAATAATATACTCCACCTGGTACTCTCTTCCGATCACGTGACTGACATGTGACTGACACAAGTCTACGTCATCATACCCATGTAACATGTTATGTTGAAATAAAGTGGCAATGTTTATGTGACGTAGGCTTGTGTCACTCTGGGAAGAGAAGACCTGTTTTTTTAGACTATGGCACTATCATTTGCTTTTGAAAACTTAAGTTATTTTAAGCGCTTTTCATCGAATGAATACGGAACCCTTTCTCTGGCGAGCCCGACATGCTCTTGGCTGGTATTTTTATTTCAACACAAATTATGTTTTCCGAAAATCAACCACCCGTTAATGAAAACCTACAACAATTTCTGCAAAATTTTGTATTTTATTTCTACAAAAAGGGACCTGGACTAAGATCGAAACAGAAAAATAAAAAAATAGTAATAATCTTACCTTAATACAGATCTTACAGATCTTTAAACAAATCTCTCAATCACACCACACCACAGCGTTTATTGATTAAAAATTATAGATCTTGCACGGGACGAATCATTTAACGAATATCACAGTCACACTACACAACAGCGTTTTATAGATTTATGATAACAGTGTTGCCAGGACCAGTCAGAAAAGATCAGGATAAGAGCCAAATATCAGGAAATTGGAAGGAAAATAAGATTTTGTCGATTAAGTTGCTTCTTTTCGATGCACAGAACTAATCTAGGGTCACGGCAGTGCCCCTGCCAAGACGAGCCAAAACAACGGCGCGCACTACCGTACCATTTCTCGAAGAGATTCGGCGTATTTTGAGCGCTTATATCATATACAACGTGTTAATGAATTAGGTAAAGCAAAACTAAAAAGTAGTTTGTTTAGAATCGAGAGCAGAATCGAATTATGACAGGTAATTTTTTGCAAAATATTAAATAATTTGTTAGTAAAATTAAAAATTTACTGAACCCGATGTCAAGTCAACCCACCGCACGTGCATTCTCACCCTACTTACTACCCACACAAGATTTTTAAAATGTAGGTATGTACACCAATATGTACAATACCTAAACTCTATCAGGTTGGGATGACTCAAGTTGGGACGCATGTCTATTATTTTGGCTGTATTTTATATGATGTCCCGCTAGCTAAAGGTCCCATTAGACTTTCTAGATCCATAAAGTTCTGGGTGCTGGGTGATAAAAGCGAGTTAGGTAGGGGGCGAGTACCGGCGCGACACCGAATCTTGAAACAACAAAATAAATGTTTACAAATTACTGTTTGCAACAAAACAGTAGGTACTTGTTGTATAACGATAGGAACAGGATAACGGAACTACAACATTACAAAAGAAACGATTTATAAAAATAAACTAATCTTCCCGTTAAAAAAACAATAACAGTTACAAAGCAAGTTCCTTCTGTTGCGAACACTAAGGGTAGAGATATTGCACACTTATGTGGCCGGTATACTCAGTTGAGTACAGAGTAAAAAGTCATCATGTAATTCTGAAAATATAAACAATTCATTGTCAAATGATTACTCAGATCACCCACTGGAATGTTTCCTATCACATTTAGCACGAAAAATTATGATAAGTTATTGAATAAAAACAATAATAATAAAATAAAACACTTAGTCGCACGATCTTCAGAACTATAACTTGCAGTGGGTCCAAATCATCATCATCATCATCATCTGAGCCGATGGACGTCCACTGCTGGACATAGGCCTCCCCCAAGGATCGCCATAACGAGCGGTCCTGCGCTGCCCTCATCGAACGGGTTCCCGTCGCCTTCACCAGGTCGTCGGTCTTTCTAGCCCTTTCCAGTCCAGAACCTTGAAAACATCTTCCAGTGCAGCGGTGAACAGTTTCGGAGATATAACGTCTCCCTGCCTCACACCTCGCTGCAGTAGGATAGGTTTCGAGTTCTGGTCCTGTAGTTGGACTGACATAGTAGCGTTTTTGTACAAGCATTTCAGCACTTCGATCTACCGGTAGTCCACTTGGCATCGCTGAAGAGACTGCAGTACAGCCCAAGTCTCGATTGAATCAAAGGCTTTCTCGTAATCCACGTACGCCAGGCAAAAGGGCAGGTTATACTCTTCAGTCTTCTGTATAACTTGCCGAAGCGTATGAATGTGATTCACGGTGCTGAAGCCGTTTTGGAAACAGGCTTGTTCGGGAGGCTGGAAATCGTCAAACCTGCGAGCGAGACGGTTCGTAATGACTCTCGAAAACAGCTTGTAGACATGGCTAAGAAGGGAAATGGGCCTATAGTTCTTCAACAGGGCATTATCGCCCTTTTTGAAGAAGAGCACCACCAGACTTCTGTTCCATGCCTGCGGCGTTTTACCCTCGAGTATGACGGAATCGAACAGCTTCTGAAGCTCGGCCGTAATCCCGTCATCACCCGGCGCCTTGTTGTTCTTTAGCTGTTTGAGAGCCATACTAATCTCGTACAAGCTGACGTCCGGAATATCTTCTGTGTAGTGCCGGGTCAATCTGGCCAAATCTGGCTGGTGTGTCCAAATAATACAAAATAAAAAAAACATACTTTGTTATTAATATGTAGTAAGAAATATTACATTGTATTAAAATAAATAAAAACTTAATAGAAAACCTTGTTTAAAATAGTAATTTTTTCAAAAGTTTGACTGTACTGTACAGGGACCGTAAATGGGTTAAGTGATGCGTGCAACAAATAAACATAACAAAAATGCTAAAAATATTCTCAATGCATTACGTATCCTAATAATTAAAATTTTTGCAAATGTACACACGGCGACTGATCAACCTACCCATAGTCATCTACGTACAATTTTCAATTTTATTACATGTAAAGATTTAACAATTTACTTACATTTAAATGTTTTCCATTATTTACTTCTTTTCACTCTGACAGAATTGGAAACATTGTGAACATAACATTATCACGACAATATCTAACATGTCTTTCCTATCTTTTTGAATCGAATTAAACTGTTGTAATCAGTATAAATAATATTATTATTACAATCGAACGCTAATCCCCGACAATTATTAACATCCATCAGTTTGTTTAATGACATTCTAATTTTATTAATTTTATAAACAGCGCGTTCAGTACACATGTATGCATCACCATGTACGTCGAGTGTTAAACCTTTAACGAACTCGTTGGTATACAAAACTGCATCTTTAACACCTTTCCTTTGAGCATATAATCCAGTAGCATTAGAGTAAAACATAACATCTCCACTATCAATAACGAAGTAAAGAGCTTTAGTATCTTCCATATCTTTGAATCTCGCTATTTTCCCATCGATATAAGTGTACACGAACAAAGATGGCCACTGTACAAAATATACAACATCTTTGATGAATAGGTCATAAACAAATTTATTGTTTGCTACGTACAATTCAGACTTATGATGTTTATGATCATATTTGTGTATTCCATCGTCTCCTCCTATATATACGTCGTGGGTATTCTGATCGACGGCTTGTGTGAATCCATTCGGGACATCATTGATATCTTTATATTCTTCAGTACCAAGATTAAAGAGAGCTGATTTGTACGTTCTTTCTTTTACAACATAACTGAAGTATATTATATTGGTATTGTAGTCGACGGCTAGATTGAATGGTCGGTTTAATCCCGTTTTTAATATTTCCTTTTCATTGTAATGACCATCGATGATAACTCCATTACATTCAGTATCTGGTACGACTTCTGCGTTAACTAGTGTCAACGTTACTAGTAGGAGATAGAGATTCATTTTGAAAATCTGAAATGGAAAATAAAATAACTTATTAGAATATTGTAACAGTTTTTAGAGTTCCGTTAGGTCTAAAGGTTGCTATCGGTACCCTATTTCTTAGCCTGCGCCGTCCTTCCGTCCGTCCATCCGTCCGCCCGCTTGTCCTACCTCTATATGGCTGCATTATTCGAACCTTAATTAAGCAGGTCGTAAATTTATATTTAACTAGCGACCCGCCCCGGCTTCGCACGGGTGCAATGCTGACATAAACCTTCCTCTTGAATCACTCTATCTATTTAAAAAAACGCATCAAAATCCGTTGCGTAGTTTTAAAGATCTAACCATACATAGGGACAGACAGACAGCGGGAAGCGAATTTGTTTTATACTATGTAGTGATTTCGTAACCAATATCATAAAATTGGCCAAGAGCGAGTCAGACTCGCCCACGGAGGGTTCCGCGCCACCATACAATATTACCTAAAATAGTTTTCTCTCCGAGAGACTTTCCGAGAGACTTCCGAGAGACGAATTTACATTTGACTGAATTTTATTAAATTGTGTCAATAGAGGGCGCTGAACGAAATTAAATCGCACTATCGTTTGCTTTTGATAACTTAAGTTATTTTAAGCTATATCATGTTTAGCTTTTCATCTAATAACTACGGAACCCTATCTCCGGCGAGCCCGACACGCTCTTGGCCGGAATTTTTATTTCAACACACATTGTCATTATGTTTCCCGAAAACCTACCACCCCTTAATGTACTCACGGCTACATATCAAGCCACCCAAAACCAAAACAAGCTGGCCGCGCGTAGGCATAGTAATGTATAACGTCGCGCGACCAGTTTTTTTTGGTTTTAGGTAGCTTGATGTGACACCGTGTGTACCTACAACATTTTCTGCAATTTTTTTTTTTCATTTCTACAAAAAGGGATCTGGGCTAAGATCGAAACAGAATACTCAAAAAATTTTATAATCTTACCTTATAAAGATCTTACACGGATCAGTAACGAATATCTTAATCACACCACACCATAGCGTTTATATATTAAATATTATAGATCTTGCAAGGACGGATCTTTTATCGAATATCACAGTCGCACTACACAGCAGCGTTTTATAGATTTATAATGTCAGTGTTGCCAGGGCCCGTCAGAAAAGATGAGGAGATATAGAGCCTAATAAGAAATTGGAAAGAAAATAAGATTTTGTCGCTTAAATTGCTTCATTTCGATGCACAGAACTAATCTGGGGTCACGGCAGTGCCCCTGTCAAGACAAGCCAAAACATCGGCGCGCACTACCGTACCTTTTCTCGAAGAGATTCGGCGTATTTTTGAATATCATTATGCAACGTGTTAATGAATTAGGTAACGCAAAACTAAAAAGTAGTTTGTTTAGAACCGAGAGCAAAATCGAATTATCACAGGAATTTTTTTGCAAAATATTATATAATTTGTTCTTCTTCTTATGGTGCCATCTCCTATCGGAGGTTGGCTATCAATAGGGCTATTCGGACCCTGGAGACTGCAGCCCTGAACAGTGAGGTTGTGTCCACTTCGAACCATTCACACAGGTTTTTAAGCCAGGACGTCCTTCTTCTACCAGGCAGCCGTCTTCCCAAAATTTTCCCCTGCAGAATAGTCTGGAGAAGCTGGTATTTATCACTTCTCATAATGTGACCGAGGTACTGAAGTTTCCGAGTTTTTATGGTTTTCAAGATTTCTACTCTCTTGTTCATCCTCTGCAGGACCACCTCGTTGCTGATTCTGTCCGTCCATGATATCTTCAACATCCTCCTGTATACCCATATCTCAAAAGCCTCAAGTCGTTTGCACATGGTTTGAGTGAGTGTCCAGGATTCAACACCATACAGAAGGATGGAGAATACGTAACACCTTACAAGACGAACACGGGTGGAGATCTTAAGAGAGCGGCTACATAGTAATTGGTTCATCTTCAAAAATGCACTCCGCGCCTGCTCTATGTGACACCTCAACACTCTCAATGCTGTGGTCTTCTTGATCAGTCACACGACAACCGAGGTACCTGTAAGAGTGAACCCTTTCTAGTGGCTGATTTTGAACGTAGAGTGCAATACCACTATTTACTTGCGGACGGCCGACCATCATGAATTTAGTCTTCTTTATATTTATGTTGAGACCATAATCTGCACTGACGGTCGTCACAAGATTCAGCAGATACTGCAGATCGTTCAGGGTTGATGCTAACAGAATGGTATCATCTGCATATCTGATGTTATTTAAGGGCAGACCATTTATGACTATTCCCTCTTCCGCGTCTTCTATTGCCTAATTTGTTATTAAAATTAAAAATTTACTGAACCCGATGTCAACCCACCGCAATTGCATACTCACCCCACTTACTACCCACACAAGATTTTTAAAATGTATCAATGAGTACTTGAGGGTTTTCATTCATTGCTGAAATGATAACAAATCATTTGTGCTTCAAAGCTTAAAATGCGAATAACTTTGATTTTTAAGTATCAAAATAATTAAATTATTATTTCAATCTAATTATTTTGTTATAAATCAGTTGGGGTGTATGAGCTTTTGCGCTTATTCATTAACACGTTGTATATCTTCGGTCTAGATAGTACCTACCTACCTATGGGCTCAAATGTTCGACAGCATTAATTTGGTCTTCACTCTAATCATCATCATCATCATCATGTCGTATGGCTAAATTTTGATCATCAAAACCTAACAGGTACACACGGCGACACATCAAGCTATACAAAACCAATATAAGCTTGTAGGAAGACGTTATACATTACTCGTCCTACGCACGGCCAGCTTATTTTGTTTTTGTATTGCTTGATGTGTCGCCGTGTGTACTTATCGAAGTAAAAGCTGAATTTCGGCATGCAGACTGTGTTTAACGTATAACTAACAGAAAAATAAAATTTTGTTATTTTCCTATCAAGTGGGTGCAAATATACTTAAGTAGGAAAAAAGTTTTTGGAACCCATTCTCATGAAACTTTGAATACGTGTTCAGTTTCTGTGGCACTATAACAAAATGTTAATTTGAACCTTCGATCCTCAAATCCTGATGCTGCAGGGTTCAGGTCCCAACTCTTCAGTCTTGATGGTGCAGGCTTATCTTAACCGTTATGTTTAAGAATATGCTGACTTTGAATTTACATTGTGGGTTTCAGGCAAATCCTAATACATACGTTTCGGGTTCGAACTCTTCAGTCAAAATGCAGCAGAGGTACTGCCACAAACTGTTCTGGAGACGTTGACGACAATCATAAACTGGCTTAAGTCATTTAATTTAAATACCAATGTAGCTAAGACAAAAATGCTGCACATACGAAATTACAATACTAGCACTACAACTCTCGATGTAGCTATTGACGGAAATCGTGTAGAACTTGTGCGACAAAGTAAATTCCTAGGCCTAACAGTGGATGATCATATGAATTGGAAGGGACATATAGAGAGCTTGGAGGGTAAACTTAGTAGTTTCTGCTTTGCCTTGAAAACGCTACGGTCAATATCGACAAAAAAAGCAGCTCTACAAGCATATTACGCCTTTTTTCAGTCTAGGATTTTGTATGGACTTGCTATCTGGGGTGGATCGGTAGATGCAGAAAGAATTTTTATTCTACAGAAGCGATGCGTACGTATTCTCAATTCTATACATTCCAGCAGAGAGTCCTGTAGATCTTCATTTGTAGAATTAAAAATACATACACTTACGGCCTTATACGTCACTGAGCTATGTAAAATTATCAAACGCTACCCCGAAAAGTTCCCGTATAGGCCAGAGTTTAAAAGTACCAGATTAAATAACTTGCACGAGCCCCAATTACAACTGCCTAACTGTAGAACTGCCTCATTTCAACGCACCGTAAATTATAATGCAGTCAAGATTTACAATAAATTGCCAACAGAGCTGAAGTCTCTTACAGGCGGCAAATTTTTGAAACACCTAAAAATGTTTCTCATAGAGAAATGCCCATATCACGTGAATGAGTTGGAAACAAAGTGAATTGTTTGTGCCTTGATAGTGAAAAATAAATTATAGTTATAGTAATAGGTAATAATAAAAAAACTGTAGATCATATTGGATTGCGTTGGGCGTTAAATTGCCATTCTTTTTATGTTTTAATTACGTATCCTTTTAATTAATACTAATTATGTTATTGACATTTTAAAAATTGTATTATTTTATATTGTGTCTGTATACCTATTAGAATTGTGCCGTCCAATATTTTGATTGTAATTAATATACTTAGTTTTTGACATGGTGTTATTTAATAATAAGAATGTAGCTTGTGTTTTTAAATATTTTGATTTATTGTTAAAATTCAAAAATATAATTTTACTCATATATGTTTGCTACACCCTTGGGTAAAAATTGCATTGATTCCATTGTAACATTTCATCATTCCATCTTATGTATACATGCATTTTAAGGCAATAAAGAACTGAACTGAACTGCCCACTCATATAAGCTGTGTGGTTTAAGGATCTGCTGATTTTTAATTAGTAATTGTGGATATCAAGCAAAGACAGTCAATGAACTCAGGGTTCTAACTCTTCAGTCCTTGTGCTGCAGGGGTACATAGTCTTTAATACTTGGGGTTCTGCTTACTATAAATAATTAAAAAGCAATATCGATCTACAAAAACGTTTGAGATCCCATCAAAAACATTTCATGTAAAAAAGTAGCCAAGACTCACAATCCTTTTACTCTTAAAAAATTATGTAATCTCATTTCAAGCCAAATCTTGCGTAAGTGTTCATCTCGGTCTAATAAAGTTATAAGGGTTCGTCGAAATCGTCATACCGTGTATAGCTACGCACATAAGGCTTGGCCGACACCTAGGTACTAGTTCTGATATTTGTTGATCCCAGTGAAATCATTATTTGAGTAGACATACCCCAAATTCAGTAGATTTCTTATTAAATATGAAGAACTGGCAACACTGATTTAAATTTGATGTACTTGGCAATTATCAAAAATACCCATTTTTGCCACGTTTTATCTCTCACCGACTACCATGGAGTGGTTCTAATGCAGAATTACGAGTTTGTATAGTAATCTAACGTCAACGTTTAAAATAAAAACCAGCGAAGTGCGAGTCGGACTACTCGCGCTATATATTTACCGAGATCATTATAGACAGGATCCTTAGCATGAGCCCGACTCACACTTGGCCGGTTACAAAGGACAACCGCCGCTCTCCCTTGAAAAAATACCTTAAAATGTATAGAAGTTTTGACTGAAGTCAAATGTGTAATAAATTATGAGGTTTTATAAAAACGACTCAGATAGTATCATTTATTTTTATTTAACGAGTTATTTAATCATTTATCAATAATCAATAATCAATAATAATATTATAAAGAGGAAAGATTTGTAACCTATTTTTGTATGTTTGTATGTTTGTAATGAATAAACTCAAAAACTACTGTGCCGATTTCTACATTCACCCTGAGTAACATATGCTATATTTATTGCTAGAAAAGACTAGACATCCACCCGTGCGAAGCCGGGACGGGCCGCTAGTTATTAATAAATTATAAAAAAGCAGCAACCCCAACATGGCTGTCAATGTTGTTTAGTAGGAGGAGGTAGGAGGTGTTGCAAGCACAATGTTTTTTTTATATAAAAATGATAAAAACTAATAAATCATTATAAAATAAACTAATGCCTGCAGTTAGTTTCTAGTGTTCCATAGTCTACACTAATATTATAAAGAGGAAAGATTTGTACCTATTTTTGTATGTTTGTATGTTTGTAATGAATAGGCTCAAAAAGTACTGGGCCGATTTAAAAAATTCTTTCACCATTAGAAAGCTGCGTTCACCCTGAGTAACATAGGCTATATTTATTGCTAGAAAAGATTAGACGTCCACCCGTGCGAAGCCGGGACGGGCCGCTAGTCCATAATAAAAATAGAAGGATGGTTATACATTTTTGGGTATTATGTGCCAGATGTCCTTCAACGATATTCGAATTTATTCCTTTACTTGTGTTGTGAGACCTTATTTCTTGCAAAATTTAATAATTCTAGGTCTACGGGAAGTACCCAATAGGTTTTTATATAAATAGGCTCGGTGCAGCCTTACGTTAAGTATTACTAGGGTGTTTTGTTACACACTGTTGTTTGTTGTATAAGTATTAGATCGTCGCGTATTAGATTACACCCAGTTTTAATTAAATACTGTTATTTGTATAAAGAATACATTTTGAGACTAGTTTAAATATACCTACTGTAGATTAATTTAGTTGTGTTAATATTTAATTCTTTTAATAAATTAAACTTTTTAATAATATTATTGTATTAAACTTATTTGCGGGTTGAGAGTTCCAAAAGGACCATATAGTCCATATATCTTTTAAATTGCGTCAAATCAAATCAAATCAAATCAAATATACTTTATTTTACACCAAAATATAAAGAGTAAAATACAGAGAAAAAAAATACAAGAGGCACAAAATAAGGCGGTCTTATCGCTAAGAAGCGATTTCTTCCAGACAACCTTAGGGTAGAGGAAACGGTGTACGAAGAAAGGTAGGCGGTGTTTTCAGATAAATGACCAGAAATATCAGTAAATAAAAAACAAGAATAAACCTATTATAAATACATCTAAATGCAATACATAGATAAGTATATATAATATATATTCCTATAATATATATATATATATATATACATACACACATCATATATAAATACGCGTACTACTCAACTAAACACGATAGGAAAACATGAACTATAGACATAGGAAAAGATTTAAGTACCTACTCAACTCCGCGTCAACTTACAAGCTTGAAGTTTTTACACCTTCAAGAGTCCGTTGAGTTCAGTATCCCAGTACCTGTCCCTGAGAAAAAGACAGATGGACAGACAGACACACAACAAAGTGATCCTATAAGTGTTTCGTTTTTCTAATTTTGAGGTAGGTACGAAATCCTCATAAATATATTTGAGGAGGATTTTATATTTTTTTACTGCAGTTTTGTATGGAACAGCAATTTTTTTTTGCGGTCCTGAAGTTGGATCCATGGTGAAAGAAGTTTCGTTTAATGATTATTAGCCACCCCTTTTAATATTATTACCCCCTTTTTTATTTTTATTATACTTATAATAAAGCTAATAACTACTCTACATATTCTGTTCTATTTGGGTTTTTGTTTAATAAACACGACGGTACTAAAGGTTATCAAACTTAAACTTTCCTTAAAATTATTTATCTTCGACCACTGATATGTTATGTGCTTCTGATTCAATGAAATAAAAGTTAATTACACCAGGGATTTTCTAAAATTTTTGTTTATTAATTAACCGACGAAAAAACAAAAAAACGGAGGAGGTTTTCAAGTCGACGCGAATATTTTTTTTTGTTATCTAGACAGTTAGATTCTAAACGGCGCGATATAGCGACGTGTAGCCCGTCCACTAGATGGCGCCATGCTAAGTTATCTTAGAACATTCGAAGTGGAACGCCGATATATAGCTTCCGCCATCTATCGGTTACGTTTCGAAGCACTAAGTGTTGAACTAAATGGTTCGTATCTTGATTCTTGAAGCGATAGCGCGCTACACCTCACCGGCACACCGCTGCGCTGTAGTAGTGAGAGATTTCGCCCGTATCAATCGCTGTCTTGTTGGTCTAGTGATCTAAACTTTCTAGACAACCGGCTCACGATTCGGGAACTATGGTTCGAGCCTCGTGTCGGCCGGCCGTCTTTTTCAATTTTATTTCATAACGAGCTTTTACACGCGACTTCGTCCGCATAAATTATATACCAGATTTTAAGTCAGATGATAAGCTATCAAACAAAAAAAGTTTCATCAAAATCGGTTCATTAGTTTTTGCGTGATACTCGAACAAACAAACACCCAAACAAACAAACAAACAAACATACAAACAAACAAACAAACAAACAAACAGACAGACAAAAAATCCAAAAATTGGTGATTTGGAATCAGGGACAGGTAAAAACCATGTTGTAATTTTTTTTTTGTAAATATCTTCAATGTACAGACACACTTCTTTTACAGTTTTATAATAGTTTAGATGTGGCTACCCCCGTGCTAAAATGCGACAACGCAAATAATTAGGACGTCCTAAAATTCAAGGCGACTTACCTATCTATAGCCAATATACATATTAATCTATGGACGGTGCGTAACTATGAGAAAACTGGGTTTTTGTTGCCATTTTGAAGCGCGGGCAAAGCATTTACACATAAAAACATCTTAGGAATTCTAGTTTATGTTTACACAGCGCCAACGCCAAGTTGCCTAGAAAAATCTTACCGCAACATGTACCTTTTCCATTGATTTTTGGCATAACTTTTTCCACTTATCTGTTAGGGAAGTAAGTGAGGTGCTATCGGAAGGAGACTGATGTAAAGTACTGGAAAAACTAGGGTTGCCACCTCTAAATCCGCCGCAACTAATGGGTTGCCAGGTTCAAAGAAGTCATTTTTTTACCTGGAAACCCTAAAGTTGCGGCAGATTGAGAGGTGGCAACCCTACCCTCTGGCTCTGCTGTCCGCATAAGGGCTCTTACAGACGAGCGACACTTTGCTGTCGCGGTGGGTCGCAGAGCGTCGCGCTCATACATTTTACGGTCGCGCGACCCTCCGCGACCGCAAAGTGTCGCTCGTCTGTGAGAGTGCTAAGGGATAATTATCGTGTGTATAGGTATATATGTATGAAATCAGTATTTCTGATTATTCATGAATGTAAACAGTGCGGTCGTACGTATGAGCATACATACAAACATTCATAAACTAATTACTAAATTCTATTTCAGAGTGGTCAGAAGATTCGATAATATTACCTATACTGAGCATGCAGTTTCAGTATGTAAACTAACGACTATAATATCCTGTGGGGTGGTCAGAAACCTTGTTTTAATTACCAAATAATACAAAAGAAATAGTATAATCATAATATTTATTTTATGTACAGAAATACAAAGAAACAATAATAAAAATAAAATTAGTACATAACATGAGGCTAGAAGCCTAAAATGCGCACCTCTATAATTTTTTTATTGTATTAATATAAGTGACTTTGTATAATATGGAAAAATAGTTTATAAAATCTAGATGTCGCGTATTAAATAACATTTGCAATTTATAATATAATTACGAACATTTGAAATTTTTCATACAAAATTTTCAAAGCTTTATATCATCGTAATTATATTATAAATTGCAAATGTTATTTGATACGCGACATCTAGATTTTCTAAACTATTTTCCCATATATAAAATATTACTTTTATTAATTCCGTCTACGCGTATTGTGCGTCAAACGTTTGTATGGACTGAAACCACCTTAAACTATTTTAAGGGGATGATCAGATGATCAAACTGATCAACTTTTTCTACAGGACTCACATCGAAATGCGAAAAATAATCAGTGGTTCAGGATCGCAGCTTAGAAAAGTTGTTCAGTTTGATTACTATCAATACATATATTCATACTTGATAATAACGTTAAAATATTTTTAGCTAATTTTATTAGTAACGAGCTTGTACCCGCGACTTCGTCCGCATAAATTATATACCAGATTTTAAGTCAGATGATAATCTATCAAACAAAAAAAGTTTCATCAAAATCGGTTCAGTAGTTTTTGCGTGATACTCGAACAAACAAACACCCAAACAAACAAACAAATAAACAAACAAACAAACAAACAAACGAACAAACAAACAAACAAACAAACAAACAAACAGACAGACAAAAAATCCAAAAATTGGTGATTTGGAATCAGGGACAGGTAAAAACCATGTCGTAATTTTTTTTTGGTAAATATCTTCAATGTACAGACACACTTCTGTTACAGTTTTATAATAGTTTAGATTATTAGTAATTACATTATAATATTATATTCGTTCTTGTAAAGTAAATAATTAATTGTCCATCGACCAGTGGAAGTTCGATGTCTCGTACGGGAATCGAAGTGGACAGGTTTGAATCGAAATTTTCGAAATTTCACTGATGTTGACTCTAGCGAGTTGGCAACACTGTATACAATTTTACTGCTCTTACACTCAGTCGCAGAAACACTCATTAGAGTTAATCCTCCATTAAATCTCTTGCTAGCTTTAACTGCGCCAACAAGACAAAAAGGACAGCAAGAGTATTAATGGAGGATTAACTTTAATGAGCGTTTCTGCAAATAACCGTCAGTGTAACAGCCGAATGGTGACAATATCTAACAAATCTTAGGTATCTTTATGAACCGAACTAAACTGTTGGTATCAGAATATATCATATTATTATAACCATCGAACGCTAATCCCCAACACGAATCAATACCCATCAGTTTATCTATAGACATTTTCATTTTATTAATTTTATAAATAGCGTGTTTGGTACACGTGTATGCATTACCATGTACGTCGAGTGTTAATGCTCTAAAAGACTTTTTGCTATACAAAACTGCATCTTTACCACCTTTTCTTTGAGCATAAAGTCCAGTATCATTAGTGTAAAACATAACATCTTCACTATCAATAACGAATAGATCAACTTTAGTATCTTCTGTATCTTTAAATTTCACTATATTCCCATCGATGTAAGTATACATGGACAGAGTTACCTGGTTACAAAAATATATAACATCTTTTATAAATATGCTGTTAACAGATCGTTCATATGCTACGTCTAATTTACAATCATGATTTTTATAATCATATTTGTATATACCATCGCCTTTTCCTATATAAACATCGTGGATATTCTGATCGACAGCTAGTGCGTCTGAGTATTGGAAAAAATCGATGTCTTTAAATTCTTTAGTATTAAGATCAAATAGAGCTGAACTGCCGTCTCTATTATAGCTATTGTAAGTGAAGTACATTATGTTGAACTTGTAGTCGACGGCTAGACTTGATGGAAAGCTTAATCCGGATTTTAATATTTCCTTCTCATGGTAATGACCATCGATGATAACTCCATCACATTTATTATCTGTTACGACTCCTGCATTAACGAGTGTCAGTGTAAACAGCAGGAGACAGAAATGCATTTTGAAGATCTGAAAAAAAAAATGAATTTATTCAAAATATTATAATTCGGAGCGCGCTCCATACAAACGAAGTCTGGTGACATTTTCACTACTAACCAATAAAAGTTAATAAAAATTTTCAAAAACATTCTAAAAACTAATCTCTATGTTTGTATGAAGTTATATTTTCGTTAAAATATATACTTTTAACGTAACAGTGCCTCAAAGATTTCCATACAAATCTTAAAAACTAATTTTCTTATTAATCCTAACAATAAAACTGTATATTTAAACGAAAATCTGAGTTCATACAAACATAGAGATTAGTTTCTAGATTGTTTCTGAAAAATTTAATTGACTTTAATTAGATAGTATTGAAAATATCCCACCAAACGGTAACGTTACAAAAATAAAACAACATTTTTTTTTTGCCAATACAACATGTGCGTCAACTGCGATTACACGACACTCCATCCGTTTAGATTATGTGAAACAAATCGAAATGAGTTCCATAACTATTAACCCAGTAAAATTAAGCTGAAATATACCAATCAGGAGAAGTAATTTCCGGAGTTCTAAAACTTTTTTTAAACGTTCCTTTGGTACGTAGCATTGAAGAAAAAAAAAAGTCCTGGTGAGGGGGGGGGGGGGGGTGAGCTCGAGGAAGGGGGGGGGCTCTAAAGGTGACTTTTTTCAGTTTTTCGCTTATTTCTTGAAATCTAAAAGTCGTATCGAAATACTTTGTATGGACAAATTATACCTAACAAAATTTTCTACAAAACAAGTTGTATGCATTTTTGTCATAGGACTTAACCTTTGAGGGCTACGGGGTCGAGAATGTAACGGCATTTCAAAAATTATGGAATTTGTATGGCGACCCTCATGAAAGTTGAAGATAAAAACAAAATGATTTCATATTCTTAATCAGCAACCCCGAAAACCCCCAGATACAAATTTTCTGTCGGTTCCGAGAACTCTTAAGAGCTGCATTGGCTTTTGAAATTTCCATGGCAGCCATCTTGGATATCGCAATTTTGGATTTTTTTCACCGCCAACCAAATCTGACCAAGGTCCTCTATGACAATTGTTCAAGGTCCATAACCCTATCTGTCATAGTTTCCGCGGGCCGTTAACCTCATCCGTCAGGAGTCGACCTTCTGAGGAAGTCGAAATATTATTTTTATTGCCAGGGCATCTTTATGATGATCCCTAAAATCATTTTACTATACGTTGAATGGGGGAAACCCGGTGAACAATTATACGGGTATTTATCTAATATCTAAGATAAAGATAAAGATAAAGATGCATTTATTTGTCAGACATGAGTAGTTACAGGCAGTTGTTACAATAATTATTAAGTCCTACATGTCTTACCTTACGGCTTACAAATTATTATTTATATAATGTTAGGGATGCCAGTGGTCATCATAAATTAAAACAAAACAAAAAAAAAAAAAGCAAAAATTAGAGTAATGTCAAACAAAAAAAAAAAAAATTATACAAGTAAAGTCAAAGAAATAAAATCCTGCCAAATCTATCTATCTATGTGGGGGGGTTGGAGGGGGGGTCAACCAGATACCTCCAATTTATCTCCAGGTTCCCCTTACGGTACAAGAATGACATTTGGGGATCATCATATGGATGCCTTGGTGATACAGGGAAAACTTTGACTTCCTCGGAAGGTCTTCTCCTGATGGATGAGGTCAACGGCCCACGGAAACTATGACAGATAGGGTTATGGACCTCGAACAAATGTCATAGAGGACCCTGGTCAGATTTGTTTGGCGGTGAAAAAAATCCAAAATTGCGATATCCAAGATGGCTACCATAGAAATTTCAAACGCCAATGCAGCTTTTAAGGGTTCCCCGAACCGACTGAAAATTTGTATCTGGGGGTTTTTGGGGCTGCTGATTAAGAATATGAAATCATTTTGTTTTTATCTTCAACTTTCATGAGGGTCGCCATACAAATTTCATAATTTTTGAAATGCCGTTACATTCTCGACCCCGTAGCCCTAAAAGGTTAAGTCCTATGACAAAAATGCATACTATTTGTTTTGTAGGAAATTTGGTTAGGTATAATTTGTCCATACAAAGTATTTCGATACGACTTTTAGATTTCAAGAAATAAGCTAAAACTGAAAAAAGTCACCTTTAGAGCCCCCCCCCCCCTTTCCTCGAGCTCACCCCCCCCCCCTCACCAGGACTTTTTTTTTCTTCAATATTGCGTGTAGAATACACCTTTCTACTAAGGGTTGGTTGAGGTTGATGTATATAATGAAACACAGATATAGTCTTCACTAGTGAATGTGACTAGCGCACGTCCGCACAGCACGGCGGTCGGTGCACGAATACCGAGCGAATGAACGATAGATATTGACCACAGACCGCACCGGCCGATAGACGGCGCTACCGGCGCTTTCCACATTAACTACTCTTTATTGCTGTACACTACATCCCTTTCTTGTTTTAATTTATTTTTTACGTTTACTCGAATCTACCACCGCTTCGGAAGGTATAGCCCGTGGAGAAGAAGCGGCGCAAGAAACTCCACAGTTTAGCTAATCTCTTAAATCTTATTTACAATACAGTGTTGACTGTTATCAATGCTATTACATTAAACAAATTACGAATAAGTTATTGAGACTAATTTGTTTACAGAAAATAGATATTTATCAAAAATTGATCCTAAATTGTCAAACACCAAATTCAACGATAAACAATGTTTATGGAAATTACAATCTCATTATATTAACACATTTCAGTTATTGTTACTTCTGTTCTATACTATCCCTTCCCTGTAAAAATATTTTTCTATTGATAGGTAGGTAAGTAAACCTACAAAAATAACGTTCCATAGATCTTTATTATCTCTTATTTATTTATTTTGGCTAACTACTAGTCAAAGTCACTGCTTCAGGATCGTATCCATTTCCGTTTAAACAAATTAAGGAGGTAAGGACAAAAGAGTGAATCTGTGATAAGCACATACACTTATGCACTCAAAATATTCTGGCGGGTGCCAGCCATTGCAATTAAGCACTCACAGCTATTTCATTTGCATGACCCTTTAGCTTTTGCTAACAACTTGATAGTTGCATGGCTCTGTAACCCATATCATTTTATTGTTGCATGATATTTTAGCTTTCGCTAACAACTTCATAGTTGCATGGTCCTATAACCCATATAATTTTACAGTTTCATGAATGCTGATATAACGCTGACTGACAACAATATTAAGTAAGGTACACTAGGTCGCTTTCGTTACCAGCTATGTTCAGTAGTTACCTTTAGTTAGTCGACTAGACTAGTTTTGAGAAATCAGCAGTTTCAATTTAATGGACCCGTTTAATAAATAGATACTATTTTACTCAACCTATACAGATAAAATGCTGATACCTAAATTAAAATAATAATCGTAATAATTCAATTAAATGTTCTTTGACCCACTTTAATGCTGATCTTTGACGGTGTTGCAATTATTCAAAAGATTCGCAATTTAATACGCAGTCACAATTTAATGTTACGGGCAAGTAAAAATCAGAGTCCACACATTACTGTCGCTCTCATTTAGGGCTCTATGCCACGAGCACAATTTCAGCCAACGCCCTGTCTTATTCATCTATTTCCCCTTTGGTCTGTAAAAAGTTCTACCCCATTAGGTATGCTATGCTTCGATTGTTCCTAATATTGGAATACATTTTTGTGGTTGAAAAGCTTGTCATTCTCTCACCATTTGGTAAGTCATTCCGTCCATAAACCAAAAATAAAAAAGAAGTCTAGCCTACTACAACAGTATGCTAGACAAGAAACTTGAGATTTGATTCCGCTATCTTGGTACTCACGAATATTGTTTTAGCAAAAGGTCTGATGGTGGTCTACCCTATGAGTTATTTTGTCTGCTATACCTAAGTATTCAGTCACTAAAGCAGTATTCCAAAAAAAAATTATAAATTGGCATAATATTTCCTGCCGTTCAACAGTGAATAAGTTATTATAATTAATTTCCCTTATACATACATACCTATACATTTCTATACAATAACAATAAAATAAACTATTCCTTTACAATAACAATAAAATAAACTATAACCAATTTAGCAATTAGTTGTTAGTTACATGTAACGTCATGAAACTCATGAAAATATTGTGTAATGTAAGGTATACTTAGGTATGTATCTGAAACATTAGTTACTTACTTATTATTTAACCACTAATAATGTTTTCCTTTTACGAAACATACAGTTATATCATTTGGTAGGCTTTAAAAAAATAATGCTATTTTTAATTACAATGTACATGAATTAAGTGCAACTGTTTTTTCAACTTAATTGCGTGGCGTAATATTACAATGACATTAGTAAAAAAGAATGGACAGGCCTTACGCGAACATTTCAAACCAGAAAAATGAGGCAAAACAATTGACAGTTTTACTTCGAAAATGTACTGAGATGACAGACCAAGTACCCTAATTTGTATGGAAGTGCCCTAGTTTTGCGTGCTTCAACTTAAAGCGCTTTGGGCCTATCCATTCATTTCACTTTGATCTAAGTAATATTATTACAGAACTGCAAATCATTTTGTTTTTTGACTTGCTTGCACTGAAATTATATTCTTTATTGTAACGTGAAAGCGTTATCAACTAGAAGCTAGTTCTTAAAATTAGCTTAAAGCTACAATAAAAGTACAACTTATTATCTAATTACCTTTAAACATTTAATTTAACTACTCACCTCTAAACGCACACGTCACTGAGCCGGTATCTATATACTTCTCTCTAAAGAACCCTTTAAAAAGGTTGACGAACACTAACCGTTTTAATCGCCGCGCGACGCATACTACGCAATGCGCGGATCCCTACAAACAAGACCGGTTGAAGCGACCACGCCGTCCGTAGGGAAGCGGCTAGCCTAGCGATCGCCCATTTGGAATCCTGCTCTGAAGCTGGCTACACGTACCTACCTACGCGCGGTCAAGTCCTGTGACGCCGCGTTCTAAGGAATTCGAGAAACCTAATATCCTAATATCTCTTGTGTGATCCCGCTAGGGTGAGTTGTTCATAAAATTCCTATGTAATACCTAAAGCTGTGTGCTCGCTATATGTGGTTATAAGCTCGTAGTGCCGCCGAAGGTATTTTGAAAACCTAACGGTCACTGGTGTGGAAAACGGTGTAC
This sequence comes from Agonopterix subpropinquella, assembly GCA_922987775.1. NCBI lineage: Eukaryota > Metazoa > Arthropoda > Insecta > Lepidoptera > Depressariidae > Agonopterix > Agonopterix subpropinquella. Next base: position 1,173,096 of record OV277715.1, read on the forward strand.
AGGCACTACGGGCGAAGATGAACTTGGCCTAATGCCACGCTATGGATATTCCAGGATCTAATCTACGGATCAAAAACAATCTTCCATCTTGGAGGGTCTTAGGACAACCCTACTTTCACCCTCGGCGTGCTGACTCGAGGCTGCATCAATTCGAGCTCCGGTCTGCGAGCGGCGGCGAGTTCCGTCTACCTACCTACGTTTGCTGCCTGGAGCCTTCGGCGTCCTGGAACCTGCTGTGAACACCAAGGCCAGTGACCGTCTACCTACTTACATCTACCGTTATACGACGTTAACGAACATTGTGTGGAGAGGGTAGTGATATTTGGCTGAGAGTAAAGTTCTTTTCATTTTTTTAACTCTTGTTTGGACTCACCTACCCACCTACCTACCTACCTGCTGGCCCTAACGCCACAGTGGCGCCCTTTTACGTGGTTTTCACTACCCAATCTGCACAGTTCGTTTTCGTTCGTGTTTTCTAGCCTACGGCGTGCCTACCTACCGACATTTTCTTGTGAGCGGAAGAGTGATTCGATCTTGGGTGCTGAACTGGTACGTAGTTGCTAAATTTTTGTCCATATACTGTACCTATTTTGTTTGACCTTTAGTGTATACGTATTAATAATTACCAATTTTGTATCTAGCCGTTAAAATCTGAAAATTTGCATCAGGGAATTTCCTGTGCTGGACCGGGAACGTTAAAAAGAATACGCCAGCTGCATTTCTACCCGTGCATGTCGTAAGAGGCGACTAAGGGACAACAGGGACCTAATTTTCCCTGGAATTATTTGGTTTCTGTAAAAAAATTTTCTTTTTTTTTTAACTACCTACCTACCAACATAATTCGTTATTCTCTGATCCTAACGTTCAAATTTTAAGTAAATAATTTTGTAATACCTACGTAACAGTTCCGCATTTTACTATTCCTAAATTTTTAAATTAATTTCTAAATTTCAAACCTACTTCGCTTTCTAGCGTAGTAGTTTGTACCTACCTACCTATCACTCTTTCGCCGTAGTTGTTCCTGTAAGACCCGTATCCTGCGCAGCACTTATACAGCAATGTAAAAGAGGTAATGCTTTTATAATTGTAACTTTTTATTAACCTTGTGTAAAATTTGTGTAACAGGATAATGTTTTCTTTGTGTACCTACTACCTACTGCTTAAATTTTATGTAATAAGATATTTTCTTTGTGTACCTACTGCTTTACTCTCTAAATATGGCAACTCACCCTATTCACCCTATCGATCCAATCAGATATTTTTTGCTAAACATACTACCTACCGGCTTATGCGAACGAGTGCGTGCGTTATGACTACCAACAAAACTACCTCAGTTATAGTTACTAAATAAAATTCTAGCTTTCTTTCATAAATAATTGATTTTTACTTTACTCATAAAAACTTGTATAATAAATAAAATAATCAATCAAACTTCATAATAAATTAATTTAAATAAAAATAAAAAAAAAGTACTGATCTTGTTGGGCCCTACCCCCAATGGGAAACCAGAACTCCTATAATATTTTCGTGGTAACCTGTTGCTTTAGTAAGTACCTACTACTTATTTTTATTCTAATCAGGCATGCCACAGCTGTTGTCGTAATGATAATAGTCTTACTAAATGGTGTGGTTCTAAAAACTACATCATGCGTTACATATTGCACTTCATTCTATAGTCTAAATGGTATGGTATAGTTCTAAAAACTATATCATGCGTGAGAGATCCTCTAAAGATTTCTGTAAGGCGTGTAATACTACTAACGTATTACATGCTTTGTTTTATAGTGAAGTGATGCTTTGTAATGAAAAAAGATAAATATAATAGTACTTCTGCCAATCTAACATTGTTCTGCCTTACGATTGAGTGTTTCTCTAATAGGAATACTCTGCTGTGTTTTGTGAGTGGAATTTTTTATATAGTTCTCACTCTGTGTGTTAGGATCTGATGGTGTACTACGACCAGATGATAGTATGTTAGAGAACTGAATGACTGTTGAATAGATGTGGAGGAAAAGAAGGGATGTATGAGGTTCGTTAGGTAGAATTAGCCAGACGAATTTCGCTGTGTACGCAAAATCCTACTCTTTGCGGCGGAGTACTGTAACGTGAAAGCGTTATCAACTAGAAGCTAGTTCTTAAAATTAGCTTAAAGCTACAATAAAAGTACAACTTATTATCTAATTACCTTTAAACATTTAATTTAACTACTCACCTCTAAACGCACACGTCACTGAGCCGGTATCTATATACTTCTCTCTAAAGAACCCTTTAAAAAGGTTGACGAACACTAACCGTTTTAATCGCCGCGCGACGCATACTACGCAATGCGCGGATCCCTACAAACAAGACCGGTTGAAGCGACCACGCCGTCCGTAGGGAAGCGGCTAGCCTAGCGATCGCCCATTTGGAATCCTGCTCTGAAGCTGGCTACACGTACCTACCTACGCGCGGTCAAGTCCTGTGACGCCGCGTTCTAAGGAATTCGAGAAACCTAATATCCTAATATCTCTTGTGTGATCCCGCTAGGGTGAGTTGTTCATAAAATTCCTATGTAATACCTAAAGCTGTGTGCTCGCTATATGTGGTTATAAGCTCGTAGTGCCGCCGAAGGTATTTTGAAAACCTAACGGTCACTGGTGTGGAAAACGGTGTACAGGCACTACGGGCGAAGATGAACTTGGCCTAATGCCACGCTATGGATATTCCAGGATCTAATCTACGGATCAAAAACAATCTTCCATCTTGGAGGGTCTTAGGACAACCCTACTTTCACCCTCGGCGTGCTGACTCGAGGCTGCATCAATTCGAGCTCCGGTCTGCGAGCGGCGGCGAGTTCCGTCTACCTACCTACGTTTGCTGCCTGGAGCCTTCGGCGTCCTGGAACCTGCTGTGAACACCAAGGCCAGTGACCGTCTACCTACTTACATCTACCGTTATACGACGTTAACGAACATTGTGTGGAGAGGGTAGTGATATTTGGCTGAGAGTAAAGTTCTTTTCATTTTTTTAACTCTTGTTTGGACTCACCTACCCACCTACCTACCTACCTGCTGGCCCTAACGCCACATTATTTAAAATATTATGAATTTATGACTAACCGATTTGGTTCAAGTACAGTATAGTATACTTTAACACATACAAATGAATAAATTAACAGTGCAGTGCCTGCAGTGATTAGGTAAGATACAGATTTTATCTATACAAAGAAGAAAGTGCAATAAGTCATTAATTCCTTATATTAATGTCAATGGAATGACCAACTACAAGCTGCTAATAATTACTTATTTGACTTGTCATCTGAATGACCAACTACGAGCTGCTTATAATAATTTATTTGACTTGTCATTTGAATGACCAACAAGGTGCTTATAATGAAATAACAGTTTTTTTTTTCAATTGAATGACCAGCTGCAAGTTGCTAATAATTATTTTATTTATTTGACTTGTCATCTGAATGACCAACTACAAGCTGCTGATGGTAAATTTGATAGCATTTGATGCCCAGCTAAAAGTTGCAAATGTCAATTGAATGACCAGCTACAAGTTGCTAATGTCAATTAAATGACCAGCTGAAAGATGCTAATGTCAATTAAATAACCAGCTGAAAGATGCTAATGTCAATTGAATGACCAGCTACAAGTTTCTAATGTCAATTGAATAACCAGCTAAAAGCGGCCTATGTCAATTGAATGACTGAATAACCAGCTACAAGTTGCTAATGTCAATTAAATGACCAGCTGAAAGATGCTAATGTCAATTGAATTACCAGCTAAAAGTTTCTAATGTCAATTGAATGATCAGCTAAAAGCTGCCTATGTCAATTGAATGACCAGCTGAAAGATGCTAATGTCAATTGAATGACCTGCTACAAGTTTCTAATGTCAATTGAATGACCAGCTTAAAGCTGCCAATGTCAATTGAATGACCAACTGTACGTTGCTAATAACTGTTTGTTGTACAGGGCAAAGCACTAACCATTAACATTACAAGCTGACAATATGAGAGTAATCACCCTGACCATTTCAAACCTCTTAGCTATTAATTGGAGACATTTTCTCTTTATTAAGCACTAAAGCAAGGAGGTATGGTTCAATCGGCGCCTTAGCAGTCGTCCTGTTGAAGGCTGGTTTTTCTGTGACATCTAGGAACATACAATCTGCGAACAAAATTGTTAACCAGTATTATCGGTTTGATCATGAATGTTATGAATGTTATGATGCTTGAATATGATATAGTTATTAATTTTCTCTCAACTGAGATGAGTGTTTCTTGTTAAAATGTGAGTAGGTATTTCCAGAAATGCTAAATTTAATAAGAAATCACCTAATCATTTTCTAATACTTTTTGTAAATAATTGTCTGAATTTACATTGATCCTTAAAATATAAAATTCCTTGCTCAAATAGCCAAAGAAACTAATTGGTTTCACCTGGAGTAATTATATCCATAATTATGACATTAACAACAATGTTGCAAAGATAAGATCAACGTAAGGTTACTGAATTGAAGTTCTATAAAGTATAGAATACGTCAAACAAGTTCCGGTAACAAATCGGATGATGATGATGTTCGGCAATTATGTTGGTACTATTGATGTTTGAATTGAAATATTTTCATGAACTAGTACCACCAAATAAGCTCCGAAAGTGTTGTATATTATTATTGTTCTCGCATACCTACACTGAGAATGTCCAATATGTAAAACGTTCAAAACGTAAAACTTTGGATTTCAACTTAAATTTTTGTGACATCAGAATGTTCGTTACGCCGAATGTTCGATACGCCGAATGTTCGTTAAGTCGAATGTACGTTACTCAGAACGTTCGTTACGTCAAATGTTCGTGACGCCGAATGTTCGTTACGCCGAATGTTCGTTACACCGAATGTTAGTTACGCCGAAAGTTCGTTTGCCGAATGTTCGTGGCGTCGAATGTTCGTTACACCGAACATCCGTTACGCCGAATGTTCTATACGTAGAATGTTCGGTACGCATAATGGTAATAAGTAACTTTTATTAGAGACCATCACAACTACGAAGTAAGACAATTACTTTAAAATGACAATGTGTCAATATAAGTATAAAAAACTATTGGAATAAACTCACTTGGCATATCTTGGTTACCTAATCCTGTTCGTATCGAATAGACACTATTCTTAACCTTTGGTATGCAGGAACGCGGATCAGCATGATGAAAACCATTTATTTCTATTGTGTCTGGCTTTTCCGGCGTACGAGAGGTTAATGCGCGTATTTTGGATACCTATTAGGGCATAATGACGGACTACAAGCATGCATTAGTATATGCTCACGAGTACACTCCCCGAGGAGCAGTCAGAGACTCAGAAACCCCAGGACACCCTTGCCCCACCAGCACCGGAACTCCGTCCAGTCACGTGTGACGGGCAGTGAGCCTGGAGCTACGGACTTGAATAAATTCTTTCAATCGTTTAAAGTAATAAGGAATGATTACGTGACCTTAAAGATTGATGTCCACAGCTGGCGCTGGCGTACATTTGTTCATCATAGGCGCCGCGCCGTCCCGTGTTGTCCCACACCTTCCTCCTGTCTGGTCTCCCCTGTGAATTTCGAATCCCGTCGTCGCCAATGTAGAATACACCTTTCTACTAAGGGTTGGTTGAGGTTGATGTATATAATGAAACACAGATATAGTCTTCACTAGTGAATGTGACTAGCGCACGTCCGCACAGCACGGCGGTCGGTGCACGAATACCGAGCGAATGAACGATAGATATTGACCACAGACCGCACCGGCCGATAGACGGCGCTACCGGCGCTTTCCACATTAACTACTCTTTATTGCTGTACACTACATTGCGTACCAAAGGAACGTTTAAAAAAGGTTCAAAACTCCGGAAATTATTTCTTCTGATTTATCTAATTTTACTGGGTTATATACGCCAAATAATACGCTAAAAAAATTGTTAGCCTTTTTCCCATACTAAGAGGAAGGATTTTCTTTGATTTCGTAGCAAATAATTAAGAAACGAAAAGTAGAAATTCAATAGGAAGGAAGGAATTTATATTATTAAAACGACTGTGTAATAAACAATAGAATTGCGTTCCTGGCATTTTGCGTATCTGGCATTCCGCGTTCTTAACATTTTGCGTTCCTGGCATTCAGCGCCCGCGTTCTTGGCATTTTGCGTTCCTGGAATTCTGCGTTCTTGGTATTTTGCGATCTTGCATTTTGCGTAACTGGCATTTTGCGTTTCCGACATTATGCGTGCAAGCCGAAATTACTGAATATGCTGGACCATTCCAAAACCTAACACCCCTTAAGACGTATCTCCGACCGCATGACTTCAACTTATAATGTAGATGCACACAATTAACTCTTTCAAATATTTAGGCTTTCCTTGGAACAAAGGTTTCATTTGTATTTTATAGAAAAATAAGAAATATACTTCATAGCAAAGCAAGTCGAGATGTTGAAGATCATTGTTGTATTTTTCATTAATTTGTACCTATGTCTTTCAAATAACGAGAAGATAGCTTTTAAAAACCAGCAAAATATGGCCCGGCCCTGCGTTTGCCTAGTGGGAGCGTCTTAATTTACCAGTAAGCAATAACTGGTAAATTAAGACGCTAGGTAAATTTTTAAACCGACGAAAACAAAAACGAAAAACGGAGGAGGTTCTCAATTCGACGCGTCATAGTCTGGTAACCGTACAAGAGTACCTACAAGACTGATCTGGCCAACGATTGCGCTAAATAAAGCTTCATTGAACCGTGATTGGACCACGTGCGAAGCCCAACTTTTTACAAATTCGGTATCGCGCTAATCATTTGACAGCCGTTGATAGATCGCTCAGATGTTTCAGCTGTCAATCACATAGTAAATAAATCAAGTTTCGCCAAAACACAGTTGAATAGTAACTGGAATGCTGATTGATTAGAACTAAAATTTAATAAGGATTTAACTTCGATGTTATAAATTAGCACGATTGGGGTCCTGGACTGAGATAGAAATTCAATAATTATTAGAAAAAAAAAAATCTTACCTTGCTAAAGATCTTACACTCAATTAAGTAATGTCATAATCACACTACACCACAGCGATTTATAGGTTAAAATTTTGTGTTACCAGTCAGTAAAGTTAAAATAAAAAGTTAAAGTAAAATTCAATTCATTTATACTTTATTGCACACCAAAAAAGAACATGCATTTGAATAAAGATAAAGAATTACAAGTACAAATAAGGCGGTCGTATCGCTAAAAAGCGATTTCTTCCAACCACAACCTTAGAGTAGAGGAATTAACAAACAAAAATAGGTAGGCGGTGTAGCTCAAAAGAAAAAATCCAGAATTACAATGAGTCTATAAATATACGTACAAAATCAAATAAAATTATCTATACTATTATACATACATACATAAATATCTTTTTAACTATAAGTATAAATAGAAAAGATCAGGAGACATCGAGTCAAAAATGAAATTGGAAAAAAAAAATAGTTTCTACACATGACGTATTTTTTTTCCGATGCAGATAATTAATTATGTTAGGTACTTAATCTGTATCAAAAAAGAGTGATAAATATCAAGTTTGGTAAAAAAAAACAGTTTAATAGTCTAAACCCAGCTCCTAAACGGAAAGCTTCAACTATCGTCCCGCTGCGCTAAACGAAGTTGCCGCTTTCCGCCTATGTCGAGGAGAAAAATAGTAAACTAACCTCGGGCAGCTTCAGATATGTTTGTTGAGCTCGGTCTCGCCTCAGCCAACATAATAATAAGTACATTTATATTTGAAACATTATTTTCGTCTTGATTATATCCAGCCAAAATCCAAGCGAGCATCTTAAAGACTGCACCGGCAAACACGATATATCTAGTTCTGATATTTGCTTGCTTGCTTATCGTGTCGACTTCAACACAACAAAGTCGCTAAATAGTACTTTGCCAGAATTTGGCAACCGATACTGCACCGTCGCTAGCGGTCATTAGCTCCTCCTGCGTGCAGGTGTTAGGGCACGCAGGGCACGATGTGAGATGGGCCATCGTTTGTGGAGCTCCACACAAGCAAGTCACATTTTGCGCATCCGAGAATCCCCACCTGACCATTGTTGTCCTTGCTGCGACCGACCTGGGTTCGATATTTGCTGATCCCAGTGAAATCAGTATTTCGGTAGATATACCCCAAATTCAGTAGATTTCCTGAACAATCTGTAGACCTGGCAACAATGATTAAAATTTTAAACATTAGATAAAACCCTTAATAGTTATGTAATGTAATGTTTTATCTCTCACAGACTACTGAAAACCATGGAGTGGTTCTAATACGGAATCACGCGTTTACATACCTAACATCAAATTGAACAAACAGTAGAACAATGTATTTATGTTTATAGTTTCGAAGTCAAACAAGGAACGCTTTTGTTTCGTCCAAATTCGTCTGTCTGTATGTATGCTCAACCTCAATTTCTTTCTAATATACTAATAGCGATGAAATGTCATCCAGTGTTTTTGAGTTTGTAGGTAGGCAGGCCTAAACCTGCCTATGTCTATGCCTATAATGTGGAAGTACCTATACTTCCATACTTTTATCTTTCCTGTTCAGTGTCCCACTGCTGGTCAAAGTTCTACTCTCTTTCTCTTATCCTCTGTATGTGTATCTATTATGCACGATGGCCACATTTCAAATTAGTTCACTGTTCGCACATACCTAGGTAGTTATTATATGAGAGAGACAGCGACTCTACAGTTTTTTGCCCATTTCAAATTTTTGTTTAAATACGCTGATTGGTGTTTATCCTATTTGACCTGACCTTGTCTTTAAATAACAGATCTTCGATCATTACATCACTAGGCAACACGATGTTTGTGATCTTCTTTCAATGTAAAAGAATTCATTATAAATAAGGATTTTTCTCAATTTTTGTTTAAGTTCGATATACATTACGACGGGCGGGCGCGGATGGGCGCGGAGCTTGGTGCGGAGGGTGCAATGTAAAATAAAATTTATGTCAATACCGATAGAGTTGACAAAGAGAATTAACGCCCATACGGGCCCCACGGAGCTATCTCTGTGAACTCTATCGGTATTGAAAAAGGTACTATTTTACATTGCACCATCCGCGCCCGCCCATCTTAATGTGAATAGAGCTTAAGGGTGCCTGTCCATTGAGGCGGAGCGAACTGGCGGAGCGGAGTAACGAGGAAATATTAACAATAGTGGGTCTACTGTTTTACAGTTGATTTTAAAACGAAAACATAATTTATTATGGATATTATCAATCCGGTTGAATCCGGCGGATCCGGCCGGATTGAAAATTACACCGGACTGCAATCCCTAGTTGAGACAGGTCGAAGACCTTTAAGGGCTCTCACAGACGAGCGACACTTTGCTGTCGCGGTGGGTCGCAGAGCGCCGCGCCCTCCGCGATACCCGGCGACCGCAAAGTGTCGCTCGTCGGTGAGAGCGCTTAGGGTGGCGTGAAAATACTCTGACAACAAGTTGACCACTAACTTGCCTCCACCAATCGGCTCTAGATCTGCGTAGTGGAGTGTAGCCCACTCCCACTGTAGGAGATCCCTGCTCCACCTAGAACACTGCTGACGAGCTGGCACGAAGAGGAGCGGAAGAGGACGCCATAGGCCCCGAGCCTTACTGCGGGATCTCTTGCAACACTTCTAGACGTGTGCTGGAATGGGCCGTGAACCAAAGCCGAAAGCTCTGGTCGGATACACCAGGACCGAGACTTTTTATGATTTGTTAATTTGGGCAAATGCTTCCTTTCACGGAGGAGATTAGACATATTATACTCCGTCAAGTGGATTCAGCGCGTGTTGGAGGAGTCAGTTTTAGTCTACTTCTTCCTTGATGATCTGACACTGAAAGAACAACTAACAAATCAGCTACTTACAGTCCACAGACAACTGGCTGACAACTTGTCACTATAAGCTGGGATATTCATGACTTGCTAGCGCATGATAATTTTGTCACAAGTATCTTTGGTGTACACTTGATATACCACAGCTCTGCTCTCCCCATTAGGGATAATTAGCGTGAGTATAAATGCGTTACATATAAATCAGGGTTATTCAGACCATCAAACTGAAACAATTTTACTATGGAGCTTATGGAGCCAACATTGGAATCGCGAAAAGAAAATTGTCAATAGCTTCTAGACGAAAAGGAATGAAATATAATTCTTTTTTGTTGCTTCAATGTTGGTCGCATGTTAAAAGTTTTCAGTTATATAGTCTGATAAGTGTGTGAGGCATTGAAGCTAACACCCTACAGGGTGAAACCGGCTAACACTCTTTCAGCATACAAGGTGAAATTGATATCATTGGCATCCTTTTAAACTAAGAGTCTACCCATCAAACTCTTCTGGCACAGGTGTTTTATAACATTTTCTCAGAAGGTTCCAACCACTAGATAAAATTATGTAAGTACTTTAAGAAAGCGAAAATAAACTATTTTAATTTTTTTATTTAATCAAACTGAACAACTTTTACTATGGGAGCAAACCGATCGAATCAACTAAAAAATCAGCTGTCCCATAATAAACTGCAATGGCTACTCTACTCAAATGTATGCAACAGCTGATTTTTTTTGCTCCGATCGGTTTCCTCCCATAGTAAAAGTTGTTCAGTTTGATGAGTAGACTTTTAGTTTAAAAGGATGCCAATGATATCAATTTCACCCTGTATATGAATGAGCATACATACATACAAACATGAGTATATTATAAACTCGTGACTGGATCCCTGTCGGAATGGTTAAATGCAATATATTGTACGAAAATAATGTAATTTTAGAATGTACGACCATAATGAAAAACATTATACACATAAAACAAACATATTTATTTACTAGACAGAAAAACAAAATAACAACGATAAAATTAAAATTATTGCGGAATTTCTACAATGTCTTAAATCTGTACATCTACAGGGTGTAACAAAACACCCTAGCAATACTCGAGGGGGTGCTTCAGACTATCAAACTGAACAACTTTCACTATGCAGCCTATACCTTACGAAACGTGAAAGAAAACAGCTGTCCCATATATTTGAGTCAGCAGTTTTGTATGAAACAGCTGTTTTTTTCGCGTTTTTGAAGTTGGCTCCATAGATAGTGAAAGTTGTTAAGTTTGATGGTCTCAAGCAACCCTGTATGTATTAATAGGATATTTTGTTACTTTCTTATTATCTGTATCTATCTTCTACACATTTTCTGTAGTACCTACATAATAACATGATAAAAATATCCACGCCAAGTATGCAATTTTATTATACAGGGTGTGAAAAACAGCCCTCCGCAGACTGAAACGGTGAACTCAGACCATCAAACTTTCACCTCCCTCAGGTAACGCGAAAAAAAATCTGCTGTTTCATACGAAACTGCTGTACTTACCCGATTTAAATATATGGGACAGCTGATTTTTTTCGCATTTCCTCAGGTAGGCTGCATAGTGAAAGATGTTCAGTTTGATGGTCTGAGTTCAGGGTTTCATTATGCAGAGAGCTCCCCGTTACCCCCTGCATAGATTATGTACCGATTATAAATATAAATAAATATCTTGGACAATGTCACACAAATTATCTAGTCACATTTAAAGTACCAGAATCTAGCCTGAACTTGTATTATGATGACTAGATAACGATATACAATACATATATAGATACAAACATCCATGACTCGGGTACAAATATTCATATTTATCATACAAATATTTGTCCCTTACGGGATTCGAACCCGCGACCCTCGGCACAGCAGGCAGGTTCACTACCGACTGTGCTACCGGGCTGATTATGAATCTTAATTTACAAAATGAAAGTAGATAATTACTCAAAACTTTTGTTAAGAAAATACCTTAAACTATTTACTTATATTTTATTGTTCATTATTGTTTTTTTTTATCGCTAATTTACTTCTTTTTACTCTGACAAAATTGGCAACACTATGACATTAAACTGCATGTCTTTTTTACCTTTTTGAATTGAAATAAATTGTAGTAATCAGAATATATAATATTATTATTGCTATCGAACGCTAATCCTATACAATTTTGAACATCTTTCAGTTTCTTTAATGATTTACTCATTTTGTCAATTTTATAAATAGCGTCTGAGGTACAAATGTATGCATGTCCATGTACGTCGAGTGTTAAACCTGCAACATACTCGTCGGTATACAAATATACATTTTTACCACCTTTCCTTTGAGCATACAGTCCAGTATCTTTAGTGTAAAACATAACATCTTCATCATCAATAACAAATTGACGAACTTTAGTATCTTCCAAATCTTTGAATCTTGCTATATTCCCATCGATGTAAGTATACATAAAATAAGATGGCCACCCAGAAAAATATAAAACATCTTTGATGAATAGGTTGTCAATAGTATTGTTATTTGCTGAGTATAATTCAGACTTATGATGTGTGTGATCATATTTGTATATACCATCCCTTCCTCCTATATACACGTTGTGGGTATTCTGATCGACAGTTTGTGTGTATCCTCTCGGGACATCGTATATTGTTTTATATTCTTTAGTATTGTTACGGCCGCTGTCAAACGTCAAACGTAAAGAAGGCATTCGAAAATTCGGCCGGCTCATTAACAATCGCCGTGGTCCTACGGTCTAAGGTTCCGCCTCCCATGCTAGGGGGTGACGGTTCGAATCCGACCCGCGCCAAAAAATATTTCTAGATTTTTGTGTTTTTAGAAATGTTCTAGAAGGTAGAGAGAGAAGGAATATTTAAAAAGGGACCAAAAGGTCTAGGGGTGTCTAGGAACTTCGAGAAAGGAGGCGAAATTACGAATATTTGAAAAGAATCAGAAAAGTGGGCGTGTCTTCGATCTGTTTCGAGAAAAGAAGGCGGGGTTGGAAATATCTGGAGGTAAACAAACGAGTAAAGAAAAGAAGATCGGAAAAAGGGTATTCCAGAACGTTCTGCGGGATATAAAAGGCGGCGAATTCCGTCTGATGGATCAGTATTTGGTTTTACAGTGAACAGTGCGAAACAAAAGGAAGAAAAGTAAAAGTGAAAAAGTACTAGTGAAGAGAAAAGTGCTAAGAGTGGAACAGTGAGTAGACTAGTGTCAGTGTAGTGCGTGACGTCATAGTGTCGGTGTAGTACGTGACGTCATAGTGTCAGTGTGGTGCGTGTCGTCATAGTGTCGTGCGTCGTGACGTCATAGCAGTGACGCGTGTCGGGTCGTCACAGTAGTGACGTAGTGGACTGTGAACAGTGACAGTAAGTGGTGCACGGGGAATCCCTGCGAGGAGGATCCGGCGAAGTGAACCGAATAGGGGAACCTCTGCGAGGTGGACCGTTTGTAAGTGTATCCCAAATAAACTCTGTAAAATTGGACTTAGCGTTTCACTCCAATCCCGTAACCCGTCGCTCGTAACATTTGGTGTCAGAAGTGGGATTGGAGTAAGATGCCGCTGGTGCCAAAGGAGTTAAAGGGAGTCACCACCCGGGCCATGTCGGAAGCGCGACAGGAAGGTGCGGCCCCTGTAACTGAGGTGCAGCGGACCCCGGAGAGAAGACCTGAGGGGGGTGAAGTGCAGCGCACTCCAGAGCAGAACCCAGGAAATTTCCTCTATCAAATCCAGCGCATGATGGAGGACCAGGCTCGCCGGCAGGAGGAACAAATGCGCGCGATGCAGGAGGCGCAGGCTCGCCGGCAGGAGGAACAGGTTCACGAGCTGCGCGCAATGAAAGAAGAGCAAGCTCGCCGCCAGGAGGAACAGGCTCGCCGGCAGGAGGAACAGGCTCGCCGGCAGGAGGAACAGGCTCGCATGATGAAGGAACAGGTTCTACGCCAGGAGGAACAGGCTCGCCGGCAGGAGGAACAACTGCGCGCACTGAAAGATGAGCAGGCTCGCTGTCGGAAGGAACAGGTGCACGAACTGCGCACGATGCAGGAGGCGCTTCATAAAGATATTACGAAAGGCTTGCAACAGGCAGTAGAGAGAGTCGAAGTCGTAGAAGGGAGGTTGGATCGTGTGAAGGGAGAGCTCGAAGGGAGGTTGGATCATGTGAAGGGTGAGTTCGGAGGGAGGCTGGATCGTGTGGAGGGTGAGTTTGCCAAGATCCGGCGAGAGGTTGAGCAGAGCAGATCTCATAGTCGTGTCGCTGCTGTTTTTGACTCACTCATTCTACCAAAAGGTGTCAAGACTCCGGTTTACGATGGACTGACGTCATGGCCCGCCTTCAAGCTACAATTCGAGACAGCGATGAAAGTTAATGGCTGGGGCAAAGAGGAGGCGCAGTCTGCGTTGACATTAGCACTCCAGGGACAGGCTCTCACTGTGCTGGAAGCCGTAGGTGCTGGTGAAAATCTGACGTTCGACAAGCTTTTCGGAGCTCTGGAGGCGAGATTTGGCGACGGACATCTCGAACACGTGTATCGGGCGCGATTGAAGGAACGTAACCAGCATGCTAACGAGAGTCTGCAGCAATAGTCCGTGGAGGTGGAGAAGCTCGTGCGAAAGGCTTTCCAGTCATCACCAGCAGCCATCGATGACATGCTCCTGCAGGCCTTTACGGATGGGATACGGGACCCGGAGGTGCGAGCTGCAGTGCGACTCGGGCACCATGTTACACTCAGGGACGCTGTTGCTCATGCATTGGAAGTGGAAGCTGTACGTCAGGATCCTCGTTCCGGTCGACGCAGGGAGATTGTGGTGACTGGAGCGTCAGCGCCGAGAAATCGGAGTGACAATTATTTATGCTACAAGTGTGGTGAACAAGGGCATATTCGTAGCTCCTGTCCGAACCGATCAGGCCGCCGTTATGTGTGCTACAAGTGTGGTGAACGAGGGCATATTCGCAGCTCCTGCCCGGGGCGCACAGGCCGTCGTTATGTGTGCTACGAGTGTGGTGAACGGGGGCATATTCGCAGTTCCTGCCCGAAGCGTACAGGTCGTCGGGACATAGGGGTCTCGACTGATGAGCAGCAGGAGAACTGGAGGACGTTGGCCGGCTATGTTGCAAACCCAATCATTAGAGTCAGGCAAATATCGGACGGAGATAGTCTGCTAGTTGAAGGAGAGGTCAATGGTAGAATCTGTCAACTAGCTGTGGATACCGGAGCTTCGAGGACGGTGGTCAATGCTCGACTGATAAGCGAAATGGAAAGTTATCAGGAGAAACGACTTCTGCAGCGAACCAAACTACAGTTAACGACTGCGACCGGCCAGCGCATACCAGTTAAGGGGGAGTTGGGAGTTTCGATTACGATCGGTGAGACTCTTTTCAAACATGAGGTAATTGTAGCTGAGATAGTGGACGATTGCATCATTGGCTTGGATTTCTTACAAAATCACCAGTGCAACATAGACATGAAGAACGGAGTGCTACGATGTAATACAGAGGAGGTTCCTATGAAAGGTGGATCATCGGAAAAGGTCTACCATGTGAGAAGAATGGTTCTTGAGCCTGGATCACAGAACTTGGTACCTGTTGTTTTGCCCAAGAGTAACGATGGGAGCTGTGCTGTGATGGAAAAGGTTGAAGCTGGGACTTGTTGGATTCCGGTGAGGAAAGTTGTTGGACCAGTTTCTTCTGCTCCGATCCTGATACCTAACGTTGGAGATATGGACCTGACGATTGGGAAGGGGGAGGTTGTTGATCACTGTGGAGATAATCCTCCTAGGAAGCAGAAGGCTGAGGGGGATGTCGTATCGAAAGTTGTAGAAGACTCCAGCAAGGACCTGGCAAAGCCACAGGCTGTGATAGCGAAGAACTCGCTCTCTAAGAACGGCGCACATATTGGTAAAATAGACCTGGTGAAGCATGCGAACAATACAGGAGACGTAGCGCCAGTCAATCAGCAGCTTAGGCGCATTCCGTTTGCTCGTAAGAAGGAGAAGCGTCCGAAGTTACAATCAAGTTGGAAAAGGCCATATGAGGTAGTGACCAGGATGGACGTCGGCCAATACCGACTCCGGCGTCCGCCAGGGAGCCCGTTGAAGTTAGTGCACGTTGACCGGTTGGCTCGATATTTCAGCAGTAATGATGCTCGGGACGAGCAGAACTAAGGGAGGGGCAGTGTTACGGCCGCTGTCAAACGTCAAACGTAAAGAAGGCATTCGAAAATTCGGCCGGCTCATTAACAATCGCCGTGGTCCTACGGTCTAAGGTTCCGCCTCCCATGCTAGGGGGTGACGGTTCGAATCCGACCCGCGCCAAAAAATATTTCTAGATTTTTGTGTTTTTAGAAATGTTCTAGAAGGTAGAGAGAGAAGGAATATTTAAAAAGGGACCAAAAGGTCTAGGGGTGTCTAGGAACTTCGAGAAAGGAGGCGAAATTACGAATATTTGAAAAGAATCAGAAAAGTGGGCGTGTCTTCGATCTGTTTCGAGAAAAGAAGGCGGGGTTGGAAATATCTGGAGGTAAACAAACGAGTAAAGAAAAGAAGATCGGAAAAAGGGTATTCCAGAACGTTCTGCGGGATATAAAAGGCGGCGAATTCCGTCTGATGGATCAGTATTTGGTTTTACAGTGAACAGTGCGAAACAAAAGGAAGAAAAGTAAAAGTGGAAAAGTACTAGTGAAGAGAAAAGTGCTAAGAGTGGAACAGTGAGTAGACTAGTGTCAGTGTAGTGCGTGACGTCATAGTGTCGGTGTAGTACGTGACGTCATAGTGTCAGTGTGGTGCGTGTCGTCATAGTGTCGTGCGTCGTGACGTCATAGCCGTGACGCGTGTCGGGTCGTCACAGTAGTGACGTAGTGGACTGTGAACAGTGACAGTAAGTGGTGCACGGGGAATCCCTGCGAGGAGGATCCGGCGAAGTGAACCGAATAGGGGAACCTCTGCGAGGTGGACCGTTTGTAAGTGTATCCCAAATAAACTCTGTAAAATTGGACTTAGCGTTTCACTCCAATCCCGTAACCCGTCGCTCGTAACAGTATTAAGATCAAATAGAGCTGATTTAATACTTCTTTCTGTTACTTCATGACTAAAGTATAATATGTTGGTATTGTAGTCGACAACTAGATGAAATGGTAGGAATAATCCGGTTTTTAATATTTCCTTCTCGTGGTAATGACCATCGAAGATAACTCCATTACATTTGGTATCTGGTATGACTTCTGCGTTAGCAATTATCATTATCAATGTTATTATCAGGGGATAGAGATTCATTTTGGAGATCTGAAATTGAAAATAATATAATCTATTAATAATATTGCAACAGTTTTTAGGTTTCCGTTACGTCCAAAGCTTGCCAACGGTAGGTATATTTCTTAGCCTGCGCCATCCTTTGGTACGTGTCCGTCCGTTGGTCCGACTGTCCTTCCTTTATACGGCTGCATGCTGCATTATTCGAACCGTAATAAGTAGGTCGTTAGTTTAAATTCAATTTCGTAACCAATTATAAATAAAACCGGTCAAGTGCGAGTCGGGCTAATCGCACACCAAGGGTTCCGTACCACACCACCACAGAAAACAACATTATTATCTTAGAAAAAAAACTTTTTTTGTCCGCGACCTTTAGCACGATACCGACTCACAATCGGCCGGTTTTTAGTATTATCGTTATTGTTGTTATTTTGTAGAGTTTGGTCTATAATCACACTAAGTTTGACGCTTGTATGTATTACCGTTTTTACGATAGAGCGTGAAGAAAAAACGTTGATTTAAAAACTAGTTTCTTGTTGAGAACCCCCCTTAATTTTTAACTTTTTTATTATTTGTTAACAAATCCGCCGTAAGAACGCACATTCTGTGAAAATTTCAACTATCTAACTTTAACGGTTCAAAAGTTACAGCCCTAAATAGGTCGGACAGATGGACGGACGGACGGACAGACAACGTAGGCTTAGTAATCCCGTTTTCACCCTTTGGGTACGGAACCCTAAAAAAACGGTTAAGTGCGTGTTGGGACACTACTGTAATATTTCGCATCTTCGCACTTTAATCGAAAAATGGCTTTCAAAAACCCACAATATTTTTTAAACACCTATCCAACGATACCCCGATAGACGATATATCTATGAGATTGACGAGAAAAAAAAATCATCAGGTAGGTACCTATACCCTAAAAAAAATATGTTTCAAGATTTTATTTTACCAATTTGTCGGCGTGATTTATATGTCGTACACCCATACCATATTACAGCTTTCTAGTACTAATCGTCTCTGAGCTAAGCCACGGACAGACTTGCAGACGGACGGACATCGCGAAACTATAAGGGTTCCTTGTTGACGTTGACTTCGGAACCCTAAAAATTGTGGTCTCTCCGAGATCCTTAGTGCGGACCTGACACACATTTGGCTGAATTTTATTTAATGAGGTTTTTATCACCTACGGTTTATTTGTTATATCTACAATGAAATAAATTTACATTCGATTATTTAAATAATAATAACAAACTTAATAAGCTAATTAAACAAAAAGGACATTGTAGTAGAACAAAATTTGTATTTTATGTTTTATAAAGTAAAATATATAAATCAAGAGGAAGTGAAAATTATTTTAAAAAACAGGCCGGTGCGGCTCGAGGCAAGGTTCCCAATAGGCTGGCAACCGTTTTTTTTAGAGTAATGCAGGTTCGTATCGATTTTACGATAGAGCAAAAACAAAAAAACGTTGAAACAATGCACGAGTACGACTCGCACTTGGCCGGTTTTTTTTTATTTCACCACATTATGTTTTCTGAAATTAGAATGAATTAAATTTAATGTGTAGGTACATTAAGGGGTGGTAGGTTTTCAAAAAAACATAATGTGGTGAAATAAAAAAAAAATATTTCATTTCAACAAATAGCTTAGAAGTCCTGGACTAAGATCAAAACAGAAAAATCAAAAATAGTTATAATCTTACCTTATACAGATCTTACACGGATCAGATCTTTCAACGAATGTCTCAATCACACCACACACAGCGTTTATAGATTAAATAATTATAAATCTTACACGGGACGGTTCTTTTAACGAATACCACAGTCACACCAAACAACAGCGTTTTATAGATTTATAATGTCAGTGTTGCCAGGTCCCGTCAGAAAAGATCAGGAAAAATAGAGCCGCAAATTGGAATGAAAATAAAAAATTTTTACAAAAAAATAAAAACCGACTTCAGAAGTAAAAAAGTACAAAATAATATTTCAGCTTATGAATTTTACGTTCGAATCTATAAGAAAATTAATTTGTTTTGTCGAAGTCGCTGTCAAGCCGGTAGGTACGATTCGCGACTGGGCTTCCAGTAATTATTTGGTTTGGCTTGACACCGACTCCAACAAAACAAATTAATTTTCTTATAGATTCGAACGTAAAATTCATAGGCTGAAATATTATATTGTACTTTTTTACTTCTGAAGTCGGTTTTTATTTTTTTGTAAAAATTTTTTTACTTCATAATTTTTATTGATTAAATATCTTATTTCGACTCAGATATCAGTTAAACACGCAAAGGGTACATTCAAAAGAAGCAAATTGTTCAATCGCAGACGATTTGCTATCAATTTTTGAGGAGTTATATCATGTAGCTCCGAAGTGCATCATCAGATCATAATAATATTAAAATGGGACCACCTCGGGAGTATATATACCCTTTCAAACAAAAAAAGAATTTTTAAAATTGGTTCACATTTGACGAAAATATCGGTGAACATACATAAAAAAAAATACATACAGCCGAACATAGAACCTCCTCCTTTTTTTGAAGTCGGTTCAGTAGATTAGGTCGTTTAAATTGCTTCTTTTCGATGCACAGAATTAATTATTATATTAATTCTGTATTAATTAAGATTCACAAAATACCGAGTTATAGATATAAATATCACGGGTCCATATTGGGTTGCATAAAATTCGAAGATTGATGCATAA
Source organism: Agonopterix subpropinquella (assembly GCA_922987775.1). Taxonomy (NCBI): domain Eukaryota; kingdom Metazoa; phylum Arthropoda; class Insecta; order Lepidoptera; family Depressariidae; genus Agonopterix; species Agonopterix subpropinquella. Next base: position 1,192,916 of record OV277715.1, read on the forward strand.
CTAAATTATGATTCATAATTTCGCATAATGTTAATGAAAAATAAATTGTTAGTCATAATTTAAAAAAAAGTCATTATCTATTGACATAAGCTTTTCACGCATAAACATTTTACGCAGAACGATAATTAGGTATACGATTTGTTGATATAAACCTAAAACGCCCTAATTGGAACCTTCACTAACCTAATTAGTCTCAAGCGGTAGGCGAGAAACCACGCAACGGTCAGGCTACGGACCTTAGTCTGAAATCATTATTTTATTATTGTTGTATCTCATAAGGTATTTCACGGACCGTAGCCTGGACTTTTGGAAAGCTTGCGTGGGGACACAGGTCCGTCCAACACGTAGAGGTCCCTTGACCACAGATGGACCAATCATGGTTTATCCCTGAACAGCAGAAGACAAATCACGTTCGGTGCAGAGACTTTTTTAGTGAGGACAGAAAATTACCCGGTTATGGGGGTGAACTGGGTGGACCAGGGAATCTGGGTTATTACGGAGGGACTCAGGACCTGCCGTAACAAAGGCCTCTGGTTTGTCAAAAATAGCAGAAGGTGACTCGCCAACCTATTTCATGGGTCTCCTTACAACGGCTGCTCGGAAGGAGCTACAACGCGTTGACATCTGGGACATTTCACGTGAAGCGGACAGGGAAAAAAAATTGAGGTTCTGAAAATCGACCACATTCGGCCCATTTGTACTTCTAGTAGGTATGAATGTGTACGCAAAATATTTTTTTTGTATAGTGTATATTTACCAAGTTATAGGTTTCAAAAGAATTGTCGTTGATTGGTACTACAATTTTTCGAAAGTAATTTTTCGAATATAACAAATCTACTATAAAATATTTTACATAGCGATACATATTAAAAATATACTGTTCTTTTTGACAGTAAAAAAAAATTAAAAAATTAAAAAAAAATTAATGGCCAAAACCGGAAGTAAACTTTTCAAACCAGAATTACAGTTACTTCGACCAATTTTTTTTTATTTTTTTTTCTTTCAAAATATAGCTTAAATGATAATGAAAGTACACTAGAAAATTATAGATTAAAATGGGATCTCTATTAGTTTAGGAGATACGTTGAATAATATAAACCCGCGTCGCAAGGGGCGTCATATGTAGCGCTTGCAAGGTTGAGCAGTTTGCGCGATATTGCAACTTTATTAATATTTTATATCGTTTTAGCGTATATTTAACCTCATTTAATGATATGGAATAAGTTTTATTAATATAATATAATATAAATATAACTACATAATACAAATATAAGTTAATAATATATTATAAAGAAAAAACGTTTTTGGAGCAGTAGAAAAGTTTTATTATTTGCGAAACGTGACATCAACAAACAACAACAACAACTGTCACAGATTAAAACGTGTACAAGTCGCTGAGCGGTTAAAGCAACACTAAAGTTTAAGTTACGAAACCGCTAGGCGTTATATTTCTATCTCTTTCTTGTAGATAGGTTTGACCGTTTGACTCTATCTGAGACAAAAAAGTACTACACGTTACTAACAGATGGCGCTAATAATAAAAATGTCAAAAAGTTAAAAATTAAGGGGGGGTTCTCAACATGAAACTAGTTTTTATCAACGTTTTTTCTTCACGCTCTATAGTAAAAACGGTAATACATACAAGCGTCAAACTTAGTGTGATTATAGAGCAAGCTTTACAAAATAACAACAAATACTAAAAACCGGCCAAGTGTGAGTCGGTCTTGCGCTAAAGGTCCCGGAACAAAAAAGTTTTTTTTTTCTAAGTTAATAATGTTGTGTTCTGTGGTGGTGTGGTACGGAACCCTCGGTGCGCGAGTAGCCCGACTCGCACTTGACCGGTTTTATTATTGTTTTAACAAGGAAGTTGCGATTGATCCCTTTAAAACCACTTTTCTGATCCTGATGACTGCAGATATGGAATCGCAATCAAAGTAAATATTTAAGTTCAAACACGATGGAGGAGAATTAAAGAGAGATAAAAGAAGAGTAGATGGATCTAGATGTGATATTTTCTGATCCTAGTGAATTATTTCAATAGACATTTCCCAAATTCAGTAGATTTCTTATTTAATCGGAAGAACTTGGCAACACGCAATTTTCTAAAATACCCATTTTTGCCATGTTTTATCTCTCACAGACTACTGAAAACCATGGAGTGGTTCTAATGCATAATTATTAGTATACATAGTATAGTAATCTAACGTCTACGTTTAAAACAAAAACCAGCCAAGTGCAAGTCGGACTACTCGCGCAATATATTTACAAAGATCCTTATTCGGTAACAAACTTAACGATTTTCGAATTTATTCTTTTACTTTTGTTGTGAGATCTTGCTTCTTGCAAAATTTAATGATTCTAGGTCAACGGGAAGTACCCTATAGTTACTTACCCTAGGTTTTAATTTGCGAGTTGAGAGTACTAAATATATGACCTTAAATCCATATCTTTTGAATTTTTTACTCCTTCAAGGAACCGTAGAGTTCAGTATTTGGTACTAATTTGGTACCTTTACCCATCCCTGAGAAAAAGACAGACGGACAGACAAACATACAAAAAAGTGATCTTATAAGTGTTCCGTTTTTTTTTTATATTGAGGAAGGTAAGGATTACTTAAAATGGTATATATATTTGAATCGGGTAGTTAGGTACTGCAGTTTTGTATGGAACAGCAGTTTTTTTTGCGATTCCTAAGATGGATTCATGGTGAAAGAAGTTTAGTTTAATGTTATAAAGCCACCCTTTTTAATACATATTATTATCCCCCTTTTACCACCTCATAAATTATAACTATAATATAGCTATAACTACTCTACACATCACTCTGTTCAATTTGGGTTTTAGTTTAATAAACACGGTAAAAAGGTTATCCAACTTAACCTTTGCTTAAAATTATTTATCTTCTACGTTACTATCTGCGCTTCTAATTCATTGAAATAAATTGGGTTTGCCAAATTTTTGTTTATTCATTTGTTATCTATAAGTACAGTTAGGTTCTAAGGGATAATTCACATTGAAAGAGCCACGGCCGGCAGGAGCCGCCCAGAGGGCTCACTGCCTAACAACGCTGTGCTTTCCGGTATGCGGCCGCCACTCGATATCTCTTCGGCCCCATCAGCCATTGGTTCTGCGAGCAATGTGCCCGCATATTGCCTTTAGTTGATTGTGTGACATTACAATAAGATAACTATCTCGGAACAGCAGCTATGAGATATCGTAAGTTAAAGGTTGTACTCTTCCATAGCATGCAAAATTACATAAGCACGTTTCGTTCCTGTGTAAGTGAGAGGTAGCTATTAACAATTTGCGTGCGTTAGAAGAGTTATAACTCCCGTCTGTGACGTCAGTCAAGTCCGTTGCGCCGTTAGAAACGTAAAATTTGGGTCATAATTTCAACAAGGGTACGCATATATTTCGCGATACGAACACATTTTTGTCGATAAACGCTTACAGTCCGCCGAGAGTCGTCTATCTTCAGCAGGTTGCATGTTAACAACTAGAACTGTGTTTGCGGTAAATAGTCGATGCATCTTTAATTATTATAATTGATTTTATTTTTACTTTCTCAACCGCGCTTTCTTGCAACTTGCAACGGAAATTCTCCGTAAAAAAATTATGTAGTATTGTTTTATTGTATCGATAATAATATCTATCGCACAGTCTACTTCCATTAGACTTCCGTTAATATTGCAAAAGTGCGAGCGAGAGGTTCGATGATAATGACTTAACACCCAAACTGTATTTGTGTCGTCGCGAGTATTTAACCCGCCGGTTAAAGCCGCCGGCTTCTGCTCTGACGCCGCGCCGATGGGTTCGGTGTGTAGTTACCCTTAGCTACACGTATTATTATTATGATAATGACAACTTTGGGGCTTTTTGCTGTAAAGATAACATACTTAAAATGTGGTTACATCCTGATACCTAACTTATGATAAAAGTTAATCTCGCTACAATTTAATAGGTACAATATCATCATCATCATCATCACTGTCATCAGCCTATACATTCGTCCCACTGCAGGGTACAGGCCTATCCTCAGGGAGGGTGTATGGGCATTAGTCCACTCCGCGTGTCCAATGTGGATGGTACTATTTAGCGACTTTGTTGTGTTGAAGTCGACACGATAAGCAAGCATGCGGATTGGTAGACTTCACATACGCATTGAAATTTCTTCTTCAGCGTATGCAAGTTTCCTTATGATGTTTCCTTTATCGTTTGAGAGCAGTCAGTAACGTACATCATCATCATCATCTTATTTAAGAGCTACGCTCTTGTCGGTGGAGTATTCGCCAATCCTGTCTACTTTCAGCTAGTGTCTTGAGTTCCTGATACGACACGACATCAATCTTTTCCTTCACTTGGGCTAGATAACTCTGTCTGGGTCTTCCTCTGCCTCTCTTCCCCTCAACGTACATGAGTTAGAATAATCCATGTGTTCTGTAAGGATTTGAACCCGGACCTCAAGTTTTAGTTTCCATACTTCTCCGGAACGCGCTCCCGACGCTCACTCATACACAACATACATAATATTAATACCTAACTTAATGCGGTTCACAAGATTGTTGAGGTTTTGTTGAATGTATGGAAGTTATGTCATTGATTAAAATGCATTAAAAAACGATCATTAATCAATTTGAGGGTGGTCAGAAACCTTGCTACAACTACCAAACATCTTTTGATCAACCGAATTTTTATCTAAATAAAAAAAAAATAAAAAAAAATGTTTATTTCACTCACTTAGCCTTACAAACATTTTATAATGCTCAAAATGTTAGGTATTATTAGAACAATGCTGTGACACTAATTACGACTGTCAAACATAGAAAATCTTATCTATGAGAGTCAGAAGAAGTCAGTGTTTCATATCATAATCTTCATATCATATCATAATCTTTATTGCATCCTTGAGGTAAAATTTACAGGTCTTAAAGATAGATATAGTACATCTCAGGGACCCTGTTAGAGCACAGCAATTGTCCATTATAATTGTTAATTGAATTTAATTAAATTGAGAATACAATAGAATAGAATAAAAGGCCACAATAATAATTGATTAATAATCTACGTCAAATTGAAATAATATAGTAGGAAAAAACAATAGCATTGGTAAGATAATGAATAATAGGTAATAGTACAATGTCAACTTAAAGTACGGTTAAATTAGGTACTAACATAGAAATATTCGCAAAACAGTTAGGTTCAATACAATCAAACTATATTAATATTAAAAAAATAAAAATAATGTCAATTTGATAAAAGATTAAATTAAAATAATATAGTATTAGTTTATATGATGTAAAAAATTATTGTCGTCAATAAAATTCCTTTACTGTATAATAGCACTTTTTAACTAGTACGGACGTTAGCTTTTGTTGAAAAATATTGTCTTTACTTTCAGTTTTTAGGCTTTCTGGGATTTTATTATATATGGATGTCAATCTATAATTTGGGCTGTTATCAAACATTTTTTTATCAATTTAACAAAACAACCTAATTAAAAAAAAATATAATGTTTATCAAACATTTTATTATTAGATCTATTTTGCCGTCGCGCTCGGACTGATTTCCTTCGATAACATTACCTATACCAATAGCATGCAGTTTCAGTATGTAAACTCACGACTATAATATCCTGTGAGGTGGTCAAAAACCTTGATACAACTACCAAATAATCAAAAATAAGAGTATAATCATACTATTTATTTCAAAGACAGAAATACAATGAAACAATAATAAGAATGAAATTAGTGAATAACATGAGGCTAAAAGCCTAAAATGCGTACTTCCATAAAATTCTTGTTCAATGTGACGACCCGGTTGGTGTAATGGTTACCACGCCGGACTGCCAAACCACCTGGGTTCGAATTCTGGTTCGGTCATGGATGTTTATATGTTTGTGCCGTTGTTGTATGGTTTCCATAATAAACAGCCTATAAATAGTGCTTTCTTGGGATCATTACAATGTATGTGCCTGTGAGCGTTATTTATTTATTTATTTATTTAATGTTAAAATGTCTACAATGGCAATGTATTATTTATAAATTACTAGCGGCCCGTCCCGGCTTCGCACGGGTGGACGTCTAATCTTTTCTAGCAATAAATATAGCCTATGTTACTCAGGGTGAATGCAGCTTTCTAATGGTGAAAGAATTTTTTAAATCGGCCCAGTACTTTTTGAGCCTATTCATTACAAACATACAAAAATAGGTACAAATCTTTCCTCTTTATAATATTAGTGTAGATTACGAATATCTAAAAACTATTTTAAGGAGATGATCAAATGATCAAACTGAACAACGTTTTCAACAGGACTAACATAGAATTGCGACAAAAAATCTGCTGTTCCATACATTCAGGTCTAGTAGGAACGCAGTTTATAAAAGTTGTCCAGATTAAGGCCCGCCACATACATCCGGAATAAACCTGATTCGGAATTAAATTCCGTGTTGAGTGTTGCCGCTTTCAGAGACTTTTCACTAGATCTAGTGATTTTTTGATGTCTTAGGTGGCATATTTTAAAGTCATTTTTGAGCGTAGGCGTTGTGGAACGATACTTAAGGCAGTGGTTCATACCATCAATCTGAACAACTTTCACTACAGAGCCAAACACTAAATCGCAAAAAAAATCTGCTTTTTCATACGAAACTATAGTCAACCGACTCGACTCAAATGTCAGTTGATTTTTATTCGCGATTTCGAGGTTGGCTTCATAATGAAAGTTCTTCAGTTTGATGGTCTGAATCACACCTTAAATATTACTAGGTTATGTTACACCCTGTATATATTTATTGTACTGTCAGATTTCAAGAAACTAATTCAAATCAGTGCATGATATGATATGATCCTGATATGAGCGAGGCGTAAAATCGTACAAAATGTAAACAAATTAATAAAATCTAGAATTAAACATTTTAACGGGTTCTTACCGCGTTTTGGTATTTGTGAGTTGCGGTAAGAACTCGTTAAAATGTTTAATTCTAGATTAAATAATAACCGCGTAACTCTCAAAAACTGTATTAAATTAATAAAAGTACAGTCTACAACATATTATTAGACAAAGTTGGCAACATTGTATACATTAAAGTCTCTAGTTTAACAGCCCTACTATTAACATTACGAATGACGGCAATATTTATTTTAACACTTCTTGTCTTTATTAAACTTCAAACGAATTAGTTTGTCGTCATCAGAATATATCATATTATTATCACTATCGAACGCTAATCCACAGCAGTTACTAGTATCCATTAGTTTTTGTAAAGACGTATTCTTTTTATCAATTTTATAAATAGCCTCTCTGGTACACATGTATGCATTACCATGTATGTCGACTGCTATTGCTTTGGCAAGCAGTTCATCGCTATATAATACTGCATCTTCACCTTTCTTTTGAACATAAAGTTTCGTAGAATAAGAGTAAATGGTTTCATCTTCGCCGTCAATAACGAAATTGTTAGTTTTAAAATCTTCAGAATCTCTGAATCTCGCCACGCCTCCATTAATGTAAGTATACATTAATTTAGATGGAAGTTCAGTAAAATACAAAACGTTTTTGAAGAACATGTTGTTTATATTTTTGTTTTCTGCTGCGTATAATTCGGACTTATGATTTTTGTGATCATATTTGTATATGCCATTATTTCCTCCTATATAAACTTCGTGGGTATTCTGATCGACGGCTTGTGCGACTCCGTTTGGGACATCATTTATATCTTTATATTCTTTAGTATTAAGATCAAATAGGGCTGATCTGAAGTATAGTCCTGCTAAGCGCATAGCTGCGGTTCTTTCGCGTATAAAATAACTGAAGTATAATGTGTTGGTACTGTAATCGATGGCTAGATGGAAAGGATACTTGAATCCAGTTTTTAATATCTCCTTGTCATAGTATTTGCCATCGAATGTAACTCCATCACATTTAGTATCTGGTATCACTCCTGCGTTGGCAATTGTCAATGTTATTAGTAGGAGATAGAGCTTCATTTTGAAGATCCTGAAACAGAAAATTTAACATTTTTATCTGTGTTTCGTCACCGCTTATAATCACTAGGTAATATTTATTTTTATTATATTATTGACATTGTATAGTTGACATTGTATAAATATTTTCACATTATATGGTTGACATTGCATCCTAATTTAATCAATACAAATTATATATGCAAATAATTATAGTAGGTGCAACTATAATTATTTGCATGCTATTTAAAATGGCTAGATAGGCATGATCTTAATGTATTGTTATGTGATATATTATTTGATAACACCTAATGTAAAATTACCCTATTTGAGGCAAATAAATGGGCAAGAGAATGATGATGATGAGGCAAATAAATGATTTCTTAAAAGGTCCCATTTTTTTAAAACTTTGTGTCCTAGACAAAAAAACCTTTCCTAAATGGTGAGGCTGATTAAATTTCCAGTTCCGTTACACCCTGTATGAAAATAAAATATTCGGAATTAATTATAATCTTACCTTGTTGAGATCTCACACTTCCAACGAATGTCACAATCACACCACACAACAGCGTTTTATAGATTGAGAATCTGGAAGCACATTAGAAATTGAAGCAATAAGTGAATACTTATCTAAATAGTTATGTAATGTAATGTTTTATCTCTCTATCTCAGACTACAGGAAACCATGGAGTCCAGTGCCGTAAATAGGGCGGTGCGAGCGGTGCCCAGGCACAGGGCGCAGACCCTGAGGGGGCGCAGAAATAATACCAGGACAGTACCACGTTTTGGTCCATGCATGTCGTGGAGCGATGCCCTACACAAATACCATCTTTATCAAACTGGAACTGATACCAAGTACCAAAACCGAACCGAACCTGAGTCTTGGTATGTTCAATTCCGGTAACTTTTTGATTGCTATCTCAAACTTCGTACATTTAATTTAAGGTTAGTAAAATTAATTCGCACCGACCGTTAAGACCATTTTTCAAGGGGGCGCTGTTATAGAAGCTCGCACCGGGCGCATAGAAGGCTATTTACGGCACTGATGGAGTCAAGTGGTTTTATTACAGAATCGTGTTTACAGTACCTAATATCAAAGTATTGAACAAAATCAAAGAATATCACACCAACCGAGCGGCATCGCGCGGCGAATGCCTCGCAAGGCCGCTCAATATTATTTTTTGGAAAAAAAAACTTGCCAAGTGCGAGTCGGACTCGCGCTCGGAGGGGTCCGTACCATACAATATTACGAAAAAAATTGTTTTCTCCTGGACCTTTCACGCGAGCCCGACACACACTTGGCCTATTTTTATTATTTGTTGCTTTAACAATCAATCATACAATAGGCACAGAATGAGGCAGTTTTATTGCTAAGAAGCGTTTTCTTCCAGATATTATATTATATTATTTTATCTTAGAGTACTGCCGTTTTTACGATAGAGCAAAAACAAAAAACGTTGAAAATAACACGTTTCTTGTTTTTAATTTTTAACGACTAGTTGTAGTTTTAGTCCTATAAATAATTATTTCCTACTCCTCCATAATAAAATATTTTACATTGACTGGCGCGCGGCTCGGACTGCGGCCTCGCAAAAAAGATGAAGTACGTGCAGTACCTACAGAATCATTATAAGAAATGGCGACTCTATAGTTCTCTCTGTCCATTTTGTGTTTGTTTTAATGAAGTTTAGTTATCTAACTTGACCAGACCTTGACTTTAAATACGATAGATGTTCGACCAATGAAAGTCATTATAATTATGGGATTTTTAGGGTTCCGTTAATATTCAATGCCAAGTGCCAATGAAACCCTATTACTAAGCCATCCGTCAATCAGTCTGTCTGTCCTATCTATTAAGTGCTGTATCTCGTGAACCGTAATACTTGACGGTAGAAATGTTTTTTTTTTCTGCTCTATAATAGGTATCGTAAAAACTTACATACAAGCATCAAACTTTATGTTATTATTGTTATATTGTTGGTGTACGAATTATAAAGGTAAAACAACAAATAATCAAAACTAGTCAAGTGTGTGTCGGGCTCGCGTTAAGGATCCTGGAGAAAACTTTCTTTTTTTTGGTAATATTGTACGGAACACTCCGTGCGCGAGTCCGATTTGCACTTTGTTTGTTTGTCTGTGGTATTTAGCTAAATAGAAATATGCTTAACTATAAATACATATTACATTTAGTAATGACATCGTTGTGATGATATTAAGATATTTTGTTGATCTGCTAGATCAACAAAACAAAAAAAAAACAAAAAAAAAGACTTCTTTGAACCTGGCAACCCTATAGTTGTGGCAGATTGCAACCCTAGTTTTTCCAGTACTTTAGATCATTCTCCTTTCGATGGCACCTCATTTACTTCGCTAACAGACAGGTGGAAAAAGTTATGCCAAAAATCATAATGGAAAAGGTACTTGCGGCAAGATTTTTCTAGGTAACTTGGCGGCGTTGAATTAACCCTTGTGTAAACATACACTAGAATCACATTTCGTTCGCCTATGAAATAGGTGCATAATTTTAAAGTCGGATCTCGATCTATACTAATCTACTCATTGTACGGAGCGGATGTTAGACTAAGGATTATACGCTCCTTAGACTAATTATATCGGGACGCGTAACTTTCTGCCACTTTTTGCGGGGGGCGAGGTAACATGTTATCCGCAACTTTGGATTTTATTCCCTATGACTTTAGATTCTAATTTTGAATGTTCAAAATCATGAAAAGTAGTCTCGTGTAAACCCCAAACGTTCTAAGTTCGAAATTATTGTTTCGCAATAATAGGCTGTCTAGTTTAGTGATAAGTTATAAAATTGAATGTTGAATGTACATGATCATTGCTCTTATACCGTGGCAGAGGGGAAATGCTACCGCAAGGCCGGTCCGGATATAATTAGTCTAAGATACGCTCAGTAACGCGTCAGTTGATCACGTATATTTTTGATGTGAAGGGAAACTGACACGGCACTGACCCGACTATAGGTCGACCAGAATCTTATGAAATGAAATAAAACCGGTCAAGTGCGAGTCGGGCTTCTCGGGCACCAAGGGTTCCGTACCACACCACCACAGAACACAACATTATTAACTCAGAAAAAAAAACTTTTTTTGTCCGGGACTTTTAGCGCGAGACTGACTCACACTTGGCCGATTGTTAGTATTTGTTAGGATTGTTGTTATTCTGTAGAGTTTGCTCTATAATCACACTAAGTTTGACGCTTGTATGTATTACCGTTTTTACGATAAAGCGTGAAGGAAAAACGTTGATAAAAACTAGTTTCTTGTTGAGAACTCCCCTTAATTTTTAACTTTTTGAAATTTTTATAATTTTTTAACAAATCCGCCGTAATAACGCATAATCTGAGAAAATTTCAACTATCTAGCTATTACGGTTCAAAAGTTACAGCCCTAAATAGGTAGGTGTCTATGCGTAGACACAGCTTTGAAGATTACCTACTGGATGAGGATTGCAGGCAGAGAAATGAAGCAGCTACTTTGAATAATAATAGCGTATAATGATCTAAGATGTACAAAAAGTCTTAATTTTATAAAACTTTCTAATTGCTAAACGTGGTGCGCGTGTGCGAGATTGAAGGGCAAGTGAAGGACGCGTTGGCTGCCTCTTCCAACTCTCTAAACCGTTGCCCATTGGTCGATGATCACGTGATAAACCATAGTGATTGGTTCTTCATTACGTGACGTGATGCTAAGGACATCGGCTCGAGTGGTAAGGTAATCCGGTCGAATAGATGTGTATATATAGGTATGTAGGTATACAGTTGTCTCGACAACAGTATTACAGACGGACGGACGGACGGACGGACGGAAGGACGGACGGACGGACGGACGGACGGACGGACGGACGGACGGACAGACAGACGGACGGACGGACGGACGTACGGACAACGTAGGCTTAGTAATAGTGTCCCGTTTTCACCCTTTGGGTACGGAACCCTAAAAAGTATAAAAATACTTACTATAGATTTTCACATGGTAATCACAAAATGTCATCTGTCTAGTCAAAGTAGGTCCTGTACAAACTGACCCTTTTTGCAGCAATAAAAACGCGCGTTTGTCCATCGCGTGACTGTATCGCTACACTAGCGTAATACGCGTTTGTAGCTTGCATTGTAGCGATGCACACACATACACATGTTTGTATTGATGCCCACGCGCGTGAGCATTGTAGCAAAGGCTGTCGACAAATAACTTGTAACGAGCGCGCAAGCTCGTAACAACAACAGGCGTCAAAGGTGGACCGAGGAGGCACGCGGGGCGGGAGGCGACAGAGCGCCGATGCACCGCGGCACAGCGAGCGGCCGGTTACCATGCGAACGCAGCGGCGAGCCGGCTATAAAAGGCGGCCCGGCGGGAGCCAGGCATCATTCGCTGGGCTAGCGCCCAGGTTGTAAGAACGCGCGGCTTGAAGATATCGGGCCGTGCGCCTTACAGTCCTGGAGGTGAGCTCAGTGGATGACCCTCCCCCTCTCCCCTCCCCTCCTCATGAAGGTTTACTTACGCGGCTTGAAGATATCGGGCGGTGTGATAAACTTTCAGTTCTAGGGCTCAGCTTTTCAGGAGCCACCTGAAGGCTTACCAGCGCGGGCTGGATAAACCCGGCCCGTGTTGTAATCCTTCAGGCGGACAGCAGCCCTCTTCAAACCCCTACCCCTCAGGCACCTCGCGGCACTAGATTCAGTGTTAGATATAAGATAGGGCTTCAGTCATAGATATAGATATATATTAGCTAGGGAACACCCTGTAAGAGAATAGGTAATAGTAAATAAAGACTGTGTTATTTTGTAGTTCCTCTATCATTTCTGCAACCCCTGCTATAGGAAATACCTAGCTAGCTAGGTCAGCCCTCCTCGAAGGGATATTTTTATATTAACTAGCCCCTCTGGCCACCCCGTCACGAGGGGACTTTGTTACAATGGCGCCCAACGGAATAATCCACAAATCCTATAGTTTTTAGGGTTGCAATAAGTTAAAATCAATTCCCCCAGAATAGAATAGGAGACAAATACGTACCTTATACAGACTGACAATTCATCTAAATCGCGACTGCGTATAGCGCGACAACTTCAACAAAACTACGATCGATATGCTAAGCGCACAGCTGTGACGAGGTTTTAAAGAAGATACTTAGATGTCAACAAATTGGGTGTATACTGTATAAGTTGAAGAAAAAAGAATTAATTATTGAATTAAGTAATAGAAATCTTGAAACAGAGAACTTGAAAGTTGAAGAATTAAGGAAAAACTTAATCAATCAGTTAAAAATGGAGGAGGAGGCCAAGGGAGAATTAGAGCAGAACACACGGGGATCAACAGCGAACACAAGTAATATGAACGTAGACTCATGGCAGATCAGTTATGACGTCAAAGAAGACCCAATCGAATTCATAGAGAGACTCGAAGACATGACAACCGTGAACAACATCAAACTAGACAAATTACTGCAAGTATTACCAAAATTATTCAGAGGAAACGCGTTGCTATGGCACAGAAATAACTGTAACGGTTGGAAAACATGGGAAGACTTTCTGGAAGATTTCAAGTTGTATTTCTTCCCGAAAAACTACAAGGAAAGTTTAATAGAAGAAATAATCGCAAGAAAACAAGGAGAGGGAGAAAAATTCATATATTACTTGACGGAATTACAAACGCTGATGAGGAGGCAAGGTAAAATGAGCGAGGAGGAGAAACTAGATAGGATTTATACAAATGTGAATCACTACCATAAATTTTATATTAAAAGAAAAGACTTAAGTAAGATAAGAGAATTGATCTATTTAGCGGCAGACTACGAACAGATAGCAACAGAGAGTTTAAAACAGGGCAATAGAGGTCCAGAATATTACAGAGACAACCGCAGGAATAATGAGAGAAGGAACGAAACATATACGGCAAAGAACAAGAACGGGAAAGACAACAGGATATTTACAGAGATAGAAATCAATGGAAGAAAGTATGAAGCACTAATAGACACAGGGTCTACAGCCTCGTACATAAACAAAGAAGTGTGCGAGGAGTGCGAATTAAAGATAGAAAACGGAGACAAGCGAGAGGTTATACTGGCCGACGGCAGGACCACGATAACCGAGAGAACCAGACCCGTCCAGGTAATAATAAAAGGTCACAAAGTAACGCAAGAGATGAGCCTGTTGCCAGACGCAGCAGTTATTATCCTAGGAATGGACATTTTGGAGAAAACCGGATGCAGAATAGTTTGGGACTGGAAACAAGAAAGAGAAAAGGAAAAGAATCAGCATGAAGGGGCTAGGATAGACCCAGACAGCGGGCTGTCCCAGGCACAGAAGACGAAACCAGGAAGCATGTTACATACAGATTTCAGTAAATTCGAAAACAGCCCGAAAGGAAACACCTGGGTGAAGCATAAAATAAAGTCAATAACACCAAACACAGAGAAAGGGCAGGAGCTAGGCGTAGACCTTAAAGATTATGCAACGTTCCTGACGGAAGTGGGCATCCACACCCCGCCCACCCCGACACCATCGCCAACCCCGAAGCCAGCACCGGTAGCAGCAGCCAGGGGTGTATGGGCAAATAATGCGCCCCTTGGCAAATATATTTGGCCGCCCCCAGAACAGCAGCAACGATGGCTGTACCCCCCACGAAGGAAGAAAAAAAGAAGAGGTCAGGCCGGCGGCCGGCCGAGGAATGGCAGGAAGAGGTTCGGCGCAGTACGGGTGCCTGCATACGAGGAGAATAAGTTAAGTACCTAGCTGTAGTTCAATTCTTTAACTCGCAAAATTATGTTTAGTTTGTTTTGTTTTAGAATTTTTATATCTGCATCGTTAGTGGTACAATTATAGTAAACAGGCTATAGTAGAAATATAAAATGTAAACTCCCAAAGCAAAAGCGTAAAAGACCTTATGTCAGCGCCATAACGCCGCTTCTAGTGTAACTATAGGTTTGTTTACATTTTGTAACCGAGCGTCCGCATCAGGAATGCGCTTTGCAAATCCAACTTATGGAGGTAGTTACGAATGTTGTGTAGAATAAAAACGGACGCATCGGATTCATTTAGGATAATAATCTGTTTTAGCGGAATAGGTACTCGAGTTGTTTATGAATATGAGATTTATAACGAGCGAGTAAAATTATGTACAGGATGCTTAAAATTTAATTGTTTCGTAAGTAATTTAAAGAGTAGATACTATAGTGGCAAAAGTTGTGTTATTCTTTTAAAGAAAGCTGATAATTAGCATTTAGTTATCAAATAAATAGGTAATATTGTTGATAAAAATTATATCGTTACGTTTATTGTTGATGAGTAACTAATCAGGGGAAGGGAAAAAAGGGTAACTGAGACCAAAACGGTCCGGTCATAATACGGAGAGCCTAGCATGACAAAGTCATGATATAAAGATTTGTTTTTCCACATTTTTTTTTTCTCCCTCCCCCACATAATAAGATAGGGGTACCAAGTGTGTGACATGTAGATACAGCATACGATTTTTACACAGGTAAAAACCGCAAAGAAGAAAGAGGGGAGTGTAACGAGCGCGCAAGCTCGTAACAACAACAGGCGTCAAAGGTGGACCCGAGGAGGCACGCGGGGCGGGAGGCGACAGAGCGCCGATGCACCGCGGCACAGCGAGCGGCCGGTTACCATGCGAACGCAGCGGCGAGCCGGCTATAAAAGGCGGCCCGGCGGGAGCCAGGCATCATTCGCTGGGCTAGCGCCCAGGTTGTAAGAACGCGCGGCTTGAAGATATCGGGCCGTGCGCCTTACAGTCCTGGAGGTGAGCTCAGTGGATGACCCTCCCCCTCTCCCCTCCCCTCCTCATGAAGGTTTACTTACGCGGCTTGAAGATATCGGGCGGTGTGATAAACTTTCAGTTCTAGGGCTCAGCTTTTCAGGAGCCACCTGAAGGCTTACCAGCGCGGGCTGGATAAACCCGGCCCGTGTTGTAATCCTTCAGGCGGACAGCAGCCCTCTTCAAACCCCTACCCCTCAGGCACCTCGCGGCACTAGATTCAGTGTTAGATATAAGATAGGGCTTCAGTCATAGATATAGATATATATTAGCTAGGGAACACCCTGTAAGAGAATAGGTAATAGAAAATAAAGACTGTGTTATTTTGTAGTTCCTCTATCATTTCTGCAACCCCTGCTATAGGAAATACCTAGCTAGCTAGGTCAGCCCTCCTCGAAGGGATATTTTTATATTAACTAGCCCCTCTGGCCACCCCGTCACGAGGGGACTTTGTTATAAACTGATCAAATATTTCGAAAGTTTTGCATCGTGATTGTACCGCGTTTGCATCTGAACTTTATCTCGTTTGCATCGATGCTGAAAACGACTTAATCGATGATTCTTGCAACACTTTTGCGCTGCAAAAAATCACAGTGTGTAAAGGGCCCTAATCTAATTACCCCAGTGTAGCTTACTCTAAAATTTGATTTCCCTATTTTTCATCAGATTCTGGTCCACCTATAACGTGGTGATACGTGAACAGACTGACGTGAGACTGAGCGTGTAACCTTAGTCTTACATCCACCAATGGCTGTGTGTGTGTGTAAACAATATTTCGATAGTTAAATATTGCTGAGCAGTACCGCGACTTTGTACGCGCAGACCACTGACTTCAAATACTCAATAACTTTTGATTGGATAAATTGATTGCGATGATTGGAAGCCTAAATGAAAATACAAACTAAGTTCTGTGCTTTTGTGCAAGACAAAGACGGGGTCGAAGATGTAGCGAGCTGACCCAGAAGAAGCCTATATTCACTCGTACTTTAATGGAATTCGGGTTGTAAGCGTTCGGAAATGACTCCTTGGCTGTGCGCATTATAAAAGATTCAGAAAGGCGCTTGGTGCGGATATGTGGGATGTCAACCAAGAAGAGGTCGGGTGGTATCCCGCGGTGCGTCTGGAAGTCCGATAGTAGAAAGGGGAAGGCGGGATGAGCTCATGTAGCTCTTGGGTGATTGTACCTTTGATACTTTTTATTTTAATTATTATTCATAATGGGTTTGCGCTTGGCTTCAGCTCACCTGATGGAAAGTGTAGATGAAGCCGAGGATGTAGCGCGCTCGCCCAGAAAAAGCCTATTTACTCTTCTTTTAAAAATATCCTGATTGTATTTGCTTGGGAAAACAGACGCAGGGAGAGAGTTCCAAACCTTACCGGTTCTCATTATAAAAGAGGATGCGAACCTATTGCGGATTGTTGGAATATCGACAACGTATGGATGCAGTCTCGCACTACGTCTTGTCGTACGATGATGGAAGAGGGATGGTGGAATCTGGTCATGTAACTCCTGGGCACATCCGCCGAAGTGTAGCCGATAGAATACCGACAGACAAGCGACCAATCGTCGGTGCTCCAGACTGTGTAACTTAGTCTCGACGAGTGCATCGTCATCGATGAGTCTCTTGGCTCGACGCTCAACTGAGTCCAGTGCGTCAAGTTGGACATACTGGACAATTTTCCCTAAGAAACCTATGGGAAATTAGTAAACAAATTTTTGGACTTTCCATACAAAATGTAATCAGCTGACCGAACGTTTGTACTGGGTGTCAAAAGTCAAAGTCAAAGTCAAAGTCACTTTGACCCCTAGTAATACTTAAGGGGGTGCTTCAGACCATCAATCTGAACAACTTTTAATATGGAGCCAACGTCGAGAAAAAATGAAAAAAAAATTGCCGTCCCATACATTTGAGTCGAGACAGTATCACAGTACATACTACATACTGCAGTTTTGTATGAAAGAGCGGATTTTTTTTTCGCGATTTCGATGTTGGCTCCATAGTGAAAGTTGTTCAGTTTGATGGTCTGAAGCACCGCCTTAAGTATTACTAGGGTGTTTAGTTACACCCTGTATAAAAAGGTCAATTTGATTTTTTGAATCTTTCATAGATTCATAGATTCTTTATTGTACACAAAAACATAGATATGAAAAAAATTTACAATAAGTCGGTGTATCCTATTCTTCTTTAGAGAAAGTTATTCAAATTCAATGTAATGGGTACAATCACCACTTAAAGTAATGCAACTGTTTACCCTAACACCCTGTATAAATCCCTTCTACATTCACAAGCAACCTTATAATTCTTTTAAGTTAATACACTACATTTTTTTACTAAAAAAACAGAAGCCAATTGTATTTTATCTCTTGATATCATACCTTGTTAAAACGGTACCACCCATAACTTTGTAAAACGTCATAAAAACTACGAAAAATACCATCTTAAATTCGACCTTATGCACTGAACTTTTACAGCAAAAAGAAGGTTAAAAATTGAATGATTTTTAAAATATCGTGTTCGAAAATTCTTGACACGGCTCTCCGCCGGCAAAGTGAACGTAATTGAATTTAAAAGTCTTATGTGATTTTCTCGTTTCAATCAATTTTCAACTAAAAGGTTTTGTGTTAAAGTTTAATGTTGCTTCGGAAGGGGTTCCATTGATCTTTTAAATGGCTTCCATTTCTCGTCAATGAGAAGGCGCCAGTAACCTGTTTTTGATGCATCCTTTTTTAGGGTTCCTTGGGACAAGGTCGGAAGAAACAGCACGAATAAACTATTGTATCCATTGATCCTGGGCAGCGTTGTATCTTGACGTCCAAAATACCGTAGTGGCTCAAGACGAAAGTCTTTGATCAGTGCATATTACCAGTTATGACATACGGAACTGAGACGTGGTCGCTCACTCAAGGCCTCATAAAAAGACTAAAAGTCACCCAAAGGGCAACGGAGAGGGCTATGTTCGAAGTCCTCTAGGTCGAATCAGAATTTAAGAGATTCACAGAAGAATCCGTGTAGCCAACATTGCCTCGTAGAATGAATTAGAATAGAAAAGATTCACAGAAGAACCTAAGTAGTCGACAAGAAGTGCTAAACTGAAGTGGCAATGGGTGTGGCACATTGCTCGTAGAATGAATCATAATTGAAGCGATTCACAGAAGAACCAGAGTAGTCGACAAGAAGTGCTAAACTGAAGTGGCAATGGGTGTGGCACATTGCTCGTAGAACGAATCATAATTGAAGATATTCGCAGAAGAACCAGAGTAGCCAACATAGCCTAAAGAATTTCTAAACTAAAGTGGTGATGGGCGTGGAACAATGTTCACAGAACATATTGCCAATGGAGCCGAAGAGTGGCGACCAGGTACCGGAAAACGCAGCGTGGGTAGGCCCCCCACAAGGTGGACCCACGACCTGGTGAATGCGGCGGGAACCGTAAGACAACACAGAGATTGATGTTTCTAACATGGAGCATGTTAGAAACATCAACCACGGAGTTTTGACATGACAACAAGGGAAAAATGGTGATTCGAGGGAAAACTGGCATGCTTAAATTTTAGGCATGTATTGTACCCACAGTCCATTATAAGGGGCGACGGGCTCACTACCCATAACACTACAGGACAGAGTTTTGGTGTTAGTAGTGAAATGAGGGAGTTCAGAATTTTCAAAATATCTCTGACAATCCCCTCAGGGAACACAGTCGTGAACATTATGCTTGCTATGCTCCGACCTTGGAGACAGAAAACGGTGAAAACAAGGTACCTATACTCTATACGGAACCCTACGCGAACAAATCAGGGACACAGCGAAACGCCATTTTATTTATTTTTTAAATCAATGTTTTGTACCGGCGTCGGCTTATTTCAAGCCTCAATGCGAGGCTCTTAATCGCTCACATCGCAAGATTAACTCGTACTTCTTCAACTAAATGAACGAATATTAATTATTTACTAACGAGAGTTTGATTTACAGTCTCATGACATGAAAATCGAGATAGTTTTGTATTGTTGCCAAACCAGCCGCTCTAGTATAATTTCTCTAATGAACCATATTTATATGGACAGTTGTCTGACTGATTTGAAAGAAATGCGGTCTAAGAATGGATGAGCTTAGTGTCAAGTGCCTCTTGTACGCTGACGACCAGGACCTTGCGCCATCTCGGTGACGGAGTTACAAGACATGTTGAATGTGATGAATGAGTCGTTGAAGAAAAAAGAAATGAAAGTCAATGTTGCAAGACGAAGGTAATGGTTTTGGAAAGTGAAGACGTCGATGTTACAGAATGTAACAATGTTATTGAAGGATACAGAGTGGAACAGGTGAATGAATTTACCGACTCACGACTGTATTCCCCGAGGGGGTAGTCAGAGATATTCTGAAACCTCAGAACATCCACGTTTCACTAGTAGTACCGAAACTCTGTCCAGTGTGACAGGAAGTGAGCCCGTCGCCACTTGTAATGGACAGTGGGTACAATACGTTGAAATTGAAGCATGCAGGTTTCCTCACGATATTTGAAAAGTCAGTGGTGTATCTACAAAATAGTAAGTATGGTAAATAAAAAACCGGTCAAGTGCGAGTCGGGATACTCGCGCACCGAGGGTTCCGTACCACACCACCACAGAACACAACATTATTAACTTAGAAATTTATGTCCGGGACCTTTAGCGCAAGACCGAATCACACTTAACCGGTTTTTAGTATTTGTTGTTATTTTGTAGAGTTTTTTCTATAATCACACTAAGTTTGACGCTTGTATGAATTACCGTTTTTACGATAGAGCGTGAAAAAAAACGTTGATAAAAACTAGTTTCTTGTTGAGAACCCCCTTAATTTTTCACTTTTTGAGATTTTTATTATTTGTTAACAAATCCGCCGTAATAGCGCATAATCAGTGAAAATTTCAACTATCTAGCTATCACGGTTCAAAAGTTACAGCCCTACATAGGTAGGACAGACGGACGGACGGACGGACAGACAGACAGACAGACACAGACGGACGGACGGACGGACGGACGGACGGACAACGTAGGCTTAGTAATAGGGTCCCGTTTTCACCCTTTGGGTACGGAACCCTAAAAAACAGAGTTTCGTACAAGTAGAGAAAGAAAGACTAAACTCTAGTCACTAGAAGGACAGCAGGTACCATAAACTATCGCGAAAACTTCTCAGCTGGAATTCTCTCCATTAAAATAATTTAACATAACCTCAGGGTTAAAAGCTCCAATAAAAATAAAAAAACAGAATATTAAAAAAAAAAGATAATTTACCCAACAGGGCGCCCGAGCATGCTGCATACCAATGAAGTTTCATGCTATATTTAATTTTAACCAATAAAAGTCAAAGAACATTTTTACAAACAGAATCGAATCTCTGAGCCAGAATTTTGACAGATTTCTGATAAAATATACAGGGATCCTTGTAATTCGAATCCAACTCGGCTGGCCAGCGTTCGGGAAGCTACGTAGTATCTTCACGTCCCAAATACCGCAGTGTCTTACAACGAAAGTCTTCGATCAGTGTTGCCAGTGATGACATATGGAACAGAGACGTGGTCGCTCACTCAAGGCCTTATAAAAAGGCGAAAGTCACCCAAAGGACAATGCTGGGAGTTTCCCTGCGAGATCGAATCAGAAATGAAGAGATCCGCAGAAGAACCACAGTAGCTGACATAGCCCAAAGAATTTCTAAACTAAAGTGGCAGTGGGCGGCGCACATTGCTCGCAGAACCGATGGCCGATGGGGCTGAAAAGTTCTCGAGTGGCGACCGCGTACCGGAAAATGCAGCGTGGGTAGGCCCCTCACACGGTGGACCGACGACCTGGTGAAGGTGGCGGAAACCCGTTATATGCAATACAACCTGCCCACCAAATAATTTCTACTTTACACGCGTTTAAGACAACGCACAGCCTAAACCGTTGAAGTTAGAAACTTGTTTGGAATATATTATTTTAAACCTAAACAAGTGCAGTGATATACACGCATCAGCTTTGAGCTGCTAGTGTATCATATACAGGGTGGCCGGGGAGTTGACGTTCAAACGTAAAATTTAGGTCCGGTATGTCGTGGGGTATCCGAATCACCCCCATGTATGTTCCGCGATTTTTTATAGTTTTCGAGTTATGATGATTTTTCCGATTTTTTGAGGAAACTCGACGTGACCGGCTTAACAACTTCTAAAAAAAAAAGTGTAAGACTTTTTAGAGATTCTTTTTTTGCAACTTAATCTTCATGAATTGTGCCTTTATTCATAACATCATCAGCATCGTAACTTTGATAAAAGTTTTGAAAATATTGGTCTAAAGTTAAAAATTTGCGATCCGTGAATTATGACTAAATTTTCAACTTTAAATTAAAACTCTAAACAGGTGACCTTATGATTTTTTAGCCAATCCCAAAAATGCGCCCAACTCTCAGCTTTCATAATCATAAATAAAAAGTAGTACTTAAGAGGGCTAATTTGGCTAGAATTGATCTTCAAAGACAACAAGGCAGAAAACTCTTAAAATTTTTTTTTTTTTTGCCATAATTACCACGCCTAAGGCTAAATAATGATTAAAGAATCCTGGAAACCGAAACGGCGACGGGTTATGCCGTACTCTTACCGGCTAAAACCCCACCGTGTTCCACCTAATCGCATATTGCCGTAGAGCCTGAGGGCCCGTGAGGAATCTTCCACACTCTACGGCGCAGCGACCGACCTTACCAGGTCTCATCAATAATGATTAAAGAATGTTGGAAACCTATCGTGTTGGTGGAATAAGGAAAGTTTTAAGTAAAAAGTATTTTTTTTTTTTTTTTTTTTTTTTTTTTTTTGACGCTGGGAAAAAATTCATTACGCATCCCCTCCCGTTGGGGGACGGGAGGGGTATGTGGGACTCCCCGGTGCGTGTCACCGGTATACCCACTAAAATAACCCAGCGGCACTCCCGCTTCGCCCGGATGGCAGGGGACTGGGAGACCAGCAGAGCCTTTACGTCCTGTCCCCCGCCGGCGATCGCCCCTACCACGCTCCTCCGCACGGGAGGAGCCTGGGAATGACCGTGAGTGCCCAGCCATTCCCCTTTCCGCTAGGGTGGTGAGTAGTGCAATGCGGGCGGAGGCACCCCCGCGCCTGCCGCCCGCTACTCACCACCGGGAGGCTGAAGACGGTTATGCAACCGCCTTCTCCTGCCCCTTCTCCGCTGGCGGAGCGGTGCCGCGAGAGGGTCGTCCTCCCGCGCGCGCTCCGCTTCCCCTGCTCCTCCACTGTGCCCTCTGCTAATCAGAGGGACACGCGGAGGAACGAACGTGTCGGGTCATTTGCCGATGAGCAGCAAGATCCCACTTTGGGGAAGTCACTGCACATCGCCCAGGATGCACCGGCTCCACCGTCTTCCCTTCCCTCCGGACGTATCCAAAAGGGACGGGAAGCGGCAAGCTCTCGTGGAGGTTACCCGACCTTAGCACCCCAAGTAAAAAGTAGATAACCTAACCTAACCTAACCTAGGAGGAGGGAGCCGACAGCCGGGTGCCACCACTGCGACGGCTGTCTCGACGAGACGGCGCAGCACGTGCTGCAGGAGTGCCCTGCGTGGGCGGGAGAGCGCAGTGAGCTCTCCCAGGTAGTTTCAGACCTCTCGCTGCCGGCCATGGTTCGCGCTATGGTCGACAGTGAGGCGTCTTGGCGCGCGGTTCTCTCCTTCTGTGAGGCAGTAATGCTCCAGAAGGAGACGGCGGAGAGGGAGAGGGAGTCGACTTCTGAACTCCCGATCCGCCAAAGACGCACGGGGCGCAGACGGGCTGCGTTTGCTCGCGGTCTGCCTCCCCCGTAATTTTTGAGTCTCTGGGCGTCGGGCTGGGGGGTCCGGCGTCCGATCATAGGGACTCGAGGTGTTGTGTGCATGTTCCCACGCACCACCTAAAGGCCTGTAGGCTTGTCAAGGCCAACAGAGATGAGACCTGGTAAGGTCGGTTGCTGCGCCGTAGAGTGTGGAAGATTCCTCACGGGCCCTCAGGCTCTACGGCAATATGCGATGAGGTGGAACACGGTGGGGTTTTAGCCGGTAAGAGTCCGCAATAACCCGTCGCCGTTTCGGTTTCCAGCATTTTTTAATCATCATTTAGCCTTAGGCGTGGTAATTACGGCAAAAAAAAAAAAAAAAATTAAGAGTTTTCCGCCTTGTTGTCTTTGAAGATCAATTCTAGCCAAATTGGCCCTCTTAAGTACTACTTTTTATTTATGATTATGAAAGCTGAGAGTTGGGCGCATTTTTGGGATTGACTAAAAAATCATAAGGTCACCTGTTTAGAGTTTTAATTTAAAGTTGAAAATTTAGTCATAATTCACGGATCGCAAATTTTTAACTTTAGACCAATATTTTCAAAACTTTTATCAAAGTTACGATGCTGATGATGTTATGAATAAAGGCACAATTCATGAAGATTAAGTTGCAAAAAAAGAATCTCTAAAAAGTCTTACACTTTTTTTTTTAGAAGTTGTTAAGCCGGTCATGTCGAGTTTCCTCAAAAAATCGGAAAAATCATCATAACTCGAAAACTATAAAAAATCGCGGAACATACATGGGGGTGATTTGGATACCCCACGACATACCGGACCTAAATTTTACGTTTGAACGTCAACTCCCCGGCCACCCTGTATATAATATAATATATATTATATTGTACAGAGGATGTAGGGGTGCACTAATAAAGGATTTTTCGAAAATCGACCCCTAAGGGGTTAATCCACGCGGACGAAGTCGCAAAGCTCGTAGAGAATAAAAGAACTATTAAGAGATTGCCTCCAGCTCTTTATTCGGACAACTAACAAAAGTCCACCTCAATTCTCTGTAGGTACATTTTAATTTTACATAAAGAAACCACTCAATCCAAAATGAGGTTCCCTTTTGAATACCAGAAAAGTCAAGACTGATGTTTGGTGAATCGATTATAGTCGCCCACACACTGATATGGTTTTTTAAACTTTTTTATACAAGGCTAGGTTTATCGCGACTACATACGCACCGATTCCTGGCATTGTAGCGAGATAATTTTTTTTTTTTTCTTAGCCTATTTCATCCCACTGCTGGGCAAAGGCCTCCCCCTTTATCCTCCATGCATCCCTGTCCTGAGCCAGTTCCATCCACTCTCTGTCGAATGTTTCCAGGTCGTCTCTCCACCTCTTTCGAGGTCGACCGTGACGGCGACTTCCATTCTCCGGGATCCAAGGTGTTAAGACTTTGGCCCATCTTTCCGGGTGCAATCGACAGAGACAGAGAATCGACAGACGATAAAATATACAAGGTGAAATTGATATCATTAGCATCCTTTTAAACTAAGAGTCTAACCATCAAACTGAACAACTTTTACTATGGGAGCAAACCGATCGGAGCAACTAAAAAATCTGCTGTTCCATACTAAACTGCAGTGCCTAGTGCCTACTCGACCCAAATGTATGCAACAGCAGATTTTTTGTTGCTGCGATCGGTTTGCCCCCATAGTAAATGTTGTTCAGTTTGATGGGTAGACTCTTAGTTTAAAAGGATGCTAATTATATAAATTTCACCCTGAAGATAATATGCCACCTTCCTGATGGTAAACCATCTAAATGGATGGCAGACTAAACCAATTCGCGAGTGGCTCTCCGGTCGCGTGTCTGAACACTTTTTGCTTGTTAAAATACTTCGCTCGCTGTGAATGAACGTGGAGCGAATGAACGAGTGAGCGAGTGAATGAAACTGCGGGGCACCGACAATTATCTTTTTACTTTGCCGGGGAAGTAGGTTTTTGTTCGGTCGCTTGATTGGTTTGTCGGTTTTGTTGTATTCATGTTTGTCTGTCATTTTGTATTTTGTACATATTCATTTAATTTTGATAAATATAGTTAGTTTGGGTTGGATTTTTTTTAAGGCCACCCTAACACCCTGTATAATATAATATTTTCAAGAATAGTGTATTTTCGAAAATATTATATTATACAGGGTGTTAGGGTGGCCTTCAAAAGGAGTAAAAAGAAAAAAAAAATAATATTGCAGCGGATGACTTTTTCGTTCGCATCATAAGAACATTAATTTGTTTAATCGAAGTCGCTGTCAAGCCGATACGATTCGCGACAGGACTGGCATTCGTTTTCTGGCTTGGCTTGACACCGACTTCTATAAAACAAATTAATGTTCTTATTATGCGAACGAAAAAGTCATCGGCTGCAATATTATTTTTTACTTTTTAGTTTTTTTGAAGGCGGTTTTAATTTTTTGTTAAAATTTTGTTTATTTCACAATTTTCAGTGGTAAATTCAGAGTGTGTTACCTAACTACGATTTAATAGTAGTGCTTTAAATTAACAAACGCACTAGTCGGCATTTTCGATGGTTCCCCTCGATTTCTCAGGGATGCCATCATCAGATCCTGGTTTCCTTATCATGGTACCACCCCTGGGATATCTCCTTTCCAACAAAAAAAGAATCATCAAAATTGGTTCATAAACGACGATTATCCGCGAACACGCATAAAAATTATATACAGGTTGAAATTGATATCATTAGCATCCTTTTAAACTAAGAGTCTACCCATCAAACTGAGCAACTTTTACTATGGGAGCAAACCGATCCACCCTAGAGGCAAAAATGATTTGTTGTCATTTCAGCAATAAATGAAAGCGCTAACATACTCATGGATACATTTTAATAATCTTGTTTTGGTAGTAAGTAGGGTGAGTGTGCTTGTGCGGTGGTTTGACATCGGGTTCGGTAGGTAAATTTAAAATTTAAAAACAAATTAATTAATATTTTGAAAAAAGTTTCGTATGTTGAAACCATGATAATTTGATTCTGCTCTCGATTCTAAACAAACTACTTTCTATTTTTGCGTTAATTCATAACACGTTGTAAAAGGGTGAAATTGATATCATTGGCATCCTTTTAAACTAAGAGTCTACCCATCAAACTGAACAACTTTCACTATGGGAGAACAATTTCATAAACTTGGGTGATACACAGCGATGAACAAAATTTCAGTAACACGTTGAGAATCTTTAATCGTGTAAAAAATTCTTTCAATTTTAACTTTTTTTTGTTTATAAATTCTCAAAAAAGACTATAATTATGTTCGAATAAAAAAAAACTTCATAGGTTTTGAACTCACGTCACACAGTTTTCTAATAATCCGAGATCCGACCGTAAAATTATGCACCTATTCCTTAGGCGAACGAAATGTAATTCTAGTGTATGTTTATACAGGGGTTAATTCAACGCCACCAAGTTGCCTAAAAAAATCTTGCCGCAAGTGCCTTTTCCATTATAATTTTTGGTATAACTTTTTCCACGTGTTTGTTAGGGAAGTGAATGAGTTGCCATCAGAAGGAGACTGGCTGCGACCAAATATAGGATAGACGTACAGTCTTATACAAAACCACACCGAATCTGCGGCGCCGCGTCAATTCATACTTATTCAGGTATATACCTCGCCAGCCTTTCATTTTAACATAGACCTTAATGCGCAGTGATAACGTCGAAAGCCAGTTGTTTCACTTTTTACTTATTAAAAAATATTCATTTTGAAATGACCTTTACGGTTAAAGTAATAAAGTACAAAATCGTCACAAAGGATATGCGTGTAACGTCATTTTGGAACTGCTTACCAAACCGTGCACACGCAGGAGTGATACGTGCTCATTTTATTTGACGTGCGTTAGAATAGTAAGGCGATATATAGCCAATGGCGGCAAAATGGCAGTGCGCCGCCGTTATCCGTGCCGCCGCGCCATGCAGTGTGACCAGATTCTGTATTTTAATACTTTTTTGGTATATTTTATCGACTTTTCCGTGCATCAGTATTTTTGTAGATGTAGTGGCGGAAGTCAGTATTTTTGGGTATATTTTGCATAAAAAGTTATAGCAGCACCGTAGCGATCGTCCTCGTGAACATTTTCAGGGAATTTCCCGGATTTAGTCCACATTTTCATTCTGGAGCAAAGATCAGTAAGTAACAGATAGGACATGGCACGCGGCCGCCGTAGTAGAATTGCAAATAGTATCGAATCATTGCATTCGCATTGCATCGTGCGTTTTCTGTTCTGCACTTGACTTAATCTTTGAGGTTTTTCTTTCGATAATTCAGGAATTTCCCCAAATTTATAGTACCTACGTTTTTGTCATTTTAATCCTCCGAACCGAATATAATGTTAAAATATCCATTCTAACATTTATTGTGATGTTAAATGAATAAAACTTGATTTGAAAATCAGTATTGTTATTGGTATATTTTCCCTGTGCAAGTTGGTATATTTCAGTATTTTTGAGGTGCCTCGGCATGTATGCCCACGACTATATGCTCACGACTATATTCCCCGATGGTAGTCAGAGATATTCTGAAACATCAGAACATCCACGTTTCACTAGTAGTACCGAAACCCTGTACAGTGCGACAGGGAGTGAGCCCGTCGCCACTTGTAACGGACAGCAGGTACAATACATGCATCGAAATTGAAGCATGCAGGTTTCCTCATGATGTTTTCCTCGGTGGCTCGGTATTTTCGTAAAATTGTATCTGGTCACACTGGCGCCATGTGCTTGTCACTGTGGCTTGGAACATGGATTATAGGAGGTGTGGAGTCGCTGAGATTTTTTTTTTTAGTTTGTAATAAACTAATAATACGTGATAAAATTACAATTTCATTAAACAAATCTCATCAGAAGAGCAATTCTTTGTGATAAGATTTTATGTACAGAAAAAATATTGGATGACACTGAATGCATCTTTAGCCCTATTCCCTATAAAACCTTGTATTTCTTGGGGTGAAGAATTATGGTGCTTCCCTGATTAGGTACCTACCTTTGTTTTGTACTTATTATGCAATTGATTAGGGTGAATAGTAAACTTGAAGTAATATTGCTTTGACTCTCAAATATAAAAGGAACGGTTGTAGGCTGCGATCAAATACAGGGTAGATAAACAGTAGGGCTAGCATTCCACGCACGACAAAGCGACAAAACGAGAAAACCATCATGCGCGCTCGCTTAAACCAAACCCAATCTGCGACGCGCCGCGTCAATTCTTACTTATACAGATATAAATACATATTTTCAACTTCAACATTAATTTATTAGAGTTAAGTTTCATTTTGCGGAAAACAATAATGATCGAAACATTTAATCAAATAAGTCATTAAAATGTAACACATTAAAAAGAAAAAAAAAAAAAAAAGTAATGACGACTCCTTCGACCTTGTTCTAAGGCATTATCCTCGGTTCTTTTTCACTATACTCGCGTAGGCGAGAGTGAAAAGGATAGTTGCGTGCTTGCCGCGAGGTTGTAAATGAACAAAAATATTGGAAAAAATGCGATTTGCCATGATATATAAAAAATATTGAAGATAATGTGATTACAAAGCGATACTTACTGAAAGACTAGGGTTGCCAGATTCAAAAATGACATATTTGGACCTGGCAACCCTATAGTTGCGGCAGATTGAGAGGTGGCAACCCTAGTTTTTAAAGTACTTTAGACCAGTCTCCTTCTGATGGCAACTCATTCACTTCCCTAACAAACACGTGGAAAAAGTTATACCAAAAATTATAATGGAAAAGGCACTTGCGGCAAGATTTTTTTAGGCAACTTGGTGGCGTTGAATTAACCCCTGTATAAACATACACTAGAATTACATTTCGTTCGCCTAAGGAATAGGTGCATAATTTTACGGTCGGATCTCCGTCTATAAGGCTTTCTAAGCAAGCACCTAAACCAATGTGCTATCACTGCTTTATGATTACTGTCGTAAAATAGCATATCCTCCGTCTCGGTGAGAATTTGAGGTTCTGTTAAGTTTTTAGAGATGGCGCTTATTGTAAATCAATAGATTGCAGTTTTTATGGTTCACATCGGTGTTAAGGAACTTTAAACCATTTGATTTATGTCATATAATGGTCATAGATGGCGCTTAAATACCGGGGTCAGGTTTCTCTGAAGCTGACTGTACTAAGTATTTAACATTACGTTGTGGTGGCTTTCCTTCTCCTTTTTTTTTACATTCTTATTCGGATACTACGTACCACCCCCTACTACTACTTACTGCCTATTATTAGGATACGCTACGTGAAAATCTGACTATGCTAATTTTTTTTTTTTTATAATGTAAACAAACTTATTGCTATGTAGTTCTCGGCCTAGTGCCTTTGACTTAAGAGTCATTTTCTTATTTTAAGTTATCTGTCTACTGACTTATTTCTTATTAATATTATACTATTTTTAACACCTGGCCTTTTTAGCTGTAATAAATGCTTTCGTTACATTGGTTTTTATTTTTTTACCCGACTGCGCGACGCAAAGGAAGGGTAATGTGTTTATCAGCCTATATATGTATGTATGTATGTATGTAAGTTTGTTCCTTTGTGGCACACTAGAGACCAAACGCGTGGGCCGATTTTGATGATTCTTACGTCAATCGATTTGTCTTAATCCTGCGAGTGTCACTAAAGACATGACAGTAATCAAAATTATGTATGGCGTCAACCAGACGCCACACTGTAAAAAAAAAATAAAAAAAAATTGACCCACTATGTTAAGTGGGGTATCATTGAATAGGTATTTAAAAATCATTTTTAGGTTTCTCTTAATATTTTTCATTTCGAATGTCCATTTAGGATCTATAACGATTTAAAGTTGGTTAACAATCATTCTCAGTTAAATTTTCAATACTTACTTAATAACGACTAAACCTATTTGAATGGAGTTTTCACAAATGCGTAGAGCTAAGTTTGGATTAACATATTGACTTTATTTCATCGCAAT
Organism: Agonopterix subpropinquella; assembly: GCA_922987775.1. Classification (NCBI taxonomy): domain Eukaryota; kingdom Metazoa; phylum Arthropoda; class Insecta; order Lepidoptera; family Depressariidae; genus Agonopterix; species Agonopterix subpropinquella. The sequence goes on from OV277715.1 coordinate 1,223,435, forward strand.
CGGTTCATTAAGTCGAAAGATTGGTTAGTAGGTATTTCCTGTTCATGTAATTTTAAGCTGATTGTACGTAGTGATTTTATTTAGGGGTAACTATTATTAATAAATGTTACCCACAATATTTAATTTATATTGCCTGAACATCTCCGTCACCTCTCGTCTCCCTGTCCCCGTGTAATTTTTGCGAGGCCGAAGGCCGAGCTACGCGTAGGAGCGAAGCTCCGGAGCGTCCCCCTTGGAGCCTGGTGGACTTGGTCTCCGGGATCAATCTGCCCGCCTATTATGTGTAGCTTAAGGGGGGGGGGGGGGGGGGGGGGGGGGGGACCTATTTTGTCTGTTTTCAAACCGGTTTTTGATGGGTCCTTCTTAATATACTGACACTTTTTTAAGGGGATGATCAGACCGTCAAAACTGAACAACTTTCTCTATGGGACCAATATCGAAATCGCGAAAAAAATTAGCCCATACTTTTGGAGTTTCGAGTAGGATTGCAGTTCTGTGTGGGACAGCTGATATTTTTTCGCGATTTTGATGTTGGTGCCATAGAGAAAGTTGATCAGTTTGGTGGTCTGATCATCCCCTTAAAAAAGTATCAGCATATTAAGAAGGACTATTTTCTGCAGTGAATCTAACCGTTGAAAACATGATTCAATTAAATTTTCTGGATAGAAAAGAGGACCAAAGCACAGTACCTGTAAGAAAGAGTATCTATTACTACATACAGTACTGACACTCCCTTCCTTCCACCAAGATTTTACCTCACCCCCCCCCCCCATCGCCCTCTTGTTACCCGGCAGTTACCTAAGAAGAAGATTTAAGGTTCAATTTCTTTGGTTTCGCATGTGCTCTGACGGCATCTCGTCAATTTCAATTTTTGCATTGTCCAGGCTGTGACCAAAGTGAGTTCGATTTCAGATTTATAACCAGTTTTACAAGAATCACCATTCAACATTTCTTCGGAATTTACCATCATTTGAAAGGTAATTAATTATAACAGCGATTCTACCCGATGGTTTTTACCCCAAACACCCAAGAGAAAAGATATTGAAGGGATACCTGGCCTTGGCAGGTGAAGTCAACCTCTGGCATCTATTTGATTTCTGTGAATTACCACAAAATATGAGACAAGGACATAACACTACATTTGTGGATATATTAAAAATTCTTAGAGTCAGACAACTGATAATGCAGCACCTGGAGATATAATATTAGATAGCCGACGAGTAGACGTAAACGATCTTAATGAAATCATTCGAGTTTTTCCGACTACTAAACATGTTGATGAACATAATCAAAACATGACATTTATATTGGAAAAGTCTAACTAATCGGGTTAGGAGTTCGAGTAATTTTGCGAAGATTGTCAACGGATTAATGGGAGTATAAGGACAATTGAGTGGCCAGCTCATTGGAGGGACCAGATGAATCCCGGAGAATTGCAACATGCTGTTTATTTGGAATTTGACGACAAAGCTATTAAAAACAATGTCCCTGGAGTAGGGGTCAGAATCGAATCAACGACAGAATTCGATACATTTCGAGTACAGGACAAAATAGAACGATAAGTTAAGTAGTTTAAGATCAGTAACAACATGGAACTACTTTGGACCAAGCCGTGGTTGATTTAAGTTCACGCATTTTTGAGAAATGTCAAGCCTATACTATGTAGCTTTGAGCCGAGTTAGGTCTATAGATGGATTAATAATCAGTAGTTTAGACCACTGCAAGCTACATAATATTTCCCACGATATTAACTTCCCCTTTAAATCGCGAAATTTAGCGCCTTATAAATTATTATCGTAACTAAAAAGTGTAAAATAAAAAAATTAATTAAAAAAATAAAAAAACCCGACTGCGTAAAAACTGAAAAGAAAAAAACAAGTTCAGTAGTTAGTAGAATTCAGTTAAGTTATATTGAATAACTACACCTTGAAATAGTTTTTTGATCGATACACACATAAAACAAAAAATATTAAACTCTAATGTGGAACATCGTGGTTTAACAGTCGGGACCCATTAAAAATTCTAAACCTAATTTTCCCAATAATGGGTCCCGACTGTTAAAGCCAAGATGTTCCACATTAGAGTTTAATATTTTTTGTTTTATGTGTGTATCGATCAAAAAACTATTTCAAGGTGTAGTTATTCAATATAACTTAACTGAATTCTACTAACTACTGAACTTGTTTTTTTCTTTTCAGTTTTTTATAGACTGTGATTACAACAACAAAATATAACAATAACTAGCTCCCTTTTCGGGTACCTAAAGTGGGGCAAGGCTAACGTAATAAATAAAAACACTTAACTTAGCTTTTCTTTTGATCCTCGTTTGTAGCGTGGCATCCTCACGATCCCGTACCTCTGGCCGCCATTCCTGGGTCTGCCTGATCGCTTCTTCTTCTTGCGCCTGGTCCCTTCTGCTGCTGCCGGTGCCGGTGTGGCATGGCGGGCGGGGGTAATGGGGGCCTGGTCCCATGACCCACCTCTGCCAGAAATGCCGCGTAGTCTGCCTGGTCCACCTCCAGCTCCACCACGTCGCTCTGAGGTGATGGTGTGGTTGGGGCCAATGGGGGTTGGTCTCCGGACCCGTCTCCGCTACAAATGCCGCGTAGTCCACCTGGTTCACCTCCAGCTCCATTTCGTCGCTCTGTGGTGATGGTGTGGTTTTGGGTCTCTCGAGCATGACGTCTTTTGTATTCCCTAGTTTGGGTTTCCTCACTCCTGGCAACCTTGGTCGCGTTTGGACATGGACATGGAACATGGACATGGACATGGACATGGAAGATACTACAGTTCGTCGATTCGTTATTGATAGTGAAGATGTTATGTTTTACACTAATGCTACTGGACTTTTTGCTCAAAAGAAAGGTGGTAAAGATGCAGTTTTGTATAGCAAAGAGCCTGTTTATGGTTTAACACTCGACGTACATGGACATGCATACACGTGTACCAACCGCGCTATTTATAAATTTGATAAAATGAGTATGTCATTAAAGAAACTGATGGATGTTGATATATGTTGCGGATTAGCAATCGATACTAATAATAATTTTATATATTCCGATTGCAACAGTTTAGTTCATTTCAAAAGGATAAAAAAGACATGCAATATTAAATTAAATTAAATTAAATATTCTTTATTTTCAGGAAAACATAACCCATAGATATACAGGGTCCTTCTTAATATGCTGACACTTTTTTTAGGGGATGATCAGACCATCAAACTGAACAACTTTCTCTATGGGACCAACATCGAAATCGCGATAAAAATATCAGCGTCCCATACATTTAGCTCGAGTAAGTTTGTAGTTTTGTATGGGACAGCTGATATTTTTTTCTCGATTTCGATGTTGGTCCCATAGAGAAAGTTGTTCAGTATGATGGTCTGATCATCCCCTGAAAAAAGTGTCAGCATATTAAGAAGGACCCTATATAATTACAATACAATAAAATGAAATGTCAGTACAAATTATAAGATATCACATTAAAATGCTCGTCAAAAATATAAAAATAGTCATAGATATTTCTTATAATACATTCGGAGACGCACGCGCGCGCTTCTCAAAGGAGGCCCTCGCGATCCTCATCACTGCATAGAAATCGTTGACCCTGTTCTCGGCAAACATACCAGACGCGCTACACCTCCACGGCAGGCCCAACATGCCTCTAAAGGCGTTGTTAAATTGTACTCGCAACGTGTTGTAGGGGCGCTGCGTATAGGAGTACCACAAGTGGCCGGTGTAGAACGGCTGGCAGTAGGCTTTGAACAGTGTCACCTTGGCGTCCTTGGAGCAGCGCGCGAACCGTCGCGCCAGCATGTTGGCACGCATGGCGAGCGCGCGCCGCTGCCTCTCGAGGTCCTCATCGTCCCGCAGTCTGTCGGAGACTATATGACCCAGGTATTTGAATTCCGATACCACTTTAATTGCACAACCACGCAGATACACTGGCAATACATTTGTAGGGCCTTTTTTATATTTAAAGATAACCAACTCCGTTTTTTTGACGTTATAGGAAAGACCATGAGTCTCCGCATACTGCTCACATATTCTTATTAAATTTCTTAGACCTCTGATTGAGGGGCTCAACAGCACCATATCATCAGCGTAGCTGAAATTGTTTATTAGTTTATCATTCACGTAACAGCCGACTTTGGTGCTGCTGAGCTCCTCAATCAGCTGATTTACATATAAGTTGAACAGAATCGGCGACGTGAGCCCACCCTGCCTAACACCGCACTCCAGATTGTAGGTATCGGACATCTCTTTACCCCAACGTACTACATTAGACTGATTCCCGTACCAGTACTCCAACAGACCGACTATATTCTCAGGTACACTAGTTTGCCTTAGCTTTTTCCAAAGAAGTTTATAATTAATTGTGTCAAAAGCACGACTTAAATCGAGAAAACATGCATAAACTGAGGTGTTTTTCTTTAAATAGCTTTTAACTGTATTTTTTAATGCGAATATAGCCAAATCTGTTGAAAGACCGGGGCGAAAACCAAACTGTGCATCATTCAGTTGTATATTTTCCGAAAGATTTGGATTTAGAAGTCTTTCTAATATTTTTGAAAAAACAGTAGCCAATGATATGGGTCGATAGTTAGACAGGCTGGACACGTCGCCGGTCCTGCTCTTCACCAGTGGGACTACAACTGCTTTCACGAGGGACTCTGGTAGATAACTATGCGCTAGACATGCATTAAATAACATAGTCATTTTTTCAAACAATTGAGGACCTGCCTTAACAATATGCTCAATACTAAGATGGTCGTGCCCGGGCGATTTGCCCCGCGCCATCGCCCGCACGCATTCAAGTACCTGCTGAGCGGTGACGCGGAGCTCGCCGCCCCCCGCTGGCGCCGGCCCTGCGCTTCGGCCTGGGCCCTATTTAATAAACGTTACAATTGTAATTTACAATTACAATTCAGGATACATTGCTGATAATGTTAGTGACACATTACCCACTACATGTTTAGCGTCAATATTAACCAGCAATGTACCCTGAATTGTAATTGTAAATTACAATTGTAACGTTTATTAAACAGGGTCCTGGGTCTGGGCTGCGCGCTCGCTCTGCCGATCCGTGCGTCTCCTCGTCATTACATAATACGTCAGGTTTTACGTTAAACTGTGACGCGAACATATTTGCAATCTGTTTACAATCTTGGCAATTATTTACGGACAAAGGAAGGCCTGGCTTATCATTTAATTTCTTAGTTGATTTCCAAAATTTTGAAAAAATTTTCTCTTGTCTATATTTGGCAACAATTTCCATTTTAATCTTTTCCTCATTGTTTTGACAAAATCTAATTTTCTTTTTAAACTCTCTTCTGCTGGTTATCATTTCGTTATACAAAACACCTTCTTTTCGACTACCATGCAGTATCCATAGTTGATACGCTGATCTAGCCCTAGCATGGCTGTCTTTAACATGAAAATTCCAACCTGGTATTTGTTTCTTTTTTTTAACAGATTTACCAACATAGGAGCCAACAGCGGCCTTTGATAAGCATTGAATGATTTCATTATAAAACAAGTCAATTTTTACATGATTTTTTTTATTTATTTTTTTATTTTTCATTTTTGGACACAAACAGTCTTAATAAAAAAACAATATATCTAAAACTAGTAAACAAATACCAGACTCGGAGGTCCCAAAAATTATTTTATACAATTTCTATGAAAAAATACTTCGGTGTTTGGCATAACATAAATTTGAGTTACGAATTTACAGTTAGTTATAGCTAAACAATTTTGGAAAGTGAAAATGTTGCCAACTTAAACATAGCATCATAGTTAAAAATAACATCGGTGTTAGTACATAACATAGTTAATAATAACATGATGTTCTACATTTTTACATAATTCTGTATCACATAAACAATTAGTTAAACACAAATTTTCTGATAGATATTGATTACATAGTTTCGAATATTCAAGCACTTGATTCGCATCTCTATTTCCCCATACAATTTTGTTGATAAGCAAAGACGTATCACAGATTGTAGTTTTTGGTTGAATAATACTTAAGTCACACTCAATTGCTAGTGGGAAGTGATCTGACCAATAGACGTCATCTAGTACGTAAACATTAGTGACAAGCTGCATCGCGCTCTGAGTGGCAACGCAGTGGTCGAGCCAGCTCGTTGTGCCGTGCGCCTCGCTCCTGTACGTGTACGCACCCGAAAATTCGCCCAAATAGAATCACAGAATTTGGCAAGAACCAATGTCCTACAACACACGTAAAGGAATAAATTCGAAAATCTTTATTTTGTTACCGGCCAAGTGTGAGTCGGGCTCGTGCTGAAGATCTCTCCCATAATGCTCTTAGTAAATATTATTTATTGTGTGGTTTTACGAAACCCTCATTGCGCGGGTAGTCCGACTCGCACTTGGCCGCCCCGGTCGGTTTTTTACAATGTAAACTCGTAATTCTGCATTAGAACCACTTCATAGTTTTCGGTAGTCTGTGAGAGATAAAACATGGCAAAAACGGTAACTTTTTTAGATATTTGCCTTGCAAGGCCTTGAGCTATCAAATTTAAATTAGTGTTACCAGTTCCCCAGATGTTTCAGGAGATCTACTGAATTAGGGGTATGTTTACTGAAATAATGATTTCAATGGAATCAGGTAATTATTACAACACAGGTAGTATGATTATATGTTTGGGCTTAAATATTTCCTTTGATTGAGATTCCGTATCTTCAGTCATCCGGATATGAAGTGATTTAAAAGGGACAATCACAACTATTTCTTGATAAAACAATACAACATTCTGAAAAAAAAAGGTTTCCAGTTTTTTATGGGACAGCAGATTTTTTTTTCCGCGATTCCGTTGTTGGTCCCGTAGAAAAAGTTGTTCAGTTTGATAGTCTTATAATGACCAGACTATCAAACTGAACAACTTTTTATACAGGGTGTAAATTAAAATAGGACAGCTACTTAAAGGGGTGCTTCAGACCATCAAACTGAACAACTTTCTCTATGGGACCAATATCGAAATCGCGAAAAAAAAATCTGCTGTCCCATACATTTCAGTCGAGTTATGTTTGCAGTTTTGTATGGGAGAGCGGAATTTTTTTTCGCGATTTCGATATTGGTCCCATAGAGAAAGTTGTTCAGTTTGATGGTCTGAAGCACCCCTTTAAGTAGCTGTCCCATTTTATTGTACACCCTGTATTTTCTATTTTCTAAGGGAATGCCCTTAAAAAGTGTCAGCATATTAAGAATAAATAATAAAAAATAAAAAATAAAAATTCTTTATTTCAGATATATTACATCCATATCCACCATCCATCCATTAGTAACACACTTAAATAACTATGTTAGTACAAACACTTAAGTGCAGACCGATCCAGTGCTTGATAAAGCTACTGTCGTATCTACTGGCGACCATGTTCAGAATGCTGCTGGAGCTGACACGAACCCTCTGCAGCGCGGCGGCACAACGTTTGCGGAGCGTGGTGGGAAACCCATCGACATGAGCGTCCGCGAACATGCCAGACGCACTGCAGAAGCGCGGCAGCCCCAGCAGCATCCTAAAGGCGTTATTATATTGGGTGCGCAGGGCCCTCAGAGATGCCTGGCGAGTAAGAAAGACCCAAATATTTATTTAACAATTTCCTGAGTCTTGGCTCCATTTGTCTTCGGACCTGGCAACACTTATTTCAGACTATAAAACGCTGTGATATTGTATGATTGTGACATTCGTTCAACAAGTGTAGCATCTACATATAACAAGGTAAGTAATACAGTCACGACTCACAAACACGAATTCACACAACACGACCACTGCCGGCGGTAACACAATCATGTCTTTGTTACGTCGTCGTCGTCAAAATCGAAATCCCCTCCGTCCCCGGAGGGGTTCGTCGCGATCTCTGCCCACTCTTTTGCCTTCTGGCGCCTACAGACGCTACCGGCACGTCGCTGGCCGATTCTCACCGATCCCCGCTACCCCATCGTAGTCCGCGTAGTCCCAGCAACGCCCATTGCCGAGGACCGTACCCCTTAGGGGTGCCCCTTGGGCCAGTTGCTTAAGTTCTTTCATTGGTTCGGTAGACCTACCAGGGCGCTTCGCCGTCACTGGTGTGGTCCCCCCCATAGTCCGCAGTAATAAGCAGTAATGGCTCCCGGAGCCGTACTGTATTGGTCAATTCGAAAAAAAAAAGTAAGATTATTTTTATTTCTGATTATTATATTTCCATCTCAACCTAGTAGTTCTTCAGACTTCTTAACTTTTTAGGAACTGAAACTTAAGAGGGTGCCTATAAATTGGCCTCCCTTTAATCGTATTTTTTTTTATTTCTAAACAAATAACATTCCCAAAAAAATCTGAATGTCACATTGTAGTCCTGATTGGCTTTCAATTTATCGAAATATTACGGATTATTATGTTTTATGCTTAAAGCTACTATCGTTAAAACCGCCAATAGTGGTTGACACAGTCAAGTCACCCACACGCACACTAACTAAATAGAGAAAAAGCTGCAAATCGATCTACAGGATAGACTTTAGGTCAGAGCAATCATTTTGACCGGCAGTTCTTAAAAATATTTCCCTTAGGTATGTTTAAATTCATAAATTTTTTGTATGTGATTTATAAAAAAATTATTCTGAAACCTATCGTGTAGGTTACAAAAATTTACTCAGCCGTCTCCTACCTGGAGCAGCCCAAACTTGGTATGTTTTGAAAATACTTTTTGGATATTATTAAAACAAGGGCATGTAAGGTAGTGGTGTAGTATATTTTTAGAACCGGCTCATGAAGTCCATTCATTTGATACCCCACACGATAGGTTTCAGAACATTTTTTTTAATCCCATACAAAAAATTTATAAGGAAAGGGAAGGGAAATATTTTTAAGAACTGCCGGTCGAAATGATTGTTCTGACCTAAAGTACATTTGTGCCGAACAGCTATCCTGTAGATTGATTCGCGGATTTTTTTTTTGTGTAGATTATACCCACTATAAGTCAGTGCTTGTTTAAGATTAAACAAATTAACACGAAGAAAGATAAAAGTTAAATTTAATGTGCAAATCACTTTATTGCTACAATCAATTTAATTAAGAAAAACAAAAAACCCAACTGCATACAAAAACTATTAACTGAAAAAAGAAAAACCAGCTCTTTAATCACTAATCAACTATAACAACTTTGTTTGAGAAAATATAATTTGAATAATATTGGTAGGTATCGCAAACGGGGCCAAACAAGAATTATTAAACATACCTGGGTAGTCTGGGTACAGTCGCCATCAGATGTATCGTAGCATAAAAGGTGTCCAAATATTTCCGAGCAGTGCTAATTAATTTTCATTAAATTCTTTGCAGTAAATGTTACCAATTATATCTAAACGTGTATTTTGTCATAAATATCGGAACAGCGAATTTTCAATAATTTCTTTACAATGTTATTTAAAATTAAAATGTAAAACAACGGAGTAAGGTTTTTTTCCGAAACTGTTCAGATGTTTATGACCACCCTGACTGCGTAGATATATTTGATGTTCTAAGCGTTCCTATATTTTTGATGGGTTATGAGTAACGAAATTATTGAAAATTAGAACTGCTTAGAAATATTTGACCACCTTGTTTGCTACGATATATCTGCTGGTGACTGTACCTACCTTCCTTGGTTTGTCCCCATCTACAATACCTAGTTATACCTACCTACCTATTAACGTTTAAATTATATTTGCTCTTTATTAATGATTCAAATTATACTGTTCACTAACTTTCATTTCATACTCATATTGTAATTTTTTAACAAAAAAAAAAAATATTTTAAGAAGATTTTATTTTTCTATTTCAGATCGTCAAAATGATTCTCTATCTCCTACTAGTAACGTTCACAATCGTTAAAGCGGGAGTCGTACCAAATACTAAATGTAATGGAGTTATCATCGATGGTCATTACCATAAGAAGGAAACATTAAAAACTGGATTACCTGCACCAATACTTCTAGACGTCGAATAAAATACCAATACAATATACTTCAGTTATAGTACGAAATCAGCTCTATTTAATCTCGAAACTAAAGAATTTAAAGATATCAATGATGTCCCGAACGGACATGCACCAGCCGTCGATCAAAATAGTCACAACGTATATATAGGAGGCAAAGACGGAATATACAAATATGATCACAAAAATCATAAGTCTGAATTATACGCAGCAAAAGGCACCCATATATCGAGAACATTTTTCAAAGATGTTTTATACTTTACTGAATCTCCATCGCAGTTCATGTACACTTACGTCGATGGGAATATACAGAGATTCAAAGATTTGGAAGATATTGAAATTGAGGAATTCGTTATTGATAGTGACGATGATATTTTTTACTCTAATGATACTGGACTTTACGGTAAAAAGAAAGGTAGTAAAGATAGAGTTTTGTATATCGAAGATGATGTTAATGCATTAGCACTCGACGTACATGGTAATGCATACATGTGTACCTCAGACGCTATTTATAAAATTAACAAAATAAAAATGTCGTTAAAGAAACTGTTGCATTATAGCACTTGTTATGGATTAGCGTTCGATAAGGATAATAATTTTATATATTCTGATAACAACAGTTTAGTTCGTTTCAAAAAGATGACGAAGACATGTTAGATATTTAAGTGTCATCTTAATGTCACAGTGTTTCCAATTCTATCAGTGTGTAAAGAAGCAAAATTACCGATATAAAAAATGTATAAAACAGTAAAATTGTCAAATCTATACATAATAGTTGTAATAATTTTTGTTTACAAAAAAGTAAATACCGACTTCAAAAGTAAAAAAGTAAGAAATAATATTTCAGCCTATGACTTTTACGTGCAAATCTAGAAGGAAATTAATTTGTTTCATCGAAGTCGCTGTCAAGCCGGATTGGCGACTGGGCTTGCAGTAATTTTTTGGCTTGGCTTGACACCGACTCCAATAACACAACTTAGTTTCCTTCTAGATTTGCACGTAAAAGTCATAGGCTGAAATATTATTTCTTACTTTTTTACTTTTGAAGTCGGTTTTTACTTTTTTGTAAAAAAAATTTATTTCATAACTTTCAGTGATTAAATATGTTAGTTCGATTCAGTTATCAGTTATATACGCAAAAGGTACATTGAAACGAAGCAAATGGTTCAATCGCAGACGATTTGCTGTCACCTTTTGACGAGTTCTATTGTGTAGCTCCGAAGCGCGTCATCAGATCTTCACAAAATTAAAATGGGACCACCTCGGGAGCCTTTCAAACAAAAAAATATTTTTATAAATTGGTTCACAATTGACGAAAATATCGGTGAACATACATTAAAAAAAAATACATACAGCCGAATATAGAACCTCCTCCTTTTTTTGAAGTCGGTTAAAAATGTGATAAGTAATCGAGACCATTTTAAGAATATTTGTGCACGCATTACTTAAAAACTAATGAAAGGTTAGCTTAAAAGCTTAGCTTGAATTAAGATTAAGGCTTTATTTCATCGCAATCTTTTTATTCAATCAAAAGTTATGTTTATTTAAAGTCAGTGGTCTGCGCACACAAATTCGCGGGCGCCGCTTGTAAAGTGATATAAATCATAACTTAAAAATGACTGAACAGAAGAAACGAAATAATTAATTCTTAAATGTTATAAAACGATCTTCTTTCTTCAGATTCTTCTTAAATGTTATAAAAAGATCCTTTTATCGTAATGTCCTTTTATCGTCTTCGTTAATAATTTTTCAGCTACGCTTTATGATTAACTAGCTTTTGCCCGCGGCTTTGTTCGCATGCATTTCGGGAAACTTCAAACTCCTGTTAAGTTGTACCCCTTTAGGGGTCGATTTACGAACAATTATTTCTTAGTGCACCCCTACACCCTCTGTAGAAAAAAAACATGTTTATATCTTCAGTAGTTTAGGTTGTGCGTTGTCTGTCAGTCAGTCACGGAACTTTTTTATATGTATTAATTATATACATATAAAAAAGACTTTAAATAATTATAGCTTTCGATTGAATAAACCGATTTCTACGAAATTAAACCTTAATGTTTATCTAAACTAAGCTCTATGTTTCTGTGAAAACACGATTCATATCGGGTTTGCAGTTTTTAAATGATGCGTACACAAACAAACAGATAAACAGACAAAAACTCTAATTGTCTCAATGTATTCCATTACGTAGTAAACGCCCCCAATTAATATTTTTGCAAATATCTTCAATGTACATCCACGTTAGGTTACAATTGTATTATAAGTTATATGTAATAGATAGATACGGATATATACTTATACAGGGGGTCCTTCTTAATATGCTGACACTTTTTTAAGGCGATGACCAGACTATGAAACTGAACAACTTTCTCTATGGAATCAACATCGAAATCGCAAAAAAAAAAAACAGTTGTCCCATACGTTTGGCTCCGAGCATGTTTGCAGTTTTGTATGGAAGTGATAATTTTTTTTCGCGATTTCGATATTGGTCCCATAGAGGAAGTTGTTCAGTTTGACGGTCTGATCATCCCCTTAAAAAAGTGTCAGCATATTAACAAGGACCCTATATAGAGGTATAGATTTAAGACATTGTAAACATTCTGCAATCATTGTAATTTTTTGTTGCTACTTTGTATGTATTTCTGTCTACTAAATAAATATGTTAATTTTTTTGTGTGTATTGTTTTTTTTTATAATTATCATATGCAACGTGTTAATGAATAAGCGCAAAACCTCGTACACTCCAACTGATTTATAACAAAATAATTAGATTGAAATAATAATTTCATTATTTTGATACTTAAAATTTAAAGTTATTCACATTTTAAGTTTTGAGGCAAAAATGATTTGTTACCATTTCAGCAATGAATGAAAGCGCTAACGTACCCATGGATACACATTTTAATAATCTTTTTTTGGTATTAAGTATGCCCGTTTGGTGGATTGAAATCGGGTTCAGGAAATTTTAAATCTTAACAAACAAATTATTTAATATATTGAAAGAAACTACCCTTGTTGAAACCATGATAATTCGATTCTGCACTCAATGCTAAACAAAGTACTTTCTAGTTTTGCGTTAATTCATTAACACGTTTTATTTTTAAACTATGCACCGTGTTCCTGAGGATATACATTAGCTTGGGCATGTTATTCAGTCCATTAGTTTGACCAAAGAATGAGCCTCGGTGGAGGCAGTTAGTAGTCAACTTGTTGTCAGAGTATTTTCAAGCCACCCTAACAAGCTTTCGACCTGTCTAAACTAATGGTTAAATTATTTTGTGCCTAAATGCGTAAGGTACTTTACGCTTAAATGATTAGCTTGCCATCTTTGTGACTAAATGCGTAAGTTACTTTACGCAAAAATTATTAGCTTGCCATCTTTGTGCCTAAATGCGTAAGTTACTTTACGCTTAAATGATTAAATTGCCATCATTGTTCCTAAATATGTAAGTTACTCTACGCTTAAATGATTAGCTTGCCATCTTTGTGCCTAAATGCGTAAGTTACTTTACGCTTAAATTATTATCTTGCCATCTTTGTGCCTAAAGGTGGACTTCCGATGCTAGCGGCCGACGCGTCTGACGCGCGCGGCTCGCGGCTGACGGCCGATGCGGCTATACTAGTTACTATGAAAACGTATGGCGCCGCTTCCGATGCCAGCGACTGACGCGCGCGTCAGACGCGCGCGGCCGATGTCTATCGCATCGGCCGCGGCCGCGCGCGGCTATGCTCTGACGTCACGCAGAACAAGAATGTTTGCCAGAAATATTACGAAGTTTTTACCGAAAATTTGCTTGATTTTTACTATTTCTATGTTTAAGAGATGTTTATTTACAATATTTACAGTGTAGGTACATTAACATTTTACTATTTTATTTGTATTTTATTATCTGCAAGGTCGCTCATCCACGTTACGATAACACCATCTATCGATCCATTTAAAACTAATTTTTCTTTTTTCGGAAAATCCCTCTTGCCTACATAATTATTAGCTAGACAGCGATTCATATACAGGTTAAAAAGCAAAGGGGACGCAACGCATCCCTGTTCAAAATTCAAAATTCAAAAATTTTTTATTCAAAATAATATCATATAGATAGCTTTTTGACGTCATTTTTTGACTCTACCACCGCGTCGGAAGGTGTTCCGTTGAGAGAAGATGCGGCCAGAAACTCTACAACACACATCTTTTAAACAAAACAAAATGTACAAAGTACAATTAAAATACAATATTGCATTACATAGTGTAAAATTGTCAAGACCAGACATTTTGGTCATTCAAATAATCATCGAGTTTATAGTAACCTTTTTTACAGAGGACTTGTTTAACATGAGACTTAAACTTTTTGGACAACTGTCTAATTATAATAAATCTTAAAAATGTATTTTATCAAAAATCCTGTAAAAAAAATGCATTCATATATTTCTCTAAACCTATCAATCAATCAAATATTATTTATTAAAATATGTATTGTTTTTTTTATTTGTGTTTTTAAACAAAACACCAAAACATAAAAACATACCCTAAAT